>OZ012668.1:42423561-43673561 GCA_963942505.1 Lordithon lunulatus | reverse complement strand
GCAAACACTCATTATTAAATGAGGAGTTCAAGGACCCACACAAATGGATTTGAACATGTATGTCCAAGCTAGCATGGCAATCCCATTTTTGCGCAATACATTCTCAAATAGTTTTTATTTTATTCTGCTATGCCTCGATACTCCTGCTTTGGCATATGCATATGTTTTTGTTTTCAATAATATAGAAAAAATAACTTCTACTAATACTATACAATATTTAATATGTTTAGATGTATTATGCCGCAATAAATTAACTACAAATTATCATAAAGCAATTGTACAATTGGATTTAATAATGTATGATTGCTCCAATAGCTTAGCATCAAATAGGCATGGCACCATAATTTATTATTTTATTTTCAGAAATGAGTTAGCAGTATTTTGACAACACAACCTGTGAGCAACAAAATAGCACCAAGTATTCCTATGAGAATTATCAAATTTAATCAAGCTGTTTCATACTCCATTATTTTCTCAAAAAAAAAAAATGGGGAGAGCAAGATAATTAATTTTTGTATAACTAATTAGCAACAAATTAGCAAATAATTTTTATTTGATTCTGCTGGAATTGCCATGCCAGCTTGATATATATATACATGATTTGGTCCTATCTATAATATTGGAAGAAACCATTAATGAACACTTGCTTAAGACTTACATTTTGTGTGGATAGATTTGGTGGTGGTGCTTTCTTATTCAGTAAACAATCAGAAATGCTTTTTAAATCCAGTTCCATGTCATTCATTACAACAAATAGAGGTGAATCCCATCTATTCTTTCCTTCTGGGTCTTCATACCTCATTATCATGCTATCAAAAGTTTCACGATCATACTTATTTGCAGAATCTTCTCTGCTTTCATTAAAATTCCATGCTGCATCTTTGTGAATTACTGTATAAATTGTGCATTGGGTGCTACGGTTAGATTTTGTAGCACAATATAATTCATAACGATATCCTTTAATATAGTTTGGGCCGTCTAGAATCACCACATTTCTTGGCGAGATTAGTTTTTGAACCTCAGATTTTACTAATCCTCTGATATGGTTCTCTTGTTTTGTATCTAAAAAATATGATATTAGGAATTTAGAATTATTATTATAATTATATACTCTATTTAATTACCAATGAGGTAATAGAATACGAAAGTAAATGTCAACATAATAATACAGAGATTGTGAATATCACAATCCCCAACAGACAGTATATTGGGATTGTTTAATTCACAATCTCTGCATTATTATGTTGAAATTTCCACGAATTACTGCGTGAAGGGGAAACGTTTGTTTACCTTTAATTTACAAAGAAAAGTAATTAGTATTTCATTCAAACCCTGGTTTTCTTGGAAGCAGTTATAAACCCATATTCCTCTCTGATTTTTCAGTGTTTTTGCACTAGCTAATCAAAGACCAAGAGCAGGAATATGGGCTTTAATGAGAAGTTTTGATATTGTGTTATTTTATTCAAGAGTTTACATTGTCAGTTATAACAATTGAAAGCATAGATTTGATTGTAAATAAGTTTTTCTTATATATATATATATATATATATATATATATATATATATATATGCATAAATCTTTATTATCAACATTACATATTTTATATTATATCATTATATCATATTTGATTACTTAATATTAATCATAATATTTTATTTATTTTTCGCAGGGAAAATTATTATTTTCAGTTTATTTTTTTACTGAATTGTATTTATGTATTCTTTATGTATATATATATATATATATATATATATATATATATATATAATGCCTGTGATTAGAAATAGCAGATTGCATTTTTAATTAGTTAATCTGTTGTGTCTGTCTGTTCTAAAGTTAAGTAATTATTTCATGTAGTGTAGACAATACACTACACGAAATAATTATGTTTGTATTAAGGATTTTTTTTATTGTCCTTGTAAAGTCTAAATTATAGGTACTTATATCTTTGGCTATTTAAATACCCATATGTTTTTAATTTCTATGCATCCAGTAAGTCTAAATTAATTCATTTTTCTGCAGTATAGGAATATTATATATTTAAAAAATTATGAAAATTAAAGAATTTGTTTGAAAATGTATAACTGTTATTTAAATCTTTTTCCCATCTTGGCTGCAATCCTAGGTATATTGAACAATGTTATTAAAATAGAAGAACACTATATTTATTTTATGAAAGCTGTTAAAGTTTCTTGATGAATCTAGTACAATGTAATGTATGCTTTATTTCTTATAGGAATCTTTTTCTGATTTACATGGTTCAAGTTTCAGCTGGACAGGTCCTGAAGGTTGTTCAAGTTGTTTGACAAAAATACAATCTAATTAATACTTTAGAAAACAAATAGGAACTACAGTTAATATTAATTCAAACCTACAACTCTCACTCTTGCAATGACAGCACACACAACATAAAGACAGTATGGTTTGTTTCAAAACAGTGATTTGACTATTATATATAAGAATTCTTTAACTACTGAAGACCCACCCAATCTTATGGGCCAGTATATTCACCATTCAGTAAAGTGTTAGTGATCAGTAACATATATTTACCTTTCAGTAAATTGGTCTTAGAGAACAGATAAGTTACAGTTTCTAATTACCTATCAGTTGAGGCTCAAATAGGCATAAACATTAGCTGCTATTATTATGACAACATATAATGAAAGTGAGTAAGCTTCATACTTTTTCTCTATTGATGTAATTCAATATGTATTAATTTACATCAAACCAAAACAGCCTTAAAAAAATTTATTAATACTCTTTATTGTGATTAAATTTGGTGAGTCATATTGAATCAAATAGTCTGTATTGAATACATATGTGTGTATTGGAGTAAAGGCTTTACTTTACCATTATACAACTTGTTCTTCTCAAATCCAGCTTTTACAAGTTCCTTATTTTCATCGACTACATGCACTTCTTTGCCAAGTTGTTCAAAATATGTTTTAAGTTCATTGCAACGTTTAGTTTTCCCACTGGATGGATACCCAGTCATGATAATTAGAGGCATCTTTGTTTGCTATTTTAGTTACAGTTCAATCAAGACAGGAGCACATGAGGTTATGTGATGCAAAGTGTTGCCAACAGGATATACAACATTCTAATATTGTTGCTTCAAACACTTTGAGAACTCTTTTCAATTATATTATCAATCCTAGACATGATATAACCTTAATTGTACCTTGTTCTTTCCACCATTCTGAATTCTAAAATATTAAAGGCCTGCCGTCCGCTGCTGTCTCAGCGTTCGTCCGTCAGTGAATCAGATGCCAGATTTAAAGTGAGAACAGCTGATCCAAACCTGGGGTCTATTCTGTAACTTCAGACGGCCTGGTAATGATCAGATCATAGACCATAGACAACCCAAATAAACAAATGTTTCAACCCCACCCTCCGCGAACGCTAGTGTAATACCAACGATACCGAGACTTACGACAACAAATGTCACAAGTTTGTCAAAAGTGACGTTAAGATAGAAAAATAGGTTATAATCCTAACCCATTTCACTAATTTGTGACATTTGACGTAAGGCAATATTACAATAGCGTTCGCGGAGGACAGGGGCTAATATCGTGGACTTGATCTTATTAAAAAAATCTTTATTTGGCATAAAACTTGATAAAAATCAACTATAACCCTCATCCCGTTTGTACTTATACTCCCTGTACCCTCCACTCACTATGTAGCTCGGCGGTTTTACCCTTCACCCAAACCCTACTCCATATAACCAGGGTTGTACGAGATAGGATTGCCAACCGTGCTCCTTTTGTGAGGACAATCCTCCTTTTCGCTATATTCTTCCATCCTCCCTCTTGCTAAAATATCCTGGACTGGAAGACGCCGTGCCCAGACAACACCTGCGTCAATCAGTAGTCTACCTGCGATCCCCTGTCCATTAGCGGCCCTAGCTGGGGAAATATCTATCTGGTCCTTGTCCCATTGTCTATCGCTTGGCTCAAAATGACCCTCACCACCTATGCCCTATTATGAAAAACAAAAACACTAGATTTTGCTAGTTTGAAGCAAAATGAAGTTCACCACCTATGCCCTGACACGAAACCCCAATTTGCAAGGTTGAAGCAAATATGTACTATAAAGAATAATTCAATTGTGCTGTAAGGCTCTGATGCCTGATTTGCCCTGTATCTGGATAACTCGCTTATTTGCGCAGTGTACCTCTATAAAACGGGATCTATCCCAGATACAGGGCAAATTAGGCATAGGTGGTGAACTTCATTTTGCTTCAAACTAGCAAAATCTAGTGTTTTTGTTGTTCATTATAGGGCATAGGTGGTGAGGATCATTTTGAGCCAAGCGATAGACAATGGGACAAGGACCAGATAGATATTTCCCCAGCTAGGGCCGCTAATGGACAGGGGATCGCAGGTAGACTACTGATTGACCCAGGTGTTGTCTGGGCACGGCGTCAGTCCAGGATATTTTAGCAAGAGGGAGGATGGAAGAATATAGCGAAAAGGAGGATTGTCCTCACAAAAGGAGCACGGTTGGCAACCCTCTAGGGTTGCGGTTTATTGCATTCGTTTCAGCTTGGTTGTTTCTATTCGGGGAGCAATAATAGTTGAGGAAAACCCCGCTAAATTTTGCTTGGTTGAAGCAAAATGACGTTCAAACAAGGCACCTAATTGGAAGTAACCTAGATGATTTATAATCTGACAATGGCTGTCAAGAATATTCGTTCTACAATGAATGATGTTCCACACCTTGCCTGGCCAGAAACTAGATTCATTTGACCAAAAAGTTGAGCAGTTAACGCATGAACATGAACGTCGAAATGTGCGTGATATATGCGACGAAGAGATTAACGTAATAACCATCCTCTGCACACCAAGTCTTGCTATATTGCTCCTGACCCTATTCGTAATTTTGCTGCTGCTTCTCTTCGGAATTATTAAAGGTATCATAGGGATGACATGCTTGCCCACTGTAGGAATGTGCGGGTTGGGAGCTCTTATTGATTTACCGAGACCACTTTCCCACTATCAAGAATCGGAGCTTCAAGAATTCCCGGTGAAGTATGATACGATCGGTTGGCCAGTACATCCACAGACAAATAGTCGGACAGTACGAGCTATTTCAAAGTAAGTTACAACTCAAGATTCAAGCATATTAGCTTTGTTATCTAAAAACAGTAGCATACTAGGGATTTCCAGATAATCGGAAAGTGTCATCAGACGCTACAAACCGATATATACATTCCATTTTCCATTTCAAAAGTTTGACGAACCCTGTATAGAACATCAAATTCCGATATATACTAATTAAACTATTATGTATAATTTTTTAGGCGAACTGAGTTTTGTTTCAACACGATATTTTTCCTCGCCTATCCAATAGTGATGATTATTGCAGCCATGTCGTCATGTTGTTTTACTGCCTACGACACAGATGACATCCAACAGGACTATACAAGGACTCGAACAATTATGTTGACCGAATATCCTTCATTTATGAAAAGCAATGCGCATGTTGCTTACACGTGCGTTTCTGAGAAGAAGAAACCTATGTACAACGACGATTCTGCGGAAGAAGTTGATACACAGTATGTGATCCAGCAGATGCACTGCAGCGAAGAATCCATCAAGCAGTCAAGAAACATTATGAACTAAGGCATTATTTCTATATACTTTACTTTTATTTTAAAATAAAGTTATTTTAGACTTAAATTTATTAAACAATTTTAGGCGGAATTTGTTGGGTGGTTTTCTGGAACAACTTTTGCCACTTTTCGCGGTTGTTTGATTAGAGTTCGCGAGCATTGCATTTCTGTCCAACTGACTGGAACCATTGGGTGGCCTGCTTCACTATGGGCTATCACTACACCCAACTCATTCTCTGCAGTAGATAACTGGTAGGTGTGGGCTTCAGTGATTGGTAGCTATACAATTTAGTTAAAGAAAGTATACAGAAGTGAATGAAGTATTTATATATCCAAATTATATATCTAAGTTATTAAGATTGTATTAATATAAAATTAACATTACATTTTAATTTTAAGAATATTTAATTTACCTTGCTATCATATACAGGGTGTTCTACAAAGTCATGTCATAAGTTTGGAAACTTTTAAAATAATCATAAAAGTTTATATAAACTGAGGGCCTCCCTCCCTTGAAATAGACATTTTCTTTCCATTAAGACTACAATATTGAAAACAAATACAAATATAGTCTATGCATCAAACAATTCTGTATAAGAAGTGTCATTCAAGTGTTTTGGATCTGTTATTGAAATGAATTACAGCCTTGAAGAATATGCTGATATGCAAATTGCTTTGGGTAAAGCTGATTGCAATGTGGATGAAGCTGTATGAAAATATCACAACAAATAGCTAAATCATCATTTGCCTGATAGGATATATTTATCCAAACTACTAATTCAAGTTGTAGGTAGAAAGTTTTCAAGTGTTTGATAATCCAGAAAATATCTGTTCACATGGTGTCTGCAAATTTATAAATCTGTATATGAAGGGTAGGAAATAGGTTAAAGACATGAAGTGTGTATAAGAGAAGGAGATGTCGAAGATTTCAAAGGGAAAAGATGCACTAAATGAAGGTCGGCCTGGCTGAGTAGGGGATGCAGTGGGATGGTAGGGTCGGAAGAGGTACTGCGGAGATTGAGACAGGTGGACAGGTAGTTCTGGAAGTGGCCCTGAAAGTGAGAAAGGCACCAGGAGAAGACATGGTAAAGTCAGGGCTCATACAACCCAGTTTATGTGGATTGACAAGTATGGGTTAAACTGGAGCAGGGAGATGAAGTATGCAAGGCATGAATGAGATTGGAAGTGAGAGGGAGGAAAGTATGGATGAGGTAAGGGTACACCAGATGTGTAGTGTGCAGTACAGGGAGTGACACAAGGTCGTGGCATTGATGCAAAGAATGTGAGGGAGTGAAAGGCAAAACGCTGAAAATGCAGAGAGGTGAGTGAGTGGATGAAATATCATGAAGAAAAATAGGAATCAGAGGTCTAACATATAGAACATAGTATATACAAATATGTGCACATAAACCCTGTGTAATAACAAATATGATTAAAATTATTAAAAAAGGATACAACTCTTGCTAATATTATATCCCCAGGTCGAACACTTTTGTACACCTCTATTCTATCCTTTTCTGTTGCTCTGATATCTTCTTTCCGTAACAATCCTCTATAAGGGCGACTCAAAACTGTATCACCAATACACTTGATGGCACACTTTGCAAACTGTTGATTAATTAACATCACTTGTGCAGTGACAATGTCACCTTGTTGTGGCACTAAACTCTGCTCAGTTGCACTATGTACTTCTATAATTTGCGCACCTTCTTCCTTCTGAATGATATTAACAATGCCTGCTAATTGAGAATATAAATATCCTTGTCTCTCGTAAGTGCCCTGACCAGCTACATGCTTCTTGTCACACAAACACAGCCGCTGGCCCGGTATGCATACCAATAAATCTGAGCTATTCTGCATTTTGAAAAAGATTTTTGAAACATGTATGTAAACTTAACCTAATTTTCGAGATATACCAATTTGGCCTGTAGGTGGCGCTATAGGAACGACAAATACATTAAATTTCAAACAAATTTTGCATTGATGCAGAAAATTATGTTCACATGCCCTGATATGAAAAACCTACTAGGTTTTGCAAGGTTGAAGCAAAATGACGTTCACTAACAGGATATGAAAAACCTACTAGGTTTCGCAAGGTTGAAGCAAAATGACGTTTACCAACAGGATATGAAAAACCTGGTAGATTTAGATGCCCTGATATGCAAAACGCACTAGATTTTGCAAAGTGTCTCCCCAGTTTGTCTTCAGTCCGTACAGTTAGAAACTAAGACTTAATTATGATGGCGCGCCTCGCACCCCTTAGGGAGGTTCTGTACAGGGCCATGGAAGTGGAGCCTTTATTTACGGTGCCCTACAACAGATGGCGCTAGTGTATTAAGATTTTATTAATTTTTATAGGGTTTTCCAGGTTAAAATGTATTAGTTCTTTGGTTGGCACTATTATCTTTGACACATTTGGACACATTTCATTTTTGGTTATGCGAAAGCATGCACAACCGTACGAAACTTCTGAACGTATTTTTAATACGATTGTCTTCCTAGTGTCGTATCAGTGTTTATTGAATATGTGTGTTATTAATATTTTAAAACTTGTTTTAGTTTGCTGTATAGTGTGTAGTTTCTGAGAAGTGCCTTTTTGTTTTTAAAGTAATTATGAAATTTAGTAAGATTATTCGTAATTCTGTATATAATGTTATTGTTTAGTAGAATGGGCTACAGAAGGTGTATTGTTGAAGCTTGCAATAATACCTCACAACACTACTTGTGTAACCTACCTCCTAAGAACAGCCTGCAGTATTTACAATGGGTTGCAGTAATTGGAAATTCAGGCAAAATTACTGCTAACTCTCGCTGTCCATTTTGAAGGGATTATTAAACACAGGACTTCTGAAATGATACCTACCTTATTTTTGCCAGGTAGAGTATATCGATGATTGTAACCAAGTATTATTGTTGTTGCTATTGATACATATGATAATTATGATGATTATACCAACTAGCTGTGGCTGCTCAACCATATGTAAATCTAGCAATAGAATTGGATTGTGAACCCTGTGACGCAGAAGACACAAGTGATACAGGAGCATCAATGGGTGATTCTGTATCATACGAGCTGCCTTCTCATTCAAAATAGTAAGTGTATAAACAATAAAATCAAATATCATTCTAATACTGTTTCTTTAGGGTAGAATCTAATCAATTTTCAAGGATAACACTTCATGATCATCTATACTACAGCGTTTGCCCACAACTATATTAGCTTACTATTCTTACTATCATAAAATAAACATGCTATGTAATGTACTACAATAGTTATTTTTTCCTGTTACATGTTGTGTTTTCTTTTATTAGTGTCCCAAATATAAATATATATTTAAAAGGAACTGCATTGGAATTTGAAAAACTGTTTACTAAATATTTGAATGTTTTTAAATGTTTTTTGTTGTACATTTTAATGGGAAACAAGAACTTAATGTATTTAAATAATTTAAATACATATCATTGAATGCTTTACAAAAACACTTAATATAAAACATTAAGATATTTAATGAAACAGTACTCAAATTTCAACTGCAGTTTCAAAATACTCTTGTTATTGAATTTTCAGTGGAATGTGGTTCGCGTCTCAGCTTATTAGCTCAGACGCGAACCATATGTTTCAGGTGCCCTTCGTAAGATGGCACCAGAGCCTAATTATTTGACATTCCCATCTATAGTTGTCTATTGACCTCTATCCGACTCTAAAGCGACACCTGGTGTCTAAAAATTGAGGTCCTGAAATGGTGTAAAATTCAAATTTACATTGATTTTGTATGGTGTTTCAGATTAGATTACAGTTCACTCGATTAATGATTCTTCACGTGTATGGTCTCGTCGTGTTTGTCTCACTTTCCGCTATCAGATTCTATTCGGTTTCTGAATCTCACTACTCGTTACAAGCTGCAAATACTAAATTTTCATGGACACATTTTGATGTTTATTCGTTACTTTATACGGTACTGCCAATCAACCTATCGCATGCGATGTTGCCACTGTTCCTGCTATCGCTCTAAGAGTATTAGTATCAGTTCAGTAAAACGATATATATTCCAATTCCAACTTTGAATCAAAATAAAAAGAGATGAAGAAATGTAAAAGTCATCATTAAACTCAGGATCGTCATATTCACTGGAATCCACAAATTTAATTTCAATGCCCATAATTATAGTAAACACTAGAAACATAAAACAATTAAATACGGCAACAGTGTATATATTCTGAATGTTGGTATAGCTTCAAAATGTTTATGCAACCACACATAAAATAACCTAAAATGAGACAGATTGACAATAATTTGGCAAAAAGTGCTGTATGAAAATTGATGTTTTTCTATTAGTAAAGGCAATATTGCACAAGAATTATAGATTATCAGTATAGCCAAATGTGGGACGAACACGTTGGGCACCATCTGTGCAAATTCATTATTGCGAGAAAGTTTAAAACGACCATTGAATAAAATTCCATGTAAAATGTGTCGGCGGCAATTACCAACGAAATAAATAAACCATCAGATTTTATGGTAGTGGATTCTTACATATTAAGACCATACTATTAGAAAACAATACTCTTACAACAAATAATCAAGGGAAATTTAAATGATTCAATAACGAAAACTTGGCGCCAAAAGTATATGTCACCGTTACACCATTTCGGGCCGGCGCGGTGGCGCCCCCATCGGTCATTCTATAGGTCAATGGTTCTGTATCGGGGCGACCGATGCTGAACTCTGCAGGATTAGCCGCATCTCCTTTGTTGAACTTCACAGTGGCTCTTTAGAAAAGAAAGAGGGAAACCCCCTTGCGTTCTTAATTGTGAAGGTTGCAGTTTGGAGCCCACACTCGCCTTCTTCGACGTTAGCCTCTCCCAGTTTTGTTCTCTTTCTGTTTCATCTGGCGTCCTCGCCCACTTTCACGCCCGCGATTTGAACGGTACGCTCGCTTGGCGCTACAAGAACGCGCATAAACGATGTCTATTTTCAGTCACACTAGTTTCTCTGCAGTTTTTGGGTTTATCTACTTTCTCAATGATTCTCATAGTTTTTAAATTCATCGGCCTGGCATATGTAGCAAATCCAGAATTGATAGTAGCTTAATTAGGCTTTGTATTTGCTTAAATGACAATTGTAGCCTCACCTCACTATCCTGCAGTATATAGCACTATATTACAGATTTTTATATTTATTCACTGCTATTATACATACTACATTCATGTGTGCACACTCACTTTTCATACCCTCTGATCCATCCATTGACTAGTATGTGTAGATATAAAATATAAAACCCTGGCTGTATACCAAAAATCAGCACCTCCCAGTATTTTATTATGAGAAAGTGATCTTGTAATAAAGTTCATTGTCTGGAGGGCCAAATACTTCTTGCTGTGTAGTACCACAATGGTAGTAAATTAATGCATACAACACTGTCAACTTTAATATTTTATTTGTGGAACAGTTACGGAAATAAAGGGTTTTCAAATAAAATGTTTTAAAATAAATTATTACATTAAATAATCATTTATGTTTAGTACATGATCAGAGAAATTTTACACCATTTACAAGTAACACATGGGTACATTGCTAGTACAAACATGATATATAAACAATAACAGTATAATGCAGGTGAGGTTTGGCACAACACGGGGCAAGCGGCGACGGAAGTGCGTGCACATGCTACACGGAGTGACAATCACCTAATCTAAGCACATTAATAAATATCTAAAACATTACAATAGTTAACAGTATTATACATTTCTTTGAAATGTACCTTCTATGCTATGTAAGTGACATCGACTAGACATACTTCTTTTCATTCATGTGAGATTCTCTCAAGTCAGACACGCATCCATTTACACGCTCATACATTAATGTATGTATATATTTATACTTTTTCATTTATATAATCTTTGGTAGATGAGACAACCTAAAAAGCTATATTGCACATGGTTAATCTGAGAAGCGGGCAGGGTTATAGTCTCGGTTCACAAACGAAAAACCTTTGAATTCTTCTTGGTTGATAGATCGCAGCACCTCCGCATTCACCGGAGTTAGCACCGGCTCCTCCTTTGTGAACTCCGCATCGAAATTTAATGCATCCTTTTTATTTTTCTAAAAATAAACACACATAAAAATAGATCCTGCATCTTAAGTGTTATAACTTACAATTTTTGGTTTAAATGGAGGCCGAACTTTACGTTGTTCCAAAGCACTCCAATCAATATCCTTGAAGAACGGATGCACACGGATAGCCTGCTCCGTACCGTGGGCAGTAACACATCCCAACCGTTTCCCAGGGTTTTTCGTCATAAACCCTTTCAAAATACTAACCGCATCCTTGCTAAGCCAAACAGGATACAACACATCATCATGCAATATAGATTCGAAGAGATCGTCTTCGTTGTCAGCCTCAAATGGCGGTTGGCCGGCCATCATTTCATACATCAAAACACCAAGAGCCCACCAATCAACCGACGCCCCATACTCCAACTCCTGCAAAATCTCAGGCGCAATATAATCAGGAGTACCACAAAATGTTGTGGTTGTAATCCCATCCAAAATCCCCTCCTTGCACATCCCGAAATCAGCTAGCTTACAGTGCCCTTCAGCATCCAGCAAGATGTTATCCAGCTTTAAGTCACGATACACAACCCCGTGCTTGTGCAAGAATTGCAACGCTAAAGTAACCTCAGCGGCGTAGAACCTAGCGCGGGCTTCGTCGAATTTTCGAGCGCGCTGAATTTGGAACATCAGGTCACCTCCGTTCACGTATTCCATTACGAAAAACAGACGATCGGATGTTTGAAAGCATGAGTGTAATGCGGTTAAAAATGGATGTTTTGCGGCTAATGCTAAAATCCGCTTCTCTGTCATCGTACAGTCCACGTCATCATCTTGTATAATTACATCTTTCTTTAAAACTTTAACAGCGTACACCTCTTCTGTGTCCTTCTTCTCGGCTAGCATGACTTTGCCAAAACTGCCCTTTCCTAATACTTTGATGAAGTGAAAATCGGTTAAACCCATTTTACCTCCATCTAAAATTAATTAGATTATAGTTACTAACTAGTATTTTAAAAAATATATGAATACTTTATATACAAGTGAAATCGCATACCTTGAGAATTTTCCCCGTTATTATGTAGTTTTTCATCGACCATTTTCGCGAGATCGTGTAGTTCCGGATCGTCACTACCCCCCTGAGAATCGCTTCCTCCTTCCGCGGAGCCCCCGTTGCCCCCTAACGAAACATACTTTGTACGGCGGGGTGTCTGTTTATCCGGAGACACTCCGATGGCAGTCAAGATCTCCGCCATTTGTTTGGTGTTGATGCCGCAGTTGTTCGCAACATTCTTCTGGCAGCGTTTGTGCACGTTTAGTGAGCACACCTTGCATTGCAGCCCTTGCTTGATGAGACCGTAAAGGAGGGAGCCGCAGTGGTCACAGAACGTGAATCGTTTATAGTTATGAACAACAAAGCGGTGAGGGATGTTCACATTGAAACGGGTACTTTGGTTACTTGACTGCAATAAAAATATATTATAATATCTGTGATACGACTATGTACAACTGCCGATAGTAATACTATTTTTCAATAGTTTTATTATGATGTAAGTTTTTATAAATATAATATAATTAATTCTTGTTTTCGACATTATACGATTTTTCAAATGACCGTAATTATGGTTGCGCCATTTGATTATATTTTTCGCTCAAAAATCAGGATCTTTTGTGGTCTGATCTACAACATGATAGAATGAAATACTTTATAGAAAGTAAAGTTTCATTGTAATTGTCAGTAATGTTCTACTGTTATTGTCAGTTATTTAAGAAATGTTTTTGCCTCAGTACATGTAACCAGTTTTGTTAAGACATGTGACATACTTATTTTAAATTTGATACCTTGGACCAGGCTCACATAGTTTAAAAGATGCTCCATAAAATTGAGTTTAGAAATCTATATCTCGGACCAGGATCCCATGAAAATATAAGGTGTTTGTAGTAGCCAACAAAAAAATTATTTCTGTTTTGGGCAAAGTTTCGCCCAAATCTGTATTTGATTGCTTCAGATAATTAAAAAAATATCTTTTATGGATTTTTCAGCCAGTAATAAAAAATTTAAACTTATTTCCAACATGTGTAAATATATAATAATAAACTGTATTTTTAATATTATTAATTACAAGTGAAATCAATTGCTGAATAGATTTTAAGAGGAATGTGGATAATAGATTTATTTTTTGATATTTTTGTTATCCAATATGTGTAAATAGGCAGACAGTTTTGAAACCTCTGCCCTAAAGCTAATAGATATGTGTAGGGTTCATAGGATTAGATTCATTACATCTGATGGCAAGCTACATTATGAAATTGTTTACAAAATCTGGCTACATAATCGAAAACCTTAGATGATAGGTTAATAATAGCGGAGCATATCTATATGCGCCATAATGCGACAAAAAACAAGTTATAATTATAACTTAAGTGAATAATTATACCATAAGATTTTAAATGGAAGTGATTATTTAAAAACATACCATGCCAAAATGTACTTATTTACCCCAATAAATATATACCCTAAAAGCAACTTAAACTACACTGTTAAATTATTGAGACGCACCTCATCCTTCATACCCGGACATTTGGTAACCACGAGAAGGTGACATCTCTTATGGACTACGCAGGTGCACACTAGACAAAGACAAGAGAGTTAGTCACACAAGTTTGATTAAGTTTGTTGCTCATGTGTAACACATACTACATCCAAATAAAATTGAACAACGAAACAACAATCCTTGTCCCTCTAAGAGAATTATTATTTACATATTAGTAATGAAATGGGACAAAGAAGAAATAAAGTGCATATTTACAGTTTTAATGAGTTTGGTTAAAGTAATGAAATAGATGTTGTTAATGAGAAATAAACAATAATGAAGGAAAGCTATGAAATGTTATTAAATAAAAAAAATAATAAGGCAAGTAAAAAACTTACAAACGTAAATTAAAAAGCAAACGAGACAGCCATGCTGGAATTGCTGCAAATGAAAAATAATTATAAAAGACATATTAATTAATAATAGTTTTGTATGCATTGCATGCAGATAGAGCAAACACCATCAGGAGGTATACGTCTATTAAAATATATGTAAAAAATGTACTCCTATGTACATTTATGAATTGTTACCTTGACACTGATAGCCTTGCTTTCCCAGACCCCTGGAACAGAACCACCGTTATTTTAAAGCCCTCCGATTAAAACACAGAACATAAAACATGTTGTTTTTTTTTTCAAGTATAATTTCCTATTGAATAATGAAGAAACATTCAAGTGCCATGCTCATAGATTACAGCATTGAAGTCTATTTTGGTCTAACACAGAAAAATACCACCATTTTGTAAAAGCACCCATAATGTGGAATGCGAACCTAAAGCTCAACGGGTTAATAATTACAGCCCAAAGATTTGCATGAAAAATGTGTTTAGCTTGATACGATTTTTAAATTACATACCATATGAATTCCTTGCAGTGGGAGCAGAATGTTGGCTGTCGCAGAAATGTTGCCATGAATTTGTGACCATTAACTTGGTGCACACGACGTCTCATAGCACCACGGCGTCTATTGAAGCCCTGGCGCTCTTTGAACTCCCTGGGTTTCGCACCATACTCTACAAATAAATCAATTAATATATTAATATTGTTTATTTAGTATACTTTTGAGTATCAACATGTCAGAATTTCATTGTTTCATTCATAAACTATTTTTTGACACATAATTGTTTGTCAAGAACTAATTTTCTTCACTTATTGTGCAAACATGTTAGAACTATTAATAAAACATTCAAAATACCAATGAAAATCTTGTGTAGGTAATCTTATTTCATATTTGACGACTGCATCATGGATGTTACAAATATTGTGTAACTAGGCTGAATTAATATTTGTATTCAATCTAATATTGTACTGCTTTAATAATGCTATTGTACTATTAAGTATGTCTTGAATTGCGTTATATACATTGTAATTAAATTATTACCATTAAAAACTTGAAACGTAGTAGTTAATGTATTAGTAACTGGCTATCAACCTTCAAGTACTTTTACTGGGATTAGTGTGTTAGGACTTGCTATTCAGAAAATCATCCAGTGTTAATTGTATCCCAGTAGTACAAACGTGCTACCTGGGGCACCTGCTTGGAAAGCAGGGATGCTAACCACTGCACTACATCAGCGTGTCATGCAACATATTAAGTTTAATTACTTAAAATGACTGGAACTGAACTAACTCAATATATATATTAATTTTTGTGTAGTAACAAGTTAGCAATATCTATATCAGAGATTCCCAAACTATTTGGTACTATAATCCCTTTATGGTAAATTACTCAACCCATGAAAATCAACCTGCTTTAAGAAGAAAGATGTAGTGACAACTTAAAGCTGATTTTACTCTAAGAATCATGACAATGGAGAATGGGCAACAGTTGCCCGACTGTTGACTTGTCAGGAGTCTGATGAGTTAAAACTTGAATTTTGTGTTTATTTGAGAGAGTACATAATATTTCAAATAAACACAACATTCAAGTTTTAAACAGGTGAAACATGAACAAATAGATTTTCAAGATTTTCTAATTCTCTTTATTAGTTTCTTAAATCCCCTCAATTTTTGTTCAGCACCTTCCAGTTGCACCAGCAGCTTCTATAACCCTGCTGAACCTTTGAGGGGGCAGTATCGCCCATTTTGGGAAGCATTGATCTATACTATTGGACCAAAACTTAACCTTGCAATAATACTAACATTAGTATCATTGTTATTATAAAGAAAGCTACAATTTTAATGGGAGACAACAATGCCAGTTATTTGTATGTCCAATTTCACTAATAGATGGATAATCACCATGCTCGTTCTTTTGAGTAATGATTTGATAAAACAATTATATTCAAAAAAGTCCACTGATGATTGACTTAGCACAATACAATAAACTACCAACTGAAATAAGAGTAACAAACAACATGAAGACATTCAAAAATAATGTATGCTATATGAAGAAGAATAACCAAAGGATACAATTAAAAATATATATATTAATTTAAAAAATCTTGAGATCCCCCTAAACCAGGTAGTTGCGATGACCCACTTCAGAGCTACCAAAGAAAACATTGTTTTTTTTTTATACATACTTCATTATAAATAACAAATTATACAATAAATATCCAACTCTTCTATTAACAAATAAGGGGGTACTTTATACAAAATACACTGATATTGTTCATTTTATATTACAATATTTATTAAATACTGTTTTTATCAAGTTCTGATCACTATGTTTGTATTGATTTGAAAGCAGCATATTATTCATCTAAAAAGTAAGAGAAATGACTTTCAAGCAAGATCTCTGAAGATAAATGACAAAGAGTTATGAAGCATATCATCTAACAGCTTTAGAATCAAGATTGGACTACTACAAGCAGACAGCCTCTCTAACATACGTTTTTAGGTATCATCATAGCAAAAATGTTTTCATTTTCAACTAATGTCAAAACACTACTGTATATCAATACTTTATTGAAAAAAAAAGTGAAAAATGTCAATTTAATTTGGAAAGTTGTGTGGTGCCCAAAGCATATATTTTTTATTTATTCTACAAATAATGGGGACACATTACATAAATATAATGTATAATAGTGTCCACACAAAATACTAAATGTGTATAAAACATCAGATATATTCACCAAACATGCATTTCTAATAACCCTAACAGTGTATCATGTTAAGCTAATGATATATGTCTGGCCAATTTTTCAAACTAGGGATTATTGCCAACAATTTTAATAGTAGTTATTTTTGACTACAGAAATTAAAATGTCTCACTGTTGATACTATCACATACCTTATGCTTTACTCATTTAATATAATTGAAATAAATAAGCAAAAATAAAATTCTATAAGTTTATATATTTACCATTAGTAGTCTTGAGATCAATTCGTATATGCAGCCGCCCCTTTGGTTCCAAATTAACCCAGAAGTCCTGATCAGTGTTGTCTCTGGACAACAAATCCTCAAAGGGTATACTGCAGTTTGCCACAAAATCATCAGGTGGAATAGCAGCATCGTGGAACACTGTGAGTGTGAGGCATTTGGCACTCTCAACCTGGTGCTCAAAGTCCTCATTCCAGACAGGATCAAAAGTCTTCTGCTTGGTGGTGGATTGAGCCACATGAGACTCATCCACGTCTATAGTTACGTACGGGTCGATCAGCTGCTCATCTGGTTTACCAAACGTCATGTTGTGACGCTTTTGGAAGTCAGTGGGTCGGAGCCCCGACGCCTCGCACAGCTTCACTCGCACCGTACCCGTAAACATTGCTCCGGCAGCTAGTCACAGCTAACAACGGATCCTCGCACTCACTTAACAGCACATAAGGATACATTCAATAAAAGTTCGCTTGACAGACATGAAGGTCGGATTTTACAGACAGATCTTCCACCAGCTCCTCCCAGAATACATCGCGACGTCACAACGTTGCCAATCATACACACCTTTACAGAATAAACGCACTGTAATATCAGATCCTAAACTGTTAAACCATTATAAGATATCTCATAATTGTATTGAGGTCATTCACAGCAACATTGCATTGCAAAATACCTCTAATTTGCAAAGCAATAAAGATTATTTGACGTTTAATGAAGTGGCAACCGTGTGGATGCTACCACTACATAAAACGAAACCAGGGCAACATGAATTCCTAAATATTTTATCTTTACATCTAATTTTTAGTAAGTATAATAAAGCCTTGTTGCCAATGTTTCTTCTCTAACTTGACCTACTTATGAAAATGTGCTTTAGCCTATATTCCGTTGCTGCGTCAGTGTTGATCTGTCGGTCAATCAGAAACCAGGTTTCTTAAATTCAAACCTAGCCTCTAATTGGTTCTTGGTTGAACGCTGACGGAAGTCAAAAAAATAAGTTCCCTATCTCATAAACGTTAATGTACTGATAAAGAGCAGGAATATGGGCTTATCTTTCGTTAATTTCTACCTACAGTATCATAACCAGAAAAACCAGTTTGAAGATCAGCAGAGATATAAATTTTATTTATAGAAGTAACATGAAAGATGTGTATACATGTCAAATAACCACATGACTTCAATTGATGACTTCAAAAACCATAGGGTTAGACATAATAAAACAATTCGTTTTTAAACTTATATGTTTAAAAAGATACCAATGGCAAACTCGTGCTTTTTGTGCGGATGCCAAAAGAAGGAGTCGGCTTCCAATCTTCCAAACGCGCTGTTTTGGTGCTGTTCCTTATATAAGAAGGAGATAAACCTATACTTATGCCTTCCGTTACGGCATCAGAGGCCAGGGGCTCTATACTGAAAGTACAGACTGGTCTGTTACCCATAGCAACCAAATAAACTAACGTTGGTATGCGAACGCTAGTGTAATACTGGCTTATGTCAAATATCACAAATGTGTGAATAGTGACAGGATAATAACCTATTTCAGTAATTTAACGTCACTTTTGACAAATTTGTGACATTTGACATAAGGCAGTATTACACGTTCGCAGAGTTTTGGGCATACCAACGTTTGTTTATTTAGTTGTCATAATAATAATAATCATAATCATAATATAATGCTCTGTGTTTATAACTATGTAATGTTTTAGTTATTTTATTGTCAACGTAGTGGCAGTACAATATTTACTGTAATTTTGTTTCACTCTGTAGTAACAATGACTAATGGCAACAATGCAAAAAAATGTAAACAAGTTTTTATTTAACAAACTAGGTTATGTAGAAGTTACGAAGATGTTGTCTGTATTACGTGCGAATGTAACAACTAATACATTCACTCGACATTTGTCGAACCTAAAACCACAACCTGTACAGAAGAGTGTAGATATCCAGGGCAAACAATTCCCTCGCGATGAGTTTACAAATGTAACACCGAAAATCCTGAGCCATCTCAACAAACGATTGCACGTTAAAGAACAGCATCCCCTATCATTAGTACGCCAACGAATTGTCGACTACTTCTACAAAACGTTCAAAAACCCGCGCGGCAATCCAATATTTTCGGTGTACGACAATATAAGTCCTATTGTTAGTATTGAGCAGAATTTCGATAGCTTGCTAATACCAGCAGATCACCCTTCTCGCGCAAAAAGTGATTGTTATTATATAAACCATCATTATTTGTTGAGAGCCCATACCACTGCACACCAAAGTGAATTGATGCGATCTGGCTTGGATTCATTTCTCATTGCTGGAGATGTTTACCGTAGGGATGAAATTGATGCAACACATTACCCTGTTTTCCATCAAATTGATGCTGTGAAGTTACACTCTCGAGATCAATTGTTTGTGAAGGATGATAGATTGCAGTTATTTGAAAAAGGTATTACATTAATTTTACAGTTTGGTTCCAGCATTGTACTATCATACTAATAATAAACAAAAATGTTTACAGGTATAGTTAGGTCAATCTGGAGACACACCATAACTAGAAAGTACAGACCAAGTTACTCCTGCAGTATCCTAATATAATTTCCATGAAATATTGCCTATTAGGTTTCAATTAAGATACTTTAAAGAGTTGTCACCCAAACACCCTAGCAATCAATTTCTTAGACAATATCCACTAGACTTAATTGATAGATAATAAGTAATCTGTAGTTAATTATGTCTTTAATGTAAAACTCTAACCTGAAGCTTTACTTGATGCTATCAATGATAACATCTTATTTCCTCAGGGCAGCTCGTAGATATCAAGGGAGAAATAATAAAAAATATATATTAAGAATAAATACAATTACTGCTATTATTCAATTAATTAATACTTGTATTACAATGATTGTACTATTTTATTGATTTATTGGATAATAGCAGTAATTGTATTTATTGTATCTTAATTATATATATATTTATTATTTCTCCTTTAGCATACTTCCCAGGTAGCAGATTCTCTGTTGGATGGTGAAACTCTCTCATCATTTGGAGGGTGGTTGCGTATTGGATTCCGGCTCTCTTAGTCGAGAGCAGGGCCACCTCTATCTTCTTTTTGGCAATGCTGAGTCGTACGCTCGTCATACATATCGTCATTGTTTCTACGGCGTTTTTCATCTTATTTTGCGTCCCTTGTAGGTCTCGTCCTGGGGCTACCAACGCCGTATCATCTGCAGCAAATGCCACAATGTTGCTAATGTGACGTCCTCCGGCAGTTCCAGTCTAAATGCGTCGTCATATGCAACTTTCCAACATAGCACTTCCTCTTCGTCCCGGCTGGCTGATGTGTGCGCCTGGTCTTCTAGAATTGTGTTGTTATCAGAGGGGTAGAGGACTGTTACTACCGCTCTCACCCCGCCAGGTACCGTGGAAACCAGTCGAGGCGGGCGAGCTCTTCATAACTATCCTATAAGGGAGGGTCTTCAACTCCCTACATAGTTTTTGCAACACAATGTAGTTTTGAGTGTAATATCCTTACCAGAAATTGTTCTTTTCTTTATCTCTTCTTGTTCATACCAGTGATGATTCTACTCTGCTCAGTATTACTGCCCTACTACTAACTAATAATCCCAAATGCATAGCTGCAAAAATAACCCCTCTCCAATACATTCCAGTTTAAATTTATATTTTATAAAACTATTATTATAACTATATTAGTATTTTGATTAAATTTAAGGTGACAACAGAGAAGGTGGCAAACAACCATGTCACACCCTTGAAGCCGTAAAGTTATTGGAGTATGAATTGAAATCAACCCTGTTGGGTTTAGCAAGAAACTTATTTGGGAAAGATGCTGAATGCCGCTGGGTTGAAACACAGTTTCCATTTACATGTCCATCATGGGAGTTGGAAGTTAAATATAAAGATGTCTGGTTGGAACTACTAGGTTGTGGGATTATGAAGCAGCCAATTTTAACAGAAGCTGGAGTTACTGATAGGGTTGGATGGGCGTTTGGGATAGGCCTGGAAAGGGTGGCTATGAAGCTTTATCAGATACCTGATATTCGATTGTTTTGGTCTACTGATTCAGGCTTTTTGAATCAATTTGCCAAAGCAAAGCCTGATACAAATGTTGAATATAAGTCAATTAGTCAATTTCCACAATGTACTAATGATATTAGTTTTTGGCTTCCTAATGACAGGGAGTATAATAGTAATGATTTTTATGATCTGGTTAGGAATTTGGGTGGGGATATAGTTGAGCAGGTGGTGTTGATTGACAATTTTGTACATCCTAAGAGTAAGAAAACTAGTCATTGTTATAGGATTATTTATAGACATATGGAGAAAACTTTGAGGCAGGAGGAGGTTAATGATGTACATAAGACTATTGAGGCTGCTGCTACAGCAGAGTTAGGTGTTACTATTAGATAAAATATATTATTATGTTGATATTGTAATATTGATTTTATTATCCTAACAATTTCTCACAATATAATAACGGATAGGCTAACACAAAAACTAGACTTCTGCCAACCAGTTGAACAGGCTGGTTTCAGGAAAGGATTTGGTACCAGCCCCTATCTACAGCAGTGGACGAGGAGTCGTGGTAAATTACCCTCAAAGGAGGTAAAAATTAAATTATTGGGAGCAATAAAAAATAATTGAGATTGAAACTTTAATCATGAAAATTTCCTATATAAGGTATATGAAGCGTACCTCGTGCCCCAGCGTTTACATACGGCAGTAACACAAGGCAGCAAACAAACTCCTAACCACCCAACAAGCAATGGAGAGTCATACTGGGAATCAGAATAAGAAACATGATTTAAAATGAAGAGATTCGAAGAACATGAGTAACTAATGTAGTAGAAAGAATAGCACAAGTAAAATAGAGGTGGCCTGGCCACATAGTGAGACAAGACCCCTCAAGATGGACAAATAGGCTGGCACCCAAAGGGCACAAAAAGAAGTGTAGGAAAAATCCAAAGAAGGTGGAGACGACATCCTGGAAACCGCCGGGAAAAATTGAAGCCAAATTGCCCAAAATAAGGAAGAGGGCCTCATCCAGGGCTGGATAAACAAAGGCTGAAAGAATAACTTCTATCCCACAGGGTTCCAGTCTGGGCAAACAAGTGCTAGACTGAGGACACATGCATCCACCCCCCATCTAAAGTTTTTATATATATATATATATATATATATATATATATATATATATATATATATATATATATATATATATATATATATATATATATATATATATATATATATATATATATATTATATATATATATATATATATATATATATATATATATATATATATATATATATATATATATATATATATATATATATATATATATATATATATATATATATATATGTAGGATGACCAGTTCTAAATACTTGTTTAAAATAAAGTTTCAAAGATAATGCATTCCTGATAACGTTAAGTGGTCTATTTTTTTAGTGTCAAGTGTTTGATGCAACAACATTAAGTATCATTTCAGAGAGATAATTCTAAACTGATTTCACACAAATTTAATTATGTTTACTTTTAAGTAAACCAGATAGCATGTTTGTATGTAGATAGACATCATGGTACATCCTTGGCACAAATGATTTAAGAAAACCTTAAAAAGGGCTGAATTAAAAAAATATATAACGTTTCGTTCATATTTACTGGTATGGCTGTTGTTTTTATGCCCTCCTTAACTGGTTATTAATTCTTAGAACATATAAATTGTAAAAATGAATTAATTTTTTAGGTTTTTAAATAATAAAAGGTTTAGGAGGGAACTAAGTAGAGATGATTTAACTGCCAAAACAGTCTAGGTTTTTGAAATTAGAAATGTTGAGGGAATTAGAGATGAATTTAATTAGCTACTATATTTTAGGTTTAAAAATAACTGGTTTATCCATATTGAATCCATCCCTAATTAGCGGGAACTAATTAGGGATGGATTCAGTTAGCTAAAATTAACCATTACTTGCATGGATCCAATAAAATATGTAGGTTCAATAGCTATTTTTGGTTTGTTTTATGGAAATTAGATGAATATAGGCACAAATCTTTTTTTATAAATATTTATACCCAAACTCTATTCTAATTTATTGTTGCTATGACAACCAAAACATTTAATCAATATTATACCGGCATCAATCATGTCTCGAATTCCAAGAGATTTTGATAATAAAACAATATTCAATGATATAAAAAGTGCTATATGTGCAGATAAGCTATACTGGATTCGCAATGACGCCAAAATTAGAGCTTGTTATAGTTCCAAAAATTACGACGAGTTCAGGTTTCCAATTACAGTCAGGTAAATTATCATAGATAAACAATTATATCTAACATTTTTAGAGATATTGTTGCTGCCGCACATTTACAATCTGTGGGCAATAAGGACAAGTTAAATAAAGATGGCAAGTCATGGAATACACTAGCTACTCCAAAAGAAAGAGAATAATAAGTACTACTCAATGTAGTATATTTTGTAATTTGGAGTGTGAATAAAATATAATATGTACCATACATTTAAAAACAATTTGTTCCCCTAAAAAACATTCGAATTTTTGTTTGTTAGAGTAAAATTGTTTTTAAGTCTGATAAGGTGCTCATATTTAAGAAATTAAAGTATAAATAATTTTGTTATTACTTATTTTGATCTTCTTTCGATATTCTATTAAATAAATACTTGCAATGAAGAGAAGTTTGTTGTTAGTATAAAATTTTAAGGACAAACATATTACTGCCTGTATACAATGATATTAAAAGTACTATATGTGCAGACAATAACACCAAAATTAGAACTTGGTAGCTCCACAAAAAAGGTTTGGCATCCTTGATTGTGCATTGAATTGTAAGGCAAGTAGATTTTCTCAGTATGATGCTGAAGACTTAAGCCCTGGCTTTCTAGGAAAGCGGTCGCTTAAAAGTACCCGATTTTGACGTAATTTTTTTTGCGTCAGTATATGTAATTAAACAACTCAAGTTTTCATCGTAAATCATTGCGTTTTTGCAGTACGTTGAGATATTACTCTTTATGGGAAACCATATTCGTTTATATACACATAAAATTATTTTTGTGACGTCAAAAGCGGCGGCTCTCCTAGGAAACTATTGCTGGCTGAATTATATAAGGATGGAAAGTGATGGAATCCTACCCAAATAAAAAGTGCTAATTACATTTTTTTCTGAATGTAATAATTTTTTTAATTCATTTTATTGTGTGCAGTAATTATATACTGCAGTGTAACATATATTCGAAAATTAAACCCGCAATTTGTTCCCCTAAAACCCTAAAAAAAATATTTGATTTGCAAATTGCAGTTGCATTGAATCTGCTGGAAATTACAAAAATTATAAAGAATAAAAGCATCATATACATTTATAAACAACAACGTAACTTTTGAGAATGTATTCAATACATTCACTTCCTGGGTTGTTGAATGTGTACTTGTGGCTTAACATTCACACATACTGGTGGCTTCTCCTTGTGAATGCTCTGCACTGCTTCCTGTGGGAAATCAGCATTTCCCTTCAGTGGAGCTCCCGATATGCTAATTGCTTTTGGGGGGCTGCCAGATACCTTCAGGCCAGTAGTGTCTTCAGTTATGCCTGCAGGCTCTTTGTGGGTTTTGTGTTGGGTGATGCGCATGCCACCTGCTTTAACTATTAACAAAGAAAATCTATATATAGACTTCACTAGCTCCCACTTTACTTTAATGATGGGCCCCACTTTTACGATCACACTGGACTAAAATAATATCACCATATATTTTCTGACATGAATTAAATCAGTAGTTTGAAGAAAGGAACAAATCCAAAAGCTATGTTGCAATTTCTTCCAAATGAATCCATTTTTAAGTTCATTCATACTCATGGAGCAATGTTCTTCACTTCTTTCTTTTACCTCAGGTTGTAAGTAGTGAATGATAAGTTTAGAGTGAATAATGGTATTAGACAGGGATGCTTAATAAGTCATCTCCTGTTCAATAATTCCACAAGGGAGTTGTAGGAGATGTTAAGGAGAGGCCAAGCAAGAGGGGTTGTGGTAGGAAGAACGAATATGTGGATGCTGGTGTATACTCTTGGAAAAGATGCAGATGTTGGAGAGAATGGGAAAGTACCATGGTAAGAAGTTGGTTGTGAATGTGGAGAAGACCAAATGGATGTTGTTTATGAATAGGGGGAGGATGGGTAGAATGGAAGAGTTAAAATGGAAAGGTGTAATGATTAAGAGAGTGGATAGTTTTGAATATCTAGGTTTTTGGTTTGACTGCAGAGGTGGGTATAGGAAACACTTGAAGTGGGTGCAAGAAGAGGCGAGATTGGCGTGGAGGGTAGTGAGTAGAAAATGGGAAAAATTTTGGAACACCAAAAATTATAAAGCAGCTTAAGAGTAAACTAACAAAGGTTTATTCTTAATATTATTCCATATCTGTCTAACTGGTGGACACTATATATGTATATATATATATATACATTTCATTACAGCTATGTATATACATAATTAATAATTAATAAACATAAAATCATAGTTATGCATATGGGTACATGTACTGTTGAAATGTGGACATAAACAAAAAATATGTTGAAATGTGGATATAAACAAAAAATATGTTGAAATCATGACATTGAAAAACTGGAATGGAAAGTTACTAATAGTTACTGAATAATGCAGTAATAATAAACCAATAACTGTGTGAAATATGTTTTATGCTGGATGCTTCTACTTTATTATACATATAGAATTTATTTATTAGTAGCTATTAATTATAGAATATTTGATGGAAATTAATAATAAACATATGTTATTATATCTTCTGGCATTGCATAATAATCAACTAGTTAAATACCACCAAAAAAAAATACCAAACACTAAAACGTGTTTTCCTGCAACAAAGTAATTCTGTTGAGGAGTGATTTACTAACCTGCAGGAGGATGGCCGGCTTTCAGCTCACAATCACCTTTACCTGCGTTGGACATTATTGGATATGTAGTTCGAGAATTCGAGTTGCAATATGGAATGGATATTAACGTTGAATAAGCGCTTTTGTAAACAAAAACACGTAGGCAGGATTATGACCTTCCACAACGAATCGTCGTCGGATACGCGCATATGCGCGAGACGCCACGATGATTAAAAAATGCGGTTGGGGCACACCTCGTCGCGTGGAACGCGCGGCGCATTAAATTAAATATTTTTTGAATTTAATGAACTGGAGTACCAAGCAGAAATATTGTGTTCTTTGACAGTTCTTAATGTTTAAATATTTAAATTTAAACGAGGGAAGTTATACCGTCACTTTTATAACAGACAAAAACATCAAAAATAATTGTTTGCTACAATAAGTCGCTTATTATATGGTTCAAGATAAACAGATATTGTATTTTACTACTATTTCCAATATTTTTCGCAATAAAATGTAACGCAAAATTAGAAAGACAGTCCTTTAATTCCAATCTAGGCACATAGGGCCGTGTTGCGATTTCAGGAATATGTTTTGTCGAATATGCGTATCACCGTAATAAAATAATTATTCTAAATCTTATTTGAAATGATATGGCTGAAATATTTTAAGATATCCTAAAAACTACAATTCTTATCAACTTGTTATTTTTCAGTTTTAAAAATTCGCTTCTTCAAATAAGCCAAGCTAAACCAACCATGTTTTGTGGTGTAGGTGGTGTAGGCATCCCATTATACTCAACATATGTAAAATGACAACTAAAATGTCTTGTTTATTAAGTTATTGGTTAAAACGCAATTTATGATAAATTGTGGCGCGTAAAACAAATATTATATAGAACGCCTGGCAGAAATCATTGACAATTCTGTAGCTTATCAGTTATAGCTTCCTAAAATTGTGCAATATGAAGAAACTAACAGGCTCTTTCCGATTCAACCAGTGGGATCCCTGGTTGATCATAGCCCAAATAATTGCATTGCAAACTATTATGTATACTAGTTTGGGGTTACTGCTAACCATTTTGGGTGGACTTGTAGGAGACACAAGATCACTGGATCATATCTTTGAATATCATGTAAGTGTGATATTAAGTTTAAATTAGTAGTAGTTTCTGTATTGGTTATAATTTATAACTGGCTATCAACCTTCAGATGTTCTTCTGCCATATGTAATTTTATTAGTTCCCACTTCAGTGAATTACCATTCATACATCTTCTGTCTCTTTATATTCCATATATTAAACTTTTCCATTTAACTTATTATATTATGCTCCTTTCATTCAATCACTCAACTCAACCTCACCAGTCTTACGATTGTATCCTCTGTTTGTATGAATGAGTCTTGCCTTATCCAACCCCAATAATTTGTAACCAATTTCTGCCTTTCAAGTGGATCCCTCTCCTATGCTGCACAGTTCTGTGTTTTGTATAAAAAAGCTTTTCACACAGATCCTCCAGTATTCTCTTCACTCTATATGAGACTTACATACGTTCCCCTTATATACCCCACAGTCAAACAGAATATTTTTGGTATATTTTATAGTTTTATATTATATTGATGCAATTTATGATCTCAAAGAGGTAAATAGTCCATCTCTGGTGGCAGGAAGAATTGTTTTGTGTATCTAATCTCAGATAAGCTCTTTAAAGAATGATGTGAATAGACTGTAATTATTAACAAATATGTTAAAATAAAATACTAAATTAAATATTTTGAGAATGTGCTGTCACAGGTATGGCAAACCTTTTCTTGCTTACATGCCAAAAGCTCAAAAATAATACTTTATCATTTCACGTGCCAAGTATTTTTTGAATAATTAAATGTTTAATTTAACATTCCATTGGATAAAAGTTAAATTAACAAAATGCAATTTTTGTTGTTTTGTACTTTAAATTGATGAGAAAATAGATGACACATCCATTGTTTGTGTTTTCAAACAAAAGTTGCAGATATGGCATTCCAAGTAAGCATGCCATAGTTTTGCTATCCCTGCAATATGACAACTATGCTATATGTATTTTTAAACCTCAAACAAATAAACATCAATATTTTTTATGTTAGGAAACAGCAATCTTAATTCAGATACACCAGTGTTATACATATATCTAATTTTCAGGAAATCCATGTCCGAGATTTTGGTGGAAAAATGGTAATATCAGCCTTTGTCCTGAATGCATTAATTGGGTAAGCTAATACACATAGTTTTTAATTTGTTTTACCACCATTCATTTCCAGATCTTTAGTTCTCTGGAAGATGATGGAGAGAACAAAACTGTGCCTAGACTTCAGCTGGACTTGGCATTTCATCCATCTAGTAGTGTGTTGGTTCTACAATGGTTCCTTCCCCACAACATTCTCATGGTGGGCCTTAAACATCGCCTGTGGTGCATTAATGTGTGTCTGTGGTGAATTCCTCTGTCTACGAACTGAATTGCAGGCAATACCCCTCTCACTTGGTCCTAAAACTGATCTTTGATGTTCACATTGTGATACAGACACTTAAAAAGTGCCAAGAGAACTTTGTTTGATAAAATATTTATTTACTGTTTGTACATACTAAAATATAGTGATAAGGGAAACTTGAAAGGAAATAAATTAAAGACATCCTTATTTTTTTATTTTAGATTATATCTGTTAAAAACTTTTATTCACTAAACAAATGGAATAAAACTTTTCTACTAATTACAAATAATCTCTATTGGTGTTGTCTTTTTTTACTTTGAGGAACCCCTTTAGTTTTGGAAGTTAAAGCAATTTCCTCTTCTGGACGATCACAGCATTAAAGCATAGTGTAGATTATATAATTCAACCAACAAATAACAAAGTGCAATATTCAAGCACAGATAAATAACATTAAATATAAGCTCTGTCTGTTTGGGTTTGTTCAGCGATACAATTGCAATCAATGAACAACCTATTACATACAGTGTAAAACAGACAGAAATACAATTTTCTACGCAGCTTTAAAAACTACATGGCAAATAAATATTTATCACAGATCACAAAATGTTAAACGTGATTTTCATTTTAGATCAAAGTCTCATGTTGTGTTTTTCGATTATCGCTTTGTGCTTGACCTAGACTACAATTGATTTTATATATCGCTAATATTTGATTTATTTTTTAATTGCTGGCTTTAATTCAGTGCATTTCACAATAAATAGTACTTTTAAAAACCTGTAAAACTATATTGTTCAATTCCGTTTGTTACGCTAAAATAGTGCTTAAAATATTCTTAAATTATATCTGGACCGTGAAAACTCGCTACCCCTGACTAAATAAAGCATTTAAAGCAAGTACTACATTTAAGTCACCATTTAAAGGCATAGATTTATACACCGTGAGAAAGAGTTTGTTCATTTGTACTTCATTAGACTGAAACCGATTCTGTAGATGAAGGCAATCTAAAAATTGACACAGCAATTTTGTAGTTTGTCTGGGTTATGTATGTCTAATGGTAAGACATGTGGGAAAAGGAAGATGTTCGGAAGATTGAAGCTTAATGTATTTTATGAGTTTAATACTGTGGTGAACACTCGTCCTCGACTTCTTCTATAACAGAATCTTGCTCCATGCGTTGTTTTTGTAATAGTAGCTCTTGTTTTTTCTGTAAAAAATTTTGTTAGCAAGGAATGTAATTTAATGATATTTGAACAAAATTACAAAATGTTCTAAAAAGTTGGTTAGCTACAATACATATGTAATAAAATTAGTTACCACAAAATAAAAATAAATTATTAGCATAAACATTTCATGTTAATCACAATAATTGACATATTTGAAAAAATAAATAATATAATTATAAACAACCATTTAAGATGGTAATGCTTCACAATTGTAATGATGGATGAAAATCAGACATTCATATAATCTGTTTGTCTGTAAAAGATCAACCACAGATTGTTTTGGAGTTGAAATAGATAAAATTAGTATAAAAAATATCAAAAAATTAAAATAAATAAACAATATGGTTAATGCACATTATATTTTTTTACTATAACATTGAAGAGGCCCCTTTCTAACTTTCTAATACCTAGGACCCCATAAAACCTTAAGACTGTTTTCCTATGAATTGTTTGAGGCACCTATATTCAGGTCTGTAGTGTATTTATCAGTTTTGGCACGACCGTTATTTTAGAGTCATAATTATATATACATGTGAATAAGTATGTCAATCCATAGATACTGCTATATACCACTATAACTACAACACCACTCACCAACAGAACAAAAGACAACACTACAAACAAACAAAAAACTAAGGAAAGGTAGATTAAAGAAAATAAAAACAAACAATACAAATAAACTATATTAATAAATAAAACTCAAACTGTTTATATTAGTGGGCTCACCTCTGGTGTAGTGATTACTATAATTCTATGATCAATTCTTGGTGTTAATGTACAAGAATCATGTTCCAAATCATCCAATGAAGCTCTTCTTGTTAGTCTATTGTGGGGATGAGTGTGAGGTCCATGTATAACTGGAGGAGGATTTTCTGTTGTACTTGACCTGCGTAGTGGTGGTGGTCCATCTAATTCACTCCCATCAAGCATTTTCACTAAGCTGTGCCTACAATCAAACCATATTAAATATATTTTATATGCAACTTCTAATATTTAGTACCTTCTTGACAATGTAACAAGTGATTGCCTGTGTTTGGAGTGTCTCCGTGTCTTCCCCATTCTCATATTAATAGCTTGAAAGTGATTTTGCATAGCTAATCCCAATTCTGGACACTCATCTTCATCCACCAACACCTGTGCATTCTTCAGAACTGTATATCCATCACATCCAGTATGCAAATAACTCTTTGTAGCTAGCCTATAGCTCTGATTTACATTAAGATACTCATCCCCAATTCGTACAAAATTGGGATCAACTCGTTGCCCAACAGGTTTTGCAGGTTCAAAAGCAAAGCTAATACCTGCAACCTGCGGGAATCGCCCTTCTAATTTAGGGTACTGGCTAACTCCGTTTTCAAGCACTGTGAGAATTTGTTGACCAGTTACAGATAGCACAACAAGAGGGTCGCGCATTGGTATAATATTAACAAGGTCCCTCATTGTAAAATCACCGGCTGGATGAACTTGATCGGACCGTAAGGTTCCCGAATTTAGTAGAACCAAATCAGCACCAGTTGCAGCAAGAACAACATCACAAACCCAATTACCTAAATTTGATTCTGATGTACGAATAGCTTGGAATCTACCATCTAATGGTACTGAAAAACATCCCAGGACTTCGTCCATTTTGCCTTCAACAATACCTATCAAAAATGAGTTTATAAGGATTGGTTTGATTAATGTTAAAAGCATAACATACTTGTATACTTATCTAATTTTTCTTTTAAAGCTTGATCTTCTGAGAAATTCGATGTTACATTGACTTCCTCTACATTAATCTCAGCAGCACCTGGTTTATCGAAATTTACAGTTATTTTACTAAACTGCCTAAAATCTGTCCCACTTTTTATAATATGTGTTCCTTCAACTACCCTAATTTCATAAACATGATCATGCCCACCCAATATTAAATCAATATCAGGACAATTTTCAGCAAGTTTTATATCATTTGGTGTACGCATATGTGTAAGAGCTATGATATAATCACAACCTTCTTGCTTCAATTGCTGTGCTAGTTTCTGACCAGCCTCACTGTAATCTAGAAATGTAACCTCTTCAGGATTGATGGTAGCTAAGGTATCCAACCATTCTTTTTCAACAAGACCTATAAGCCCTATCCTTCTACCACCCCAATGCAGCATATGTGTAATTCGCCCTTCCCCCAAGGGACGACCAGTTTCATTATCAACTACATTTGACATTAACCAGGGAAAATTGCACTTGGCCACCCACTGTCCGAGGACTTCTAAACCATGATCAAAATCATGATTTCCTAAAACAGAACAGTGGGTGCCTACATCATTTAATACTGGCACCATTTGTTCACCCTTTGTAAAGGTACTCACTAAAAATAATAAAAACATAGTATTAAACCTGGGGTAAAGAACAAATAACATGGTATTAGATTATTAAACAACTTTCATTGTAGACTGCTACAGCTGAAACTTAAACCATGTAAATGAGAAAGGTTTAGTTCAAGAAATACATTTCATTCAAATGCAACTTTTTATTCAAGTTATGCACAGTATGTAATCAGTGATATTACGAACTGTATATAGCAAATATGAGAGACACTGGTATTTGGATTTATTTGAATTAAATTTCTATAATAATTGAAACTATAAACATGTTCATGTTTCATGATGACTTTAGTAGTATATAATTCATGCTTTATACAATAATTATATGTAAAGTCATATTAACATGTATTATTATTATTACTAACATGGTGTAACCAAGTTGTAACAATTATAAATTATATCCATTATATTTGGAGTGTGATTTAATAGAATTAATTTAGGTTAAAGCAATTGATTATTATTCCCAAATAGTACAGATGAAGGCCAAGGTCAAAATCAATGAAATCTCATTATTGGCCATGAATTTAAAACAGGGGTCACAATAATATTTACTGAATATAAATTCCACTACTTACACATGCTTGGAGAGAATGCATCCCCACTAAACAGCACCAAGGGATTGAGATGCTGAAAACTTTTAATAGCAGTACAAAACCGTGCTGCACCACCCACAGGTTCAGGCCCTGCTCGTGATTCCACATTATATACATCATTGAAGTGTAAAATAACCAATTGATTCTGGTGTGCCATGCCTCCTTCAGACAATTTACTCACAGCTCTAAGTCCAGCTGCTTTGACTTCCAAAGAAGCCTGCAAATTCATGAGCACAATTTAAAAGAATTGATAGACCAAGTTGAGCAGTTGATGCTATTTTGAAACTGACACTATAATAAACTCTATCTGGGTCATGGACTAGAGCTAGCTAATAGTACAGTGGGGACTTGTAGACCCCACCATACCAGAAATATAAGCATATACAATTAATTGTATTTATAAATAAGATAACTAAAGGCAAAGTTTATCTACTAGACGCCAAATATAAGTACAAAGCCAGGCAAATTAGTTATTTCGACCCTGGAAACCTTTTGTTGACCAATTGTTAAATAAATAAAGTATTTACATAATATCTCAATAGGTCAATCACCACACAGACATAAACATATTAAATGAATTTAAATATTTAACAATTGTTGCCACTACCACCATTCTGTTCCCCATTGATAAATAATAGTGATGAGTGAGATTAAAAAATTATACAAAAAATAATAATTACATGCAATGTGCTCATGTGCATATGAGGATATACAGTAACAATTAAGTGTGTTTTTGACCTGTTTAAGCCATCCAACAACACTAGTCACTTTGCTGGTAACCTCGGCTGGGACCTCAATCCCATGATCTTCCACAAGTGAAGTCCACTTCACACGAAGGGCAGCCTGTGCAGCAAAACTTGCCATTTTGTGAGTTAATTGAATAATGCTACAAACACACACACATTCGATTAGTGAAGAATGACCAAACAAACGGGCGGAGTTTTCCGTCATGTAAATGATTTTCTCTGCGTTACTACACAAATCGACCTAATTATGCAAAACGAGACGGGATCGGTAATATATGTATTAAAAACATAAAACCCACGTATTTGACAAGTTAACGGTATTATATCAATAGATACACACCTAACTATCCTACGTAGATACGGCACCAACAAAATGAGGCAAGAACTTCTTAATTATTTTAGCTTTCTATTTCGTAACTCTAATTATCGCTCTGTGACATTTCCTTTTGACAGAAGGATTGTATTGCGGATTCCGCAAAATTGCCAACGTTCACATATTTTACTCTTCTGCTGTTTGAATATTTATTTTCTACTAAGATAAAACGTTTAAAGAGATTTTAAGATATTGGTGTTTTTTTAATTTCCGCAAGAGTGAGAATATTCGAGGGCATTCGTTTAAAATTATCATTAGCAGTGCTGCCATATGTGGGCGGACAATTTTGATATGGTGTACGCCAGGACCGTACTGGGATTTTAATAAATACCAATGCAAAAATCAAGCATTAAAAAATACTTTACATGATTGACCTATAGAATATAGAAAATTCTCGCAAATCAAGTATCAACTTTCACAGAGTTTTTCTGTGAAGATAAGGTAAATACAGGGTGATTAAGCTCCTCTGAGCTTCTCACTTGAACGGCGGGACAGCCTCACGACTGATAGCCCTATTGGCACCTTATATGGTCAATAATACTGTCATTCCTAGTACTGTCCGTATTTGCTTCAATCCTCCTTCAATATTTATCAACCAATCATTTATCCGGATAAACATCAGTATTCTCTTGATTCCATCATTACTACACCTTACACGATCAGTAATATATAGCGCGAGTGCCAAAATAAGAAGAAGAATAACCATTTACTTCCCTTTCACTCACAGGTCTCACCTTACTTGCAATATTCTCTCTACCAGGGCCGGTACTAGGTAGTCTGCCGCCCGCGTGCCCATCTATGCCCTCGTGCAAACATAATTTGGCCGACCGACCACATGCTGTACTTTAAAATTTATAATTAGCATTATATAGAATATTAGGGTAGGGGCATATTTGTAGAAATAAATACATCATTTATAATCGCTAAAATACCGAAATATATTTCTATAACCCAGGCGAGTTCAGATTTTATGCTTGGAACTCTTTCAATAGCTCATGCCCCGCTAGGACCGGCCCTGCTCTCTACATCCTCTTCCAGCAACTTCCTGTCCCAAGTATTTTGCAGATTTCTGCACCTTTCCCATTTTGTCTCAACCATTCACTCACCTTTTTGCAATCCCCGACACTCTCCTTCACTCCCTCACATTCGTTGTCACTATGTGTCACTAATCTTAATACACAGTGCACACGCGGTGTATCTTCGTTCCATTAATACTTTCCTCCTTCCTCTTCCGATCCGCATGTCGCTGGTGCCATGCATACTTTATCCTTCCTGGGCCACCCTAACCTGGTTGCGCGGCCCTCGGGTTTGCCCCGAAGTTGCCACTCTATATAAACCGGTTTGTATGAGCTATCCTTTATTTTCTCTTGCCTTTTTGCCACTTAACATCCCTCATTCTCTTCATGACCTCAGTTCCTAAACTTACTACTAACTTACATCCATCCACTCTCTCCATACATTCTATCTCCATCTGCTTTCTGCCCTAATCCTCCATCTCATTTACCTCCCACCCCAGTTTCTCTTCCCCAAATTGCAGTCTTTCCTCGAACTCGAACCCCCCTACACGACTTCCACCACATGCTTAACGATTAGTCTTGCGGAGGGGAATCGTCAAAGGGGTCGATCTCTCTAGTTTTAGCAGACTCTTCAGGAACGAGCCTTGCTCTCTATTACTTCCCACTCCCGCAGTCCCCACTACAATGGCGTAGCGAGAGGGGGGCAAGTGGGGGTCATCATGCCCCGGGCACGACTTACAAAGGGGCGCCAAATGGTTATATTATATGGTTTGCGAATGGGGAGGGGGGGTGCTAAAAAGGTATTGTGCCCCGGGCGCGAGGTAAGCTCGCTACGCCACTGCCCCACTATTCACCTCGGTACTACACTATAGACTTTAGACACGCATCCCAGATTTTACATGCTATTCCCATTCGACTACTTCTTCAATTTTCTTTTCACCATCATCGAAGCCATCCTCGCCTTTACTTGCACCCATTGCAAATGTTTCCTAAAATTTTGTAAAAACCTAAATACTTATCCACTCTCAATAATTACTTCCTTCCATTTTAATTCATCCGTTCTATTCATGCTACGCCTATTTCTAAAAATCTTTCATTTTATCACATTCACTACTAACACTCTTATCAAGATATATCTCTTGGACATAAGCTACTACTACACCATCCACATACGGTAAAATCCACACATTATTGTTATTATTGTTATTTTACCACAAAACCTCCTCCAACTCGCTTGTGTAAAGATCGAACAAGAATGAGCTCAGAGGGAATCTCGGTCCTACTCTCAATTTCATTCCTAATTTCCATCACTTTCTCCGTACGCTAGCGTGAAATACTGGTATGTAGTCCCTCTTTTCTAAACCCACCCTGACTTTGGTAACAACCCTTTCCACTTCCTCTTCCAGTCTGGTTTTCACCATGGCCATTGTTAAATTACAAACTGCACTCTTTATAGTGATCACCCTATAGTTCTTCTGTTGTGAAACTACCCGAACTTTGTTTAATGGCACCATGCCTAATGCCCTATTCTATATTTAAAAAGAATCCTTAAGGTTGAAAATTTCACAGTTATTGCACTTTTCCGGAAGGCGGCTGATTATTTACCTGGTTGGCGTGTTTTTGAACAATGATGATGCCAGCAGCTACACATTCACTTGTTATCATGTTGTTACTGTTAATTAAAAAGGTGAATAGAGTGATGAGTACATGTCAGATTTAGCAGGAAGAATTTAGTAACAGTCATGTAAAATTCTATGAAAAAATTATAAATTCACACTCAATAAACGCTTAAACTCACACATTTACTTCAGAGTAGAAATGGAACAGATATATTTTGAATAACAGCAGTTACTGCTTTACTATGTATATGTGATAGATTGTATATGTGATAGATTATTATCTATGTCTAAAGGTGTGTTTATGCTGTCATAAAATAAGAATAGGTCAGGAGAAATCAGTAGAAATGATTCTCTTGGACCATTTATGAAGTAACAATGATCTTGGAACCATTTATTGCCACAAAATAAAAATTTGCACATGCTATTTAGATGTTATTACTTATTTTGTCTCCTTAAATAATATCATAGAATTATGAGCATTGGGGGGCGAAAGTTCAAACACCATCAAGGACAAATTTTACAAATCTTTCACAGTTTTCAGAGGGTTTCTGTGAAGTTAAGGTAATACCGGGCGATTAAACTCCTCTGAATTTCTCCCTTTACCAGAGGAAAAGCCTTTAAAGATAGAATTAAAAACGAAATTTCTCAATTATTTATCATAATTTTCAAACGTTTTTTGTTAAGTTAAGGTAAATACTGGGTGATTAAACTTCTCCCTTTACTGGAGAAAAAGCGTCACAGCTGATAGGATGATTTTATTTCAGCATAAACTTTAAAATCTTTAAGCCATTAGTCATGAAGATTTTTTACTTACTGCTTAAATCACTATTGCCTCAAAAATTAATAATAAGTTTGTTCAATATAACAAATAATACAAGAAAATGCAGACAGTAAATAAAAAGACATTTTCTATTGACCAATTTATATTCTTAATAGAGTTGCATCAAGCATTTATTTTGTGTATATAACAACATGGTAATAATTCCACATGACAAATATTCTATAATTAAAAAATATATAAATAAAACAGTACCCATCATTATAAATTACCACAAAGTAGGTAATGATTAATAAAAAATAATATCACATATAAAATAAAATATAGCAACTTTTTCCGTTAGGTACAAATACTAGTAAAAATAGTAAATACGCAATGTTATTTTTTCTCTACTGGAAAAATAAACTATTACCCATTAATTTAAAAAAATAAATTTACATGGAATATCTATTGGTAGTCTATATCACATTACCAACAGCCTTTAACTAGTAAAATTAAGTGACAACAAAATAGAGAGAAACAAACAAAAAAATGCACGAAATATTTCAATATATGATAAGCCAATCATTCAGCTACAATACGAATTTCAATAAACACATGATACATTGAACTGTGCTACTGCCGAATACTTGTAAGCTACTTGAGGCGATGATAAAACAGAGCTGCATACATTGAAATTTTTATATATTTCGGAAGCATAGTCTATTTGCGCTTCATATTACAAAGCCGGTAATTCTTCAAGTGCAGTTACCGGTTCACGCCAATATACAAACTGCGAGTATTCGTTAGCGGCTTCTCTTATATGCGGGAATAGTTGATCAACAATGACGCTCATATTGGCATAACTGTAAATAAAATAAAAACACATTGCAGATCACACAGAATATGGTTAGTACGTCATTAGTTCCAAGTAACACCACAAATACTATTAAAAGCTAATTTAAATGTCAAATAAAACTCTATCTTACCAAAAATAAAATTGTAGGGTCGGCGTGCAGAAAATTGGTATTGTTGTGAGGATAATTGGATAATATCAATTTTGAACATAAATTAAATAAGGAACATTTGCTTCAAAATATGATTCCCCACCATGAAACATGCACAAGATACAAAGCCAGTTGATGATATCGCAAACATGCAAATGTATTTAAGCAAATGTTCCTTTTACTTAATACTATTAAATAATCAATAAATACTGCATAGGGCTGTGAGCCACTACGACAAAAATTAACTATGATCACAGCCAGAAATTAATTTAAAATTTAACTAATCATTCCGAATACGACTCCGAATCATTGATATCGTCATCGTCGATTTCGGTTGTTATAATTTTGTTTATTAGGGGCGGAAATACGTCATTCACAACCAGCGACTGGCCTGAGTAACTGTAAAAATTAAACATACCAATACTTAATATATAGCATCAATAATGCCCTAAGTTGCATGCAGACAATTTTCATTTACAACATATATTTTGTTTAAACCAGTGTAATTATTAAATTTACTCACCTCGATTGGAACGTTTGTGTCAGCTCGTGCTTCAGTTCACCTTTGGGATTAATTGTGAATATTCTGACGATTGGAATGCCCACGGCTCTATAGGCCCAAACATCCTAAAACATAAATGTGTTTATTGAATATTTTTATACTAGATGTAATAGATGTTATTTACATTATAAAGTCAAAGGAATACACAAATATTATTTAGTATATATTTATATATAGTAATACTTACATTAATCCTATTACCATATCCAGCATAGAATGGATTAGAATCAGCTGGGAATAGAGCCTTAATATCACTCATACATGATATTTTAAATTGTTCTGGTTTCTTTTCAATAACCTCCCTATAAGTAGAATAAATTGTATATTGTATAGAATTAATGGGGTAATTCAGTTTTACCTGTGGAAGGCAGTTATCAAGGAAGTAGGATTAAGAAGAATGGGCCCATCAGGCATATTCAAATCGCCTTGTTTAATCGATTTAAGATAATCACGCGTTATACGTGCTTGACCAATAGCACGAGCACTCAAATACAAAAGTTTGTATCCATTGTCTTTTATTTTGTTAAACAACTGTGCCACACCTGTTTGGGCCCAATCATTTCCAACATGAGGTAAAATATGACCCAAAACATCAGATCTGAAAACATAGATATTAATATTCTAATATACACGAGCAAACATGGGGGTTCCACCAATATGGAAATGATAGTACTTTTCAATATATCTTACTTTGTGATGGTGCCATCAATATCTGAAATGACGATTTTGTCATCCCACTTCCATTTGTAGATATGGCACCGGCATCTGGTGGTGCCTTGATAAGCAGTTGTAACACTGAACTCAACTTCATTCATTCCATTGCGTAAATTAAGTTGTGCCTAAAAGATAAAATGGTTTATATACAAAAACATACTGTAATAGTTGAATAATCATACAATTTGACTGGAGGTTAATCGCAACGATTTTCTGCACTTATCGGAATTTAGCGTCTTATTAAATTTGGGCGATTCTTTTTGCGGTGCAGTTTTCTCATCGGAGCTGCTGTCTTTTCCTCGGTCGCTTTCGGATGAGTGTGTTGGGTATGGTTCAGTTAACACTAAAAGCAACATGGATGTTTAAAAGAGTTTATAAAAAAGTTGTACTAGATTCATCAAGGAACTTGATTAACTTTCATTCAATTATTTTTAACTGATACCTTTGCACGGTTAATTACAAGTTAAAGTTAAAGTTAAAAGGGTTAATTACAAGTTAAAGTTAAAAGGGTTAATTACCGCGTATCTCATTTTTTTCAACTTTACAAGGGAGCTGGAAAACCACTTTTCAACTATTATTTCACACAAGTCTGTTTAGCCGGCGTATTCGTTTTTTCGTTATTAAGTTCTCCTGAACTATGTACACAATTCAAAACAAGTTAGATAGATTCGCAGTGAGATTACGCGTCCTTGCCGTTGGACGCGTAATCTCACTGCGAATCTAACCAACTTATTTTAAATTGTGAACATAGTTCAGGAGAACTTAAATAAACGAATTCGCCAATACTCATTTTCGACGAAAAATTGTGATTGTGGTATTGCTCTGTAAGCGACGATATTCATCAAGAAGCTTGAACAAGTTTCAAGACATGATTGGTAATAGTACAAGCTGAACATAGCACATGCATAATTGAAACTAGAAAATTTAAAGTAAAAACAGTTTCGTACAAGAAATAATGGGTCTGAATCTTGAAGGATAAGTAGGACCTTATCCTTCAACATTGAATCAAGTTCTTATCAGTACATGATTGGCCATGGAACAGAACATATATATATGACGCGTACTTTTATTTTGATTTACTTCAACGAAAAATTCATGATAATTGAATCTTGTTCAAATTTCTTGATGAATCTATTACGACGTAATTCAAGATTTAAATTTAAAATTGTTTCATACTAAATAAATAGCATGAAATATAATAAAAATATACCTGGAAGTTCATTTGGATGAAAACCATCGTCGTGGGATTTGTCCTTCTCAGATGGCTTTTTATTAGGGTCTTCCGTTGCTGGAGCAGTTTGCTGCCCAGAGATACGAGATCGTCTCCAGCTCCACCAATATGTACGCGACTCTGGCTTTTGTTCTTTGTTTTCTTGGGTTGGCATTATGTTTAAGTTATCGGGTATTGGCATATGAATCGCCAGCAACTGATCAATAGTTGACTGAAACATTTCATGATATTTTTAAATCTTATTGATGTGATTAATTTTTATAGATTCATATTTATTGATATAAATAAATTATAATGTCTTTTTGGTTTAGTAATCAAATACATTGATTTAATGGATTAAATATATAAAAAATATTACAACTAACCCCCTATGAGGAAAGTTAAACGCCATCTGGCGGCACCACATCAATTAGCAAAAATATAGTTTTATTTTTGAAAAATAAATAGGACCTTAGGTATATGCTTGTGGAAATCAAATAGGACTGCAAAGAGTTAAGGTTGATCGCAATTAGAAGGAAACTGGTGTTCATCAGAACTCACTGTATTTGTCTAAAATTCAATCTGATCAATTGGGACACCAGTTTCTTGTTATAGTTGCCTATTTGGAATCATCCTTAAAATCCTACACGTGAATCTTAGTCATAAGGCCGAGGACTAATACTCTTAAAGACCTAATCACTATCAATAAAAATTAATAACTAACCAATTAATTGAGAAAAAATGCATTGGTACCAATACGGCGGAATCTAATGTAAATCAATTACCTGTGGTAGTGGTCTTTGGTAAATAATCAGACTAGAAATGATCGGTGCCGCCACTTTCCAATTGTAGTACTTGTTCCGGACACGCACCACCAATCTGTTGGACTCGAAAAGTGCAGGATTGTTGCAGAGATCACTGAATGCGACGATGTGTCGTATGAATGCGTCTTCTGTAGGTTCAGGCTCCCATCCGCACATTGATATTGAGATGTCATTCATGTATGCTTGAGCACTATAATTGAGTCTTGTTATTTAACTTTGTTTTTAAAGATGGCATGTATAGCTTACAGTTTATTTTGTTCATCGAAATCGGAATCGATCGACTTGGATCCCTCCGCACTGTTAGGGCTCTGCGTTAACGACGGTCCATTTCCTGATTCACAATCCATATCTGCATCTGAACGTACACGATACATACATCGATTTTCACACAAGCGAGTAGCTAATGAATAGATATATACTAAAGGGTATGATACAATAAGCGGTAAAGAATGCTAGCAGGCAGGGGGATGATGTTGCACACACTCTAGAAGATACTATTTTAATAAAAATCTAACTAAAGCCCTGGTTTCCTAGGAGACGTCATTTTTACGTCACAAAAATAATTCTACGTACCTCAACGTACTGCAAAAACGCAATGAATTACGATGAAAAATTGTGAGTTCTTCTATTACATAAACTTAAAACGACATATGTGATTTGTGAATGACGCCAAAAGCGGCCGCTTTAAAGCGACCGTTCTCCTAGGAAACCAGGGCTTAACGCCCGGTTTCACCAAACGAATCTTAACTAGTTTAAGACCGTCTTAATAATTCGACGGTCTTATAGCGTTGCACCAAACAAAAATCGGATCTTAAAACGATAAGACGGTCTTACATTATAAGACTAAGTAAGATCTACATATGTTTAAGACATGGTTATATATAAGACGACTTTATATAAGACGAGTTTTAAGATTCGTTGGAGAAACCGGGCGTAAACTCTTCTCGAGAGAATTCTTATAATGATAGATACAATTTATTAATATCTTTTTAAGTTTCTGATGTTATCAATCCTAAAATATCATTTACTTTGAGATTAAATACACTTCATCCATAAGGATAAAAGTTGGTATGCAACGAATTCGGCCGGCCGGATTATTTCCTGATATTTGGGGGATATTCAGAAAACGGATTATAATTATTGCATTCGGCTGCATTCGGCCGAATAATTAATAAAAAAAGAATTTAAAATTAAAGCTTTATACATAGAAATATGGCACGTGTGTCGATTGATTGAAGAGAGAACATAGCATACTCAATAGTACTCCTGCGCGGGTCTAGACCCATACATTGGCGCATCCTTTGTCTCGATCACAGTTATCCAACTGGATACTTAACTAAGTATCCGCACAATTTTAAAGATACAATTAAAAATAGGTACCAATAATAATTGCATGTAATGATCACGCCTTGTGCCTCTAGCATTTATAATAACACCTCTCGATATAATTTTTTTTTACATAATTACGTGTTACTTCTGTTTTGTCAGTTTTCGTAATAACTGGACACTAGTACTACTACACTGCTATAAATGAATCGATATTGCTCTATCATCGTTTCACGTTAGTAATCCAAATATATCGGTAATCGGTTAATAAACGGGAGCCAAATATTCGGTAACCGGCATTTCTAAGGGGCTAATAAAACTGACCCATTCAGAACTAACGTAACTATGAAAGATTTTCTTTTATCAATATATTTATTACCAAGTGGAGCTACCTTACTCGTAATTTGGCCCATCATTACTACATACCTACTGCATGAATCATGAACTAATGCAATTCATATCCAAATGCAACATACAATTGAAACACTTGAAAGCTACAGTGACACAAGTAGTCGTTTTGGTATTCACATATCATAAGAAAGAGGAAAGAAGTGTAGAAACATTAATCATTGCAAAACAGAAACAAAACGGGCAGTAAATTCATGAATGTATAACTCACCAGTTTCTTGCTTGATACTCTTCGGTGTAAAGTAGAGTGATGCGATCTCCGGATCCATAGCGCCCGAACTAAGTTCAGCCAAGTATACTCCATCTGAGTTACTATTACGGCGGCCATGTTTGGTTGCTTTCATAAAGGAGAACATGCTGCTGAGCATGGAGTTTCGCTCTTGCGCGACGTTCTTGCCAGGAGTATCATTTATGGGCGATTGGCTGGCGTTTGTTGGAAACTCGCCCCATGCCCAACTTTGGCTAGGATTTACTTCAGGCTCTTTTCCATCCTCTAAAAGAAACATATGTGTTTGGTAATATACTTAATGGATAAATACAAAAAAATAGTTATTGTTATAGTACGAAATGCTAAACACTATGACGCAAACAGTTGATGGGCATCGCTACCATATTCAGATATTAACTTTTATCCCAGACCAGAAAAACACGCTCTCAATAGACTTAGTGCGAATTATACGCTCACATATGCTCTAAATTACTGAACATACCCAAACTGTTTCAACAAATTGAGACCACACCCTTTAAAAATAATGCCAATCATACTTTGATATCAAGTGCAGCGATGCCCATCAACTGTTTGCGTCATAGTGTTTTTATTTTATTATTTTTCACATTTTCGGCTTTACCGCCACAACGTTACACTTTTTATAAGAATATTTCTATGGACTTTTCTTTGGAATGAAACATAAAAATTGAGATGAAATATATTCAGCTAGATATATGATCTGTTTATATTCTTATAAATTTGAGGCAAAATAACGTAATTTCATCAAAAGACAAATCAAGATAAGTTTACATACCTTTGCTTTTTTGTACCTCAAACTCGGTGTCGGACTGAACAGATTCAATACGAATCGGAGAATTTGGTCTTGAATCAGCCTGGCCTGACGTTAGCTCGGTATCACTGAAGAAATGGAAGTCTGGATCCAAGGGAACTTTACGACTGGTAGCGGATGTTGTCATAATATCCTCACATCTTCTAAAATATGATATATAAGTAATATAACTCTAGTAAGCCCTGATTACCTAGGAAAGCGGAGCCGTAATACGCAATTGTGACGTAATTTTGGACTAACATTCTAAGACTTGGTTGAATAGAGCCAAGTTAACTGTAGCCCGTCATTACAGGTCTACTGATAGACGTTGTATAAATTGTTGTTAACTTTGAATTTCATATCAACACTAGTGTTTCAACTTCAGTTGTTTTTTGCCGTAAAACATAGCGCGTTATATCAAAAATATGGCAGAACTTTCGATTCTAGTATTCTTTGGATAATAGAAGATACCTTTTATGTAAATTTGTTGTTAATAATTAAGAATTGCCAAGCTCAGTAGCCTAGAAGGTTCAATCCCATTTTCGCGAATCACCTGTCACAGTCTTCAGACATTTTCTGCAAAGTTACACTATATGAAACCATATTTGATCAACCTGTTTACGTAATACCAAGCAATATAATTTTTTTCTTGGTACATAATAACAATATATTGAACAGCTTTAGTAGAGTTGTATGGACACATTATTTTTAGAGTCGTATTTATTTTTAGATAGTTGAGGTATCTATTGAAGGCCCCATGGCAGCATCTGGCGATCAACTCAAATAAAATTTTACTAGAAATATTTTTTATATCAGCCTTCAGTGAAGAAAATAAATAAAACTGAAAGCCAATAATTTAATTGGTCCAATTAATAGGTAAATTTGTGAGCATTAATGGATTAAAATATTATTATGATGTATAAATCACGTCACTACCGGCTGATTTTACGGTCCGCTTTCCTAGTAAACTTATGTGACTTTGTTACATACGGAGTTTCTTTCAATTCTGTTTCTGATGGTGTGCCCTCCAACGAACTCCGATCAGTATTGGATTCGCTTCCCTTCAACTCAGTCGGCGACTCTTGTTCGTTTATCTCGGGCGATTCAACCGTCGACACCTTTCGCTGCGAGTTCTTCTTTTTCATCACACTCTTCTTGCGGCGCTTCTTCTTGCTGCTGCGCGTCTCGCTTGGCGGGTCTTCCGCTTTTGGTGTCTGCAGCAGCGGTTTCACCTCCTGACTGGGCGTAGCCTCCGATGTGTCGAGGCTGTCCATTTTGAAAATCGTATCGGATATATCATTGTCCTTACTGAGATCATCAATACTTTCTTTGGTGGTCGACTGCAGCGAGAGCGAGATATCTTCGACGGACGCTTCGCCTATCTCGATGTTGCCCAAGCCGATTTGGCGCTTTATGAACTCGCGGCTGCGCTTCTGCGCGCTGTCATTGTTGTCGGTGGTGTTGCGGCGTTTGGTGTAGTCGCTCACCTGGTTTTCCATCTCTAAATCGGTCATGATTATTGACGGCTTCTTATCACCCAAATCAATACTGTTTCTTCGACGACCCTAAATGCAATTATAAATGTTAGCTCGTTGTACATTTCTTATGTAAGATTTTTGAAATTTGTTATAATATATCACTGGTGTTTGGGCAAAAGGGCTTAAGTCAGGAAATTTAAAGTTTACAAGCCGTTTGTACCAATGGAAAGAGCAGAATTTTTTGGTTAATAAGACATAAAAACCTTATTTTCGTAAAAATGATGACTTAAGGCGAATCTTCAAGAATGTCGTTCGAGGATTCGAGCTGAAAATCTATCCCAAAAGCGCATTATTAGACTAACGGAACTGCTGCTACTTCTTTTGCGTAGTGTACAAGCCGTCGCCCCAGGAAAAACTGGAGTGATGCGCACCGAGAAATAAATTTATTTCGAAATAATGGAGCATTTTGTGTTAATTGCGCGGATGACTATTAATTATACTACTGTACATAAGCATTATAAAATTGTATTTTTCAAAACTTGAAATATGAAACTACAATCTCTTAGACGAATTTCTTTTGAATTTTTATTATAAATCCGAGTAAATATATTCTTTTCTGAAGCAAATATTGACCAACTATTTCGAGACAAAAAATTAACTTGTTCGTCCTAGCAAAGGATCAAATCATCCTTATACTTGAGTAATATCGAAACAAATTTCAGAAAATTATCAAATATTCAATAGAAAAAACCGCGCGATTAGGTCAACATTGAACCGTATTTCGTCTTCCGAGATTCACCTTAAGCCCTTTTGCCCAAACACCAGTGATATAACAATGTACATAATTGTTGTTGTCCGGATATGTTTACATATAATCTTCGATAGTAATTTTAAAGTTAAAAAATATAAACAAACAAATTGTATACAATATAGTCATATTGTTTTGAAATTTTGTTTATACCTAGATCCTTGAAAATTTTCCTATTTTTTAGATTTTAAAAATTTTAATAGAAAGTTTAAAAAATATAAACAAACAAATTGTATACAAAATAAAGTCATATTGTTTTGAAATTTTGTTTATACCTAGATTTTTGAAAATAAATGTTATCCTATATATTTAGATTTTAAAAACTTTATTAGTTTCGCTTAAAATGACAACGAAATAATGTAGAACATACGATAGGCGTCACTAGTCTCAGCAAAAAACTTGCCTGCACGACTGTGCCCTCAGTTGAATTACTGAACTGAGTTATAACGTTGATTATAACGCGAACGCGGCCCTCTTAAGAAGTAATATTCTAACACCGCACTACAATTTTTACAGTATTACTCAGCAATTATTGTTACCATTAAACTTATAATTGTTGACAATATTGTACTACAATAATAACTATAACAAAATAAGATTCGTGCACCCCAAGGATATCTACTGTCATTGTAATGGACTATTCATCTATAATAACAAATATTTTTAACTTAATAGCTTGTAATACTCTGAAATCTATTTTTATTTTGCTGTCGTCAAGATTACATTAAGCAATGATTTATTACCTGAGAGTTATATAATTCTTCAAAATGGGATACGGGTATCGGCGACGTCGCGAGGTGATCGGGGATTGCCTCAATCTCGCAACCCAGCACCTGCTCCACGAAGAACGCCTCGCCACTCTCCCCGAGTTTCATGTGAATATCTCTGGGCTCTCCATTAATCTCAATGTCGACCTGTAAACACCGTCGGGTTTAAACTACATACAGCTAGGACCGGCAATTGTTAACTAGCTTATAGCCCTTTGCCGTTTTAAAAATGTTGCCAATCAAAATTTCATAATAACTCTTCTAGTCAAGTTGTTCGGCGAAAGGTTATCAGCAGGTTGCAAATGCCGATCCTTAATCAATACTAAATTACATGGCAACGGCGATCACGGCAAGTTCACAATTTATTTCTGTAAAAATGATGTTAATTACTGTTTTACTTATTAATTAAATGAATTATTCAACGTTGCTGCATGCAAGGGAGCAATTTCACTGTTTTTATCCATAAAGTTGCTTTTGTAGGGTGGAGATTATACTTTTTTTCGACCTCGAGGTCCTTCGGATATGTAAATTGTGTATGTATGTTTCTTTGTGAGGGAAATACTTTCTACCTCCAGTGATTTATTACATTCCTATATATCGATAGTGGAGAGGTAATTGTACCTGACAAACTCATGTTGACAGTAATTTAAAAAAAAATAAACACTAACAACTATACAGCAATAAAAAAAAAACACGATCAATAATACTGTCAATATTTTTGAATAATGACAGTATTACTTTAGGATAATATGTTTAAAATTTTCATTATTCTAAAATATTGACAGTATTACTGATCGTGTAAGGTATAGTAATGATGGAATGAATAGAATAGAATACTGATGTTTATCCGGATAATTGTTTACTTGATAAATATTGAAGGAGGATTCAAGCAAATACTGACAGTACTAGGATTGACAGTATTATTGACCGTGTAAGGTGCCTTGGTATAAGCGATGGAATAAAACAAGGCGAGAGTATGAGCCCGACTAACATCACAATCAACAAAATAATAACGAGACCTCAAAGCTGGATATCGAATGGGAAACCACACCGTCATCATACTATGTTACGCGGACGACGCTATATAGACAACAAAATAAACCTGCAACGACTACGTACATTTTCGGAAATAGCAATGAGATTCAACCATGATGTTTCCTACCAAAAAGAAAATTCATGGTAGCCAGTCGATCACCTATCAGGTGCAAACTAGAACTTGACAACGAGGTAACAGAACAACTGATAAACTTTACCTAGCTTGGAGTAGAGATAGCAAGAGAATGAAAACTTAAGATATAGGTTCGAACAAGACACGATGATCTGGATCACTAAATACGATCTGGAAAAATACGCACATATCTGCAGAAGGTAAAATCCGAATATACAAGACCGCAGTAAGACCAATTCTAACATATGCCATTGAAACAGGAGCCGCCATATTACCAAAACAGGCCGTTCTTAGGCCTAAATGCGATAAAAGCAGTCACGTTTAGAGATCAGGTTAGGAGCTACACTATCAGAGCGGACCTACAAATACAGGATGTCGTGTGTTGAACAAGAGTCCGTCGATAAGCTGGTAGGACCAACGCATGGAGCCACACTAGATCGGCTACTCGACCATGGCATAAAAATCCAACAAAACGAGTCCCTTTGAAAGACTACCTAAAAGATGGACAGACTCTTGGACATCCATATCACACAAGACCAAGGACTGAGGAGAATATTTAAGAAACAGGCACATAGTGTCTATAAAGAAGTTTAAGAAGAGAAACACATGTTAAATATTATATAAAATCATCGGAAAATTCTCACAGCTGAAGTTTTAGATAATCAAGTAAAAAAGCGACAAAAACCGGATTTACAGAAAATTGAGGACAACATTTTGTCTGTCCACCTTCACTTCTTTTTATGTTGAATATGTTTACAAATGTTTCACACTTTTTAACATATTTGATGTAAATTTATTACCAATGCAAATGTGTAGAAGTTTAGAAACAACTACTGAAATATTAGGATCACTATGGATTATTCAGTATATTTTATGAAATAGCTAATGACACAGCAACATTATAACATAAGTCAAAATTATGGAGAATTAAAAAAAATAAAACAGTAGCTCAGAGACCTATAATATATTTATTTTGAATAAAAAATGTATGTAAACTAAAAGAACTAAAATATGAATGGTGTTTCGTGGAAGATTTTCCTTGTGAATTGTGAATTCTTATGTGATAAATATCAAAGACTTCATAATGAAACTACTCATTGAAGCAACCAAGTCATAATGTAATTTTTACGAATAGAGACAGGATTTAAAAGGTTTAAGAAATATAGTTGGAAGGTAATACAACTATCCCTCTAGGGAGAATGTATAGCGCCATCTGGCGACACCACATCAATTAACAATGCACACCCATTTGGTAATAACTAGTGATGGGGAGAATCGAGAACTTTGAAGATTGAAGAACTTCATTCTCGAGAACATTCAGGAATCGAGTACTAAGAAACGAGAACAGTTCTCAAAGGTATCGAGAACCGAGACCTTTCGTGAGTATACAAAGGCAATAAATTAAAAATATATGTTGCTTAGTCGGCGTACTTTAACACATACGTTTATATACCAGTACGATTTATTTTAAATTTTAAAATTGTCGGAAGTCGGTTAATTATCGTTCTCGGCTCTCGCGCAAGTTCTCGGTTAATTCAAGTTCTCAATTTTTTGTTCTCAGTTCTCGATATTCTGTTTTCGGTTCTCGGTTAATTTGAGTTCTCGATTTTCTGTTCTCGGTTTTCGTTCAAGTTCTCGAAAACTCTTGATAAGAATCGAGAACAGCTCTTCTCGGTTCTTGAAATCCCCTATCACTAGTAATAACCGTCAACATGTTCATGCCATCAGGATCACTGAATAGTGCCCTCTATCGGAATAATATTCCACCAGAGTATTTGAGATATCAGCACAAATCCAATCTTATAAAATATATAAATGTGAATCCACATCTTATGCGCGTCTTACATTGAGCAACGGCAACTCGCAATCGCAACTTGCAATAAATCGCTGCAATAGATTTTCAGTTAAAATTGCACGTGCAACTACTTCCGTATTACATTCGGCAACTTGCAATAGCAATAAGAATAACAGCTGATATTAAGCCTACAGAGGTAAACAAACCGAAGTGCCAATATAAGAAATATAAAATTCTAACTTAACCTAAAAAGCATATAGTATAAACAACGATAAAGTTTATCGGGCTAGTTATTTTACGATGGGAATTTTATGAACCCCATAACTAAACCTAACAATTGTATTACGATGTATAATGTATATAAAATCAAGTTAACAATAGTTTAATATAACATAATAAATTTCTATGATTGGCAGCATTGGGAGTTGCACGCAATGGTTGCCCGGAATTAGAACATGTTCTATTCGACGCAACTACTTGCTTGCAATGTGTTGCTCGGGCAATTAGTGTATTACACTGAGCAACTTTATGTCAAAATCGATTGCTTGCAACGATTGCACGCGCAATCTTGCTCAATGTAAAACGCGCATTAGTAATCTACATATCTATATTTCGACCTTGTTAGATCTCATCACTGTAGCTCAGCTAGTGAAAATGAATTCACACTTATATATTGTAGTTGGAAGGTTGCAGATGGTTAATATGAAGGGTGAATTTTATTTCTGTCGTGCTTAATGTCCCGGATTGCACCTGCGACATTGAGTCCGGTGAAGAGCAAGAGGGAAGAGTTTTTTTTATTTTACAAACAAAAAATACATGTGCAAACCATATAAATGCAATAAAAATAGATATTTAAAGCATAAGTAATTCGCACTCGTGATTATTTTCAAGAGTAGTTAATTGCATTTTGCAACAAGAACAAGAAGGATCATCGCTGGTTTATATTAGAAGTCTTCCCAAGTATTGCACTTAAAATTGCACGTTGTTAGAAGCATTGCTTTAATAGTATCAATTGCGATTTATCGGCTATCCGTACGTGGAAATACTATAGATAATAAGTTTAACTGATAATAAACGAATTGTTAATTCCAGGACACTTTTCGAGACACGAATCTATGCGGGACGCAGAGCTAAAGTCCGAGGCTCTTCCAGAAAATAGGCTAAATATAATAATGTCAATAGATTTCCTAATTGCCGATAAAAATGTTTAGGGATAACCCTCAGAGCAAGAGTAGAACCCAATTATAGAGATTTTCTTCATAGCCCCATCTGTTATATAAGATTTGACCATTAACATGAAATTCTTCTTCAATTTTTATACAAATACTCGATAATTTTAAAGTAGCAAGTTTCCTTTAGCGCAGGCATGACCACACACATGTGTTCTGTCAAAATCGCACCCCAGAATACTGAAGATTTATTTTAGTTTAAAAATGATCCTTCTTTTTACTAGTGTTTGTTGATAACGAAATCATGTGCCGTGTATTATGATTTCGTTATTAAAAAACACTAGCAAAAAGAATGGCCATTTTTAAACGAACTAAAATAAATCAGTGTTCTGGGGTGCGATTTTGACAGAACACATGTCTATGACCAACATCGATAATTGCTAATCTTTGACTAAAAACTATCGATATCTAGCGACTGAGATTTACGATAACTATCAACTAAAAACTATTGATAATAATTTAAAATCTATCGATTATCTGAAAACACGATTTTCGAAATGTCACATATTCATATCCAGGCTAATCTCTATTATCAAAAAAGTGGTAGTGAGTTTGGACTGTTCCATTTTCACCAAATCTTTTCGACTTAGCGCACGCTACAGACTTTTGATCAGCTGACAGGTGAATTGGTTGCTTAATCAGTACGAAGACTTGCACTCACTTAAGTCCTTATACTGATACTGGCACACCTAATGCATTCTATTCGGCCGATAGACCGGCCGAGATATAGTTGGATAGGCCTCCTGATTCCTTTTCAATTAAAAATAGGTTAAATATAATAATGTCAATAGATTGACGATAAAAATGTTTAGGGATAGCCCTCAGAGCAAGAGTAGAACCCAATTATTGAGATTTTCTTCATGTTATATAAGATTTGACCATTAAGATGAAATTCTTTGTCAATTTTTATACAAATACTCGCTAACTTTAAATTGGCAAGTCTCTTTTAGCACAGGCATGACCACACACAGCTGAGATATAATTGGATAGGCTTCCCGATTCCGTTTCAATTGTAAAGTTGTCCAACTATTCGGTCAACTGATTTTCAGATACCCTGGACACATGATATGAATGTCTAAAGAAAGGGCCCCTAAAAAATATTTAAGGCAACACTCCATGGTATAAACGGAAGACCAAGAGCCAGATGGTAAGATAAATAAAAGAGGACAGTGTAAAGCTTAAAAGTAAGAGATTGGAAGCTGAAAACAGATCCATCTGGAAGCGGATAGTCAAGGAAGCCGAAGCTCAATTTGGTCTCTAGATCTAAAAGTAAAAGAAGATGTCTTCTTTAATATTCACTTCTAGCATATAGCAGTCTTCGCAAATGAATTTGCGAAGTGGACTGCTTAGCAATTGCTTTAAATTTATCTTTGTGATTTATAGCGGAACTATGTTTAATTAAGGAATCCTTTCCACTTGTCATGTTAAGGTCCTTATATCAACAACATATACATATACACATTTTTCACCTTTGTGACCAAAGTCTTGGTTTCCTAGGAAGCGGTGTCGACAAAAGCGGCTGTATTTTAACGTCACACATTTCTTTTATGTAGATTTAAATAAATCTGGTAATTCAGAGAGCGGTATACTTCAAAGTATTGAGATAATGTAAGGAACTACACTGGAATCTGGTGAGTTATTAAATTACATGTACTTAAAACGTATCTTGTAATGTGTAAATGACGTCAAAAACGGCCGTATTTATCGACACCGCTTGCTAGGAAACCAGGACTTTATTTAGCCCTACTCATTATCCCTGGAACCGCATACAAAAACGTAAGATAGCAGTGAGCAGAAAATCTAATTCACAAAAAAAAATCCGAAACGAAACATTCTTTATATCCTATAAAAATCAGCTAGTTTAGGTTTGCTTACCACTTTTTCCCTGCTCCTCAAGACGCCAATCTTCCCAAACCGCACGTGGAACGGCGAGCAGTTGTAGGAGCCGTCCGCCTGCTCGACGACAACGACATCGATGGCCCCGGTGAGTGTAGCCCCATTGATGTCATTGTAAAACTCCTTCATATTATTTATCACCCTTCCGATATAATTCATAGACATGATTGATGATTAGTTTTAATGAACGGCGCGATTAAAATACACATACACACCACATTGCCTCGATAGAATGTGGTCAAACTGTTCACTGCACTATATCAATTTAACAACCAGTCTACGCAGTCGTACTGTCCTTTTGTTGCGGCACTTGAACTGTTGCTTCCTCCACACGTTAATTAATTTATAGTAATCTGAAACAAAACAGAGATAGTTGTAGAGTGTTTTTGACGGCATAAATGCGCGTTTGCGGCGAGGAGATAACAGTTGTTTTAATAATATTGGCAATGTTTATGCATTTTAAAATCTGGTTGTATAATTTTGCTTGCATCATTCAAGCTACTGTTTATTATTACATGATGTATGCGAATATTATTTGTAAATATTATTGTATACAGTGGTATAGAAGATTAAGGCTCGGCTGTCTAAAGTAAATAACTCTCGAGTTAATTTCCAATGCGTCACTTTTGATATCTTTGACACATAATGCGACGTTGTCATATATAAACAGGTAAATATTATTACATGATGTATGCGAATATTATTTTTAAATATTATTGTATACAGTGGTATAGACGATTAAGCCTCGGTTGTCTAAAGTAGATAACTCTCTAGTTAATTTCCAATGCGTCACTTTTGACAACTTTGACACATAATGCGACGTTCACATATAGAAACAGGTAAATGATGCTATCATTGATTAATCATCACCTAGATGTTTGTTAAAGCCCTGGTTTCCTAGGAGAACGGTCGCTTTAAAGCGGCCGCTTTTGACGTCATTCACAAATCACAAAGGTCGTTTTAAGTATATATAATAGAAGAACTCACAATTTTTCATCGTAATTCATTGCGTTTTTGCAGTACGTTGAGGTATTACACTTTATAGGAAACTATATTCGTTTATATACACGTAGAATTATTTTTGTGACGTAAAAATGACGTCAAAAGCGGCCGTTTTTAAGCTGCCGCTCTCCTAGGAAACCAGGGCTTATCGCCGCGTCGTGGCGTTTACATTACCGACGACCAGTCAATTTATGCCATACATATTATAATTGCTAATAAAACGGTCAAGACGTATAGAGGTGTGAAACTAATTACTAAAGGACGTTTTGTAGGCGGGTTCCGCAATTTTATATTGTATTTAGATGACTTGCAATTTTAATGCCAATGTCAGTGTCACCAAGAATTACAGATTACTGATATTTTTACGATTTATGTTAATAAAATAATACACTACCAAGATATTTAATTAATTATGTACAATTATTACTGCAATACCTGGTATAGTGCTGGTAGCACCGCCTAATTATTTACACTTCTTGTAAACTTAAGTACATCGATCGATATATACTTATATCGATATAATTCTTGTATACATACATTTTGTCCATGTTATATAAATGTATTTCATTCTATATATTTAAACCATAACAACAATATCCTGATTTTAAATAGACTGCATTACTAAAAATAATTAGATTATGACAAATCAGCTTATGTATTTCATATTGTGTAACTTTCATTATAGAACCATACAGATCGGCCAAAACACCACTCACTTTTTGAGGATGGGCCAAATGATGTGGTTATGATAAATGTTTAGATAGTTATAAGGTAGGGATGCAATGGATATTGTTTTTAGAAAAAGCCGGAATGCGAATATTCGGTTTGCGGAAAAGGCCGTATTACGAATATTTAGTAGGATAAAATGGCGACCATCTATTACCGACTACCAACGATATTTTAATCACACGTGTGAAACGAGCATAGATGTGTTAATACGAAAACTAAACTCAAGACGAATGTGTGGAAATTTTAAGACGTCCACATCTATAATTGTAGATGATGAAGTGAGAGATTAGTGAAAAGGGAACTATGCGTAGTCCATTTCTTGACCTATTGAAAAGACTACGAAAACGGTGCCGTAAAAGCGATTGGTTGTGACGTCTTGGATCATCATAAAAAACGTTTTAGTGTAGAATAAATTCAATGTATTTCATTGCTTTATTGCATTAACTTGAGGTATATCTTCTCGGGGAAACTATATTAATTTATTCAGCACGTAATAGTAATTTACATTATTAGTGCAGGAAGGCAAGTAAGTTTCCTGAATGAGCGAATGTAACAGCGAATTCGGGAAACGGCCTTATCGTACGAATAATGTATCTTATTTTTTGTACGAATAAATACTTAATATTTATATAAAGTTATTTAAAGTTGTTGTGACAAATAGGTTATATCACACTACCAATTACATATAATTCAAAGTCTATAAATTGAATTTATTCAGTATCATATCATTAATTGTTAATGCCATTTGAAGTATAGAAGGTGTACGCTGTGCTTGCATGCATTCTCATATTTATAAATACACATTTACATTGGTACGGTATTATAAGCTGTAAAAACTGGCTACTTCCCGCACTAGTGCGGGAAGTAGTATTTCCCGCACCCAAATCAATGCGAGTACAAAACAATTATTTTGCACCGTAAAAATGACGTCAAAACCTGTTGTTTTTACGGCATCGCTTGCTAGAAAACAATGGCAAATATTTTTAATTGTCAAGTTGGTATAAAGCGAAATATAATATATTCATAAATATCCTTAAATCATTACATATATTAAAATATGTGTATAATTAGAACATTTTCGACAATTCGTTTTTAAAACAATTATGGTACATTACATTATAGATGTATTTGTACAAATGTCAGGTTGGTATAAAATATAAAGTATAGTATATTCATAAATATCATTGAATCATTACATACAGTAAAATCTGTGTATAATTTGAAAATTTTCCACTGCCATAATATACAGCTATACTAGCTTTTTTCGAAGCAATTTAATGAAACTAAATTATATAGAGGCAATTTCAACACAGTTATATGCGTGCTACAGCATTAGTGTAATTAGCTTTGATTACTATAAAAACAGATGTATAAAAAACTATGATTCATTTAATTTAGATCGCTACTGTTAATTTAATAGGCCTTAGAAGATTGATTTAGTCATGCAGTATTGTGATCATATCAATCACGTAAGTAGTGGTTATCTAATTTCGGTGGTTAATTGATTTTGTTTTAATTTTTAATTGAACACCTATTATTAGCAATAACAGAATGGCGGACACGAATCACAAGTAGGGATTGCAATACCAAATGAAATTTTAATACCGATCTTTTGGTATTTAAATCTTGTGATACCGGTATCCCGATACTTAATTAATGCAATATATCTTCTCAAATTTAGCCCTTTTATGGATTTTAGAAATAAGTGGGAACAGTTCAAAGTGAGTAATATTTATTTGATAAGTTGTAAAATTATCTTTCAACATTATCTATAAAACAAATCTGATTCTATATACACTTTTTGTTGGCTATTCGTTTATGAAAAATATATAAATTATAACACCTAGGTCTTATCCCCATGAGGCCACACGACATCAACACAACATGCAAGCGACACAGAATGTGTCGAACTTAATTTTTCCACACAAATCATTTATCAACACAATGATTGGCAATTTAAAAAAAATGTTTAGCGTACATAAGGAGACCAAGAATTTTTAAATGTATACCCCGTTAGGTATTTTTAACAAATTTCTCTGAAAACATCAAAAGTCTTGATACAAAAGCTGATTAAAGACTTTTTACAAATGCTGACAGGCAACATGTCTCTGTCTTGTCGTATAGCTGAGAAGAGTAACTAAAGTATGATAAAAATATATTAGATTTATTGTTTAGATATTATTGTGGTTTGATCCGTATATAATATAAGAATTATAATTACAACTTTAACCCCCGTATTCACCGTCGTTCCATAAATCTATCAATAGCTATTAAACCCATAAGTATTCGTTGTTATAGCAACAATAAATACATTATCTAGGGAATGTATTTATTTTAGATTCTCTCATAAAGGCACCTTACACGGTCAATAATACTGTTAATCCTAGTACTGTCAACATTTGCTTCAATCCTCCTTTTATATTTATCAAGTAATCAATTAACCGGAACTCAGTATTCTCTTCATTACATCATTAATATACCTTACACGATGAGTAATACTGGCAATATTTTAGAATAATGAACATTTTAAACATATTATCGTACAGTAATACTGTCATTATTCTAAAATATTGATCGTGTAAGGTGTCTTTAAAAGACAGTATTACTGTACGATAATATCTTTTAAATTTTCATTATTCTAAAATATTGACAGTGTTACTGATCGTGTAATGTATAGTAATGATGGAATGAAGAGAATACTGATGTTTATCCGGAAAATTGATTACTTGATAAATATTGAAGGAGGATTCAAGCAAATACTGACAGTACTAGGATTGACAGTATTATTGACCGTGTAAGTGATTTTATTCCAAACACTGAATAATTAAACAAAAGGTGTCATCAAAGCTCCAATTGCAAGCGCTATTCAAGGTGTTTGACATTTGTTTTGGCATATTCTGTTACAATGACGTTGTCAATTTATCCATTCAATAGCTTATGGAACCTATAAAGTTTATGGGATGTTGGTGAATACGGGCATAAAACTGTGTTTTTGTTCCTTTTTACGTTTCCAAACTTGCAGTCAGTTCGTTTATACTAAATCTGTATAATTATCTACATATTTGCACAAACAAAACCATTTTACAAGTAAAATCCGCAGTTGCAAATTTAATGATAATTATAAAATTGCATGACTAACATAAGTCACTTTGGTAAATTGCCAGACGTTCCCGTGCAATACGTTCATTTTCTAAATATCGCCGAGATCGCTGAGATAACGCCAAATAGCAATTTCCACTCATTACTGCACAACCGCGCTAATTATTGCGCTGAACAATGAGCAATAAGTGCGCGCGAAAAGAAAGCGCGAAAGTCATGAAACGTTACAAATCGCACTTGCATTATAATTGTTGCATCAACAAATACTCTCGTTAGCCGTAATGCGGCAAACAAACAACACACGATTGCAATTTTAATAAATACCAGCAGCAGCACAATTATAAATTATCCGCGATTCATAGTTCAATGCGTTCTTTTCATAAAATCAATATTGAGCGATAATAACATGATCAATAAACAAAGATGTTGACGCATTTAGTTTAACTAGTGTGTGTTTATGGTAAATTAATTTCGTTGTGCACAAAGCAATGCTTTGTATGCGCGAGTTCTGGTTTATTATTGTAATGGAATGTTAATGACAAAGGGGATTGATTCATTGTTGCTATACAGGACGATTTAATACATTATATCAAATTTGATTAAACTAAAACCGTATCTATTGCTAGGTTCTTTTGTGACATATATGTATCGGGGTCGATATTATAATAGTAAACGTGTGTTACAGTGACATTGTAAAACACGTTTTTCATACCAATTTTTCTATTTTGCCTTTATTTTATACTTATTGACTTATAGAATTACCGAACTCTGCCAAAGAAACAGTAATCGGGTGAACTGAGTAGCTCGGTGATGTCTTTGCCGGTCCCAAGCCCGGACAAAAGAGGAGGGTTTTGAGGTTAGGCCAGCCACCTGCCTCATGTAAAAAAAACAAAAAGGGCTCACAGGACCAAACGACAAGCCTCGGAACCGGACGGATACACGTTGACGACATATGCAAGTAACAGGAAAAGAGCCCGGGAAACAAGAAAACGAAAGCACAACACCCAACTCAGAATAGGATGCTGGAATGTAAGATCTCTCAGCGGCAAAGACCAGGAAATCCTAATGGAACTACATGAACATAAAATAGACATTTGTGCAGTCGCAGAAACAAAGAAGCTAGGTAAGGGTACAACTCAATACCCAAATTATGTCCTGATTTTTTCAGGTAAAAACAAAAACCAACGAGCAGCATCTGGCACGGGGGTACTCATAACCAACAAACTGGCTCAACTAATCACAAACATAACATACACGAATGATAGAATACTTCAAATATCAATGAAAACGAACCAAAAGCAACATCTGCACATAATATCTGTATACGCACCAGATTCTGGACTGCCAGACGAACAGGCAACGTCCTTCTATGAAGCGCTGCAGGAAGTGATAGACACAATCCCACAGGAAGATAAACTTATAATACTGGGGGATTTAAATGCCCGGGTGGGAAATGACATAATCCCTGGTGTAAAGAACAGATTCAATGAGCCAACGCTAAATAGCAGGGGAGAAACACTAATAGACTTCTGTACACATAACGAATTAAGAATATGCAACACATACTTTGAACACAAGTTGCAGCACAAGATAACATTTACAGGTGCAAGAGGGCAATCCATGATTGATTACATTATTACCAACAAGCACATAAGACCAGAGCAAACACTAGACATTAGAGCACTAACATCTGCTAACATTGGATCAGATCACAACCCGATTGTAGGTAAGTTCGCAGTAGAGACACCACAGTACAGAACAACACATAGTGCAGCTAAAATCGAAAAGTTGAACATAGAAGCATTTAGAAACGAAAGCACAAAAACGCTCTACCAACAAAGACTGGCCCTTCAAATAAGGCATAATCCCATCGAAGACAGTGATACATCCCAAGCGGCATGGGAAAAACTAAAACGAAACATAAACCAAGCTGCCGCAGAAGCGCTTGGGAAGAGAATAATAAATAATACACCAACATACCAAAGAAGATCCAAACCCTGGTTCAATCAGGAGGTAAAAGCTCTGGCACGAGAAAAGAAACAAGCCCATCTTATTCACAAATCGACGAACTCCAGAGAAGACTACGAAAAGTATAGAGAAATAAGAAACAGAACTAACAACCGAATCCGTACCATAAAAAGAGAGAAGTGGGAACAATTTAGCATGGAAATGGAGAACGACTTATATGGGACACAAAAACGAATCTGGAAGTTTCTCAGGGGACTGAGAAAAGAAATGAACGAAACAGTACAAATAAACAGCGTTAGCTCGGACAAGCTAAAGTCGTTCTTCACGGAACTATATGATCAAGGAGACACAGAACTTGAAAAAGTGACAATAACAACAAGACCACATCAGCCTGCATTCGATCAAGTCAATACCGAGGACGTCGAAGCTATCCTAGCAAAATTGAAAAACGGTAAAGCGCCCGGCCCTAATAACATCAAAAACGAACTGCTGAAATACGGGGCACAACCACTAGCAGGGCAGATGGCGAAGCTATATAACATAGTTCTATCAACAACGCAACCCCCCCTTGACTGGAAAGAGAGTGCAAGCATTACACTATACAAAAAAGGCAGCAGGAATGACCCGAAAAACTACAGATGCATCTCCCTGTTGGATGCGACTATGAAGACATTCACAAAACATCTAGCGAACATTATAACACAGAAGATCGCGATGCGGGAAGAGCAACAGGGCTTTCGGAAAAATCGCTCCACCACAGACGCTATCTATGTGGTGCGACAAATTGCAGAGAAGGCGATGGAATTCAACAAACCCGCCTATCTCTGTTTCGTGGATCTAGAAAAGGCGTTCGATAAAGTCCGGCTCTCAGATGTACTAAAGACGTTAATTATCAAAGACATACACCCCAACATAATTAAGACAATAAAACAACTGAACACAGACACCACGACCAAATTAAGAGCGACGAACGGGGAGGAAATTGATATCCGAATCAGAACTGGGATACGGCAAGGGGACAGCTTGAGTCCTCTACTGTTCAACCTCCTGATGGATAAGATTATAACAGCCCTTGACCCAATAGAACATGGCTACAAACTGGGAAACACACTCATTAAAACAGTGTGCTACGCTGACGACGCCGTACTAATCGCAGAATCAGAAGACGGTTTACAATGGCTACTGAACACGTTCAGAAAGGAGTGTGAAACAATAAATATGACAATAGCCACAGCTAAAACCAAAAGCCTAGTCATTGCAAAGAATCCAATCAGATGCAAGCTAGCCGTGAAGAACATCATCATTGAGCAAGTCTCAGAATTCCAGTACCTGGGAATAACTATAAATTCCTACGGAGACCTAAAAACCAGTGTCTTAAACCAGGTAAGAGGAGCGTCCAGAATATCAGGAGCACTGCGAAATCCTGTCTGGAAGAATAAAAACATAACAACTGAGAGCAAAGTAAGGATTTACAAAGCATGCGTGAGACCCATTCTTACTTACTCCGCTGAAACCAGAGCCGATACGGCAGAGACAAAACGTCGATTAAGATGTGCAGAAATGAATACCCTCAGATCCATCACTGGCTATTCACTTGCAGATCGAAAAACCAACAAGGGAATACGGGAACAATGCAACACACCGGACATTATAAGATGGGTGCGGAGCAGAAGAAGACAGTGGAACGAGCACGTAACACGCATGCAGGACGATAGAATCGCCAAGATAGTCCGAGACGGTAAAACATACACCAAACGCCCTCTCGGCAGGCCACCGAAGAGGTGGAAGGACAGCTGGTCGTCGATATCACAGGAGCTGGACCCGGGATAAGAGTTTGGTCAAAACAAGCCACATGGCTTCCGAAAAGAAGAAGAAGAGAATTACCGATGGGGGCGCCACCGCGCCGGCCCGAAATGGTGTAAAAGTGACATATACTTTTGGCGCCAAGTTTTCGTTATTGAATCATTTAAATTTCCGTTGATTGTTTGTTGTAAGAGTATTGTTTTCTTATAGTATGGCCTTAATATGTAAGAATCCACTACCATAAAATCTGATGGTTTATTTATTTCGTTGGTAATAGCCGCCGACACATTTTACATGGAATTTTATTCAATGGTTGTTTTACACTTTCTCGCAATAATAAATTTGTACATATGGTGCCCAACGTGTTCGTCCCACATTTGGCTATACTGAGAATCTACAATTCTTGTCAAATATTGCCTTTACTAATAGAAAAACATCATTTTCATACAGCACTTTTTGCCAAATTATTGTCAATCTATCTCATTTTAGGTTATTTTATGTGTGGTTGCATACATATTTAAAAGCTATACCAACATTCAGAATATATACATTGTTGCTGTATTTAGATATTTCATGTTCCTAGTGTCTACTATAATTGTGGGCATTGAAATTAAATTTGTGGATTCCAGTAAAGATGACGATCCTGAGTTTAATGATGACTTAAATACATTTCTTCATCTCTTTTTATTTTGATTCAAACTTGGAACTGGAATATATATCATTTTACTGAACTGATACTAATACTCTTAGAGCGATAGTAGGAACAGTGGCAACATCGCATGCGATAGGTTGATTGGCAGTACCGTATATTTATGAAACTTTAATTTTTTAACATCAAAATGTGTCCATGAAAATTTAGTATTTGCAGCTTGTAACGAGTAGTGAGATTCAGAAACCAACTAGAATCTGATAGCGGAAAGTGAGACTAACACGACGAGACCATACACATGAAGAATCATTAATCGAGTGAACTGTAATCTAATCTGAAACACCATATACAAAATCAATGTAAATTTGAATTTTACACCATTTCAGGACCTCAATTTTTAGACACCAGGTGTCGCTTTAGAATCGGATAGAGGTCAATTGTATTGCAATACTCTTCCAATATAATTCATAGACATGATTGATGATTAGTTAGATTGAATATTGCAATTCTTTTCAGTGATTTCTTTATTTTTTATGTTAGCATCGGCGATCTAGTAATAAATCTACGATCAACAATGTATTCTGGGGGTGTGAGTGTCACAGTGAGAGTGGGAAATAAGACTCGTTGGTTGCCCAACAGACATAACGCCAGCACTTTTTACGGAAATATGTTATATATAACATTTTTATCTTAGAATCACATCAGATGTTAGAGTTAGCCAAGGAGGTAGTAGATCACTCTGTATTACTATATTATTTGACGCGGAAAATAATTTAGATTGTTTCCGCATTAAAATAGTCAAATTCGTTGCTGTGAATGTTTACATACATACAAATAATGATTAAAACAATACGTTTATTAGGCATAGCCAACACACAAAATTCAAACATCTCCTCTATACAGAATTCCACCAAATACAATAAAATTAAATATACCAATAAATACAAATTCCTTTACATAACATTATGTAAACACACTAACCCCCTCTGCCCTCGCCAATTCTCCCCTGTGCAGAATTCCACCAAAAACAATAAAATTAAATATACAAATAAAATACAAATTCCTTTACATAACATTATGTAAACATACTAGACCCCCTCTGCCATAGCCAATTTCCTCTCCCACGTCAGCCTCTTACAGATTTTCACGCCTTTCCCATTCTCTCGTAACCATTCACTCAAATGATTATTATCTTGTTCAACAAACTAACTTGCGTATTTTTCTCTCTATGTTATTTAAGAAATCACGCAGCTCCCTCGTAGTAAATTTAAAAAGCTTGGTTAAAATCAAGGAAGAATCAAGTATATTTTGATATTTCCTATGTGACCCCAATAAATTTCTGATCCAAAAATAACCAAACCACATGTGTCAATGATGTAAACAGAAAGTGCATAATTGCTAATTATATGCACATATTTATAGATGCAGAGCCTGGTGTGATATAAAATTGTTTTAGGTGCATTTTGGTTTTATTTTTTTACGACTCGCGGAAAAAAGTCTGTAGCCAGTCGCTAATGCATATTTATTATACCATAATTTAATGAAAAAAAAAGATAGATTTTCTATTACACATTTACACCGATTTTTTCAAAGTAAACTATACCTATACCTATTTTGAATAATTAATTTTTCTAACACTTCTCTACAGTTATGAATTAGTTGCAGTGTCACTGCCACTACCATCACGATACCTGTTTTGGCACAATGGAGAATAGTTATCACTTTCAAAATTAAATTCGTGATGAGTTTATCTTTTGTTTTAGAGAAAAATCGTACCAAGATTTTTCAATTGGTTAATAATTGTCTATCCAATGCGCGGCGCAAGTTGATCTTGATTGGACCATTTTCTTCGGTGCAACGGTGCACGTTTTATAACAATATTTTTTCTTACTTTTCTTTGGAATTAAAAGACCTATACAATGAGAGCTACTACAGCTTTCATCATGAAATAAAATGTTCCAAGTTCGGAAAAGTCCTGTAGCTTTTCCGCTATAATTTGCAACAATCTCGACATTTTTCCCGCCATCTACACTATATTTCCAATCAAATGACTTAGTTTCAGCTACTTGTCACCGTTAGGACGACCCCTGCTTTGACGCATCGGAGGATAGTTTTGTGACGTTTACGGAAATGTTTTAAATTTTTTCATTTAGCAGCATAGATAGATAAGTAGATTCATAGATAGATTTGGCATATAACCAAAAAAAAAAAACTAACAAGTTAACAATGAAGTAGATTAATCAATCTACTATTATTAAACTCCAATGTAACATTGATTATCACATAGTAGACGCACAGCCATTCAATGTCTAATAAGTTACACTTTACGTTAGTAGTACGTATTCTTATTGTGACCATAAATGGTTAAAATAATACTTAATTATTATTTTATTTCAGCATAAACCCACCTTTATTGTGTTATGTGCAAATACATCGTCTTTTACGACATCGGTTTCCTAGCAAACAAGGGCTATACATAATAATTGAAATATAATTTAGTACACAATTTCATAAAAATTGCGTTTTTACACATACTTTTTGAAACAGGCTAATTAAATTGTAAATTGGAGAGAAAAGCTTATTAATAAAGTATTTTAAAAAATGTATACTATATACATACATCGTTTGATAAATTAAAAATGCCAATGCGTTAGAAAAACTAGTTTTAATCGATATTTTTGATGACGCAGAAAATAGATGCAACGACAGCAAGTTAATATAATATTCACTTGTTATTTTATCTCATATTTTAAATATTATAAACACTGATAAGTTAAACACGCACATAATTTTTTTTCAATGACATTGATAATTATTGGCACGTGCATTAATTGAACGTGCGCTTTCACTCTATCATTGTTAAACTGTGCTAACCTTTGGCATCCCAACGTGTAAACTCACTGACTGCACAAATTATAGTTTTTGTGAATGGAAATTATTCAACACGAGTAAAAGCGAACGCTCTCAGCGGAGTTCCGAGTAATACTGAAGTCGCGGGCGACAGCGCTGCTAATTTTATACTGGCCTATCTAACCACATCGCTCGTAAACAATTACTATCCACGTGTTGTTCGTGTTGATCATCAAAAATATGTTTATGCGTACTACAATGTAAATAGTTCAGTTAAGCTGACCTTGACTGTATCCCGTAATATAATTCATGAACAAAACAGTGCAACCTAAAGACAATAATAAAGCTGAAACGCAGATTTTTACGAGACGTGACGTATAAATTAATTTTTAGGCTTTTTATTAAACTAATTCATTATGAATTATTTGTTTATAATGTAAATTAAAGCAATTATAGCAAGGTTATTTTAAATTTTATTTCATGGTACTTATATATTCTAGGACAGTTCTCAATAAAAATACCACAGGAATATGGAAATTATGCTGTTATCACTCAAATAAATACTGAAAATTTCCAATCTACAATTGATTAAAACTTTGTACCTAAATAGAATAGTTTGTGTAATGTATTTTATTATACAACATTTGAAATAATTCAGAGGATGAATAAATTAGTCTCCCAGGGTGTTGTACATATATCCTAGAACAGAGGTCGACAAACTGCGACTCTACAAATACAAGTGAAAATAATATATGATATGAGAAAAACTCGTTTAGCGCTGCAATTTTTTGTACCAGAACAAGGTAATATGGCTTATTATTGTTTCTTAAATGCACCATATATAAAATTGACAAAAAAAACTAGATTTATAAAAAATTGACGCGGAAGTAAAGAAAAATCGCAAAAAAAAGAAATGAGCGATAATTCACAAGAAAACATTTGAAGAACCGCAATATAATTAATCTTATATCCATACCAGCTGCTTTGGTGTCCATAAACTGTAAATTCCTTGGGAAACTAAAAACTAGTTTATTTATCTTTATTATTATCAAAATTACAATTATTAACGGTATTTTCTTTTCCTTTGGAAATCAATTTATTTGACTATTATTATTATTATTAATTAAACTCCAATCAAAATCCACCTTTTAGGATATAAATACAATTACCATAAAACAAGATTGTTAAAAGTTGAGGGTTAGTCCAGTTTTGTGCGTAATGCCTCATATAAAACGCATGAAAACACATATTTTTTTAATGTAACCTTGATATAATTGCATTAATTTTATTTACAAACATATGATTCATTAAGAATGTGTTTAATATAACTCGAATATATTTAATTTATACTTCACTAAAAACTTCGTTTCAGCATAAATAATAATAAAATAAAACAATACGTGGTTATAACGTGACATTAACTTGAAGATATAAAATTATTCTGTTTGTATACAATTGAAGTGTTAACAATTTTGTCAAACAAACCATACGCATTTTTGAATATACCGATTTTTTTATCATACTTTAGTTAAATTTGCAACTAGTTTCAGCTAAGCTCTAGTGATGTTCGAGCTTCTTCGATGACGAAGAGTTTAGCCGAAACTAGTTGTAAATTTAACTAAAGTGTGATACAAAAATCGTTATATTCAAAATATGTATCGTTTTATTTGACAAAATGGTTAACACTTCAATTGTATAAGCAGAATCATTTTATATCTTCAAGTTAATGTCACTTTATATCCACGTATTGTTTTATTTTATATTTTATTGTGTAAATTGGTATCGTTTTGTATTACAAAATACAAAGTAAAAATCGTTTTTATCATTTAAAATAAATTATCACAAAGTAGACGCTTTAACAATCCAACAAATTTTGAATGTCTAAAATCTTGTTCAAGATAATTTTCCATTAAAAACACCTTTCGAAAATGTGACAACATACAACCAGTTGCCAAAATTCTAAACCAATTACAACTCAAACTGAATGATTAGTTCATAAACTCATTGTTTAATGACAATATCAGAAAAAAAAAACTATTATTGTCTCGAAATCTAGGTCGCCAATCGAAAGTTGCGATCACGCCATTGATTCAGGCGAGTCGTGCGATCGGCATATGTGGGACATATCTTGGGCACGCTTGCAATTTCGCTTGCGTTTTCCTGCTTGGAGTGTCGCCAGACAAGTGGGAAATTAAAAGCGGCGAAAAATACCCGGCTCGCCGTGTATTCAATGACAAGAATCCCAGGTCCAAGGGCAAGAGGCTCGTCTAGAGGAAATTTTATGCCAGCGTTTATTAATACTACACACAGCGTGCGATTAACATAATAACTGCGTTCGTTGCTCTATCTCTATCCCTATGCACATCGGAACAATAGAAGTATATTGTTTTGATCGTAAATTGCGTTCTGAACTACTTTTTTTATCGTACGATTAAAAAACGCTTTGCAATAATAAAAATACTTGCTGCAGTAATCTCGCTTTATCTGTATTATTTCATCATCATCGAGAAAATTAAAAACAATGGAAAAATATTTCCATAATGATAGTAGACATATAAAAAATTAATCAACTATACTCTGTAACCGGTAGTTTTGTTAGTGTAAATTAACATTGTAGAAATAAATTTTATGAAGCACAAAAAATTGCATTTAAATTAGTTTTGAGAATGTGCGAAATATATATAATATCAATTTAATTTATACAATATTTAAATATCTGGTGTGGGCACTACACTAGCTACTAAACATATTACTATTAAGTTATAACTCTCATATTCTTATTAAGATCTTTTAATAAGAATATGAGAGTTATAACTTAATAGAAATATTTTTAGTAGCTAGTGTAGTGCCCACGCCAGATATTTAAATATTGTATAAATTAAATTGATTTAGAAAATAATGTATTCTAATAGTGTACTGGTTCAAACAGCGATTGACTGCAGACCAGCCCTTTGAGATTTTTCATTTCTTAGGTACATACGCCCAATTCCTTTTTAACTTTTCGTTGTACAGTGACTCATTGTGAAAAGTGTTGCTACTTATAAAACTCACTTTACCATGATGAAATTTTAAAACTTGATATATGGGATGTATAGAAATTAAGAAAATATAAAACAGACAACAGAGTCCGTATCTTGACCCCTTTAATAAGCAAAAAGTTTAAATTCATATTAGCAACTTATGATTGTAGCTCTCTAATGTACAATGTCAAATGAAATAATACCAAAAGAAGGGATAATAGTGAAACTTGTGAAGAAAGAGATGCTACAACGTGCAAGAACTGGCGATCAAGATCCCTCCTACCTAAATGTCGCGAGCAAGGTTACGGCCCCCCAGTATGTCACTGATCAGATATGGGGCAAAAGACCAAACCAGGCAGGTTTAAAGGTAAATAAATCATGCATCGATTCAATATGTACCATCAGAATAATTATTGAACAGTTCGTTGAATGGCAAAACCAGATGTATGTTAGCTTGATCAACTTTCAGAGCTTGAGAGCTTTAAAAGAGCAAAATTGTGAGAGAATTAGACTGCCAGACAAATTTATGACAAAAAAGTGAGAACTAACCCCCTAGGAGGAAAGTTAAAGGCCATCTGGCGGCACCACATCAATTAATAATGCACACCCATACGGTAATAACCGTCAACACGACTTGCCAACACGATCACCGGATAGAGCCTTGTAGGGAATAATATTCCAACAGATAGCTTGAGATATCAGCACAAAGCCAATTTTGTAAAACATATATAAGTGTGAATCCTCACTAGCTGAGCTACACTGACGAGCTCTAATAAGATCGAAATATAGATATGTAGATTGCTAAGAGGTGTATTCACACTTATATAAATTTATGACAGTTATGAACAACACAAGGGAAAAAACTAGCATACACTGGAGTATCTTTAATCATTTATACCTCACATGCGCCGTCGATGTAAGTCTCCTATCAGAAAAAAGACAAGATATCCAGAAGATAATAGAATCGTTGGCAAAAGATGCAAATCAAATAGGAATGAAAATAATGATAAATAACACAGAAATAAAATGAACACACCAAGGGAGATGACAGTATCATTAGAGAACGAAGAATTAAAAGTAGTAGAAAGCACATTAGCTCGGAAGTATCATAACTATTAAAGGCGGAACGGATGAAGATATAAAAGCCCCCATAAATAAAGTACAAATCGAGAGACCTACAGACAAAAATCAGAAATTTTAATAGCAATGTGAAAAGTGTTTTACTGTATGGTTGGCTGATCTGAAAAAATACAAAAATAATATAAAAAGCATCAAGTATTTATTAATAAATGTCTGAGAAAAATATTAAAAATATTCTGGCCAAATGAGATCTCAAATGAAGATCCCAACAAGAACCAATAACAAAGGAGATACGAAAATGGAAATGGACGGCCACACATTACGGAAGCCAGATGGAGATATCACCAAACAGGCCCTAGGTTGGTATTCTAGGGCCTGTTTGGTGATATCTCCATCTAGCTTCCGTAATATGTCGGAAGTAGACCAGCCAAAACGTGAAAGAAAACAGTCATGCAAAAGAAAGAAAACGCTGGCATAACTTAAGCTGTTTTCGTTTATCACTATTTACTGCTCCGCGCGTATTGTCTCTGGTTCTCTTTGTCGCTCCCGATGCGCACAATTCTACCTCGTGCCTTACAACCGGTGCACGACCGCAAAACTTGAAGCGATACAGCCCACTACGGAGCGGTTAAACGAAAGCACCTTTGGACGGATATGAGAACAAGAGCCCAAGATAGGACACCATGGACGCTCTATGACCTTTAGTCCATGAAGAGGATTAAGTAAGTAACCTACAATGTCACATATTTTGGAGGAAGATGTTTATGGAGGTACAAAATTTGATTCAGAGAAAATTTACGAAGAATCGATTTTTACCAATAAATCGACTTTCACAACAAACTTTTAAAATGGTGCACATGTTGCCCAAATGTTTGTATTCAGAATAGAAGATAATATTAAAAAAAATATCATATTGCTGATTTATATAATTAATTTATACTTGCAAGCGGTGTAATGAAAAATGGGAAAAATTATACTACTATCTAAATTGATTTTCAACACTGGTGCATCAGGACACCAATCCCGATGACACTCATACACGACACACTACCGGACCATCGACAGTTGGTACACTCACTATCAGCTATCGAAAGTTGGAACATTAAGTTTCGATTCTCGGGAAACTATAGGAGTATCAATATTTGGAACACTATCCGACTAACAATACTTCGGACATTATGGGAATATACATAACGATAGTTTGTATTTGGTAATTAATATTAAAGGCACATTTTGTATACTGTGGTGCAAGGAAATGTACAAGTACCAGAAGAGAAATTTTAAGAAATTGGTTTTCCAGGGGCGATTTTTCATGCATATAACGATCGAGACCCTTATATCGCTATTATTGCGAATGGTGTCGATTATTGACCCTTAACTTCGCGAAGAGTGATCGCTAGTGATGGGCAGTTTTGAATTAATTGTACTATTGATAATGTTCTAACTATCGATAAGAATTCACTAGAAAAAATATCGATAAGCAGTCTAAAAAGCATCGATAGCTTGCTATTTTGGACAAAATTTGCCGCATCGCTTCAAAAAGTATTGTTTTTGTCTGTTAAGCTTGTGGTATTAGTCGGTTGCAATTTTGAAAATTTCACAAAACCATCAATTCGCGGTTTAGCCCTAATTCTACCTTAAACAATGTTGTTTTCCTCAATTAATATCACAATATAGAAGATTTTGGAAATTACACATTTTTACCCATTTCCCCGAAACGAAATTTCTTTCTATTGTTTTTCGACTATCGAGACCGATAATTTACCAGGTATCGATAGTATTTGTTCACATATAGTGATCGCTATCTTTGACAGAACAAAACGTTTGACAGTAATGATTTTTGATTTTATTTTTTAAGGTAGTACTTTTAGTCTATTGCTATTAAATGTGTCCGTTTTATAGCGCATTAGGCCCAATTCATACAAAAGCGACGTCGGGCGCATGCGCGGTGTAGGCGAGGCGCAGGCGCAACGTCACACAGGCGATTGTGATGTCCATATGCAGTGAAGGGGTGGACATTGCACCTTATTGTTACATAGAGGCGGCGTGGCAGAGTTATGCCTTTCGCCTACCGTGTCTTATGCGAAGAGGCGAAAACGCGGTGCCGGCGCTGCGAGAGGCCCGACGCTTCAAGCCCCCTCTATATAAACATGTGGTGCAATGCCCACTTAGGCCCAATTCACAGATAAGCAGCGTCGGGCGCAGGCGCGGTGTAGGCGAGGCGCAGGTGCGACGTCGCACAGGCATTTGTGATGTCCATATGCAGTAAAGGGGTGGACATTGCACAATTTCCACACCTTCGCTGCATATGGACATCACAATCGCCTGTGCGACGTCGCGCCTGTGCCTCGCCTACACCGCGCCTGCGCCCGACGCCGCTTATGTGTGAATTGGGCCTTAGGTGACGAGGCGCGGGCATTTGCCTCGTGCCTCTCGCCGCGCCGGCACCGCGTCTTCGCCTAAGACATGGTAGGCGAAAATCTTTCACGCCGCCTCTATGTAAACATAAGGTGCAATGTCCACCCCTTAACTGCTTATGGATGAATTGGGCCTTATAGTAGCAATCGCTCAAAAATCAAACCACATGTCTCTTCTATACGACAGCAAACAACATAAAACTAACCAATGTGATAGCTAACATCCGGAACAGATAAGACACAGAAGAATATAAACATACAGATAAAAATGTTGGCAAAATAAATAATATTTTATCGAAGTTATATGTCTTACCTGGAATATAAAAAGGACAAGTATGAAATTGTATTGTTAGGATGAAAATTGAGTATGATCTGTGAAAGTGAAACGTAAATTTCGAGTTAGAAATTATTACACATAATAATAAATATAAATGAAGCAAATATCTTTTCAAGTGGTCCTGCTCTATTAAATTAGAAATAGTCTATACATCAGCACTAAGGGCAACTATTTTGCAATTGTGCAACTGTTGTGTGTTGTCGAAGGTATTGTTATCGCGAAAAATCAATCACATACCGTATTTGTCGGACTATAAGCGCTTTTTTACATAAAAAAATGGAGTCAAATTTTGAGTGCGTCTTATGGTCTGAAGGTAATATTTTTTTCAATAAATCGTCTCTAAACATGAGGTACGTCTTATAGTCCGAAAAATATGGCAGCCACTCAAGGTAGGTATGACGCAAGTTATCTCAAGACAAGTGGGAGAATTACCGATTTACCTCCACTCTTTGTCTATGATCGTCGATAACCAGTCATTTAAAAAATGCGCAATAAGTAATGCTGTAGATGGTACTGATGATGACGCAGTTTTTAAAGCAGTAACAACAATAGTTCAGACGGAAGTAATATGAACAGTGACATTAACGAAACCAGTGATAGTATCGAGAGTGAAATGAACTGAATATTGCTAGTACGAGTTATGTTAACAATAAGTAAAAATTATGATTCGAAAGTAACACTCAAATATACTTTTCCAAAAATCATCTTTTAAATTTGAGGTGCGTCTTATCGTCCGGTGCGTCTTATAGTCCGAAAAATACGGTAGCTAATTTTGATTTTTCTTTCCGTTTCAAGACTTATAATCGAAATAGACATTTTTGGAAAATGTCTGTGAACAAAATACCGGGAAAACGGCCCAATCATCGCGACAGAAAAATTAACGTCGACGTCATCGGCGGTGACTGCACTGTACGTAAATCACGCGGGAAATTAACGAAAATGGTAGCATGTTAATTTTTATTATGAAAAAGGGGAAAAAAGTGCAACTGAGTAACTGTTCTGTAACTATGTATTTGGCAACTGGTGTGCTACTGTTGCACAATATAAAACATATGTATGTGTGAACCCACCTCTTAGCAATCTACATATCTAGATTTCAATCTTATTGGATCTCGTCAGTGTAGCTCAGCTAGTGAGGATGAATTCACACAATATCTCGAGTGGTTATATACAAAAATAATACAACTTACCCCCAAGAAAGAAAGTTAAACGCCATCTGCTAATTGATGTGGTGCCGCGTTTAACTTTCCTCCTTGGGGGTAAGTTGTATTATTATGGTTACACAATAGTTGCACAGTTTGACAACAGTGGCGCAGTGTCAACTGTTGTGTCTAAAATGTCAAAATCACAAACGTGAAAATACGAAAATATTAATCGTACCGAGTCGAACAGAAATATCTCAAATTTTGATTTAATATTAATTAATTAATTCGGAAAGTCGTATGGTGCCCACACAAGATATTTTTATTCACAGTATAAAGCAATAGTCGAAAAATGTTGTGTTGTGGATTTGTATAAGTATATCATTAAAAGTCTCACCCTTTCCCCCCTGTGATTTCAGATCATATCGCGCTTCTTATTTAGAATTATTGAGACATTATTTTAATAATAATTATTGAAAATCGTTGTCCTGTGAAAATAAATAAGTACCGCATATTTGACAACCATTTTGTTTCGTGATATGGATCAAATATTTCGCAAAGCAAAACTTCGATCGATCCTTCATGGACTTTTAATTAGTGAGGCTATTTGAAGCAACAAGTCTAAGAACGAAGCCATTTTAAGAAATTTGATTGTTAAGGCGTCTACTTTGTGATTCATTTTAAAGGATAAATAAATCGTTTTATTTATCATTTTAAGAAAGATTTAAAAATAAATTAATTATTTTATTTCATGTGTTGCAATTATTTTGGCAAAAGACGACAGGGCAGATGTAAGGAGTTTATAAAACGAAATGGAGACGTGTAGTATTATCGAATGGAAACAATCAAACTATGGATATATTTAATTCACTAAATGTTCTATTGAATAATAACTTATTTCTATGTTTTTAAATATAATAGTTCCTAATTGTGTTACAATATCATATTGAATTAGTACAGGCGGTGTGATGAAAAATGTGAAATATTGCTGCCTAAATTGATTTTCACCACTAATCTACTGGCGTCACAGGCTACCGTCCCACCGGGCTGTCGTCCGATAGCTCATTCAAGCTCTGTTTACCATTATATTAACAAAATAAATAAGAAATGCGTATACCTGGCATAAACCGTCAAGAATAATCTTTATTGCCAGCTATTTAGTCTGTTCTATTTTACCAATAAACCGACCTTCTTTTATTACTATAAACACAATAGAATGGAAAATACCCCTCTGAAATTGATTTATTTCTTATTTGCTGTCATCTTAAACCGACCTTAACACGACGATTCTGTTGTACCGTAATATAAATTCAAGTATAAACTAATAAAGTCGGTGACATGAAATACGAAAGAAATAAACACACGCAATCGCCTAGACCTGTTTTTATGGCGGAAGACGCAAAATGGATATTAGACGAGAAAGTGTCGGGGATATGGCTTTTCCTCATACTTATTCGCAGCATATCCTTGTATGTACAATCGCATTTGTCGCACAGCATTACGCATGTACGTTTTTAATGCTTTCGCAAATAAATTGCATCCGCGTTTAAATAACTTGCTTGATATACAGAATTAAATCACGTAAATTGAGAAATTAAAGCTGAAGTATGTCAATGTGTAGTATGAGAACTGTTTTTGTTCTATAATAAATTGGCATGGTACAAAAGATGTAATATACATAAATGATTTTATTATTTAAATAAGCAATTATTGTTTTAAATGTGAAATTGTATATTTACTGGTGCAGACGCTTGTTTTCTTTGGTTTGTGCCCCTTAGAAACACTTTTTACTAAAATCAATTTGCCTTATTTTGAAAACTTTGTTAATTTATTTGGCAACTTTCAACCTAGAATACTAAGTGTACATCGACGAAACTGAGTAGCTTTTCTTCATATTTAAGAAACATGACTACAGATATAAGAAACATGACTTCATATTTAAGAAAAATGACTTCTTGAATTGAATGTCTGGAAAGGCTATTTCTAAGTTAATAGAGCAGGGCCACTTGAACAGTGATTTGCTTCCTTTATATTTATTATTATATATACATCGATGAAACTGAGAAGCTTTTCTTCATATTTAAGAAACATCACTTCTTAAATTTAATGCGTTTCCAGGCATTAAATTCAGGAAACTCTTCTCGTAAAGTTCCTTAGACTTGGCAGGCAATAAACGCAGAATTGTTTCTTTGAACTTTGAACCTCAAAAATGTCTGCAGGAAACTAAATCTCTAAATTGTTATATTTAATTCGTGTCATAGATTATTTGTAATAACAATAATAATAATAATAATTCTTAGAGCCTTGAACCAAATAACGTAGATATTAGATTAAATAAATAAATAATAATTTAGAAAATTAAACATTCTTGCCCAGATAAAACAATTCATGAAACACTTAAATAAATAACAATTATTTCTGTTATCGTCAAAAAAGTCACGTAGTCTGAGTCACAAATAGATTATTCGTATAGGTAAATACCAATTACTACAATTATGATAAATGTTTTTTAGTTAGTCACCACTATTATGTTGTATTTATTTGTAAAAACAAAGACTGTCTTTTTATACACACACCGGTAGCAACTGGTACAAAAATATATTTAAAAACACTCAAAATGCACCTGGCAACTTGTTTGATGTAGCTCTAGACAATAATGTATTTATAAAATATTCGACTTTAAGGAAATATTCAGAACGCTTTATATAATTCAACAGCTGTTTTACGAAGCAAATAAGATAAGGTTGTTATCGTGACTAATGCGTATAGCATCCATAACGGTTCTCAGTAGTTTATTGTCATGAGTGGGCGACGTTGTAAGTGACTTGCCATATCGTAATGCATATTAAATTTGTAATATAATTTTATACACCAAATGATACTCGGCTCGGTTGAATAAAGCATATAACTCGAGTTAATTTCCAATCCGTTATGCAATTGTCACTTTTTACTACTTTGACATATAATGCGACGTTGCCATATATAAACAGAGGTAGATGACAAATGCCTTGACCAACTTATTTAAAAATTGAATATATCTACTTAAAAGTTATTAAATTAAGATTTAAAATCCTAAAAGGACTACTGAATTAGTATCTAATAAGATGTGAACTTCATAATAATCATAAGATACAAAATATGTATAATACTGTCGAAGCAATAGAAAAACAATAGGAATAGAATACACATTTTCTGAAAATTTAATTAAAATGTATCAGCGTTAACGGAATGTTCATTTTTTTATGGCGGCGAGTATAATCGCATTAAAATACATGAGAAAAATAAAAAATCTGTATTACCAACGCAGAATTCAAAATCATAAATATTGTGAATTAAAATCACAGCGAATTTGTGTATATATTCTTAATATCCCAGAAATATTTAAGATTTAATAAAATTAACAATTTGCACTGCACGATTTCATACAATCTTAATTTATGCAGACAATGCAAGGTTGTCCCCGTGGAGATATGCATATATCACCATTAATAATATTACCTTATGGGCTATTCTCTGAATATGCGAGGGGATATATCTACCTAGTTATGAAAACAAAGAGTCTTTGCCTTCTTGGGTAGAGGAGATCCCTTATTTCTGGTACCATGTTGTACCTCACTAATTCGCTTACTGGTAACGTATTTCGAAATTCTAGTACCAAAGTGTATTCGTACATTTAAAAAGAATTATAGTAAGAATTGTGCAAAATAAATGTCGATAATATAAATAATAAGTATTATGTACATTTTACATCATAAGATTAAGAACGCTCAAGTTGAGCTACTTGAGTACTCTATATGGGTGCCTATTATAAATCCAAGAAGTATAATTAATCGTTGAAATAGGTGTGCCAATACTGAATTATGAAGTAAGACACTCGTCTGTGCTCGCCCATAATCGCTAATAATCAATAGTTGTGTAATAACAGAAGAATCCTTTCACTTCACTTTTGCTTGTGATTGAAACGAAAAATTTCACTTTGCACAGATTATGAATGTCGAGGGTACTCATAGACACGCATAGTCTCGCTGCAGTTTATTAATATGTGCCAGCTGTTTTCGTTGGTTGCACACGTGTATGTGTGACTGTGTAGAGTTATATCGGAAATGCATGCACATTCAAAACGTAATAAGTAATAATTAGACTCTTATAATTATAAATTAATTAGCTAATTTCAGAGGAATAAAATAAACTGTTTAAGCTTTCGTGATAGCGTTACCAAATTTGGACGATGCAAAGAACAAAAGTAGTTTCATATTTTACTATCGGAAAACAGCTAATATAAAGCTGATAGCCTAATAAAGATTATTTATTAGATGAAATGCCCGTCGTCTGACGCGGAGTGAAACAATTATCTCTCAGTAACAACTATTTGTATGCTTTCCCTAAATTTAAATTGCATTAAAACAAATCATTGCTTTAAGCATTACAATTAATTCACAAGACTTAGATTCGGTTGTATAAAGCCAAAGCAACTATAACTCGTGATAAGGGCCCTGTCCGTTTGGTTACTACTAGTAGTGACATATGCTGACGTCACGCTATACTATTAGTATGAGCATGACGTCGGCATGTGTCACTACTAATCACTAGTAGTGGCCAAACGGACAGGGCCTATGTTAGGCCCAATTCACACATAAGCGGCGTCGGGCGCAGGCGCGGCATAGACAAGGCGCAGGCGCGACGTCGCACAGGCAATTGTGATGTCCATATGCAGTGAAGGAGTGTACATTGTACCTTATGTTTACATAGAGGCGGCGTGGAAGAGTTATGCCTTTCGCCTCTTCGCCTACCGTGTCTTAGGCGAAGACGCGGTGCCGGCGCTGCGAGAGGCATGACGCTTTAAGCCCCCTCTATATAAACATGCAGGTGCAATACGCACTTAGGTGACGAGGCGCGAACATTTGCCTCGTGCCTCTAGCCGCGCCGGCACCTCGTCTTCGCCTCCTCGCCTAAGACACGGGAGGCGAAATTCTTCCACGCCGCCTTTATGTAAACATAAGGTGCAATGTCCACCCCTTCACTGCATATGGACATCACAATCGTCTGTGCAACGTCGCGCCTGCGCCTGACGCCGCTTATGTGTGAATTGGGCCTTAGATGTTGCATACATTGTTGTTAACTTTCCATCCTGGCCAGCGAGCCAAATGTTAGGGTAGCCGAGGGCTCGAGGGGGATGACTAGCAGAGACCAGTGCGGCGATGTGGATGCGCGCAAGTGTGGGGGTTACAATAGTGAGCACCAGGACATATTCTCTTGTTGCAAACGTGGGTCAAGTGAAGTTGGATTGCGTGTGTATCTCTCCAACGAGCTTGAACAGTAGCATGGGCGAAATTACCCTCATCTCGGGCGCACCCATAGACGGTGGGGACTTTAATACAACACCAACAGGGGCAGGTTAGTTCTGGCGGAATGGGTGGCCACATACACCATGGAGAGGCGACTACACTGCGATTCTGGTCCTGATTCTGTCTACCGAGGGCATTGCAGGAAGGGTGAACGTAAAAAGATTCAAGCTGGTCCGCCTGGATCCGCGGTACCCGGAGGTGTTAGGTATGTGGTGGAAGCGCTATTTCCTGATAGCACAGGCATGAGAACGACGAACGAACCGCAAGATGAAGTGGCTGAGACCCAGGAAGAGGCAACGACCAACTGAGAGGAAGAAGACGTGCTAGCTGTCATCGGGGAAGGCCCCCCGGCTCAAACGAGTTCCCAAATGAGAGATTGCACCAGCAATCGCAAAGAACCTTACGAAAACCAAGATCATATGTCTTGAAGAGGGGATCTTTACGACCAGGTGGAAAACAGCTCTCCCGAAGCTGGGCAAGCATCCCAGACGAGCCGGACTCGTATCGTCCCCTTTGGGGGAAGGCGAAAGTATTGGAGCGGGTGATCGCGGATCGGATCGTGTAGTCCCTCGAGTCAACGGGGGGACTCCACCATAACTAGTATGGCTTCCGAAAAGATCGATCAACCAGTGATGCCATGCTGGCGATCCGCAAGATGGCGAAGATGGCTAGTGCAGAGTTTTAGAAGACATTGCCTGATGGCCACACTGGATGTGAACAACGCATTTCACAGACTGCCATGGGTGGCCGTCACGGAGGCACTAAAACGTAGGAGAATACCGAGGAAAATGCAGACTAGTGAGAGACTACCTCAGTAACAGAGAGATCCTACATGAAGGGCCAATGGGCAAGAGCAAGTACACCGTACCACAGGGTGTACTTGGACCCTGTGAAATATAATGTTTGACAACGTACTGCGCTTGACACGACCGCCACAAGTCGCTACGATTGCTTTCACGGACGACTTGGCCGGAATATCCAGAGCAAAAAACCTATAGGAGAGGAAGCACGGGAGAAACTGGGCTAAAAAGACGGAGGTTTCCCAGCTGTCAACCAAACGGTCAAATACTACGGGTACAGGGGCGGCACAATCCTGATTTTTGGCACCCAACAACAGATAGTAAGAGAAAGTACCTAGTACCTAGGAGCTATCCTGGAGACCAACACGAGCTATATGGCCCACGGCTTGGATGCCACCAGAATCGTAGCCCGCACGGAAACAACCCTATCTCGCCTAGGCGATGCATGCCAGCGCAATCAGAATCACCCGCGCCTGCAAGACCATCTCCACGGATACGGCATCCGTGGTGCTGACAAAGGCGATACACCTAGACCTCAAGGTAGAGGCTCTCTCCTCTACCATGAGGTCTAGGGGGGCAATTTAAAAAGTCTCCAAAAGAGGATTTCTAAAGAAGGACGCCGAGGAAACGAAAACGCAATCAATGGTAAAATGGCAAAGACAATAGGAAGTCCTGAAATCGGGACATGGAGAAGACAAATTTTCCCCCAACTGGGGCCATAGACAGGAGACACGGATCACTGGACGACGCAGTTGCTGTCGGGGAAGTTGCACTTTAAAATGTATATAAAAAAACAAGGAATTTCCCTCATGAATGATAAGACAATCAATAACTCGATCATAATTTAATAGAGGTTTCTAACTATTGCGATTACAATTCAACATCTATTAGAATAAATTCAGGCCGTTAATGGTCTGCGGATATGATATATCAAGACGCGTCTTATGATTGGTAGAATGCAGGGCCGGACAAACCTATTTTGAGGCTCTAGACATTATCCTGTCGGGCCTGCACAAGAAATAAACTACAGATAAATATTTAACTAAGTATAGGGGTAAACATTTTTTACAATTTTTTAAGTCGAAGGCCTCTCAAGAAAACGGGCCTTAGATATTTGTAGTATTTGTCTATGCTACGATCCGGCCCTTACGCCCGGTTTCTCCAACGAATCATAACTAGTTTAAGACCGTCTTAATAATAAGACGGTCTTAAGGCGTTGCACCAAACAAAAATCGGACCTTACAATGATAAGACGGTCTTACATTGTAAGACTATGTACGATCTACATATGTTTGGTGCAACAGAATAACAATTTAAGACGGTCTTACATTGTAAGACTATGTACTATCTACATATGTTTGGTGGAACAGAATAACAATTTAAGACGTTATATATATATGACGAGCTTATATAAGACAAGATTTAAGATTCGTTGGAGAAACCGGACGTTAGACTTAGAAAGTAATATAAGAGTGAAGAAAATATCGTAAGAGTGCAAAAATAGTAAACAATGTGGAAAATGGGAATAATAGTAAAGATAATGATAATACAATTGATTTACGGAAGTGTTAATTTCTCGTAATACATTATGAAAATTGAAAATAAACTATGCGATAATTTTCCCCATGAATATACACACACCTACATATATTAGAAATCGATAATATAACTCGTCAGTAATAGTTCGCATCAATCAAAATGACTGGTTGTTCACTATAATTCTTGTCGTAACGTCTGTATATGCTCTAGAAATGATTTATTGTGAAATTACATATGATAACTAACCAATTTCAATAATACCATTGTAATCACATGTAGCGAATTTACAAGACAAACCCACGATGTATTTTGTTGAATGTCTCGCCAAATCAATACGACTTTCGTATTACCAACTTGTTATTAAAAAAAACACACGCTGTGGCCTTGTCCGACTAAAACCGCCACATGAACCTTTCGATAATCGCGGTATTTTGCAAACAACCTGCGACGCGCGGACATTAGCATATTCAAATTATATAATATCGTAAGCAAAGTGCACACGCGTTTTTAGAATTTTATTTCCAAACCGCCCTGGCAGGACATACGTGGTAATTTTGCCAAATCAATGTCATGAATTATGTTAGTTATAAAGGATGTGATTGACTTTTACTAAACACAGCTGGCGCACGTAAGTAGTTGAAATGATGCAGTAATGTTCGCACGTGCCGTATAGGAATAAAATTTAAAAAAATATGTTTATATAGCTAAGCAAAGGAATAAATCCGACAATTTTGTTTTGTTAGTTGGCACATTATGTTACAGCGTAAATATTTCTAGGGGCAACAAGTATTGCTTCAAATTTTCTTGTAATTATCATTTCAAAATAGTAATTTTGACTAATTGAACAACAAATTGTATTCTGTCAAGGTTTGAAATGGCTAATATTCACACATTGTTAATTTGTCTGTAGTATTTTTTCATTAATATTCATAAAGTTCGTGTCTGAGTATTCAGAAACATACAATATTTTTTTAACTACATTACCGTTATGTCGGTTTTTATCTCTGAACGCAGAAAATTGCCATAAATCACCCGAGATCCCGTTTTAGCAAGCCCTAATCATATCTATTTCGAAAATGTTGCTTTCGGGTGTCTAAATATACCATGCGATAATTGTTTTCTAACTGAAGTGTTAAATATTATATCTTAAATTCACTGTAAACTATCACATTCCTAAGGGGAACGAATGTCTACACTGAAACTAAAAGCTATCTATTCTAAATATACAATTTTATAAGTATAGTCGCGTGTTGTCTTGAAAACATTGTCATTAAGCACACACTGTTTACCGAACTCACTTTTGTTATTGGTATGTAATGCCAAGAACATTAGAAAATAGCTCGCAATCGTCAGGCGCCACGCCACTTGTCGGTCAAGTGACAATATTACTTTCAAACATATTTCTGATATTAAAACGCAATAGATCTCGTTTGTAGTGGACCAGTATAGCATTTCTCAGCTCATCCCTAAGGTTATATTATAAAAATACCCTTAATCAAAAGAATGACATGTAGTCATTATATTATACATACATTATATATTGTATTACCAATCGCCACAAAATGTTTTAAATGAAACTTCTATTTATAATTTAAAATGGTATAAAAGGCGCTTAAAAAAAAATTATATAAAAGGCCGGAATGATATTCAGCGTATTATAAAACGCCTGATACTTTCGGGAGTAAATACTCCAGAAGTGGTTTTTATCGGATTTTTTTACTACGCTATTACAGTTGTCGCAAATGTATCATATTATTGATTCTCAAGCGTGGTAAAAAAATCCGATAAAAACAACTTCTTGTGTATTTACCCCCAAATATTTCAGGCGTTTTATAATACGCTAACTATCAATCCGGCCTTTTATATAGTTGTATTTCTATATAGTGCAAAACCAAAAATAACTAGAAACCCATTCAAAATTAGAGTTGCAGTGTATGTTAATACTATACTAGAATCGACGATGCAATTGAGTGATCATGTGAAAACTACCCACTAGCCCTATAGTCCGTATTATACTGTACAAATATAAACCTTTGTATACGGTTGAAGACTTAATTAGATTTAAAGAGGCTATAAAAGACGAGCTTTATTGAAAAACTATTATTAATAGATAATAATGTTTTGCATTACACCAAAATTAGAACTACAAAAATAGCTGTCACTGACTTAATGATCTAAATTGCTTATTTCTCTGATATAATTATCATGAAAAACGTGTACGTTCTTAATAATTACGTGCACGTATTAGTTACAATGTGTGCGGTCAATGGCAACGTACAGGACGTGCTTTTCTCATACAATTTCACAGTTGCGTCTCAAAAATATTTTATGCCGAGGACCTTGGGAAACATTTGTTTACCATCGATCCACACGGCCCGACACACCTTCGCGTTTTATTCAAATTTGCCGACTGACTGAGAAGTGCACGTGTGTGACGTGATACTATCGGCCAATCCAGGGCGTCGCACCGGCCAACAGCCGATTTTTCGGCCAATCACACGCCGACTTTCCCTCACGTGTTGACGTCGCGCGCGAAGCCGGTTTGTGATATTAATATATGTAGACGTCACAAACACTGACCGAATTTGTAGAAGAGTTCAATGGTACAGATACAGACAGTTTTTTTTTGGTTTGTAATTACATTTTAATGATAGATATATAATTAGGAATGTATTATGAGGTTTATTTTTGTACTAGTGTGTGTTCGGTGAGTAAAATTAGACTCATGAAATGTGAAACAGATTATTCGATTTGTGATTGACCTTGCTATTGAAGTAAATTGCCTACATTTACATTTTGTAATATCAGTTCGTTGATATTTATATACAATCATATCACGGATTTTAGCATAATTTACACAACGACTTCATAAACAACCAATATCTAACTATCTATATAATTAGATAAGGGGAAAAAATGAGGTCCATTGCATTGGATTAGCGGGAGCTAGGGTAGGGAGTTGGGAAAGGTATCATTGGAAATCGTCATTCTTCAAGACGCTTGGAAAATAGATAGGGCCGTGTGGCGCCGGTGGGATAGCTGTGGATACGTGTAAAGCCGGGAAACATGGAATTAAATGTATAGAAAAACTTCAACTGTCAGTTTGTGCGCTAAGGAGGCAAGTAAAGATCGGGGGAAAAATATTAGAAAATGTCAACCAGTAGACATGTACTGCAGAAAAGTGCAAAAATTAAAAATTAAAATTTTCCAAAAAAACTAGTTTATGTTCATTGGATAGGCAATCGAAAACTGACCGATGAAGGTTAAATTATAATGGTTCTAAAGTTACAGATAAAGCTGCAAAAAGCAAAAATGCAAAATTTCAAAAAAAAAAAAACGAAAACGTTCACAAAACTATTCTCCGTTGCGTCAAAGCAAGGGTCGTCCTAACGGTGACAACAGGCTGAAACTAAGTCATTTCATTGGAAATATAGTCTAGATGACGGGAAAAATAACGAGATTGTTTCAAATAGAACCGGTAAAGCTAAAGGGCTTGAAAATTTTTAATTCATTTTAGAAAGTCGTTGTAGATCTTATTTTGTAGGTTTTTTAATTCCAAAGAAAAATAAGAAAAAATATTGTTATAATAATTGTACCGTTTTGGCGGTAAAGTCGAAGAAGTGAAGAAAATAAAAATGAAAAAGGTCCAATCAAGACCAACTTGAGCCCATTGGATAAACAATAATTAACCAATTGAAAAATCTTAGTACGATTTTTCTCTAAAACAAAAGATAAACCCGTCACGAATGTAATTTAAGTTTTAAGTGATAAAAATCGGTAAAATTGCCAAAACTATCCTCCATTGCGTCAAAGCAGGGGTCGTCATAGTAGTGGGATGCCACTGAAACTAAGTCATTTGATTTGAAATATAGTCTATATGACGGGGAAAATAACGAGATTATTTCAAATAGAACCGGTAAAGCTACAGGGCTTGGCAATTTTTTCGAACTAGAAAATAATATTGTTATACAAATTGTACCGTTTTGGCGGTAAAGCCGAAGAAGTGAAGAACGTAAAAATGAAAATAGTCCAATCAAAATCAGCTTTAGTCCGTTGAATGGACAATTGTCAACAAATCTTAGTACGATTTTCTCTAAAACAAAAATAAACGAGTCACGAATTTAATTTGAAAAGTGATAAAAATCGATAAAATTGCCAAAACTATCCTCCGTTGCGCCAAAGCAGGGGTCGACATAGTAGTGGTATGTCACTGAAACTAAGTCATTTGATTTGAAGTATAGTCTAAATGACGGGAAAAATAACGAGAATGTTTCAAATAGAACGGGTAAAGCTACAGGGCTTGGGAAATTTTTCGAACTAGGAAAATTGTATTTAATTTTTGAAAGTCGTTGTAGATCTCATATTGTAGGTCTTTTAATTCCAAAGAAAAATGAGTAAAAATTTTCCGTTTTGGCGGTAAAGCCGAAGTAGTGAAGAAAATTAAAATGGTCCAATCAAACTCGACTATTAGATAGACAATTTTGAATCGAATAAAAAATCTTAGTAAAATCAAAAGATAAGACCCAGCTCAGTGGCCGAGTGGTTAGAGGCGTCGTCCGCCTCGTAGTGAGCATTGGGGAGCCTGAGTTCGATCCCCAGCGGGGAACGAATTTGCGCGAATCACCTTTCACAGTTTTTCAGAGGTTTTCTGTGAAGTTAAGGTAAATACCGGGTGATTAAACTCCTCTGAGCTTCTACCTTGAACGGTGGAAAAGCCTCACGGCTAATAGCCCTATAAAGATAGAAGTTTTTTTTTTTCAAAAGATAAACCTGTCACGAATTTAATTTGAAAAGTGATAAAAATCGGTAAAATTGCTAAAACTATTCTCCATCGCGTCAATCAAAGCAGGGGTCGTCATAGCAGTGGCATGACACTGAAACTAAGTCATTTGATTGGAAATATAGTCTAGATAGCGAGAAAAATGTTGAGATTGTTTCAAATGGAACCGGTAAAACTACAGAGCTTGGCAAATTTTTCGAACTAGAAAGTCGTTGTAGATCTCATTTTATAGGTCTTTTAATTCCAAAGAAAAATATGAAAAAACAAAGAAAAATAAGAAAAAAATAGTAGCCGAAGTGAAAAAAATAAAAATGGTTCAATCAAGATCAACTTTATCCCATTGGATAGACAATTTTCAACTAAATGAAAAATCTTAGTATGATTTTTCGCTAAAACAAAAGATAAACCCGTCACGAATTTCATTTGAAAAGTGAAAAAATCAGTAAAATTGCCACAACTATCCTCCGTTGCGTCAAAGCAGGAGTCGTCATAGCAGTGACATGATACTCAAACTAAGTCATTTGATTGGTAATATAATCTAGGTGGGGGGGGGGGGGGGGGAAATGTCGAGATTGTTTCAAATTAAACCCGAAAAGGTCTTGGCAAATTTTTGAAACTTTGTTAATTTTATTTCATGATACAAAGTGGATTTTGGTCTTATATTGTAGGTATTTAATTTCCAACGAGAAAAACCCAAAAATAATGTTTAATAATTGCACCGTTTTGGCGGTAAGGTCGAAGAAGTGAAGAAAATAAAAATTATCCAATTAAGATGAGCTTTAGCCTGTTGGATAGACAATTTTGAACCAAATGAAAAATCTTAATTCATTTTTTCCCTAAGATAAAAGACAACATGATAAAATATAAAAGTGATAAAAATCGGTAAAAATCAGAATCCCAGAAGTGGCAAGGCCCTAAAACCCGTTTGATTGGAAATATAGTCTAGATGGCGGGGAAAATCTCGACATTGTTTCAAATTGAACCTGAAATGTTACTGCCCTTGGCAAATTTTTCAAAATTTTTATATCTTGATAGACAGTGGTTTTTGGTCTTATTTTGTAGGTCTTTCATTTCCAAGGAGAAAAAGATAAAAATATTGTTATGGAAAGTAGACCTTTTTGGCGGTAAGGTCGAAGAAGTGATGAAAAATAAAATAAAAATTGCCCAATCAAGATGAACTTTATGCTATTGTATAGACAATTTTGAACCAAAGGAAAATCTTAATAATAGTTTTTCGTTTTTAGTATAGTACTGGTTTCCTAAAACAAAAGACAAACCCGTCACATGATAAATTATAAAAGTGATAAGAATCTATATCTATGGGGCTGTTCCAGAAATGACTTGGCACAAAATCTCATGTCGATTGATTGGAAATATGATATAGATGGAGAGAAAAATGCCAAGATTGTTTGAAATTGAACTGCGAAAGCTACAGGGCTTGGTAAAATATTGTAACTAGGAACATTTTATTTCACGATATAAAGTCGTGTTTTGCCTAATTTTTTAGGTCTTTCAATTTCAATAAAGATTCCACAAAAATATTGTTAAAAATGTACAGTATTGCGGCGGTAAAGCCAAAGAAGTGATGAAAAATTAAATTAAAATTGTCTTGTCGATATCTATCACTTGAGTCCGTTGGATAGACAATTTCGAACCAAATATAAGATCTTTATACAATTTTACCCTCAAATGTACAATATTTATACTTTTTTATTTAAAGTGGTGTATAATGTATCTTAACCCACTTTTTTTTAGATAATATGATGAACTATCCATCAACTTCAACTGGAGTACCCCGCAATTATGCAAGATTTAATGAAAAATATGCACCAGATTCAATAAAAGGTATAAGAATTGTTTCTTTAAAAAACCGGAATATTCGTTTGTAATGTTTCTACCAAAACTTAAATAAAACATATATAAGTGTGAATCCACCTCTTAGAAATCTACATATCTAGATTTAGATGAGCATGTTGACCGTTATTACCATATGGGCGTGTATTGCTAATTGATGTGGTACCGCCAGATGGCGTTTAACTTTCCTCCTAGGGGGTTAGTTGTATCATTTTTAAAACTTAAATGAGTTACTTGAGATAATAGATAGTCTTTATTTGTTTAAAGAAGTATAAATATACTCTTTATACTTCTTTTATTGCAGCAATTGCTGCAACCGGACACTAGTATAATATAATTTCGTAGTATAGTTCGAGACGTGTTTGTGCAAACAGAGGGTGGGATCACGCTTATACTTCCGTTATTGCGCGTATTGTAATATTGTATTGAGCTTTTAATAAAAACTAGACAATGAAATTGTATTGAGCTTTTAATAAAAACTAGACACTGAAATTGTATTGAGCTTTTAATAAAAACTAGATAATGAAATGGTATAGTTTTTATGCAGGTTGGATATAATGCTTTGTTGTCTGAAAATTTAGTAAGAATTGAAGATCTCATACGTCATATTTCTACAGATATGATCTTCAATTTTTGAAAAATATAATCAGAGCTAAAAATAAAAGTAGTTTTATTAAGGCGCGGTGCACACTTGAGAAACAAGTTTCTAGAAACTAGTTTTGTGAAACTGGTTTGATGAAACTAGTTTGATGTGTTGGTGCACAAATAGGAAACCTTTTTTCTACAGTTTTATTATGTCCCCATAAAAATTGTATGTTCTAAAAATAAAAATATTACATTATACTATTGACAAAAAAAAATTCCCATGTATTTTGGACTTAGTCCCTATTACTGTATTCTTTCAAATTTATATTATATAATATAGGGTATTTTTCGACACATTCTATTAGTTCAATAGTCATTATGAAAGCAAAAAACAGTCTGAACAGTCTAGCAAATATAAACTGAAATGATAAGAAATATAAAAAAACAAACAAACATTGTCAAACATGAAACCACATGAAATGTCGTTTCGACGAAACCTAACTTTTTGGTTGCGTAAAACTAGTTTTATGAAATTAGTTTCAAGAAACTACTGTGCTCCTTCCTATATGTTTTATATCTAATGGTTTCATGAAACTTAGTTTCAAGTTTCATGAAACTAGTTTCTCAAGTGTGCATCTCGCCTAAGTTGCGTAAATTATACGGCATTCCATTGTCTGTTTCTTACTAAAAGCTCAATACAAATTCTTCAAACTCAAAACTTAGTACGAAAAGAAGATCTTATACATCCTACTTTTATGAATATGTTGTTCAATTTTGGAAATAAATTTCGAAGCTAAAATAAAAGTAGTTTTATTAAGTTGCGTAAATTATACGGCATTCCATTCTGTTTTTTACTAAAAGCTCATTTTAAATTCCTAACTCATACCATACGAATAGCAAAGAAATAATCCCACTATAATGTCGTGAAAAAAAAAACAAAAAACAATTCACAAGGCGATCGATCATTCCAAAGGCCTTTTTTCTTTTTCCAAATTCTGGTGTATATAATTCGCAAGAATATCTTCAATGCATGGCTCACGAGGTGACTGAGGCGGTATTCATTACATCTTGATTGATTTAAAATAATAAAAAGTTGTTGATGATCATCTGTAGACTGTACTTAGTCCACCTGTGTGGGGCTTGTGTAAATCCCCCAGTTGACATTTCAGCTGTCATTCCATCCATCCCACCGTTGTGAAAAACTGTAGAACTTTTGGAGGGATGACGCTTACCGTGCGTAGGTCAAGGCTGGGGTTGCCAACCCTAGCTAGCCTAGGCCTACTCCTGTTGTGACCCATTACAATTTCTGTAAGCTTTCTTAAGAAACGGCTGGAGTGACGTGCACATCGCTACATTTCTTAGAGTTTGCTTTTTTGGGAGGGCAATAAAGTTAGATTTTAGCTAGTTCTTAGGGATACATCCTGTATTGTAAGTTTTGTTATTCAACCGAAGCAGACAATCAATATTTTATCGTCTACCGATATAATCGATATAATTCAGCAATAATTTTGTTTGAACCAACGGGCTTCCTACTTTTTGCATCTTGAATTTAAGAATGATCGGTCATTCTAAAGAAGTGTTTGTTTCATCTGAGTTTGGTGGTCTCTCGTCCGAAATCAACTTACATTTTGCTAATTGATCTTCGTGTTCAACCATTAATTAGCTGTTATTATCTATTAGTTTTTCATTTATATTACTCTTATACTCAGCCAGGCAGACGAACAAGCACGGGAGTGCGTGGCAACTACGGCAAATATACTTATTAGTGGCATTATGTAAGGTGTGATTTTATAATTTTGTTAATATGCCAATAAAGGCAAATTATATAAAACAAATAATATTGTAAAATGCTTAAAAGATAACAAAGAATTGGATAAACCAATATTGAATCATCACAAAATATAAAAGAAACTGATAAACAATACTATTTTCAGCTAGGGTTAATGATACTATTAGTGCCGCCGTATCTATGAACACAACACTATCATAGCTAAAGGATTTAAGATATTTTAAATAGCGTGCTTCGGATTTGAATATATTACTATTAATTTTGCTCGCTTAAAACTACAGAAACACAAATGATATGACCACTTTAAGTACTATTTTTGTTTTGGGCGATTTTTGGCAACGCCAAGTTAGTAACAGTTTGGAATTTGTCCAAAAAGGTCGGGCTAAAAATAACTGATGGAATTTGTGTTTAAACTCATCTATTAATTGAAATGAATGACACATAGGTTTAGTTATCCCATTCTGTAACTTATGGAGTATACAATAACATTGCGTAATTTTTGATGAAACTCATTACAGTCGTGCAAGTATATCAACCCCTTAACATAGCAACAACTATCAATTTTCATTCAACACTTCAAGGTATGCCATATTTTATTAATAAATTTTTCAGCTTGTTTTAGGATTACACATGGTGCTTTATGGCACATTTTGTCTGAAATGTATTCATGATGACATAGATTTTGAATTTAGTGAACAATTAAAATCATTTTTATGTCTTCAAATCAACTTTACACTAAAACAAAAAGAATGGTGATAGCCAAAGAGCCGCGTAGATCCAAGCTTGTGACCACCAACGTGATAATAGGACAAGTAGATACTTGTCCTAAATAAGTGAATTCAGATGAATTCACTTATTTGAGAACGAGGATCGCAGCCTACGAAGAGATGAGCAGACGTGCCAAACTAACGCCCGGTTTCTCCAAAGAATCTTAACTAGTTTCAGACCGTCTTATTATGAAGATATTTTCTTTTCTAAATTGTTATCGATAACAATACCTTCGACACGATTCACAGTTTCACGTTTTCCCGAAATTTTGTTTACAGACTTACATATACAGACATCGGAAAACGGGTATATTTTAACCATTCTAGTCATAAAACGTAAAGAAAATTGATTTTTTTTCTAAATTGTTCGCGATAACATTTTCCTCGGAAATTAATGATATATTTCGACAATCTTAAGGTCGTTTTAGACAAGACAATTTCTTGACTCTAAAGTTAGTCAAGATGCGAGACAATCTTAATTGTCTCGTATCGCACAGCAAATTATTTGAAATATTGAATTGGATGGCAAGTCGAATGGAAAAATATAACGCGTTCTATTTGTCAAGGACAAATTGTGTGGGAGGAGGATATATGAATTCATTTTTTGAACACCTTTTGAGCTAAGAAATTGTCTTATCTAAAACGACCTTTAGTTAGAAAACGTGAAGACGTTTTCACTATGCCAATAGATTCCTTATACATGCCACTAATGCTACACATGCCATTAATGTTCCAAATGATTTAATGATAAAATTCCACTGTGCAGGAACTTATAACGGGATGATCTGATTCTAAGAGGTTGTATGTTTATTAATCAATTAAATCAATAAATTCTATAAATACGTATTATAAAATAAAATGACGTAACTATATAACTCAAGTTCATACGAGTATTAATCAATTTTTGCGTGCATACCCAGTGTAATCTCATTAATAATCTTAAGATAATCTCTCGCCGTAAAAATACCTTTGGAACAAAACAACAGCCCATAAATTTATAATTCAATAAGAATAACCCCCTGGCTACAAGGTCACCATCACACAAAGTGTCAATCACTGTTTATCAGCCTTAATCGACCGGAGCACGTCTGTCCCGCTCGCCATTTTATATAACACATGCGAGGGGCCACTCGAGTGGCTGCATTATGTAACCGGTGATAATTCGTCATCGGGTCGTGGACCGAAAAACAAGACAATTTTAATGCGAATCCGTTGTTTTGCGTCATTACAACAATTTGCCTTCTGCGTATAATAGGGCAAGCAATTTGAGTTATGGTTGCGTGCTTAAATAGTGGGTGGGTGGTTCGATAGCAAACTGAATTGGCATGACGACAGTTTTATCAATCTTAATCTGAAAATCGATAACATATATTTAAATATTTGTAGTGATATGGTAAATTATATGTATATATTGTAGGCGATATGTAATATCAGTCGTTTTGTAAAAAGTAAGTGGTCATTTTACAAAACGACTGATTTTACATTTCATTTTTGAGTAATTTGTATTCATATTTCACTATTTGACTGAAAATTTAGGTCGTTTAATAGGAATTTGTGAAATTTCACGAGGATCATTATTGTTTTACAAATCACCTAGGTATTTTATTTCTAAATAAGTGAACGTTTTACAAAACGGCAGTTTTATATTTAGGTATGACATGTACAACTAATCAAGCTATTATTACCTGGGTTTTCGAGATTGAATATAATAGTGATAGAAAAAAAGACACAAATTTAACAATAATATCCATAGTCCATATTTTAGTGCTCAAAAGAGGGATGTAGAGTGCATGAAATATACGAGAGTTTTTGACTTCAGGGCTTCGTTAGGATTAGTTAGTAGATAAACATACTAAAAGTCCCTGGGTGGTGAGCATAAGGAAGAAGATACAATTTTTGGGATTTCGATTATATCTCGGAAACGGTAGAAAAATATGTTCTAAATAAAATGAAAGCTAATTAAATTTCCTATAAAATTGTTTCTATACATGTTTATCGAACTTCAAACCATTTTCGAGATATACATTATATTCGAAATTCGATAATTTTCGAAAAATGTTGCCTCACGTTTTGTCAAACATTTGCTTCTAGTGCCTTCCACGACCATTTCTAAGAAAAATTGTCAAAGACAAAGTTGTAGAGCATTAAATTTACTTCAATATTATATATACTTTTGCTACTTTATTCCCAACTGAATCAAAAGTTCAATTTTTTATAATTATCTTCTATTAAATAATTACGAATAAATAAATACGAATCATATATAATAATAAAAGTATTTACATGAACTAATAATAATTTATTTATTTATTTGCCACCTTAGCTGAGAAAACGCTACTACTTTAGGTAGAACCTAGAAGTTTGCTCTATGAAGTGAACATTTATGTGAAATTTCCAAAATATCTAACTATCCTGTAAGCTTAACTGAGAAAACAGTATATTGTATGATATGAGTGTCAGCACTATTCATTATTCTTATTCTACTTCGATAAGTGCTATAAGGCACCTTGCACGATCAATAGTATTGAGTCTTAGTACTGTCAGTATTTGATTCAATCCTCCGTCTATATTCATCAAGTATCCGGATAAACATTAGTAGTCTCTTCATTTCATCATTACTATACCTTGCACGATAAGGAATACTGTCAATATTTTAGAATTATGAATATTTTAAACATATTATCGTAAAGGCACCTTACACGATCAACAATACTGTCAATATTTTAGAATAATGACAGTATTACTGTACCATAACATGTTTAATATGTTCATTATTCTCAACTATTGAGAGTATTGTTTATTGTGTAAGGAATAGCAATGATGCTATGAAGAGACTACAGATATTTATCCAGATAATTGATTACTTGATACATATAAACTTTATATGTTAAAGGGACTATTGAAGCAAATACTGACAGTACTAGGACTGACAGTACTAGAACTGACAGTATTATTGAGCGTGTAAGGTACCTTATAAAGGCACCTTACACGGTCAATAATACTGTCAATCCTAGTACTGTCAGTATTTGCTTCAACCCTCCTTTTAAATTTATCAAGTAATCAATTATCCGGATGTACATCACTATTCTCTTCATTTCATCGTTATTATATCTTATACGATAGGTAATAATGTTAATATTTTAGAATAATGAACATTTTATACATATTATTGCACAGTAATATTCTCATTATTATAAAATATTGACAGTATTATTGATCGTGTAAGGTGCCTTATACAGTAATACTGTCAATATTTTAGAATAATGACAGTATTACCAGGGTATTACTGCACGATAACATGTTTAAAAGGTTCATTATTCTAAAATATTATAATATGTAATTATCATGTAACGTATAGTAATGGTGGAATGAAGAGACTACGATGTTTATCTGGATAATTGATTATTTGATAAACATAAAAGGAGGATTGAAGTAAATATTGACAGTACTAAGACTGACAGTATTATTGCCGTGTAAGGCCCAATTCACACATAAGCGGCGTCGGGCGCAGGCGCGGTGTAGACGAGGCGCAGGCGCGACTTCGCACAGGCGAATGTGATGTCCATATGCAGTGAAGGGGTGGACATTGTACCTTTTGTTTATATAGAGGCGGCGTGGAAGAGTTATGCCCTTCGCCTCTTCGCCTACCGTGTCGTAGGCGAAGAGGCGATGCGGTGCCGGCGGTGCAAGAGGCACGACGCTTTAAGCTCCCTCCATATAAACATGTGGTGCAATAACCACTTAGGTGACGAGGCGCGGGCATTTGCCTCGTGCCTCTCGCAGCGCGGGCACCGCGTCTTCACCTCTTCGCCTAAGACACGATAGGCGAAACTCTTCCACGCCGCCTCTATGTAAACATAAGGTGCAATGTCCACCCCTTCACTGCATATGGAAATCACAATCGCCTGTGCGAAGTCGCGCCTGCGCCTCGTCTACACCGCGCCTGCGCCCGACGCCGCTTATGTGTGAATTGGGCCTTACACGGCAATAATACTGTCAGTCTTAGTACTGTCAATATTTACTTCAACCCTCCCTTTGTATTTATCAAGGAATCAATTATCTAGATAAACATCAGTAGTCTCTTCGTTGCATCATTGCTATACCTTACACAATAAGTAATACTTTCAATATTTGAGAATAATGAAATATTAAACATGATACAGTAATACTGCCATCATTCTAAAATATTGACAGTATTGTTGATCGTGTACGATAACATGTTTAAAATATTCATTATTCTAAAATATTGACAGTATTACTTATCGTGTAAGGTATAGTAATGATGAAATGAAGAGACTACTGATGTTTATCCGGATAAATGATTACCTGATAAATATAAAAGGTGGATTGAAATTCAATAATACTGTCAATATTTTAGAATAATGACAGTGTTATTGATTGTGTAAGGTGCTTTTATCTAAAAAGTTAATGAATGGTTATCGTGCTATCGAAAGTTTTTAGTAGATTCTTTAAATATCATATATTTAAAATTGTTTTGATAACTATTGATACGTAAGATTGATTCTATAGTTCCCATCAATAATTGTTGGTAATATATATATATATATATATATATATATATATATATATATATATATATATATATATAATTAATTATTTTTGGCTATCGACTCATTCATGGGTCATTCCGCGGTTTTCGTTAATATAGCAATAAACATACAATCCCAAATAAATTGCATAATACAAAATATTGTATGATATGAGTGTCAGCACTATTAATTATTCTTATTCTACTTCGATAAGTGCTATAAAGCACCTTGCACGATCAATAGTATTTAGTCCTAGTACTGTCAGTATTTGCTTCAATCCTTCTTTTATATTCATCAAGCAATCAACTATCTGGATAAACATTAGTAGTCTCTTCATTCCATCATTACTATATACCTTGCACGATCAACAATATTGTCAATATTTTAGAATAATGACAGTATTACTGTACCATAACATGTTTAATATGTTCATTATTCTCAACTATTGAGAGTATTACTTATTGTGTAAGGAATAGTAATGATGCTATGAAGAGACTACAGATATTTATCCAGATAATTGATTACTTGATAAATATAAAGGGTGTATTGAAGCAAATACTGACAGTACTAGGACTGACAGTACTAGAACTGACAGTATTATTAAGCGTGTAAGGTACCTTATAAAGTCACCTTACACCCTTACACTATCAATAATACTGTCAATCCTAGTACTGTCAGTATTTGCTTCAACCCTCCTTTCATATTTATCAAGTAATCAATTATCCGGATGTACATCAGTATTCTCTTCATTTCATCGTATTTCATCGTTATTATATCTTATACGATAAGTAATAATGTTAATATTTTAGAATAATGAACTTTTTATACATATTATTGCACAGTAATATTCTCATTATTATAAAATATTGACAGTATTATTGATCGTGTAAGGTGCCTTATACAGTAATACTGTCAATATTTTAGAATAATGACAGTATTGCCAGGGTATTACTGTACGATAACATGTTTAAAAGGTTCATTATTCTAAAATATTGACAGTATTACTGTATAAAAGGCACCTTACACGATCAATAATACTGTCAATATTTTAGAATAATGTAAGTATTACTGTACGATAACATGTTTAAAATGTTCATTATTCTTAAATATTATATTATATAATTATCATGTAAGGTATAGTAATGGTGGAATGAAGAGACTACTGATGTTTATCCGGATAATTGATTATTTGATAAATATAAAAGGAGGATTGAAGTAAATATTGACAGTACTAGGACTGACAGTATTATTGCCGTGTAAGGTACCTTTTTGGTAACTTGCACGGTCAAGAATACTGTCAGTCCTAGTACTGTCATTATTTGCTTCAATCCTCCCTTTGTATTTATCAAGTAATCAATTATATAGATAAACATCAGTTTCATTACATCATTGCTATACCTTACACAATAAGTAATACTCTCAATATTTGAGAATAATGAAAATATTAAACATGTTATAATACAGTAATACTGTCATCATTCTAAAATATTGACAGTATTGTTGATCGTGTACGATAACATGTTTAAAATATTCATTATTCTAACATATTGACAGTATTACTTATCGTGTAAGGTATAGTAATGATGAAATGAAGAGACTACTGATGTTTATCCGGATAAATGATTACCTGATAAATATAAAAGGTGGATTGAAATTCAATAATACTGTCAATATTTTAGAATAATGACGACAGTATTATTGATTGTGTAAGGTGCTTTTATCTAAAAAGTTAGTGGATGGTTATCGTGCTATCGAAAGTTTTTAGTAGATTCTTTAAATATCATATATTGTTTTGATACGTAAGATTGATTCTATAGTTCCCATTAATAATTTTTGTTAATATATACAATTAATTATTTTTAGCTATCGACCCATTCATGGGTCTTTCCGCGGTTTTCGTTAATATAGCAATAAACATACAATCCCAAATAAATTGCATAATAAAACATATTGCACGACGTCTGATCACAAATAACTTTTCAAACAACATTTAATCAATCCACTTAATGCTATGTTATCAAATCACCTTGTACCATTAGGTAAATATATTATCGCCTTAATTAAGGCTTTTATTAGCTTGCCATTGAACTTGTTCATCGTCGCCGTTTCATAAATAGGGCCCCCCCACTAACACCACGGCGACAATAACATCAAATTATAATATTTGGTTATTGAACGTCCCGTCGTCACTCAGTGATTCATGGAAAATTTCTCCCGTCCACCTGCGCGCCAGAGCGAGCACCTTGCCCAGAGAACAAAGGTTGATCTTGTCATCGCGAATTTCGCAATTGTTGACTACAGCACGTCCGTGTCAGACAAAATAAAATTATTACACGCTAGATAGGGGTGTAGCAGGGGTGTGACAATGCGAATTGCGTTGTGCAATATTTGTTTTCGACCGGTCTCGCTAAAAACACACCCCGAACATGAGAGTTATCGATTCAAACACCTGTCACGATGCGGGGAGATTTAACTAGGATGTAACACGTTTGCTAGCGTTGCGGCGTGTTGCTGTGTTGTAGGATAAGAGAATTTAAAATCATAACTCACCGTTTTACTGGTTTGATCGGAGCCGGATGGTTCACCGAGAGGTTTGCGGAACAAAACAACACAACCTTACTCACTAACGCATATTATACGACTGGCTGCGCATAACTTCAGACGGCTGTCAGCCGGACGAGACGCGGCGTTGCCGCACTTGGTTGGTTCATTTGAACTAATTGTAAATCCCAAACTAATGGGCCATTCACAATAAGCGCGGTAGTGGTAAGGTAGCGGTAAGCAATATTTTGACTATAAAAAATCAGACGTTCAAAATTGAGCAGTAATGCTATGCGATAATTATGGTAGAGATAATTACCCATGTTCTATCATAGTGTTACTGCGCTGCTGTAAAAGCCCGCATTTTTATACATGTGTGCAATATCGCTTACCGCTAAGCTACCCCTGCCGCGCTTATCGTGAAAGGCTCATTACACTATATACGAAATTCGTACCATGTTTTTTCACGTCTTAAATGGCTATAGTTACTTTTTTTAAAATAGTTTCACCTAGAGTTTATGGTAATAAATAACATGGCAATAGTTTGTAGAATATTTTATGAAGCGTATCAAGACAAACGTGTTTTGGTACTTGACCTAGACGTGTTGGCAAACATTTGGCCAAGTGTCGGGTGGCTGGAACGACGTCGGACGGGAACCAACGTTTATATACAGACTGTTATAAATACCTAGCTAATGTAGTAGTATTTATAATATTTTATTTTAATAATTAATTAACAAAGACGATAAGATAAATAACCTTATCACACATATAACGCCCGGTTTCTCCAACGAATCTTAACTAGTTTGAAGAATGTCTTAATAATTCGACGGTCTTAAAGCGTTCCACCAAACAAAAACAAAACAAAAAGTAGGATCTACATATGTTTGGAGCAACAGAATAAAAATGTAAAACGTGATTAAACACGTATACGACGGAAATGTATCTATTTTTGATAAATCTATGCACTCTGACATTTCGTGACCAATGGAAAGTAAGGCCGCTTAGCTTCCCTCAGCTACCGTTGACCGGAGATAATTATTTTAAGCTTTGAGAAACTAGTTGCAACGGAAACTGGCAGTGTTGAAGAAATCCTGATAATCAAATCGACATCCACAATTACATATTTGTAAAATCTGAATAGGATTCTTAGATACTTCAGGGAATATGTCTCGGTAAGACAATATTTAGCAAATCATCTTCATATGACTGTAATTTGGTAACCAATTCCTAACATAGTCCTTTAAACTCAAACAATAAGCCAAATAGGCACTCACATTACAAGACTCAAACATATGCTAATGGAATTGTAGATGGGATCTAGAATGGCAAAATAATAACGAATTTTAAATTTTTGCTTAGAATCCGCTACATCCGTATCATCTCATCAAATTTACGTGATCTCCTTACTTGGCGTCTTCTTCTCTGTTACCGAGTATTGGCGATCATTACTTTAGTGACAGCTGCCATGAAAATACCTGATGTTGTTATGCCGTATCTTGGTTTAAGGTTTTTGAGCCAGTATATTAGTCTCCTCCCCGGTTCTATTCTTCCGACCACATTATCTCTTGTAATACCAGTTGGGGTAATTGGTAGCGCTCGTTGTTCCTCATTATATATATATATATATATATATATATATATATATACATATATATCCGGTGGACTTTTCTACCACAGTGTGGTGTAAAGGTCAGTTCCTTCCAGTTGTTCCTCATTATATGGCCAAGATATGTTAGCTTCCTCTTCTTTATCGTTATTAGTACTTGTTCCTCTTTCCTCATTCATTCTAGTACTATTTCTGATTCGTTACATGGTCGACCCATAGTATTTTTTTTTCGAGTTTCTTGCTCGAAGCTTATGGAAAGACGTAGCGTTTGAAAAGCAGAGCATTGGTCTTATTATTCAAGTCATGACTGACTTGAATATTTTCGTCAGACTGATTTGGCTTTTTCGATTCTACACCATGTGCGGTGGAAGTGGTCTTGAGAAGGACAAAAGGTTTGAAGAGGGAGGAGAAAAAGGCGCAGCAAGGATTTGGATGGAGCGAAGTAGAAATTGCGGTGTATGAGAAAAACCTAACGGGCGTGAAGTGGGAGGAGGTGCAGTCGATGTTACAGTTGGAGAGAGTGATGGCGGCTGCGTTGGTGGTGAGGAAGAAGAGTGGACGCCAGAGGGAATGTTGGTTCGACGAGGAGTGTAAGATAAAGAAGACGAGGTGGCGGAGGGAAATGGCGAATTGGAGGTACGGCAGATGTGCAGTCGAAAGGGTTAATCAGGCGAAAAGGGAGTTCGAGAGTACGTGCGAGAGGAAAAAAATAGAGGAGTTGCAGAAAGTGGAAAAGAGGTTGAGGCAGTGTGTGGTGGAGAAACGGATGTGGGAGATCTTAAAGGGAAGGGTGAATCAGGGTAAAGTGAACATAGAGTTAGCAGAGTGGGAGAGGAGTTGTAACCAGATGGCGGGGTCTGAGGTGGAGCTGGGCAGTTCGAGTGCGAGACAGGTGGTACGAAGGGAGGCGTTTTCGCGGAAAGAGGTGGAGGTGGCCCTGGCACAGTTAAAAATAGGAAAGGCAGCGGGGGAATATGGGCTGAAGGAAGAGGCTTTCAAAAAGTTACCGGAGGAAGGAAGGGAGAAGGTGCGGCAGAGTATTAACAAGGTGTGGAGTGGAGAGGAAGAAGTGCCAGAAAAGTGGCATGTGGGTGTGGTGGTCCCGGAGCACAAAGGAGGAGAGGCCTCGGACGTAAAAAACTATAGGGGGATCACCATTATGAGTGCCGGTTATAAATTGATGATGATTATGGTGAAAAATATAATGGATAGGGAAGTGGATCAAAAAGGGCTGCTGCCGAAATGCCAGGGTGGGTTCAGAAGGGGAAGAGGGACGAGGGAGCAGATTTTCACGCTGGTGAGAATGGTGGAGGAAGCGCTGGAATGCATAGGGAGAGTGTATGTGGTGTTTGTGGATTTAAAAGCTGCGTATGACTCAGTTCCTAGGGGGAAACTGGTGGAATGTATGGATAGATTGGGTATGGAAGAGGAAGGAGTGGAGTGGGTGAGAAGGGTGTATAAAGAGTCATGGAAGAAAGCAAGATGGAGAAATATCTGAGAAATTTAGGGTGAATGTGGGAGTACGGTAGGGGTGCCCGCTGAGCCCCCTCCTGGTTAATCTGTACACGAGCGAGTTGGAACAGGTGCTGAGGAGAGGACAGGCAGGAGGGGTCGTGGTGGGTAGATCCAAAGTGTGGATGTTGGCGTATGCAGATGACGTGGTGCTGGTGGCCAAGAGAGTGGTAGAGATGCAAGAGATGTTGAATAGAATGGGTAGATACCTGGATAAGAAGGGGCTAGTAGTGAATGTGAAAAAGACCAAATGGATGTTGTTTAGGAATAGGGGCAGGATGGGCAAGGACGAAGGGCTGAAATGGAAGGCAAGGCTGATTGAGAGAGTGAATGGATTTAAATATTTGGGCTTTTGGTTTGACTGTGGAGGAGGGCTTAGGATGCATGTGGAGTGTATGCAGGCGAAAGCAAAAATGGCTTGGGGGATTGCGTGTAGAAAATGGGGGAGCTTGTGGGGTGGTAACCTCGTAATGGCGTGCAAGATATGGGATGCGTGTGTAAAACCTATATTGTTGTATGGAGTGGAAGTGTGGGGATTGCGTGAATGGGAGGTAATAGAAAGGGAGCAAGGATGGTTTCTGAAGAATCTGCTAGGGCTCGAAAGGTCGACACCGAGGGCAGTGCTGTTGCAGGAGACAAATCGTATGAGTATGTGGTGGGAGTCGTGTGTGAGGGTTGTGAAGTTTGAGGAAAGATTGCAGGATTTGGGCGAGGAAAGACTGGTACGGGAGGTATGGATGAGGTGTAAGAGTAGAACAGAGAGTAGATGGAGGAAGGATAGAGAAAGGATGTATGAAAGAGTGGGTATGTCTGGGGTGTGGGTAGAGGAGAAGCTGAGAGAAAGGGGTAGCCTAGGAACTGAGAAAAGGGAGAGATTGAGGGATATTGAGTGGCAAGAAAGGCAAGTGAGAATGGCTGAGAGCTCATACAACCCTGGCTACGTAGAGTGGCAAGTGCAGGGGAAACTCCCGAGCTACTTAGCCAGGGGAGAGTGGAGCAGAGAGGACAAAGTATGCATGGCAAGAGCGAGATGTGGTTCAGAAGAGCGAGGAAGAAAAGTGTGGATGGGGCTGGGGTACACCGCGTGTGCGCTGTGTAGGAAGGGGAGTGACACGTGGTGGCACCTTAGCAAAGAATGTGAGGGAGTGAAAGAAGAGTGGGTTGGAGAGTGCAGAAAGCTGAACGAATGGTTAGGAGAGGATGGGAAAGGCGTGAAAATCTGCAGGAGGCTGAAGTGGGAAAGGAAATTGGCGAGGGCGGAGGAAATTGTGTTTCACGCACGTGTTCTTCATATAGATTGTATACTGTTTGGTTGTTCAGGAAGTATTTTAGAAGGTGGCTCATAAGGATAATTGTAACGAAATTGCTGCGTTGTGTGGAACTTATATGGGGATGGGTATAAAGGTAGATTTCAGTCACATTTCGGGGATGTTATCTGAATAGTTCTGGATAGTTCTGAATAGTTGGATGGAGGCTAGCATAGCTACAGACACTTAGGCCTAGAAATGGGCTCATTGTGAAACCTCCCTTTAAGCCTACTCACTCGTCCCACCAGTAAATTTTGCATGCGAGCTGCAAAACTGGCGGAGGAGTTGCCAATGCTGGCCATACTAGGCGAGCACTCCCCTAGTATTAGATGCCTAGTATTTAGTAGAGCTGGGCAGAGGCAGAGGCACATGCTCTGCTGTTTCTAGTTCTTCATTGCACCCTCTTCATAACGCGCTGTCCACCAAACTCATCGTGTGTATGTGTTTTTTTAGCCAGCAGTGGCCAGTTAGGATGTTGGACAATAATTTCAGATTAGTTCTAGATAAGTTAAGGCGGGCCCTGGCTGCAATTTTACAAAGTTGCCTAATTGCTACCTTTGATTGCTTGCAGCGCGGCGTTTCTCGCCATCTTACCTTGTGAAGAGCATGTGTCCTATGCTCTATTATTTGTTTCAGCGTACCTACAGAAAGTATTTCATTTTTTTTGGGTTGTTAGAGGATGTAAGGATCCCTTCCTGGCAAGCTTATATGCTATTTCGTTCCTCTTGATGCCACTATGTCCTTTGATCCAGTTGAGTTCTAGTTCTTTCCGGGTATACGTTTTAATTTCTTACCCGGCTATTCTTAGCAGCCTCTGACCATTAAGGGTCTGACGGGGTCGGAGGCCCAAGTTTCTTATTGTTTCTGCCATGTTTGATAGTTCTTGGAGAGTTATTATGTGGTAGTTCTCGTTGCTGATTTTTTAAATATTATTCAAAAAAAGTCAAAATGTTACTATTATTCCGTCCTTATAGTTGCGAATTGTATAACTGCAATAATTATTTTAATTATAAATTTATTAATCCTTGTAGCTCCTATTGGAGCAAATAGCACAGTTTGGTGTTTCTTGGTAGGTTTTTGGTAAGGTTGCCGGCCTTACATTTTTCTCATTTGCTTATTTCTTCGACTATTTTGTACGATTTCGTTTTGTCTCTTGCTTCTCGTTTTATGTCATGCCACGATTTATTTATATTTGTATGTTCTTTGCGTATTTGTTTTTGCCATGTATTTATTGATCTCCCTCCTTTTCTTTTCCCTCTTATATCATATTCCAGCGCTGTCCTAGTTATATCTGTATTTCCTTTCCTATCCATTTCTACTTCCTCTTCTTGATTGTGGTTAGCACTAGCTCTATTTTACATTTTCCCGTAGTTCTTCGTTTTTTTTTATGATTTCAGTGCAATATATCTTTAATATTCTACTTAAGCATTTGTTAATAAAGCTCTGTACATTTTTAATATATTTCAGTTGGTCCACGATTCCGATGCATACAATAATACGTTCTTTACATTGCTATACAAAATCCTGATTTGGTCCTTTCTGGATATTTTGTTTGATTTCCAGATCTTCCATAATATATTAAAAGGTTCGCGGTCTTTTTAATTCTTCTGTTTATATCTTCTTCGCTTCCTCCCCTTTCGCGTATTATGCTGCCTAGGTAGCAGAATTGACCTATCTTTTCTATCTATCTTCCATTTGGGAATAAAAACACAGACACTACCAAGTTTAAACCGAGAAAATGCATAAAAATGAATATTTTCTAGATTTGCTCACCGCTGTAGAGCGAAAGCTAGAAAAAAGTGCCTAAGCCTCAATTTGTGGGGCCAGAAATACTCTACATTTTGATATATAAACCATCCCTCTAGCATTTTAAACAAAGACGCTACCGAGTTTAAACCGAGAAAATGCATAAAAATTCATAGTTTTTAGATTTGCTCAGACCTGTAGCGCGAAAACGGTAAGAGCTAGAGAAAAGTGCCTAAGCCTCAATTTGTGGGGTCAGAAATACTCTACATTTTGATATGTAAACCATCCCTATAGCATTTTAAACAGAGACGCTACCGAGTTTAAACCGAGAATATGCATGAAAATGAATATTTTCTAGATTTGCTCACCGCTGTAGACAAAATACTCAAGCCAATACTAACGTATCAATCAATTTGTTAGATATAGGATTGGTAACACAAAAATAATTGAAGTTTAAAACAATGGATATAGAACCACCTCCATTCTAAAGAATATCCTTGTTTTTCTCGATATTTTGGGCAGTTAAATCGCCTCGCTGGCCGAGCGCGTTGGCGAGTGCTTGACCACTGTTTGCAGCCGCCCAATTTGGAACAGTGAGGTGGTGCCTCATTTGATCCGCTGTTCTTTTTTTGGACTAGCGTTATTCGCGCCGGTTCAGCATATCCACAGAATATTTCCCTATCAGTCATTGGGAAGCGCGATGTCGGGGTTGAGCCTCCTCCCCCCATCCCTAGTTGTCTCACATACGACTTTACTCGCCCCTACTTAGTTTGAAGCCGATTCATGCAAGCTAACCCAAGGAACATATATGCACAATTCTGAACGTCATGAAGTTACAGCTTAGACCTTAATTAAGAACTTAAACGATATAAAAACATTTTTTTTTAATAAAGCTTTATATTATTATATTAATTACTGGAACATCACATATTTAGGGGTACAATAAATCGTGCCAAGTATATCAATTCATAAAATCAAAGAAATTACTGTCGTCGACAACCCTCTCCTGTTCGATCTCGTTCAGATGACTTGGCAACTCAATATAATCATTAGTCTCCCAGTCCTCATCTTTAGGCGCGTTGGCATCTCCGGGTTTTAGAGTAGTCTGTAGCGGCTTCCCATCAGGACTCAACGATAAATATTTTAATAATCCGCCTGAAATCAAATCTACTGGATGCGCATTTTGCGGGATCGGTATATCCTCGCCTAAACCACTGATGAATGATTTTGTGAATTCAAAGTGCTAAAATTATAAATTATGCAAAATTTGTTTGAAATAGTAAAAGGTATCTACATACTTCTGGCAGGCAGTGGTGCTGGAGGCAATAGTAATTTCCGCCTGCATCACTATGGCACCATGTGCCATCCGGGAAATATGGCGAGACACCTAGGTCGTTAAGTTCAATTCTAGGGGTGTAGTAACTGCCAGAATCTGCGCGGCGGCAAAATATTGCGCAACCCATCCATAATCGGCCTAAATATTAAAGAAAATGAAACATGTGTTAAGCTAAAAACTGAAAGTTCTTCCTTGCTTAAAAGCGCTGTCGAAGATTTCTAGGAAAACGGTGCCGTAAAATCAACTAGCTTTTACGGCTAAAACAACTTCTATGGTATAGAGTAGATGACATCCTCATTTAAAAAGAAAGCCCCAGTGGTTCGGAACCCACGTTAAACTGTAGTGTCAGCTGTCAGTACTATAGGTATAGAATAGATCTGTACGAAGACAAAGGCGGCGTGAAAGCGCTTTCAATAGCTGTTTTCGTGTATAACTATTTGCTGCTCCAGGCGTATTGTCTCTTGTACTATTTGTCGCTCCCGATGCGCACAATTCTACTTCGTCCCTTACAACCGGTACGTCCAACCGTAGTGTCAGGTGTCAGCACTATAGGTATAGAAAATATTTACGAAGACAAAGGCGGCGTGAAAGCGCTATCAATAGCTGTTTTCGTGTATAACTATTTGTTGCTCCAGGCGTGTTGTCTCTTGTTCTATTTCTCGCTCCCGATGCGCACAATTCTACTTACAACCTTACGACAGGTACACAACCGCAACACTTTCAGCGATACAGCACGTCATGGGACGGTTAAACGAAAGCACCTTATGTATCGAGGTTTATACTTATTGTGTATAATACTAAAGATTTAGGCATTCAATGATGATAATTTGCTAGAGAGTGCGCAACCTCCATGTTTTTAAACATTTTTTGTGTGATGTTCAATGTCATCACATACGGCCGTTTGAGCGGTACCGCATTTTTTTCTAGAAAAACTAGTATGTACGGAAAACTTTTATTAAAGGCTAGTGACTGGTTTAGTATAAAAAAGGGTTTAGAGTGATGTAGAAAGCGACGTGGACAAAAATGAGAGTGAAAGGTGAAGTTTCGGAGAAATTTGGTATGAATGTGAAAGAAAGACAGGGATGCACTCTGAGCCCACTCTTCTTGATTCTTTACACATATGAGTGGAGGTGTTAAAGAGAGGGCAAGCGGGAAGGACGTGGACGTATGCGGATGAGCACTATTGTGGCTAAGCGAGTGGAAGAGATGCAAGTGATGGAAATTATTGGAAATAATGGGAAAGTGCCTTGATGAGAGGAGTTTGGTAGTGAATGTGAAAAATAATAAATGTATGATATTTACAAATAAGGGTAGAATGGGTACAGCAGAAAGCTTGAAGTGGAAGGGAGGAATGATTGAGAGAGATTGTTTTACCTATTTAGGTTTTTGTGTTGACTGCTGTGGTAGATTTAAGCATTTGGAGTGGATGCAAGTAAAGGCGAGAATGCTTTGGGTGATAGCGAAGAGAAAATGGTAGAAGTGGTTGAATGGTAATTTAAGAATTGCAGGTACGATCTGGGATGCGTGTGTGAAGCCTTTATTGTTGTACAGAGTGGAAGTGTTGGGATTGTGAGTGTTTGATATAATAGAAATGAGCTGGAAGGCTGGTTGCTGAAGAGTGATAGGACTAGAAATATCGACGGCTTTGACGAATCTGTGTGGTTCGAGGAAAAGTCATCAGGGTACACTGATTCTGGAGGTGTGAAGGATAGATGTATGAGAGACATACATAGGTGTGGGTGGATGAGAATAAAGTAATAAACAACAAACAAGAAAAGCAAGTGAACTAACTACTAAATAATTCATTGATTACGAACCAACCTGCAAATTTCCATATAACACCGATAGGCCTGAGAAAGCATCAAAGAAAAGGCTAAAAGTAATGAAACATTTCATTGATGTTCCTGCAAAGAGGCGACAGAAGACGTTCTAAAACTAAACAGGAATCTATAAAGGAGTGTGATGGGACTCCTCAATGGACACTGCACATTCAATTAACACCTTCCCATGATGCACTGTGCAGAGGTTGTGGGGATGAAGAAGAAAGCGCAGTATGCTTAAGTATACTTAGTAAACAAAATAAAAAGATACATAATTCCAGGAAAATTCAATAATCATATTTTTCTTACGAAACCAGCATACAACATTTTTGAATTGTTTAAGTGGCCGATGGTACTACAATGTTTTATTACACTTACCTTCTTCATGGGGTGCTTGCAGTCCAGACCCTTTTCGATCAAGCTGCGGAAGTAATTTAGAAAAATCGCCGCACTTTGCTGAAGCATATTCTGATGCAGTACTCCTTTTCTTCTTTGCACATAACTATAATACATTTTATTCATAACATCAATATTTTTTATATATTAAACATTTTACCTTTTCATCCTTGCAAAGACCTATTTCGTAGCTATTACCTTCACAACCATTATCAGTATTTTTAGGCAGTGGCTCATTACATACTCTACGTTTATCTTGATGGCCCTTGGATTTCAATATACAGCCTGAAGAGCATGAACCAGTCTTCCACGGACCCCATCCACCAGGTGTAGTATCAACAGGATAATCAGGGATTTTGTCCAAGCATTCGCCACCAAAACAATACTGCAAGTTATTTGGTAACTTAAACATGCTTGTTTAAACATTAGCTTAGTGTTTCCAAATTTAAAATCTTTCAATACTTCCCGGTACTAGTAGTATTGTTGTTTAAAAAAGAAATACAAATGCATGATGATCAGGTCGTAAATAACATAAACGTAAGACATATATAAGTGTGGATCCACCTCTTGGCAATCTACATATCTAGATTTCGATCTTATTAGATCTCATCAGTGTAGCCCAGCTAGTGAGGATGAATTTACAATATATCTCGAGTGGTTATATAAATAATAAATAAATAAATTATACAACTAATCCCATAGGAGGAAAGTTAACCGCCATCTGGCGGCACTACATCAATTAGAAATGCACACCCATATGGTAATAACCGTCAATATGCTCATGCCATCAAGATCACCGGGTAGTGCCCTCTAGGGAATAATATTTCAACAGAGTGCTTGAGATATCAGCACAAGGCCAATCTTATAAAACATATATAAGTGTGAATCCACCTCTTAGCAATCTACATATCCAGATTTTTGTTTTGTTAGATCTCATCAATGTAGCTCAGCTAGTGAGGACGAATTCACACAATATCTCGAGTTGTAGTTGTAGTCGAAGTAATGTACCTTTCCCTCTAGAGACAAAGTTATATTATTTAGAAGAAATATATTTACCGAACTCGTTCCACACTGTGTTCCTTCTAGTGCAGGGCCTGCATGGTAGTACCCAGAACGTCTTGGTGTTTTGCATTGAAGATTATAACAAATCGTGGACAATTGCTGACTAGGAGACATGTACGCATCTTTATCAGTCAAAAGTACCTCGCATTGCTTTTTAACTGTATAAACCTGTCCGGGTGAATCGTAGAACTTTTTATGGTTCAACTCTGGTGTGGGCGGTTTTGCAGAATCATACAAGCATTTAGCCCAACTATAAAAATAATACAAAACGTTCAGCCAGTAGTTCATATAATTGAAAACATATACTTACCTCAATTTTGTCATAATATCGGCACTACAGCTAGACCATTGCGTTTCGCCATTTGTACCTCTTGATGGAGACATTATATAGCCCTCTTTGGGGCAGTTGTTACCACTACTATCATGATGCATTCCTAAACTATAAATATATAAACATAATCATTTGATATTCAATGTTTGCTTATGAGTATTTACTTATGCCCAATTTCGTGCGCTAAAATATAAACACTTGTGAACCCTGCACTGGGATAGGGTTTTCCGAAAACATTTGTTGTACCAAGTTCTGCTATAACGCATGCGTATTTGCCCAAGCAAACACCCCCAACAGTAGCTAATCCCATAGTTACACCACTTTTACGTCCATTTTCATAAGCAAAAAAGTCCAAACTAAAAAATATATAATATGTATCATTTTAGCCATCATTTTATTAATTAAAAACTTGACAGTAATTACAAAATTATATTCTAACTTTTTTCTTTTAATTTATTGTTGACCATTTCTGGACGTCCTAAGAAACTACTAGATTTATGTAACGTTGGTGAAAACGTAGTTAATGTTTGCATACAATTGTAAAAATCCTTATATATTGTTAAATATTAGTTTCATACCCAGATACGTATAATGCCATGTCCCAATGATCAGGATCGCTATCACTTTTAGGATTTATACTATCCTGGTAATCGCAGAACGAATCGAGAAGGTGGCCACGTTCTCCATTGTAATGTGGCATATTAGTAGGCTGTCTTTTCATAACATCTAAACGCACCAGTGCTAAATCCAAACTTGTACCTAAACTGGGATGATGGTATAGGGCTTGCACCTGCAAATGTCATTATTTCATCAATAATATTCGCAATTCAAACGCGAAACTAGTAGGGAAACTTTCAAGTTAATTCTGCGGGGAAGTCCCTCAACACGTTTCTACATAACTCATTATAGTGATAAACATTAATATAATAAACATTAATGTTCTACTTACTCCATTCATATACGCCAAAATCATATCCTGTAGCTTCGCATCGTCGTAATCCATGTACGGTGAGAAAATCTTGTATGCAGCCTCGTCGAAAAACATCGCCAACTCTACCGTCAATCCCCCAACCGGTCTATTACTAGCACGTTTCATTTTTAAAACTTTTAAATCATATGGAAGTGAACGCGGCTTCACTGCGCCATTTTCAAAATGGTCCTGAGGGACCCGTTTTACAATGTGGGGTATTTTTTCCTCAACTTCGTCGCCTTCTACTAGCGGCTCGCGTACTTTTAAAACAGCTTCTAGACGTTTTGAAAGAGGTAATATTTCCAACGTGGAGTTTTTCAGAAATAATAAAGCATGCTAAAAATTATGAAAAATGTGTATAGTACAGATCTGCAAATACACAATATCGAAACGACGAAAACGTCTAAGGTGTAATAAAATTGAAGCCATACATTCTTCAACCCAAACAAATTAACGAAGCTCAAGAATACATCTTATTCGGTTGTGACCTTACATGGGAACGGAAGAATATACATGTATATTCATGATTGTACGTACCACACGATTTGAATTACAAGCACTCAATGCGCCTACAGTTCTTCCATCATTATGTAAATAGTGACAGTCGCTTTTGGGTGTCTGAAGGGGTTCACTCAGGTCACCATCGTGTATGGTTGATTTGAAATTTGATGGTATAAGCTTGTTGTTTTTGCGTAGACGTAAATTTACAGAGCTAAAAATAAAATTGTAGTATGGAAATTAAATTTTAAACAGGTGTAAACACAACAGTCATTAGCCGATAATTAAAGTATATGTATGATACCAGCAAAGTATTGTAACAGATCGTTCGATATATCAGAATTCACAGTACCTAAAGCTCTTTTTCAACAAAGGTAAACAAGTGTATGTAAAGAGAGCAAGTTACAGCGCCAGATGACATCGGTTGCCGGCACCATTCCAGCATTCAGATACTTTGCCAACTGCTACCTGATGCTTTTATGTTTTGCGAATTTCTCAATTTCTATATGAGAAACATAGCTTGGCCTAGTTTTTTTCTCGTTTCCACATAAAAGCCATATAATATATAGGAGTGTATGAATCATTGCACAGTGGTCTTGATAAGTGACCAACAGCCGAAAACGACTTTCAATATCGAAGTTTAATTCTACTTAGTTTCATACATAGTGTATACATCTACGAAAGTGACAAGACCATATCAATTTCACGCTCTTGTAAATCAGCACAAGTGGAGACCATTGGTAAAGATATATTTTTTTAAGACCCGTGCCATATTATAATGATGTCATCTAATTGAAAACTTCGAATAACTTTGGGGGCACCCCTCTCATGCAATTTTAGCTAACTATTAATAGATTATTGGAAAATATAACTTTTTACATATATTATAAAGTCGTCTTTACACGAGAGGTCATGTTTTGTAAACTCGTAATGCAAAAAAAGTACAACAGATTCAACTTTCAATGATACGTATAATTGGTCCTTGATAAGTTCCCAATGTGCATTGCAAAACTGTAGGTGTTGAGGGAAGCAAGGAGAGTACGACAAAATATCTGCCCAACGCAAAAAAAAAACATTGATGTCACCCATCAATATAAAATTCGAAATGAAATGTGAAAAGCATGTATGAAGGCGGAAAAATAACGTAATACCATCAGAGGAATGCAAAGGCTTAACATACAAATAATTTGAGTCCGCAAAATGCAAAGGCGTAACTGGGTCAAGCCAACATTGATGACCATCATGTGTATACCATCATAATGGAGTTGCAATAATAGTTAGCAGAGAAGTTCCAAAATCAGTCAAAACTATATACTAATTTCTGACTGGGTGATCATATTGCAACTAATGGTAAAGCCACCGAATGCAACAATTTTCTATCAACTCTCAGAATTTTAGGTTTGCATAAAACTCCTCAGTTTGCTGTTCGCTATCGTTGCATGTTGGAGCATACTTTTGAATTAAGTTTATCGTATTAATGCAAAAGTATGGTCCAACATGAAACGATAGGAAACTAAGGAGTTTTCTGCCAACCTAAATGTCTGTTAGTGGATGAAGAATTGATTGAAAATTGTGTTTCAGGTGACTACGTTAGAAAATTCAAAGAACTTGCCTACAAATTTTGAAGATATTCACAGTTGTCCAAAAGGTACCCTATGCAAACTTCGGTTGTTGTAATGACTCACGAAATCGATGAAGGTGCTTTGCCAATCGAGCAATTATCCGAAGATACTCAGGAAGCCCGAAAACTTATAACATAAGTCAAAGACGATCGGCAATTTTGTTTTTCAAATTGTGAACATCTAATTCTAGTGTCTTGTAACTGAGTACTAATTTTCGCGAGATGAATGTCTTTTTGTACAAAGTCGGTCGGCCATTTTGAGCCGGTAACTTTGCTATCATTTGGCCAACACTTCTGTGTGTGCTGGGAGTACAATATAGATATACTAAAAATATATTTCAATAAGAAGTTATGATTTTCTACTTACTCCCCAAACGCTGAGAAATCATAATTAACACTATCCGTGCCCCCGTCCATAGTGGCAGCTTCACGTTCCAAAACTAACGTTGGTAAATACACAACTTCGTAACTATTCACGTTTCTTTTGCTACTGGTTTTGAAATAGTAAGCCATCTCATCGTCGGTCATATGTTCGTGAAGATTATTTATGTTGAAGCAATAAATGCATGGCAGTGATATTAATATTATATTTAGCAACATTTCAAGTGTACTACTACTAACTATCTAATGTGTGATTATTATTTGTGTTTTGCTATTTATACGTGGGGCAGTTATTAATTCATTAAATATATGCTGGTAGTTATTTGGTAGTCACTGTCAACAAAAGAGATATGCTGCCTGAAGATATCATTCAATGAACTTTATGTTTCGGAGAAAACCTGCATGTGTTTATGTTAATAATATATTTTTATCATAATGTCTGCATTAAGGAGGAAGTACTGTTGTTAGCTCAGACTAATAAATAAATAATAAATTCTTATTATTTTTTATTTCTAATTGTATAAATAATGTAATCATATATATTATATTAAGATGAAGTTCTAGTGTATGAAAATTCCAGATTCGAGAGATTTTATATATTTGCAAACACGGGTTGTTTATTTTAGAAACTATTTTCTTATTATTCATCGTACAATATTTAAATATGAACAAAATAAACAAATATATTATTATTTCTAAGATTCTCATAAAAATATACCTAGATTAAGGTATTTCTCTTGGCAACTATGCATTCATTAATGTTTTGATTTTTACAAAAAATATTTAAATAAAAGACTATTAATCTATAGAATGCTCATAAAAATAGACCGTTTGTTTCAGGTAAACTGTCAGTATTGTACAAATTCTACCGGCCCGTCCGGTAATGACAAAAAACGCAATTTACAAATTTAGTAGGATGCATACAGCTGATTTTCCACAATATTGTTCAAAGACATACATACATCGACACACAGACATTTTCCAACAATAGACTATTCCAGTATATTAGACATAAAACGAAAATGTGAAAATTATTATATATATATTAGTTTTTTTTAAGACGTGAAAATCTGCAGGAGTTTGACGTGGGAGAGGGGGTCTAGTGTGTGTGTCGTATACAAATGTGAATATGTACTTTATGTTAATTTTGTATTTTTTGTCTATGAACGTATTGTTTATTGGGGGGAATTTTGTAAAAGGGAAGGTGGTGCGAATATGCCAAATAAAGGAGTTTTTTAAATTAGTTTTTTCGTGATAATAATACCTTCTGTTGCATAAGGAAGGTCTGCTGTAAAGGCTGTACATATTCGGAAAGTAAAAAAATATTTAAAACGTAATTATTAATCCAAATATAGCTAATCTCGATATTTTAATGAAACAACAAGCACTTTACCTTACCCAATTGTATATTTTTTAAAAATTACACAGGTAAAGTGTTATTTCAGTCAGAAATATATATTTTTTCATATCCAATACTCAAATATGCCCCGCAAAAAATAGGATTTAATATCAATATATCTAAAACACAGCCTACGACAAATCTCGTCACAAACAACTTAGATTAGGAGATAAACCAATTATCCAAGTAACCAAAATTAGGACATAAAATGTAAATAGGACGGCATAATCAGACAAACGTTATCTAGCGAAGAATTGGTCTGGAATGTCTGCATTCGGAAAAACTCAAAATGTGTTTAAAGCGGACATACCAATCTGTTTGAAGCGCAAAGTTTTCACTTATGGAGCAGAAACTCACACATTAACGAGGAAAACTATGGACAAGCTACAAGTAGCGGAGAAAGCTATGGATAGAGCAATGATCGACATAACTTATGGAAAAAATAATTATGCATTTTGTATAATAACTCATGTATTTTTAGTTATTATTTTATTTCAAGCCGTTAGAAATTTTTTTTTCAAGCCGCTTGAAAACAAATTAGGAATTTTTTTAATAACCCATGTATTTTAAGTTATTATTTTATTTATAAAATTTATAATTATAATTTTTATAATTTTCTTTTTTTAAATTATGAATTTTGTATAATAACACATGTATTTTTAGTTATCTTATTTATACAATTTATATATATTTATTATGGGTTATGGTTATTATACAAAATTCATAATTTTTTTGAAAAACAAAAGTTATAAATTTTATAAATAAAATAATAACTAAAAATACATAGTTATTATACAAAATACATATATTGTGTTTAAAAAATAATATAAAATTAAATTTATACATTTTATAAATAAAATAATAACTAAAATGCATGGGTTATTATAAAAAATTCATAATTTATTTATTTTTTTAATTATAAATTTTATAAATAAAATTACTAAAAATACATGTTATTATACAAAATTCATCATTTAAAAAATAAATAAATAAAATAATAACTAAAAATACATGGGTTATTATAGTTATATAATATAAAAATTCAAGCTGCTTGAAAAAAAAATTATGATTTTTTTTATTAACCCATGTATTTTTAGTTATTAGTTTATTTATAAAATTTATCTATTTTTTCAAAAATAAATTATGAATTTTGGATAATAACCCATGTATTTTTAGTTATTATTTTATTTATGATTTTTTTTTCAAAAAAAATTATGAACTTTATATAATAACCATGTAATTTTAGTTATAATTTTATTTTAAGCCGCAGAAAAAAAAATTTAAGTCGCTTGAAAAAAATTGATGAATTTTCTACAATAACCCATGTTTTTGGTTATTATTTCAAGCCGCTTAAAAATAAATTATGAATTTTGTATAAAATTTATAAATAAAATAACTAAAAGTACGTGTGTTATTATACAAAATTCATAATATAAAAAATAAATAAATTAAATAATAACTAAAATTACATGGGTCATTATACAAAATTCATAACTTTAAAAAAAAAAAATCATAATTTAAAAAATAAAGAAATAAAATTATAACTAAAATTACATGTCATTGTACAAAATTCATATTTTTTTTTAAATTATAAATTTTATAAATAAAATAATAACTAAAAATACATGTGTTATTATACAAAATTCAGTTTAAAAAATAAATAAATAAAATAATAACTAAAAATACATGGGTTATTATAGTTATATAATATAAAAATTTCAAGCTGCTTAAAAAAAATTATGAATTTTTTTTATTAACACATGTATTTTTAGTTATTAGTTTATTTAGAAAATTTATCTATTTTTTTCAAAAATAAATTATGAATTTTGGAAAATAACCCATGTATTTTTAGTTATTATTTTTTTTTTCAAAAAAAAATATGAATTTTGTATAATAACCCATGTAATTTTAGTTATAATTTTATTTCAAGCCGCAGAAAAAATAATTTAAGTCGCTTGAATTTTTTTTTATGAATTTTCTACAATAACCCATGTATTTTTGGTTATTATTTCAAGCCGCTTAAAAATTAATTATGAATTTTGTATAAAATTTATAAATAAAATAACTAAAACGTGTACGTGTGTTATTATACAAAATTCATAATTTAAAAAATAAATAAATTAAATAATAACTAAAATTACATGGGTCATTATACAAAATTCATAACTTTTAAAAAAAAAATCATAATTTAAAAAATAAAGAAATAAAATTATAACTAAAATTACATGGGTCATTATACAAAATTCATAATTTTTTTTTAAATTATAAATTTTATAAATAAAATAATAACTAAAAATACATGTGTTATTATACAAAATTCATAATTTAAAAAATAAATAAATAAAATAATAACTAAAAATAGATGGGTTATTATAGTTATATAATATAAAAATTTCAAGCTGCTTAAAAAAATTATGAATTTTTTTTATTAACACATGTATTTTTACTTATTAGTTTATTTATAAAATTTATCTATTTTTTTCAAAAATAAATTATGAATTTTGGAAAATAACCCATGTATTTTTAGTTATTATTTTATTTATGATTTTTTTTTTCAAAAAAAATATGAATTTTGTATAATAACCCATGTAATTTTAGTTATAATTTTATTTCAAGCCGCAGAAAAAATAATTTAAGTCGCTTGAAATTTTGTTTATGAATTTTCTACAATAACCCATGTATTTTTGGTTATTATTTCAAGCCGCTTAAAAATAAATTATGAATTTTGTATAAAATTTATAAATAAAATAACTAAAAGTACATGTGTTATTATACAAAATTCATAATTTAAAAAATAAATTAATTAAATAATAACTAAAATTATATGGGTCATTATACAAAATTCATAACTTTAAAAAAAAAATCATAATTTAAAAAATAAAGAAATAAAATTAGAACTAAAATTACATGGGTCATTATACAAAATTCATATATTTTTTTTTAAATTATAAATTTTATAAATAAAATAATAACTAAAAATACATGTGTTATTATACAAAATTCATAATTTAAAAAATAAATAAATAAAATAATAACTAAAAATACATGGGTTATTATAGTTATATAATATAAAAATTCAAGCTGCTTGAAAAAAAAATTATGATTTTTTTTATTAACCCATGTATTTTTAGTTGTTAGTTTATTTATAAAATGTATCTATTTTTTCAAAAATAAATTATGAATTTTGGATAATAACCCATGTATTTTTTGTTATTATTTTATTTATGATTTTTTTTTTAATAAAATTATGAATTTTGTATAATAACCCATGTAATTTTAGTTATAATTTTATTTCAAGCCGCAGAAAAAAAATTTAAGCCGCTTGAATTTTTTTTATGAATTTTCTACAATAACCCATGTATTTTTGGTTATTATTTCAAGCCGCTTAAAAATAAATTATGAGTTTTGTATAAAATGTATTAATAAAATAACTAAAAGTACATGTGTTATTATACAAAATTCATAATTTAAAAAATAAATAAATAAAATAATAACTAAAATTACATGGGTCATTATACAAAATCCATAATTTATTTTTTTTTTAAATTATAAATTTTTTAAATAAAATAACTAAAAATACATGTTATTATACAAAATTTATCATTTAAAAAATAAATAAATAAAATAATAACTAAAAATTCATGGGTTATTATAGTTATATAATATAAAAATTTGAAGCTGCTTGAAAAAAATAATTATGATTTTTTTTATTAACCCATCTATTTTTAGTTATTAGTTTATTTATAAAATTTATCTATTTTTTTCAAAAATAATTTATGAATTTTGGATAATAACCCATGTATTTTTTGTTATTATTTTATTTATGATTTATTTTTTTTTAATAAAATTATGAATTTTGTATAATAACCCATGTAATTTTAGTTATAATTTTATTTCAAGCCGCAGAAAAAAAAATTAAGCCGCTTGAATTTTTTTTATGAATTTTCTACAATAACCCATGTATTTTTGGTTATTATTTCAAGCCGCTTAAAAATAAATTATGAGTTTTGTATAAAATTTATTAATAAAATAACTAAAATTACATGGGTCATTATACAAAATTCATAACGTTTTTTCAAAAAAATTCATAATTTAAAACATAAATAAATAAAATAATAACTAAAATTACATGGAAAAAAATTATAAATTTTATAAATAAAATTATAACTAAAAATACATGTGTTATTATACAAAAGTCATAATTTAAAAAATAAATAAATAAAATAATAACTAAAAATACATGGGTTATTATAGTTATATAATATAAAAATTTCAAGCTGCTTAAAAAAAATTATGAATTTTTTTATTAACACATGTATTTTTAGTTATTAGTTTATTTATAAAATTTGTCTATTTTCAAAAATAAATTATGACTTTTGGAAAATAACCCATGTATTTTTAGTTATTATTTTATTTATGATTTTTTTTTCAAAAAAAAAATTATGAATTTTGTATAATAACCCATGTAATTTTAGTTATAATTTTATTTCAAGCTGCAGAAAAAAAATTAAGTCGCTTGAAAAAAACTTATGAATGTTCTACAATAACCCATGTATTTTTGGTTATTATTTCAAGCCGCTTAAAAATAAATTATGAATTTTGTATAAAATGTTATAAATAAAATAACTAAAAGTACATGTGTTATTATACAAAATTCATAATTTCAAAAATAAATAAATAAAATAATAACTAAAATTACATGAGTCATTATACAAAATTCATATTTATTTTTTTTAATTATAAATTTTATAAATAAAATAATAACTAAAAAAACATGTGTTATTATACAAAATTCATATTTTTTGTTTGAAAAAATAATAAATAAATAAATAAAATAATATTTATACATTTTATAAATAAAATAATAACTAAAAATGCATGGGTTATTATACAAAATTCATAATTTTATTCAAGCGGCTTGAAATAAAATAATAACTAAAATTACATGGCTTATTATAGAAAATTCATGATTTTTTTTTTAAAAAAAAAACATCAATTTTATAATTAAAATAGTAACTAAAAATACATGGGTTATTATACAAAATTCATAATTTTTGTTGAAAAACAAAATTTATATATAAATTTTATAAATAAAATAATAACTAAAAATAGATGGGTTATTATACAAAATTCATATGTTTTTGTTTCAAGAGGCTTGAATTTTTTTTTCAAGCGGCTTGAATTTTATTTTTCAAGCGGCTTGAATTTTTTTTTCAAGCGGCTTGAAATAAAATAATAACTAAAAATACATTGGTTATTATACAAAATTCATAATTTTTTGTTTCAAGCAGCTTGAAATTTTTTTTGAAGCGGCTTGAAATAAAATAATAACTAATAATACATATATTTTTGAAAAAAAATCTTATAAATGACAATAAAAATTTATAAATAAAATAATTACTAAAATACATGTTATTCAAAATTCATATTTTTGTTGAAAAAAAAATTATAAATTTTATAAATAAAATAATAACGAAAAATATCTGTTATTATAAAACTTTTTTCAAAAAAAATTGCAATTTTTGCAAAAAAAAAGCCGCTTGAAAAAATATATATAAAGAATTTTATACAACCCATGTATTTTTATTCATTTTAAATATTAAGAATTTTTAAGTTTTATTGATCCATGTAATTGTGGAAAATTCTCAGTGTTTGTTTCTAGCGGCTTACAAAAAAGAAAGAATCCAAAATTCTTTATATGCAAGTTGCCAGGTACAAGTGCGAGTTGTAAACTCTAACCCCTTGAACCAAAAATTGAGTATTTTCCACAGCTACATGGATCAATAAAGATTGAAAAATATTTAAAAAAAATCAAAATACGCAGATACCAATTACCTTTTAAGGTGTAGTCTAGGTATTGTAGCTTTTTTGCTTTGGCCATGTTGGCGATGTCTGTTTGTACTTTCCGAATACAGCACTTTATCATTACTACACCTTACACTATCAGTAATACTGTCAATATTTTAGAATAATGATATTATTACTCACCATTTAAGATGCCTTAAGAGGTAGGTATCTGAAATTAAAATAATGTGCCTTAGCAATAACATTATATTTGAATCATCCAATTTCTGCTTCCATTTGATGATGATTATTAGGATTTATTCTCTTAAAAAGGTTCTTTGAAAGATATAGAAATTTATTTTTATTTACAATTAGTTACACAAATATTTAGTACCAAAGTACCAAAAACAACTGGTTACAAAAATAAATAACAACAACATTAATCATTATACTGTCTTTCCTGGTTTGCTTTTCTCATCCCATATTGAAACACCATCACAAGCACAAATCATTTTTGGATTTTGAAATAATCCAGCTGATCGTGCTATAATACCACATGCCAGTTTGGAACCATTTCCACCATCACATACAACTAATGATCTACCTATTATATCAGATAACTTTATAACATTGTCATCAAACCGGAATGCAGCTCTCCCATCAGTTTCAGCATCTATATTACCTAGTTTACCATAAATTCGACCATTATCTATTGTTTTTGGATTATAATAATCACCAACACTATCACATCCTGCAAATATTTTTCATTAGGTCTCATTATACATGTTCCTATAGTCAGATTTGTGTAGGTTTTGGTATAGACTTCCCTAGAGAGCAAAATTATGCCCTTGGTAAATTTATTTTTGGCAACCCAAAAGGCCAACAATTTTAAACCCAAAAGATTGTGAACAATTTCTTCAGATCAAGCATATTTTTCTACAAAGATATAATTTATTTGATTCTTTCTGATAATGTAGACCCCACTAATTAAAAAAATATGATTTAGTATCAAAATGATTTTTGAATTTTCAGATTTAAACCTCAATGTACACTACTGAATAATAGTAAAATCTGTTCAGACAATAATTTACTTTTTGTTTTCTGCCAATATATATATATATTAGGAATATTTATGAAATAGAGAAAATTTTGAAAGCCAATGTATTGACCAAGTAGAGATGGAGTGTTTCACAGAGTCCCATTAGTGTTATAAAATTAATTGTACTATTGATAATAGTTTTCAATAGTTACTATTTATAGTCTATATAACATACCAGACTAGAAACTATATATAGTCAAGTATTATCAACAAAATTTGAAAATGAAATTATTTTTTTCTCATTTAAGTATTATACAAGCTCAACTGAGCAAAAGGGTCAATCTCAATATTGAAATTTTCATAAAACTACATTGGTCTCAATTCTACCTTAACCTTCTGGCACTCACCCCAGTCTCATAGACCTGGAGCATATATATGCTCTGGATCTATGAGACTGGGCATGAGTGCCAGAAGGTTAAAAAGTGGTGTTTCTTAGAACAGCTTCAATGTAGTTGGTAGCAATTTTGGTATTTCACAGTTTTACTATTGATTGAAGTATGATACATTTTACCACTCCTATAACCAAATTTCTTTCAATTGCTCTTTCATCTATCAATAGTCTGATAGTTTCCAATATAAATAGTCTGATACTTTTTATTCAATAGTGTGCATTGCTAGTAAAAAATATTGCCAAATATTGATTTAACTAATATTTAACAGTATTTCTACTAATTTGTAGTTGTAGTTTAACTAAACTAACATTTAACAGTATTTTTACTAATTTGAAAAATAGTATCTTGAATAAAATGCATAATATTGCAGCAAAATGTTGATATAGTAGAAAAGGAGTTTTAATACTGTTGATACAATGGTTTCCAATATTATCTCTCAATAATTCACTTTTTGGTTACAAAAAAATATCTAAAATTAATTATCGTTCCAGCACTCGTGCCCAGATTCAGTATGAGACTGGGAGCAAGTGCCAGAAGGTTAAATATGCTTGTTTAATTATGAGGCTAAACACCAACCCTACAAACAAATCTGAATGTACACAAAATTCACCTCTTGATATATCACCACATTCATGCACAGACAACTGATGCTTTCCAGGATTCAATCCATCAATAGTGCCATCAACAATACAAGTATCTGCACTCTGCTGAACAAATCGAACAACCCCTTGCACATTCCCCACACCAGTATCAAGAATAGCAACTCCAGCTAGTATCCCATACCCTTTAATAACCACTTTCCGACCTGATGTCTCCAACTTTTTCAGCACATAATCAGCAGAAAGTGTTGTATCCACAATTACGCTTCCAGTGGTAAGATTAACATCAATTAGTTTTATCTCCTCGACATTGTCAAGACTTTTCTTCACAGCACTAACACATGACTCGCAGGTCATTTGCACCTTAAATTCAATCTTTGTTGTAGACATTTTTGAGAATTAGATGGAATGATAATGCATTTTTCGCAATTTATTTGCGGTAAACTTCAAATTATTTCACATCATATAAATAGACGTGAAGGTGGCTATGTCCGCGCGCTTTAATAAACTAACCTCAAATTTTTTAAACTTTATAGGTTATATAAAATGTCCATATTATTTTTTCCGCAGAATTTATCGAAATGTATACAACTAAAAAGTCTGCACAGGAAACAGTGGTTGTTGAACATAAAGAGGTGTTTTTCGAAGGAGTTGCCACTTGAAAGTAATAATGGGGTTTGTACTAAAACATTATTTACTATGCTTAATATTTTAGGGACTAAAGACGGTGAGAAGTCACGAATATTACCGTTTCAAGAGGTGATATCTCGTCGACGGGATGAGGCTAATCGAAGTATACTAGTTCAAGTACAATCAGCACAATCATTTAAAGAATTGCACTCATATTGCAGTTCACATGGTACAGTGAATTCTATGTTACACTACACGACTGGTATAGAGCCTATGCATTTTATCATAGTTGAATTTTCAAAGGAGAGTGATGTTAGTAATATATTTTCTGCCAGTTCGTATATTGAGGATTCACAGGTGGTGCCAGTGCAGTCACCTTTTCTTTGGTTTCGAGCTAGCTCTAAAAAAGGGAAATTAAAAAATGGAAAGCATAGTAAGTTGTGTTTGGAGAATGGAACTAATATACCAAGTGATACTGAGATTGTGGCAGCTTTGAAGACTGCAACTGATGTGAGTTAACACATGTTTGTAAGGGAATTGAATAATTCCATGATATATAAACTAACTAAATAAATGTCATTGAGATAACCTGATATACAGGTTGTTATATGAAATACTGGACAAAACTTAAGGCTGGGTTGTATAAAAAGAGTAATTACAAATCATTTGTTTGCAGTCTCTTGTATTGGACATAGTTATTTGAATAAGATAAGATCAATTTTTGCATTCTCTTGTATTGGACATAGTTATTTGAATAAGCTAAGATCAATTATTTTTGTATTTGGTTGTGATATGAAATTATACACTTATGAGCAAGTTATGAGTCTCAACATCATGAATATGCTGGCATACTCATTAGGACTATATGCCACAATTATGCTTCTATTCTCTTCTTTTCCTCTCAACTCTACTGTTAGTATCCTTGCAGATCTAGGTACATATTTGTGGCGTTATAAGTCTTAATAGGGTGAATGCCCAAAATTCCACATTCTTGGTTTCCATTGATGCATTTGTTTTTCCATGTCCCTATATACTATACAGCCTATTCCTTTTTCATTAACTCTGCCGTATATCGTTATGTTCCTTTTAAGTTGTATATATTTCTATTCCTTTCTTCCTTGTTTCTCTTATTATGCTTGTATTTCTAATTTCATTCTTCTATTTCTTTTTCTTTCAATGCTATTCATGTGAGATTTCATGTCCCTATTTACCAAATGAAAGACCTTCATTAGGCATAGCCAACCCAATAGTACATACATAACCTTTCTACCACACCAAATACCCAAAAAAAGTACTATAAAATAAAATATATGGATCAAAATAAAATATACATTCCCTTATGTACCATTGTATGCTCTGCACCTCTGACCTCGCCAATTGCTTCTCTCACGTATGTCTCTTGCAGATATTCCCGCCTTTCCCTCTCCTATCCATTCAATGACCTTTCTGCATCTCCAATCCACTCTGCTTTCACCGCCGCCACGTGCCACTCCCTTACTACATAGTACACACGCAGTGATCCCAGCATATACACACTTTCTACCTCTCTCTTCTGACCTGCACCTCACTCTTGCCATTCACACTATGTCCTTGCTCCACTCTCCCCTGGCTAAGTAGCTCAGGAGTTTCCTCCTCGCTTGCCACTCTAATTGCCGGGGTGGTATGAGCTCTCAGCCATTCTAGTAGCTTTTCCTCAACCTACACCTCAGACATAGCCACTGTTTCATACATCCACTCCACTCTCCATCTTAGTCCTACACCTCATCCATACCGTCCACACCAGTCTTTCCTCGCCCAACTCCTGTAATCTTTCTTCAAACTTCACAAGTTTTTCTCTCTCCTGTCTACCTCAAATAAAATTTAGATGTGTGGTGTTGCTGCTTAGGCAACGATATGTTTAAAATGTGATCCTACCCTAGCTGCTAAGCTAGCCGGTAGTTTAACTCAATATTGTTAACCTATTTATTAAACTGATTGATTTAACTAGTTTGATGTACACAGTACACAGATTTTGGTGATAAATTCTACCACACAATCACAAATTTCTAATCGTATTTTGTACAACAGCCTGTATATTAATTTTAGGTTTTGGTATTAAATATAGTGTTTTAGGAGTCCGATCAGATGATTCAATTGCATGAAATGACCAAGCTCAATGATGTTGGTATTCGATTGAGGTTTATGGTGGCCAAACAGATTGAGTCAGCTGTTTTAGGAATGTTCCCAACCGCTACTGCACTGCCTTTTGGATCCTCTGTTAATGGATGTGGAAGAATGGGCTGTGATTTAGATTTAGTACTCCGATTGAATAATAATGAAATGGTATATTGATTTAAGTGAAGTATAGCTTAATAGATTTAGGTACATGCTGATGTAGTGCAGTAGTTAGCACCCCCACTTTTCTAACGAGTGGCACAAGTTTGACTTCCAGCCCAGGTAGTTGGTTTCATTTGTGAATAGGATAGATACAATTAATGACACTTTAGAAAACTTGGGGACTATTTTCTGAAGTCCTAACACTCCCATATACATACACTAACACACTGCATAAGGACCCAACATTCAATAGCCAGTTACAGAATTGTAATAAATACAGTAACTACTACTACTACCATATTTAATATGGGGGCTGCACTCATAAATTACCTACTAAATTGCAGTATAAATACAAAGTGACTGGAAAATGGTGGAAAAGATTTACAGTATTTAAGAAAAAACTGCGATTAGATCCTAGAAAAAATAAAATAGTTATAGGATTAAAATTCTCCTCTCTCTATTAAATGTTTTTTTATAAATTCGTTGTTTTTATAAAATCTGGTTAATAAGAGGTTACCAGTTCTCTTTTTAGTCCCTAATATAGGTTTCTTATTGATTAAAAAATAGCAGCATTTGATGCATAAAATAACTAATTTTAGATGATGTCAGAAGAAAATAGATTGGTATATCATTGTAAGGCTGCAGTGGGCTCAGAAAGGACAGTCTCACAAAGGCACATGGAAGCAATAGGTGATTTAATTCAACTTTTTCTGCCAGGATGCTCTCAAGTTCGGAGGATATTACAAGCAAGAGTACCTATTATTAAATATTACCAACAGCTGACTGATGTGGAGTGTGATTTATCAATGACAAATATGTAAGTTTAATATAATCAAAATTGATTTTAGGATACTATACATTATACTCCCATTTATTCTGGTGTTTTAAATAGAACAGTACTCATTAATCATATGACTGCAGTACATACCTCTTCATCTCTTATTTTATTCTCATAGCTTTCTGTGTTTTTATTTATATCTCTAAACTTGAATAACTGGTCCTATATTCTCTATCATCTTATACTTTATATTATTATATTATATAATATTAATTATACGTCTTTCTTCCCAATTACAACAATATTAACATAAAATACTACAATGTATATGTATGACAAATGCTTTATAGGTGACGTTCATCAGCGCTATTGTTTGATAGTTCTTACACAATCATTGTCTCTATTTTTGAAGCATTGATATAATATTGCCTCATTCCAATTCATCATTCCCTATTTTTCTTCAACATATGTATTACTCCTTTCACCTCCTTCAAGCTTGGTTATTTCTTTTTATTTTAGTTTATTTCGTTTATTTTACTGCCCCTTAATCTATTCTTGTCTTATTGTTTCATACTTTTCACCAATATTTATTCCTTGTCTCCTACTAGCTGCCCCTGTTACTTTCTGTAAAACACTGAATTTGCTTTGTACCCATCTCTCTCACATCTCACAGCTTAGTATATTTTTGTAACTGTTCTATGCCCTTTATTAATGTTTCATTATATCATCTATTTCTTTTCTTTTACTACTTTTTGCTCTTCTTTCGTTGTTCTTGATATTTTTGCTTTACTTCTTCAGCCACAGATCTAATGACTTCTTCTTTCATAGCTTTCCGTATTTCTAGCTCTACTTCACATTATTTTCATACCACTTTTTGTTTTTCACCTTCGTCTCTTCGGATAATGCCGTTTTCAAACAATATATAGTTAGTAATATTTTACTAACTAAATTTATTTAATGTTATATTATTTAAATCCACAACACAAGGTAAAAGGGGATACTGATTACATTATATTACATTCTAAATTTTTAATGATTATTTAATTACAGGAGTGGTGTGCATATGTCAGACTTTCTGTATTTAATGGGATCAATTGACGAGCGAGTCCGTCCATTAGTATTCACAGTGCGTAAATGGGCCGCGGAAGTAGGTTTAACAAATTCCTCCCCAGGACGTTGGATATCAAATTTTTCTTTAACCCTCTTAGTATTGGCATTTCTTCAAACACGTCACAGATCACCTGCAATACTTCCATCACTAAATACTTTAGTGAAAATGGCCAGTAAGTTATTACATTAAAAAAAAATAGTTTGATTCTAAACAACATTTTTTAGGTAAAAACGACAAATTTATAACTGAAGACGGCATTAACTGCACGTTCCTAAGAGATATCAATAAATACGTAATTAACAACCCAACATCCAACGTAGATAGCCTTAAATCACTCCTACTCCAATTCTTCGAGTACTACTCACACTTTGAATTCTCAAGCAAAGCAGTATGTTTGAATGAAGCCGTTCCCATAACAAAACCCGACCATAGTGCTTTATACATTGTAAATCCTCTTGAAAGAGGACTAAATGTAAGCAAAAATGTCAGCTTGGAAGAGCTTGAGAAGTTCAAAATGGAGGTCCGAAATGCTGCTTGGCTGCTCGAGACTGAAGGTGTTAAATCTCCAAGCTGGGGCATACTACCTCTCTTTGCTACAAAGAAAAAGTCTGCAACGACAAATAATTCGCATAGTTCACGTCATCCCAAATTACTCATGGTTAGTAAACTGTTTGAAGATGATGACTATAAAAATGATGATGTAAAGAAACAAGTGGACAGTATAAAGAAAGAAACAAAAACTCAAGTTAAGAAGTTGGAACGGTTAGATTTAAGTAGGCAGAAATCGGGGCGGTAGTAGTGGATATAGATTTTTATTTATACAAAAATTGTTAATAAAATATTTATATAATGTTGTGTTTTTTATCTGCTAGGAGGGTTTCCAATGGCGTTGTCCGTGAGGGCTTCTTCTATTATTGCATTTTCTTGGTAAATAGAAAGTACGGTGTCACGGTCTAGGGCCTTAACTATACCAACACCATCTGTATTAAAACATTTGGGGCTGATTTGTGAGGTCAGCCTGAATAGGAGAGAGCGAACGTTTGAGGCTGTTATATTGTATAAATATATACATTTTAACTGGAGTTTTAACTTTATTTAAGGTAGAGTTCTGACTCTATCCCGGAATTCGGGAACCTTGGGTAACTGGTTTACTGCGATTTAGGTGTAAATTTGGGTGTTTTATTTTACAAACTATATTGTTATTATTCATAATGCAATTTTCAAATTTCAAATGTGCGTAAAGAAACCCACCAAATAAATAAACTACTACCTTTATAGGGGTATCAGCCCTGTGGCTTTCCCGCCAATAAGGGTCTTTAATCAGGGGAGTTTGATCGAATATTTACCTTAACTGAATAGAAAACCTCTAAAAACTGTGAAAGGTGATTCACCTCGATGGGGTTTGAACTCACGCTCAGTATGAGACAGACTCTAAACACAATATTTTATTAGTTTCTAGTTTCTCAAAATATTAAAAAAAAATCGGGAAAACGACCCAACCGATCGCGATCAAATCGGCTGATAAAAGCGGACTGGGGTGATCCTTGATATTTTGAGTACAATCTGTCTACTAACATAGAAACAAGTTCGATAAAACCGATGGCACGGGGTCGTTCCAAAATATCTAGTGTGGCCACCACACCACACTCCGAATTAATTAATATTGAATTAAAATTTGTATATATTACTATTCACATTTTCAGCGTCAGTTATAGGTGGCGTCATTTTCCTTCAACCTCGAAAAATCTAGCGGGTTTTCCTCAATTACTGTTGAACAGTATCACAGTTGCACAACAATTGTCTAATTGCACAACGGTTACACAACCGTTGCACAGTTTCATAGTTGCCCCATAGATGCTCAATTAAACAGTTTTACAGCTTGACAATTGCATGGTTTCACAGTTACTGAAAAAATGCAGTTATGGATAATCACAAAATAAAACGTAAAAAAAAATTAAAATTTGAATCAAACCGAGCCGAACCGTATATATGTTATATGACTCCGATCATTCTCTGGGTAGCTGCTCTGCATTGAGCTATAATTGGAAAGAATATACCTAGAATATCCTGGAATATTTTGTGTATGCTACGGAGTAGATTTAAACAATATTAAAATGTGTATGTATGCCATACGTGTCCGTTCCATCGTATTATTCCTCAGGGCTTTAAGAATTTATTATGATTCCGAATTCCTTCTTCATCCGATATATTGTTCGAGATTATTACATGTTCTTTTCCAGTTCTCATTCTTTTCTCCTTGTACTTTTCGTTTGGTCTCTTAGTTCTTTTCTCTATACTGGTCTTCTCTGTTCTCCTATTTAGATAATTCATGTATAGGTCTTCTTTTCTAAGATGTACCTTTTGATTCCTTCACTGAAATTTACTTTATACTTCTGCCGTTCTGGCGTAATTTCGTCCAGTAACTTCATAGTTGCTACCTTTATACTTTCTTTTACAGACATATATATTTTCATATTTACATTCTTTCAATTTCTGGTCTAGTCTTTGCTGCTATAGGTTTTTAGTTGAGTCATCACATAGTACGTGTATTTTATATTTTTTCCACAGTATCTGTTTTTTCTGTTACCCGTTGGGCCTTTATAGATTGTGTGAATACGAATATCGTTTCGGCTATTAGGAGTCTATGCTTGATTCCCCATTCTGCGCCACTTGTAACTCGTATATCTTTAAAGATAATTGAGCTATTCTTCTTTTCCAATGGTGTAATCAATATTTGATCTCATTTGTATTATTTCTGGATCCAGGTATATTTATGAATCCACTTGTGAAATCAGTCTTTCCCCATTTCCATTTATTACGTCTTCTCTAAATGGTCCGTCGTAGTGTCTCCTTTATTGCTTCTGGTTCGACCATTGACATCCCCGGTTATAATGAGTTCTTCGATTGGTGTTGTTCTTTCTATTTCTTCCTGCAGTGTTTGTATACATTTTTCTTTTTCCGCTATCGGGCTATCCTCTGTCGGTCCATACACCCCTAGTATACCTAAAGGTAAATAGTATAGGGACACTCCAGCCAGACATCCTTGAATACAGTTTCTTATAATTTCTTTTAATATATTTTGCCCTTAGATCCCTTGGATGCAGGTTTAAGGTGGAAAGGTGCCCATGCATAGACTGCTGTAAATCGAATACTATTCGAACGTATAGTATTTGCATGTAAAATTTAAGTAAAATACAAATTAGTGTTTGCACCGTAATCTTCGTGTGGTAATGGATATCACGTTTCTTTTTGTTGTTAAAGCAATATACAATAATTCTGTATCCATATACAGTTAATGGGTGACGGACTGTATATGGACACAGTATATTGCTTTTTACAACAAAAAGAAACAAAACCATGCGAACAAAGGTGGGATGGGTGGATGTTTCAAGACCAACGAAACTATATATTTTTTAATAGAATAGCACTCTTTCTGGAGTTTTGAAACAATCTTTCATTGAAGAGCTATGCCATCCTTACGGTTCCATCAACTACTTGATTCTTTTTAGTCTCAGTAATAACGAGAATATCCATGTTCAGTTTTATAAACTCTTCTACCAGTTCGCTAACTCCTTGGTTCGCCATCCTTGGATGTTCCATGGTCCTAATCTGATTCTCCTTTCTGTCTTCTTCTTCCGTCTATTGAGATTTAAGTTTGGGTTATTTGGGTCACCTGCAGCCCCCCCTCTCGTATCCCATGGGCCTCCCTCTTGTAGAGGTGCGTTTCCACCCAGGGATTGTTTTGATTAGTTTTATGACTTGTTTTCCTCTTTTGTTTTTATGCGCCACAATCCCCTGTTGGAGGACCCGTATAATTAGTCGCCCATTCTGGAACAGGCGCTATTGTCAGCCGCCCACGCTGCGTCAGATGCTGACTTGTTGGTCCATGTGAGGTATTTTCCTCTATCCTCTATCTGGCAGACATTCTTTTATCCGCCACCTGCGGACGCGGGGTTGCAGGTTCCCCCGAAATGTCTTCATCGTTATGTATTTCCTGATCTAAACCCTTGTTGTTCCTCTTGCAGTGATGTAATTAGGTTAATTTTGTCGTAACAATTTTTGTGGTGAGTGTTTGGTTACAAAATGCTTGGCTTTTGTTTATCGCCTTTCTTTCTTACCGCTTACTACAAAAATCATTACAACAAAATTAAACTAATTACAATACCAAATCTATGGAAAACCAGTACAATCATACTTAGGTTCAAGAAAGGCGATAAACAAAAGCCAAGCATTTTGTTTATTGCCTTTCTTGAACATATGTATGATTGTACTGGTTTTCCATAGATTTGGTAATTTACATTGTCTTAGGATTTTTTGTAGAAGCTTTGTTAGCTCTTCTGATAGCCGCTGGCCGCTGTACTTTAATAGTTCGTTCTGAAGCCCATCCTAACCAGACGATTTTCTGTTATTTAGCGTATTAGGTCTACGTCACTTCTAATTTGCTGTGTGTCAGTTAATGTGGTGTTTTCATTTCCTTTGAATAGTCCGTTAGGTATTCCTGCCATTTCCCTGCGGATTTTGTATATTTCTTTCCGTTGTTGTCTTATTACTCGCTACATCTGTACGCCATAGAAGTCTCTCTCCAGCCTCTTTGAGATTTTTTTTCAGTGATCGTATTTTAGTTGTCTAACCAACAGAGTTGTTTCATTTCATATTAGCTTATAATGCTGATATGTTTCCGGTGTTATCAATGATCTATATTTTAGGTGGGATTTTTATTGTTCCTTACATATTTCTTTCACCTCTTCGATGGAACCATGGAATTTTATTCGAGCATTTGACGTTCTTTGTTCACACGGGTCAGGATACTAGGGCTTCTTTTGCAGTAGCAGCATTTATTTTACCAGCTAGTTTATGTCTCCTTGTGCGTTAATCGGGTCTATTTTTTGTACAAATCTTTTGTGATACATTTCTTTTGTTGATTCGTGCCAAAGTGCCTCTATATTTATTGTTCAGTTGTCATTGCATCCTTCACCTGCATTCTTGGTTTCATGTTCAACCGAAATGTTCCTAGTACTAGACTACGATCGTTACTTGCATCAGCAGACTTCAGTACCCTAACGTCTAGTATTTGGGTGGGGTTCGTCTTTCTATGTGTGACTATGAAGTTTCTTGCATTAGCAGACTTCAGTGTACTTGGGTGGGGTTCATCTCTCTATGTGTGACTATGAAGTCCAATAATAGATTTGCACCCTCTTGTATTTTCAAAAGTGTACTTATATTTGTCTTTGTGTGGAAAGAAAAAAATCATTATTCTTAGCTCGTTATAGACGCTGTAGTTGGTCATTAGTTTGTATTAACATGTTATTTGTTAAATCGTTGCTTAACCCTGGGGATTACTTTTTTACCTATACACGCATTGAAGTCTCCTAGTAGAATCGTGGGCAGATTGTAGATTTTAATAGGATGATTCTATTTGCTGTGGATTGGTTTGACATCCTCATGGGTGCAGACAGAGAGTACATTTAGGTTTTAGTATGATTGATATATGCACTATTCATTCAGAGATATATTGGCCGCTATCTATGTTATATTTATTATGTGATATGCCGCTGCTCGTTGGTCTTTGTTATATCCTCTATATATAAGCACGTAATTTCCATATTGTTTCCGGCATATTCCGTTTATCTTGTTTTTACAATTCGCTGTTTTCTTGCGTTTGTCATCATCGTTGAGTCAGTCCAATTCCGAAATCTTGCCGGTACTTTTAGCGGTCTTCTTATCTTTTTCACAGGGGGTACGTTGCTAGCCTGCCCTCTAATCCTCCTCTTGTATCTGGGTTTGGGACCGGCAACGTACACAAAGTTACTCAATCCACCAAGCACCACTGCAGACATAGTTCTCTTATTCTTATTCTTATCTTACCTTTTATTAATTAATTAATTAATTAATTAATTTATTTATGTATTTATTTATTTATTTATTTATTTATTTATTTATTTATTTATTTATTTATTTATTTATTTATTTATTTATTTATTTATTTATTTATTTATTTATTTATTTATTTATTTATTTATTTATTTATTTATTTATTTATTTATTTATTTATTTATTTATTTATTTATTTATTTATTTATTTATTTATTTATTTATTTATTTATTTATTTATTTATTTATTTATTTATTTATTTATTTATTTATTTATTTATTTATTTATTTATTTATTTATTTATTTATTTATTTATTTGTTTATTAAATTATTTTGAAGGTCCTGTAGCAGTATAATTATTTCTTCTAAAATTTTTATCAATAAGAGTAATTAATTTAGTGATTATAATAATTAAAAAACTCACAAAATAAATAAGTATGTTGTTAGGAGACCTTAAAATAGATCCCGTCTGGTGCATAATTGTTTATATGTTTTATATACATGTACGAAAATACTTTTTATTATTATACTGATTATAGTATAAGTGTCAATATACCAATTATTCACTGGTAATTGTTAGTAAGGGTTATCATTTAATTAATTGACTAAGCAAAGTTTGATAATATTTTGTTTATGTTCTGCAAGGTATCATTATGGCCACTTATAAGACGCGTGGATTGTGATATTAATTTATTCTATTGATTAGAGCGGCGGACTGAAGGTCGAGTTAATGTCGGCTTTTTGAATCATCAATGGTGCACGTGTTTGTTGTGACTGCACTATAATCTTTTAACGTACTTGGTTAGTGCATGTCTTGTTTATTTATTTTTGAGACTTTGCTTTCACTAGTTTTGATCCATCTAATGCCGGTTTCTGGTTATTTTGTGTATTACATATATTTGATTAATGAGTGCTGTGTCCCCTTGGGAATGTAGCGACGTGATTTTATGATTACAGGTAGGAATATTAATTATTTTCAATACACATTTGCTTGGAATTATACAAATTAACAATCAATATAGACACATACTGATTGTTAATTACATATGAAGACATACATTTTATGATAAATATTTAGTTTTTCATTCTAAATAATAATGGCTACAATTGTATAATTGTTACATGATACACCCACACAATTTTATGTGATATTGGTTTCATTCAGCGATAAAGCAGGACACATTTGTAAGGTTCAAATTAGAAAATAGACGTACTCTATAATTGTTTACATACCAAATCAACATGTTCTAAGTAAAATTGAATGGTCTATTACGTGGTAATTAATTTTAAATGGAAGAAGATGAACACAATTATTATCTTTTTACCATTGTATTTATTTTCTAAAAAACGCGTAGGCAAAACTAGTTGTTTACAATAACAAACAAAGTGGTACACATCATAGTAGTTTTACTAACGTCTTAAGTGAACATTAATTTCCTCTCACAGAAATGCTTTGCCAGTAAGTATACAAATGTACATAATTTGTATACTTGCCGACCAACATTCCTATGGTAATAAAACTATAATCAATTCTCGGTTCAATAACTCTTTGAAAATAGGAGCGCGAAAGAGAAACTTTTTTTTCTTTTTGGAACATAGATTATATCATGGATTTGGCTTTTCTTGTGGATCATTATTCCGACACTTTTCTTTGCTCTTGTGTTTTGTTTGTTTACTCCACTGTAAAAGAACTTGCAGGACTGCCTCTCCTTAACGCTTTTCGTGGGTTTCCTGAAGTGCACATATGTAGATTCTGTTCTCTCTTAGTTGGTTTTCCGGTTCTTGATCTCGTTTATTTAGTGACTGTATGTTGGTCACTCGTAAGGGTGGAATTAGTTTCCTTATTTCGTTGTCCTGGTTCTTTATCGGCGACATGCCGGTAAATTTGTCCCGTTCCGATAGTATTCTGTTTCCTGCCCTACATGAAAAGAAAGGCTGTGTCTTTTTATGTAGGGCAGGAGACTGGTCATATCCTAGTACCCTCCTCCTTTACCGAGACTTGGAACCGGCAACATGATCACTGAGTTACTCGATTCATCAGCAACCATGCAGGCTGATTTTACCCTTGATTCGTGAATACAAAATTAATAGTTCGACTACAAGATCAATATTTGAGAATTCTTATATGTGATTCACAATTGTTTAATAGTGATAGATATTACTTAGTTTTTACCTAGAAATAATATAGCCAGATTCTAAACTGTAGGAAACAATTGAGTATTCACTATAAACTGTTGATTAATGTTGTTTAAACTGATGCAAACAATTATAGAGTACGCCTATTTTCTAAATCCTATTTTGAATCTTACAAATTTGCCATTATTATTTATTATGAAAAACTAAATAGTGTTACTTCGGTGTATTGCTTGCTTGCCTGGAATATCAAAACGAGTCCGGTGTGACTTGTGATTTCCTTGCTAAACTAGGGCGTTGAATAAATAATTATTACTAGTATAATACGCGCATTAAAGGAAAATTTTACCTTCCCTTAAATATGATTGATGTTCAACAATGCATATATTTAACACTCTGATAAGCAGACACAAGTTTGTTTCTCTTATGAGAACAGTAGAAAAAATATCAAAAGTAGTCCGCTATTGTCTTTTATAACTACACAGTTAAAGTAAACTTTTTGTAACTAAACAGGGACACTATTGAGATGCACTGCTTTATTTCAAATATATATGCTGTTCAATTACATGGTTATGCCACACTCACGCTGAGTTTTTATGTGATTACCGTTAACCATTCACTTCAGTTGCATTCACGTGAGTTTAGTTTTAGCGGGTTTGTAGTGTGGTGAGCACGTACATGTATTATTAGAATTGTATAGATTATAAATACATTTTCTTATTATATTATTTCCGAAGATTGTCGAATCTGATTGTATGGTAAGTTAATATTAAAATATATCCTATATGTACTTATGCAAGGACTAATGCACTAGAAAACAGGTCTTCAAACATATAAATACTTTCATAATCCTATCGCTAAACGTCAATAACCGATAAAGATTATTTCACTCTGATTATTATTCATATGAAAATACCTTAATACTAAACTATTTGTTGTAACTGTTGCATTATTTATATTTTATTGTAATATAAACAGAATACTTTGCTTATCAGTTTGTTGCATTCTGCGCATATTCATGATTATTGGAATATATTATCTAGATAAAAATGCAGGAAATAAATACTACAATAGCCTAAATGTTTTTAATGAAAATCTTCATTTTTGTTTAATTGTTATTAAATGTGCTTCACATATATTTAAAACAAATCACATATACTTAAAAAAAAATTGGAATGATCTCAATAGTATTAAATATAACATTATATTAAATTGCGAATGGTAGTTAACTAATATATTTTTGATATTCATGGCGATTTGCCATTAATATTCAAGCACTATTTAATAGAGGTTTAATAATTTTAAAATGTGTTTTTTCTTCTTCTATTTTCTGTTTCCTTTTTGTATTTCTGTTGATATTTATTAATTTGTTACTACTTTTCATGGTAAGCCAGCAAACACACAACGATTGTACTTGTTGGGCCATTTACCATTTCCATATGTTTGTTTACGTGTTTTGTTTCTTTTTATTCCCTATTTATATTGGTATTGTATGTTTCCGGAAATAAAGGCATCTTGTTATTTATTATTATTATAAATCAGTTTATAAAATAAATTATGCATTGAAAATGACGTAGATAACATATTTTACTATACAATTTTTGGCCGTAATTGAAAAATAGATTCAAATTGCAATTTTAAATCCGAGAATTATTAAAACATTGTTTTGAATTGGCGTTTTTTATCTTTTTTCCCCTCCTTATTAAAATCGACTAATGTGGGTCAGGCGCACATCATACACAGGAGTAACAATTCTCGGATTGTTTACATTTTCGTGTTAAATCTGTATAATAAGATTCTTCCTAACCTGCACGAGGTATCACATGCTAGGCACGAGGATCTGGCGCCTGAAACCACGGCTAATCGATCCATCGAGAGACCAGGAAATACCTCTCCTCCCAGGGAAGAATAACTCCAAAGCAGGTTAGTTCATTAACCTAAAGGTTTGAACCCAACCTATGAACCATTATAATACTGTAGTCTCATAGAGTGCATTTTCGACAAAACAATTATTCCTGAAACCGCAACAAGTATAAACACGACTGAAAAAACGATAACGATCTTAGCTATAATATATAACCAAGCATGAGAGAAAGGCGTCCAAATGCAACAAGTGGCGAGGTATAATGATCCTACCAATAATAAAAAGTGCTCGCGTGAATACTGCTCGCAGTGCACGGGAAGGATATTAAGATTACAACAAGCAGGATTCAGACCACATATATCCTGTGTAGAACAAATCCACGCGAATAATAATCGACTTTCTACCCAAAATATTGAACATCTTCAAGGAGTCATACCATCACTTCAACTGCACAGTGAAACACAAAAATAAACGGTCAGAGCAGATCAACGAGGGCGCGGGGGAATACAGGGATGCAGTCGGTCTCCATATCATAATACTTGATACAGTACTCAAGAAATGTCTCAATACACCGCGAGGTATAATGTGGGGAGTAAGAAAAAATACTAGAAGACAAGAGGCAACCTAGTATTCCTAACACAAGAGCTAAATGACATGCAGGCCGAACAGATGCACACATAGCAGCAGCCTCTAAAGCAGGACTAAACATCAATGCAAATAAAATAAAGGAGATGCGCATCAACACAATCAAAGAGGTTGCGCAGTTACTTCTAAGAGGAAATCCAGTGGCACAGGTTGCTGAATTTCAATACCGCGGAAACACACATTAACAAACGGTGGAGGGGCGATACAAGAATTGGAGCTTCGAATTCGAAAAGCGTAAACGACTCTTTGACATCTAAATAATAATATATAGACTACCCCCTTATACTGTACTAACACAAAACTTATTATCGGCATCAAGTCAGTACTGCGAGACGTCGACGTTATATGAACGTGAAGACAAAAAATCCAAGTCTTCATCAACAAATGTCAACGACACATCCTCTTGTGAATATTCTTATGTTTGTCCTGTGAGGTGGAATCTTCGTAAGACACCCATGCCTCCATTACCACCACTAGGGCGAATGTTGTGCCGGGTTCACCCCGAGTTCTGTCGTGGCGCCTACCGGCTAAACCAAAACTCACTCGGTGCTTCTCCGCCTCAGAGGCACTGTAAGCCCCTCGCGTCGTCTTGAGTTAGTCAGTCAGTTCTGTGTCTTAGTCTTGGCCCGGTTCCGGGTCTTGTCACATTCGTCGCTCAATTGTTGTCTTCGGCCTCGTCACGGCCCCTCAAGTCTTCGTTGTATTTCCGTCCCATCACTGACCTGTCAAACAGTACCACTGCATCCCAGTTTTCGCTGTTTTGCAGCATCTTGTCTCCCAGTTCCTGTATGACTGTTTCCGCCATAGGGTGGCGCGCTCCTGGTACCATCGTCTGCAGGTGAAAATGGTGTGTGCTGGACCATCTGACCCACACTACAGTATCGACATATAGCTGATTTAGCCTTGCCTATCCGGACAGGATCTGCGTGGTCCAGTGGTCCAGCTGCCCGTACTCTCGGCTCATCCATGGTTCGAGTTGGGATATGATCTTTCTAGTCCAGACCGCGTGGGATGTCTCCTCCTACCGGTGTTTCCATTTATCCATAGTTATCTGTCTGGCTCGGTCTTTAGCGGATTTTCTTGCCTCTTGGAGTTCCGATTTGAGGTTTGTTACCTGCCTCTTTTGTTGCTCATTTTCCTTCATGTTTCCCTCTTTCAGCCTCTTGATTTCGTTCCGGAGTTTCGTCATCTCCAGTTGCATTGTTCGGATTTGGTTCTTCCTGTTCTTTTGCTTTTCTTTGCCTCCCTGTCAAAGTTTTCAAAGTCTTTTCAAAGTAGTCCACTTTCACGTCATTCAGAAGGTTCTTTATAGTGTTTACTTTGATGGCTCAGTCACGTAAGGAGGTGTGATGAGCCCTAGAACATCTTAGAAATGCGACGCCATCCTGGTCCCAGCTATATACTAACTCCATAACAGAGCGTTTTTCGGATGTCGCTTTATTGGGCCCCCACATCACAACAAAGTGTATTCCTTCGTGGGGGAGTCTTCAGAGTATTATGGCTTGAAAGAATATCTCACTACGAACTATATAGACGCACAGAGGAATGACTAGTAGAGCTGCAAATCAGAAGTCGCAAGTGGGCTTGGATAGGTCATTCCTACGACGACCAGAATGGACAGCGCAAGAGGCGCTATACTAAAATTTACATGGGAAACGAACGGGGGGCAGGCCAAAGTCCACATGAAAGAGAGACCATCAAAGAGGTAAACAACGAAGATCTGGGCTGGAACCAGCTAAGAACGCTAGCGTCGGACCGATCCGGTTGGAAAATACACGCTGCAGCCCTATGTTCCTAGATTGGAATTGGCACTTTTGATATGTGTATGTCAATTTTTGCAAAAGTAAACTCCAATTTAGTGTATACCTTTTACTAATTGTGTTCAGTGATTGTTGACAAAGGGAACATTCGAAGAGATCGAAGCACTCAAATTCACCATGATAACATTCTTGCATAGACGCCGATTTGCTCATGTAAAGCCTGTTCATTGGCATTGCTTTAATGATTCTCCTTCTCTTTTTTGGTAGTAGTATCTTCTAAAATGATATCTGAATGTACATCAAGACTGATTGAATTGCATCTTATACAAATCCGATTATAGCTCGTTATTTTAAAACATATTTTTAGAACATGTTCATGTACTGACACTAAATGTATGCTGAGTATTAAATAAATCTATCTATCTATCATCACTGCTCTATTCGAAATGTATTGTTTTCTATAATTCAGTACAGTAATTAAATATTTTTATAATTAGGTGCAAGTCATTATCAATATTGCATCATCATTAGCTCATTGCATCATCGATAGTTTATTATATAATCATGTTACTTTGTATGAAGTATGAAGTACTTAAGCACTACAGCTCTATACTTGAATGATTTAATAAATATTAGATAAACGTGTGTGTCTACCACTTAGTCTTTAAATGATAAGATAAATGCTCAAGACACGTTCATAATTCCAGCTGAAAGAACAACACCATGTCGAAAATATTTATTGGGAAAATTATTCACAGCACAATTCCTTTCACTGTCACGACCATAGATAAGGGATTCATAATAATAAACGATGATAAGGTAATACATATATTCAAATTATATTATCGATTTAAATGGCACTGACATTATTATTTTCAGATAATAGCAATTGGCAACGAAAATACTTTGGATGCACGAAAGAATGAATTAGGCTTGAAGGAATATGAAGAAATAGTTCTAACGAAAAGTCAAATTTTAATACCAGGGTTGATAGATACCCATATTCACGCACCGCAATATCCTAATATAGGGCTTGGATATGATTTACCTTTATTGGACTGGTTGGATAATTATACGTACAAACTTGAGGAAAAATATAGTAATCTAGAGTTTTCCAAAAAGGTGTTTGATGCAGTTGTTGTAAGTAACCATTTTATGTTTATTAATGACTAATAATAATACAAGGCCAATAATATGGTAGATAGGCATTCGATTAAATAAAAAACCAATACAAGGGTTTATTTTAATATAACTAAAATCGAAATTAATATTTATTTATTTAACAAATTAGCTATATATACACCAAATACTGAGTTGTTAAGCTTTGGGGGTTTCTTCTCTGTAACGATAACATGCATAATTGATGCATGTTATCGTTACAGCGAAGAAAACCTATTAGGTAAATTAGTTGAAGCGAATTAAGTAATATTAAGATAATTCTTGACATAAATGAACATTTCTAGCAAAAAACGTTACAATATGGTACAACGACTGCTTGTTACTATGGACCACTATACAAAGAAAGCTGCCTTGTTCTTGTTGATTCCGTTATAAAGTTTGGCCAGCGAGCTTTTGTTGGTAAAGTAAATATGACTAAGTTAGCACCGAAGACATATATAGAAACCCCAGAGGATTCCATTAAAAATACGGAGTCATTCATACAAGAAGTTTTGAACAAAAAGGTAAGCAATTAATGAATATGGAATGATTTAAGAACTGCAATGGCGTAGTTTGATTTAAAACTAATGAACGATTTTTAATACAATTTTAAAATGAGAAATCTATATTTATATAAATCAATTAAAAATTTGATGAGGTAAGTGCATATTATTTTATACATACATATACGTATGATAAGAATTTTTAAAAAATCCTACACGTGATAGGATTGTTATTTCATCCGATTGTTATCAATATCTGAATACTCTCCTAATTTAATTATTTAATTTTATAACTATTACCTACATTTAATTCAATTAAGTGTTATGTCTATCTGAGATTCTATTTTTTCTTCCTTTTATAATAAAATACTCATCGAGTACAGCGCAATAGATTGATATACGAGGGTTGTAAAGAAAATAGTAGCAACATAGATACAAATCAATTTATATTGAACTTCAAGTAGAATTGCAATACATTCCTTCAATATAATCACCAGCACAGTTTACTACCTTTATAACAAGAGATTCAGTTGGATAGGGTTGTTGCTGTGTGGCTTGAAATGGAGAGTACCGTTCTGACCAGTCTAAAGCATGTTTATATGGTATATGTTTAAATTAAAATAAATGATGAAAATTGAAAAAAAAGGTTAATCGTGGAAATATGCACCCGAATGAGATTTCGGATTTGCATCACATATGTCTGCCGTCCATTCCTCAACGTCAGATTGATATAGACCGTCGATAGGAAAAAAATATATATTTTTTTAAATATAATTTTTTTATATATACTTTTTTAAAATGGTATAATGAACTAAATGTATATTTAAAAAAAACAACCACGTATTGACCTTTTCTCCAATGTGGAGTGTGAATATTCAACTGCATCGAGATTCTATCCCAGTTCTTTGAGAGTAATCGGAAGGCTGTTTAAATACGCATACGTAGATCCTTTGAGATGTGGTGAGGGTAGTGAAAAGTAAATTAATTTTACATTTAAGTATCATCTGGAATCTACTCAAACTTTTTTATTGCAAAATGGGCTAGTTTGTTGAAAACACATATTTTGGTGCTTGCAGAATAGTTTGGTACAACCTGTGATAACACCTCGATTTGCATTAAGTGTAGATCTGGATTTAATGAGTAAATTGGCAGAATTAGCGAAAAAATACGACTTAAATATACAAACACACATATCTGAAAATGTGGCAGAAATAAGGAAAGTAAAGGAGGACTATAACCTTAAATACTCAGAAGTGTATGACAAAGCGAATTTACTTACAAAGAAGGTAAAAGAACATACGTGCGTTTGGCTATTACTAACTTATATTTTTCTAATTAGACTGTATTGGCACATGGTGTACATTTGACCAAAGACGAGGCTCAATTAATTGCATCTAGGGGCAGCTCCATATCTCACTGTGCGGCATCGAACACAAAATTGCAGTCAGGTGCATGTGATGTGCAATTTCTTAGTGAGAATGGTGTTAATGTTGGTTTGGGAACAGGTAAATTAAAATGTCTACTTACCAGTGCACTTAGAAATAATATTCTAAATTTTTGAACTTATAAGCAGTTTAGATTTATATATTCTCTGTTAATAACACTAATCAACAGACATTTTGGTCCCTGCGATATTTTAACTGTATTTAGGTAAATTTTATGTGCAATTTGGTCGATCAGCTCTAAATCAAAATTTAGATATAGATATCTCAAAAGGTAGCCTCTTCTAGAATAACATCATTATATATATATATATATATATATATATATATAAATTTCTCAAAAATTAAACTCTTCGGTGGAACCCACGTCTCCGGCTACCAACTGCGCGACGGAGGGTGGTAGTGGATAGCGCGTGAGATGTTCTTTATCTGGTGATTCTTCATTCAGATAGCCGAATATAACACAAAGTACTTAACTATATATATATATATATATATATATATATATATATATATATATATATATATATAAAAAAATGTGTAATCTAAATTGATGAAGTACCCGTATGTTTCTTTGAAGCATGACTATTTCTAGAATCTTTGTATAAAAGTTCCTACAATGTTCATCCAAATTTATTTTAAGATTAACATATCCATCACAGTGTCCTCTTTAAGCTGTGCCTTATTACTAGTCCAAAAAACTGTTCATAATGAAAATTCGGGACCGTCTCGGGAAATATGGTCCTATGGTCACCTTACTTTTTAAGCCTGATAGAACTTTAAAGTTGAATGAAGGACACATACACTTTAACTTTTGACCATAAATCTAGTTTTATATTTTATTGCATTTATGGCATTCAATTTTGAAAATTACGAGGCATATGGCCAAAGAGACTGTTCCAGATAAAGCGCATTCTTTTGGTCGAATCTTGGACCACTTTTTCGAGTATGATTGCTGTATATATGAATTGTTCCTGGATATGTAATAATGAGTTGTAGCCCAAAGGAAATAATTATGGTACTTACAGCTGCTCTAAAGCCCAATCAGCAAATTAACAAGGCAGTGTGGCTTTCATTCCTGCACTAGCTGGATCTTATATAGCTATGGTCCAAAACCCTTATGATTAAGTGTCTTTGTAACGGATGAACAGAGTCCTAATTGCTGCGATCGGCCACGAATCAGTTACATTTTTTTGTAATTTTTTGACGTTTTTAAATTCAATTCATGACGATTTGCCACACAATACATAAATGTTATATACAGTGATAGAACGACACTTCGGCTAGACCCCTTACATTCCAGGTAATTAATCTACCCATTGCCTTCTACTTAATTCACTAACATGCCTTTTCTTTTTCTTCATTTGGATGATTTTCTTATTCTTTGCTAGCACCCCAATTCTATATCTTGTCACTACTTTCATGGCCGCATTATTCTAGAGACAGAAAAAGCAGCTGCCTAAAGCGTTGAGTTTATATATCTTTCTATATATCTCTATGGTATTCACCATTTCAAAAAGGTTCCGTGGTACTTATAGTACTTCTATAATTATGCGGACACTATTACCTCTCCAAATATTCTTGATTTCTTCTTGATTATTAGGTTAGATGGATGAATATTTACTAACCACTTATTAAATATGCATGTTTTTAGATTGCATTGATTATAACCATGAAATAGTTTATATGGAACTAAAACCACTTTGATGCACCCGTCATGAATTTACTGGATGAATAGTCTAATGTCTACTAAGTGCAAAAATAAACTTTAAACGTGAATTATATTGTACTAGATTCGTCAAGAATCTTGAACAAGTTGAAGTTTCAATTATTCAAGCTCTTAATTTGAACAATAACGTCTTTTATTCAACACACGCGCATGACGTAATAGGTTACAGTACGAGTTGAACATTGCACATGAACATACATATATTACTGTGCTAATGTACTTTCAAACAATTTCTTTAATCCCTAACCATAATATCCCCCACATTATTAATATTATTCCTTAATTTAATTATATTACTTTTACAGATGTTTCCGGTGGTCACTGTGCTTCTATAATAGACGCAATGAGAGCAGCGTTAGACACGTCTATACATTTATCGTTCAACCGAGAAGGTTACAAACCGATTGATTGCTATTATACTTTTTATTTAGCTACTTTGGGCGGCGCTAAAGGTAATCTAATAAATAAATTCTATAGAACATACTGTTTTATATACATAATTAATTATAAAAACAAACAAGTAGTGTAACAAAATAGAATTATTTTCATACACGCCCTAATATAAAAAAAATCGATCCTTGTAGGGCCGTGAGGTTTTTCCGCCGGTAAAGAGAGAAGCTCAGAGGAGTTTAATCACCTTAATTTCACAGAAAGCCTTTAAAAAAATGTAATACCTGATTCGCAAAAATTCGATGGGGTTTGATTGCATGCTCCCCAATGCTGCGTACGCATCTTTAAACATTAGACCGCAGAGCTGGCTGCTCTCATATATGTATGTTGACAAACATACTAACTTGCTGAGAAACGCCCAGATTTACGGAGCGCTGGTGAAAACAGGCATTACCTTACTATCTTCTTGTGATATCATGAACTTAGCCGCGTTCGTTTTTTGTTCGGGGGCTGTTCCGGGCTGTTCTAAGCCAGCTAAGACAATCCCAGAACAGGTCCCGAACGATAAACGAAAGCGGTTTTTATGTACAACTATTTTAATTGCCGTACACGATATTTTTGATTGCGGATATGCCCGATATGTGTGACCACATATAATGGGTTAAATGTTTAAAGTAATAATTTTGTTTGCCCATACTACATTAATTATATTTATAAATTAACTTTCTATAGTCTCACTATTGTATGTTTGCCTGCAGCACTAGCATTGGATGATAAGATTGGAAATTTCGAAGTAGGGAAGGAATTCGATGCGCTTATCGTGGATATGAACGTGGAGGATTGTTCAGCACATCTGCTACAGGACTACTCTACTTTGGAATTGTTACAAAAATTTATCTACGTCGGCGATGACAGAAATGTTAAGGCTGTTTATGTAGCAGGGCGGAAAGTATAACAGAAGTTTCTGAAAAGTATTATTACATTGAGTATTTAATAAAAACTAATTAACTTTACTTCGTTGATTTTCCCTATTGTTGTTGTAATACATTACATTATATATAACATACATATTATGATCACTTTGACGAAAACTAACAAAGATGGCCGAATGCCCGTTGCAACTGGCGAAGTCGGTATCTATGCCATCAAATTCATTAGCACGCCACTGTTAGACAATAAATATCGGATTGAGTTTCGTTGGTTTGTGTCCCATATAGGATTTATTCAGATAGATTTCTGTCTGTAATGGTTTCTAGATTCATACACGATTGTATTTGTGTTCCAAAACTTTTCAAAAGATGGCGCACATATTCACATTTTAACAAATTTGTATGCAAAAATTGATCAGAATCTGAAAATTACGATATATATATATATATATATATATATATATATATATATATATATATATATATATATATACATATATATATATAGATATACATATATACATATATATATATATATATATATATATATATATATATATATGTATATATACATAACAGTATATCGATTTTATAAATCATAAAAGAATTTCTAAAGGTAAAATAAAATAATTTTTCTTGCGTCCTTGTTACTGTATTATTAAAAAAAACTATATAGGACAAAGAGATTTTCCGCCAGTAAAGGTAGAAGCTATAAGTAATAGAATATTACCATTGTATTTTTTACATTTACAGTTCTCGCAAGTTATATTTTGTGGTGTGTTTTTTTTTCATGATATTCCTCTTCATATTTGCTATTACCAAAAGTGATCACATTCTATAACCGCCCCCTGTATGTGTTTTCATTGATTATGACCAGGAGTAATATAAAATGATTCTTTAAAAAAAAATAGGCATGAAGGATATCCCGATCCCTGGTCTAATAAATAGAAAGGTTTGAAGTATATCTATCTAGGTAGTTTTGAAATATTTACAAATTTACTGTCCTACTATGCAAGAACCCGTATCTTGTGGTGTGTTTTTTTTCATGATATTCCTCTTCATATTTGCTATTACCAAAAGTGATTACATTCTACAACCGCCCCCTGTATGTGTTTTCATTGATTATGACCTGGAATAATATAAAATGATTCTTTAAAAAAAAAGGCATGAAGGATATCCCGACCCCTGGCCTAATAAATAGAAAGGTTTGAAGTATATCTATTTAGGTAGTTTTAAAATATTTACAAATTTACTGTCCTACTATGCAATAACCCGTAATTTTTATGAAATACTTGACATTAAATAGAGTGAATATTAGAAATAACTTTAATGACTAGCAACTGTGCAATTTAGCCTTACACTAAAATATGATAGGTAAGCATTCGCTTAAATAAAAAAATAACCCCGTAATTTTGAATTATGACTTTAGTAGATAAACTAATATATTGCTAATACATTAGCACAGTTTCAAAAATATTTTCTTAAAATACTGACTTTGGTATTAAATACTATGAACATTAGCAACGTCGTAATTGTTGATTATAATTATAATGGATAGATAATATATTGATAAATCATTTGGAAAGTTTGGAAAATATCCATTGAGATTGTTTTGAATATTTACAAATTTTAAGCAAAAATTTGTACAAACAAACGTATTTGTCTTTATGAAATACCGACTTTCGTAATAAATAGCATGAAAACTAGAAATAATGTAATTTTTGATTATGACTTTAATGAGTAGACTATTATATTGCTAATGCATTCTTGTATCGACTTCTTTCACGATACTGCTGGCGTATTGGTCTCTTCTCTGCCTATAGTAATGGCAACTAACGCGCTAACACTACAGGTGGACCTACAGTTTAACGTGGAGTCCGAACCACTGGAGTATGTTTAAATGAGAGTATCATCTACTCCAGACCAGAAAAGGTGTGGAGTAAATGATATTCTGGTGTTAAACGTGAAACGTTTTTTAATATATCAAAAATCTCTCGATTTATATTTTTCAACCCTCTAATACCTGCTAATGAATTAGAGGGTTGAAAAATATCAACCAAGGGATTTTTGAAATATTTAAAATTTTCGGTTATAACATACAAAATTTCATTTTTATGAAATAGTGACATAAATAGTATGAAGATTAGAAATACTTTAATTTCCGTCTATTCTGCCTAACATGTGTTAATTTCTTCCCACTGTATAATTTAATTTTCTTGGGAGAAATAACTCAAACCCATCAAATTGCATAACAAAATAAATATGACGTGCAGTGCAGGTGCTCCTATTGCGCCCGAACTCCTTATCTGCGCACATATTTATAGATAATAAATTTAAAATCATATAAAACAAATGAGAAATGGACTATAAAATACAGCAACAAACGTTATATTGCCTTCTCTATTAAAGTAATTTGAAACTAATCTCGAAATTTAATTAAAACTCACAATAAGAATCACCTGCTTATCTAGTTAAAATGGTTTTTAATATGGCGTTCTAACCATATTAAAAACCATTTTGTATACTAACCTACACCTGCGAGGCAAATAAAGCAAACAATTTTGTGCGGGCCTTCCTGGATTTAATTATAAAAAGGATAAAGGATCGGCCGCTTAATAAAAGTTTACTAAAACGTAATCATAATTAATTAATGAACTATCATCATGTAGTATGTATATAATTGTTTCAACCAAGCAGATGCTTACATTAAACTGCATGCATGTATTAATTCAGGTACGTGTTTTACTTTCCGACTACAGCACTGCTGTATATGGAAGGTATTGTTATCGCCAAAATTTCGAATAAATAATTTTGACTTTTCTTTACGTTTGATGATTAATACAGTTGAAGTAGACTATTTTTGGAAAATGTCTGTATGTATGTGTATGTGTAGGAGAAAATGTTAAGACGTAAGAAACGGGAACAAAAATTGAGAAAGCGTAAAAAAAGTGAAAAACGTGAAAACACATTTGAAAAAAACTTAAAACGTGAATCGAATCAAGCCAAACCAAAATATCTTAAATTTTGATTAAATATTAATTTCGTAATTAATCCTGAAAGTCGTGTAGTGCCCATACCAGATATTTTTATATTTTGTTACTTATATTTTGACGGTCGGGTTCATAAAAATAAAATTAATGCTGAAAAAAATAATAAATAAACAGCACTGGCAATCGAAATCGTAAGTGGTGAAAAATGACCAACTTGACAATTATTCCCGTCTTAAGAGGGAAACTTAAGAAACGAAAAAAAACGTGAGAAAGCGTGAAAAAAGTGTAAAACGTGAATCGAACCAAGCCAAACCAAAATATCTTAAATTTTGATTAATTATTAATTACGTAATTAATTCGGAAAGTCGTGTGGTGCCCACACCAGATATTTTGTATATTTTGTTACTTATATTTTGACGGTCGGGTTCATAAAAATACAATTAGTGCTGAAAAAAATAATAAATAGACACCACTGGCATTCGAAATACGTAAGTGGTGAAAAATGACTAACGTGACAATTATTTCCGTCATAAGGGCAGCCACAGCTGAAATAACTTAAATTTACAATATAGTCAACTGCTGTACAGTCGGGTTGAAAAAATACGTGTTACTAGACACTCGTAGTAATCTGAGAAGAGTTCTAGACAGCGGATAGTAGCTCATGCATTAACCCAAGTAAAATATATGTTATCCATAAGGTAATTTACTTATAACTGTGTACAAATAGGAAAAAGTCCCAACAAAGTACCACTAAATAATACATTATTTCTTTCTTACTCATTTCCTCTAGAGTGTGGAGGCTTTTGTTTATCTTTGTTAACTGTTTCCTGTTTTTATAAGATGTTATCTATTTCTTTCTATCTTTTGCAGTCTCTTTTACTTGTATTCACCTGGTGTCCTTGTTCTTCAGTACTTTTACGATTGCTCCATTCCATGTGTGCTGTAGTCTTCTTCTTTTTCTTTTGCTTCCGGATTTCGTTTCCCAAATATTGTTTAGTTGTCTATTTCTATTCTTTTTGCTTACATGTTTTGTTCCTCATCCATTATCTTTTGTACTGCTGATGATGATAGTCTCGTTCTTGTTACTTCGTTTCGTATTCTGTCTCTATTTGTCACTACTTCCACTCTTTTCAAGTACTTCATTTCTGCCGCCTGTATTCGATTTTCTTTCTCTTTGATCACCCAGGTTTTACTTCCATATATTAATATTAGTAGAAATATTGTCCTAAACACGGTCATCTTTGTCGCTTCATCGCTCTGTCACAAATGTCACTATGATAGCCTTGGAATGTTGCAACAGGTTAGACGTCTAGGGGTTAGACGTTTTTAAGCAGATACGTTTTCATATGAAACGTTGTTCTGATTGAGCATCAACTATGTGGTCGACGGCTTCCATGAAAAATATCCAGAAGCTCACATTTCATTCCAAGGAGCTACAAAAGTAATAAAGTAATCTTCCGGTTCTGTAAGGGATGTGAAAAAGACTAAGCGGATTCTTGATGAAGATGATGTAGCAACAGTCCTCTGTTCAAGATAGACCAAGATTATCGCTAAAAACCGATCCGACAAGACTGGAAACAGTAATACTCATGTCCATAGAATCCTTAAAACTCATCAATATCAACCAGTAAGAATTCACACGTTAGAAGAAGGTCATGCCGCAAAACGTCTATACTTTTGTCTATGGGTTGGATCCCGTATTTTTGAAAATATTTAGAATCCGTTTCATCGGTACATCATATTTTCTGATGAACCGACATTTAATTCCAACGGGACAGTGGAAATTCAGCAAAAACTACACTGCTACTTGAAAAATCCAGGCTTCAGTGGAACCACGAATCGCCAGTACTACGTTAAAATTAACGTATGGCGCGCTGTTACATGGCATAATAGAGCCATACTTTTTTGAGGAAACTGTGAATCAAGCTTTATATCTGTAAATACTTAATACCTTTTTCTACGAGGAAATTCATAATTTATTATTTTATTTTTAAGATTTATTTCAAGTCTAATCATAGTTTTGTGACAGAGCGATGAATGTTTTCACTTTTTCATATATTTTTTTTAGGTATTTAAAAAAAATTAAGTAATGTAAAGTTACATTTGAAAACAAACAGTTGGAACCATATTTATAAATGAAGCGGAGAAGGTATTTCCTCTTGCATTTTTCTTTAAATGGTGAAAATTTGTAAACGGTGAACGGAGCAAATGAGGTTTATAAATGTCCAATGGTCCATGACACGGAAGAACCGACAGGGAAAGATTGGTCTCGTGAGCCCAAAATTGTAACCATTCCAGAAGTAGAAAAAGTTTACGAAAATCTACCCCTCCTTGAGGTAAAGGTGAAGGCGACAGGCTGGTTCCCCGTCACTTATAAAAAAAGTTTAATTTATCAAAAAAAAACTAAACATAGCTTCGGGCGACAGGACGAGCAACAAGGAAACCGACACAAATAACGAAAAAGTGCAATAAATCTTGGGACGTGGAATGTACAGGTATTGAGTGCAAAACTAATGGAAGTAGAAAGAGAGATTACGAAGTTGATGATGCACATAGTAGTGTTAACAAAGAAGAAGAGAACAGGCGTAGAGATGGTAAACGACTACATGCACGTGTTTTCTGGAGTATCAAAGGACCAACGTGTAAAGCGAGAGCTATCAATAATGATACATACACGCTATAAGAACAAAGTAATGAACTACGAGGGTGTACATGAAAATATATTGCGAGTAAATATGAGAATTATGCAGCGACCAGTGATTCTGGGAGTGTATGGAATCTCAAATGATAAACCAGGAGAGGAAAAGGATTTTTCGATAAACTACATAAGGAAATCCAGAAAGTTGGAGGGTAATTATACTAATGGGAGATTTTAACAATCGCACGAAAGAAAATGACAAGATATGATAACGTGATCGGATCGCATGGCGAAGAACATAAAAATTATAATGGAGAACGTCTGATAAGAACAAAAGATGAGTGAAGCTCATACCTAGAAGAGCAATAGAATAGGTCCCAACACAGGGGAAAAGAGACTAAGGCCGAGAAAACAGTGGAAGGAAGCAATAACAATGATGACGATGAGACTACGTCGACAGACATTTTAATGGGCGATATACACGTCATTCGCTTCAACATTTGTACGTGCGATGGATGCAGGAGTTAACTTCGTAGATGCCTACAAATTTACTAAAACTAATAAATGATAATAGGTTTGAAAAATTATAGAAACTGTTAACCATTTTATATAAAGAAAGTATAACATCACTGCAGGACCGGTACTGTGGTAGTGACGAGTAATGCCAACACACACTCGTATAATCAGGAAATCTCAGTTGAAGTTTAGATATCTAATAATCTCTTCTGCACACTTTATATGTTGTCTATCTATACCCGATACTGAGGATTCAATACAAAACTGCAGTACATCAATATGCTATAAACATATGCATAGTAAGGAACCCTAATACCATCAGGCTATGTAAAATATGTACAAGAACGAAAAATAAAGCCAAACTTGCATATAGAAGCAACGGCCAATAAAGCTTATCGAATAGCTTTATTGGTCGTTCCTTCTATATGCAAATAGAAAATATGTTTTTGGAACATAATAATCCCTAAGTCTTTAATAGATGTAACACGAGGAATTCTACTGCCCCCTATACTGTAATCGTAATTAATTATATGTTTTTACCTATAAGAGCTAAAGATTTGACATTTTTGTCATTTAAAACTAACCTGTTATCGCTTGAATATAGGAAGGGCGCTGTAGATCTCGTTGAATATTACTACAGTGGAGAGGAGAGTTTATAGTCATAATAATAATAATAATAAATTAATGTTTTACATTTTAATACAATCATATTAACCCGTGCCACAATAATTTAAATTAACCAAAATAAAATAAAAAGAAAACTAATCTCTTGTTTATGTTTATAATTGTAAATGTAATTTTAACTGTAAAAGTAAAACATACTGATAAAATACAATTATTTCTGTATTTTTACTTTCTTCTTGAGAGCTGGCTTAATATACAGCATGTCCCATGACTCAATATTAAACTTTAGTTTTAGGCTAATAGGAAAATAATGAATTTCATTAATACATTTTATTCACCAATAATAGTTCATTCCTTCTAAAATTGGTTTTCTGTAATAAATAATATTTTATTTACATCAGTTATCCTTCCTTCCTATGAAAATATATAGGTTGTTTCAATTTAATTTCAAATAACTAACTGTTAGCAGATTCTTTTTACTATTAAAATATACATGTTGGTACTTTCTTTCCTTGTCATTCAGAATATGCATTATATAATTAAATACTTTCATAATTTGTGTATAAACATACTTCTAAACAAACGTTGTCGTCTATACTAAATAAGGAAGATGATAACGTAATAAGAGTATATATGTATAACGTAGTAAGAGTATATAACAACTTGATATTTTGAACGAATTTATAATGTAATACAAAAATCAAACAACCAGTACAATTAATAAAACTCAAATACTCTTTATTTCATTTGTAAAGTGTATTAAAGGCTTCGTAGAACACGAACAATGAAGTTTGTATAAAGCCACACGTGCACGTCTTATATTTCTGTTATCGGGTGTTACATTTCCTCCCGCTAGCGGCATTTTTCATGAGCGCATTTTTATGAGGTGGAAAATAGGAACCAAGCTTCTTCTGCCTTACATTAGATTGCGATAACAATATATGTTTACATAATACGGGATTAAATAGGGCATAAAACATTCAATTTATAGTGATGCTACTTATGGCATAAAGTTACCCAAACATTTATTTTACAAGACATACGACTCGGCCGAGGATGCAGTAAGAACAACTGCAATCACTGAAATTATATTACTATTATTTTTTTGCTTACGAGTTATGACTAGAACCGGCTTTGCACCTAAGTAACTAAATGAGAATAACTGCTGAATAATGTCACCATGCAGCTCGAGTTTGCATTTTATCGGTTCAGCGCGATTACTATACATTTGGTATTCTTGCCAGATTTGATGCATAACATAATTTTATACCAATGTGGACTTTATGATGTATATATAAAATCGTAAAAATGTTAAGCAATATTATGTCTTAGTAAAAGTATTAATAATTGAAGAAAAAGTAGAAACTAATAGTTTTACTAAGTAACCATCCACAACACCACATAGGTAAAAATTATGTCATGTGTGGATTATAGAAATATTTGAGGTATTTGTCGTAAATGCAACTTGTTTTTTTCAAACTTCTAAATTTATGTTATTTGCTAGTTACGTTTTTGATTTTTTTGTTAATGTTAAATCCATATTATTAAAAATATATCATCTAATGAATGGAATATAAAATTTTATGTGAGTTATTCGCATTTTATATATTTTTTCTGTTTCATACACTTTTAAAATAAAATTCTGCATCAAACCTTTTTATGTTACTCCTGTGAATCTAAATGTAGATTTGGTTCACCCTGCACTATATAACACTCTGAACTAATTATAGCTATTTAATATTTTGGCGTGTAAAACAGTATAATGTCTAAAAGCCGCCGATGACAAGGTGAATTCGAGGTGCAATGGTTTTCCATGTGGTTGCCCGGTTTTGCGGGCAGTCGTCCATGGGAATGCGCTGCGGTTAATTACAGGACGGCGGTCCGCGGCGCAGAAGAGCGACTGTACCAATTTGCCGAAGACCACCCAAGCAGTGTATTACTGAAGACATTAAATTATATCATTAAACAACCTCATTTCGCATTTATTCATCCCGCGGATTGTGGTGCCGGCAACGATATCCTCTTGGTGCGTGTCCACGATTCGATACAGAACAATCATTTAGAAGCGAAACAAATCATTCGATCGGGATGCAAATAGATAATAAAATTTTACTAGTCAATTAAGATAATTTGCAATTATACCTGTATCTAAGGAATATCATATAGTGGCACTTAGGGATGCTAGATTTAAAATTTTGCTTCACCTGACAAAAATTTACTATAAACTATACAAAATATAAATCAAATTAAATCAAATATTTATCAAATTTTAATATTATTATTATTTTTTTCTTCCTCGTATCTAAGAAGTACTATCCGTGTTATTTTCGCAGATCGTCCGTATACTTCTGCTTCATTACGAATTTGATCACTGCTTCACACATCGCGTTGCTCTGCAGCATCCTTTCTCCCAGTTCTCTGGGAGTGACTTCTCCGCGGTACAGGCGTGTGAGCTGGATCATATGTCCCACGATATGGCCATTGGGGCCTTTCTCATCCGGAACAAGTATGTTTAAAATACCCCATACCAGGATAGTATCAGTGATACAGCTGTCCGTGTGTCCGGATCACCCTTGGTTCGATTTTTGGGATGATGCTTGTCCATTCAGGCATTTGTAGCCTCATCCCATCTGCATGGGTATCTTTAGATTACGCGTTTTAGCTTGGCTTCCTTAGGGTCAGCACCTCCCTTGGTTGCTGTGGAGATTTCTGCCCGCTCTTCCACTTCACTGCCTGATTACGTTGGGTTTTTTTAGGATACCCCTTCTTCCACGGGCATCTGTAGAGCCTCGACAGAGCTGTCTCCGCCCTGGCTAGCTTTCGTGCGGCCTCCAGCATTGGCTGGGTTTGGTTGGTATTCGACTTTAGCGTAGTCCCCAGGTAGCAAATGCTCCTTTAATGATGAAATTGTCCTCCATCAGTTGGAGTGTGGTGGCATCATGGATTCCTACTCTCTTAGTCGAGAGCCACCTTTATCCTGTTTTTAACGATGCTGAGTGCTATGCTCGTCATCCATGTCGTCATTGTTCCTACGACGTCTTTCATCTTGTTCTGTGTCTCTTGTAGGTCCCGTCTTCCGGCTACGCCATATCTCCAAATGCCACTAATGTGACGTCCTCCGGTAGTTCCAGTCTCAAAGCATCAATGGGGTGGAGCTGTTACAACCGCCTTTATCCCGCCAGCTTGTAGTCTTGGTGCGGTACTGGTACTGGAGCTTGGTTAGAGCTCCAGCCGCTTTAGCCCTTTACATCTTTGCATCGCCTTGTTCGTTTCGTTGCGACTTTCAGACACCTCTTGGTTCCACCAATAGATCTTTTTTCTCGCTATTTGCGCTCCTGGGTGGCACTGCCAGTAGACACGCCTCTTGTAGTCTCTCATTCAGTTCTTCTGCCATCTGATCTGTGTTAGCCGTTCTTAGTGTTCCTATGTTTTCTAATGTTTTCCTAAGGAGGTATGGGTCCATGGCGTCCATTTTCCACTTCCTTGTAAGTGGGACTTGGGCTGAGCGACCACTTTGCTGGGTTGTACGCAGTAGGTAATATAGTGGTGGTCGTTCAGCGTCTCTTCTTCCAACACGCACCAGCCTTTGACTCTCCCCTATTGACGCGAGGGTTCTCTCGATATGGGTGGCCGATTCTTTTCTACTGAAGGTCATTTAGGTCTCCCGATACGACGACCTGCGGGGGTGCGGTCAACAAGCACCCGCTTGCTGCCCGGACCGTTTGCTATAACTTGTCCATCAATGTTTTTGCGTAGTTTCTGCTACAGTTCGGTGATAAGTAGCATCCAAATATTATTATGTCTTAACACATTCTCCTGGCGGGTGAGCCATAGGACGCGATGTGCCCATGGTGGTCGCCTAATATTTTTATCCCGATCTCCCCCACCAGCCCATCAGTCACCCTCGAACAGTCGAGTATATGTTGGTTGTGTTCACTGAAGATAATAGCATGGGCTCCTCTTCATCGCGGTACTGAGCATCAGTTCAGCCTCTCCCGACGGTTACCTGCATTATGATGACCTGCAGACTTGTCATCTGTCGCTGGGTTGTCCTCCTGCGCCGGTTTTCCATCGCCTGGCGTGCTCCTCCGCACTGCATAGTGCGCTGTAAGGCGTTATTCGTTTACAGCCCCTCGCCCGATAGCCATCCTCCCCGCACCTAAGGCATAGCTGCTTCTGTCTTGGCCAGTTCATGTGCCTGGGCGATGGCCATCTTCCCAGCACCTGCTGCACTCATAGGGCATTTCTTCTCTGCGGATGGTATTGCACTGGACTAGGCCGACCCGTAGTTTGGTCACCATGAGTGTCTCGGCTTCCAACTCTATATGTCTCTTCTTGGTCCTCTGTTGCTGTTCTGAGGATCTGTTCTACCCTTTTGTCGGTGGTCAGAATGTCTAATCCCGGGATATGGAGGGTTGCCTCACTGCCTCTTCACCGAGACCTCTGCTCATGGTGCCTTGGCAGTTATGGCCCCACATAATGTTCCATAACCTTTGACCCTGATACGCAGATGTCCATTTTCGGTTCTGACCATGCGTGCGATGTTACTGTTCGCGCGGTCCATTTATCGGAGGTCTTAGCTTTGACAGGCTTGACCAAGATAGTCTCCTCTCTCTTTTCTCTCGGCTTAGTGGCTGGGACGTGGGTCGTTGTTTGTCGTGTCTTGTCTGGTACTTCCTCTCCATTGTCTTTTAGTATCGCTTAGGTGGGCGACCACACAAGCTGATACTCGAGTATTTTTCTTCCGTCCAGAGTAGTTAATCTCGATAGCTGTTCAAGACTGTTACTTCTGCCAACTTCTGGTTTTAGCTTTCTGAGTTGTCTTGCCCCTCTGAAGAGTGAGCTTTTCGTGCTGTTTGCGTTTGTAATGTAGCATATCAAGTAATGGGTTATCCACTCGGTTCTTTTAGGCGGCCCATTGCCGTTTCTCACTTCTACCGTCCGGCAAATGGTCGCCACTTCCCTTAGTTTCTGGTCCATTAGTTCATGGACTACTCGACCGTTTTACTTGGATCATTAGCTTGTGATCGTCCTGGACTCCGTCTTCAACAGTCGGACTACCGGGGTGTCCGGGGCAGACCTAGCTTCAAGGCCCCTTCCTAAGGTTACCTTCATGAAGGTTGTTTCTGGTTATTCTTCTTCTAGTACTTTTGTGACTTCTTCAAAGGTGGATTGTTTGTGGAAGAAACCCTGATTCTGGTTTCTTCCGGTGTCTCCGCTCTCCATTTATTCAGTTGCATCTTCATAGCTGTCATTGTTTTCATCATGCAGGCTCTGCCTTGGTCCTATTGTGCTTTATATGTCTCAAGTAGCTCTACTTTTTTCGGCAGTTGTTGATCCCTCGGGACCTGGGGGGATCTCAGTGGTGTGTCTATTTTTCCGAGATGCTTTTCATATATCGCTCTGAGAATCGCGCGTCAGTTTTTGCTTCCTTTGTTATATTGCGGGTTCCAATTGCCGTGTCTGTTAGTCTCAGGACGACGTCTCGGGATTCGGCCAGTTCTCTTAGTGTGTCGTCCTCTTCTCGTAGTCCTTCGCTCGTCCATCTCTTCGCCTCTGGTACCTCTGTGGTTCGTTCAGGTGGCTAAGTTGTTTTCCCCTTGGTGGTTAGAAGTGTTGCTTCTTCTTCGAGTTTTCTGCAGTGTGCATTCTCAGTAAGTCCGCTTTCGACTCATTTATCCTTTCTTTCTTCCGGCTCTTCGGCGTATAGTAGTTAACATGAAAAGTCTAATTTAGATCAGCAATAATACTTTACTATATTTTCGTTTTAATACAAGAAAAGCTTCTAGCTTTATAGCTTATAACCCAAGGGCAAATAGTAAGTTAGCACATAGCCTACACCAAAAAGTAAAAGGCAAATAGAAAATATAGATAATATATAGTTAGCACTTTATCTTTAATTTTTAAGTAGTTGGATTTTTAGGGGGCGCTGAGTAACTTTTTATCTAAAAAGAGGTAGACCAAATAGTTTGGGAACCTATGTTGTAAATGAATTGAAACAAGATAAGTTTATGCTACATACATTCAATCATATCTAGCGTATACATATATTTCATTAAAAACCATATGGGAAATAAAAAACTTTTATTTTATTATATAACGTACATTTAATATTATGTTACACAAGCATAATTACCACATAGAATTTATTATTAGATTCACAATGCACCATTACATTTAATAAAGCAAAATGTGCAAATGTGGCGTTATTGTTCTTGGACACATGCCATTATTGTATACATTACAAGTGCAATTATAATTATTTACGTCCATCCATTTGATATGGTTAAATTATATAGGTGTTGTGTGCAAATCACAAGCCAAGCATTAGCAAGAAAGTGCGGAAAGGTACAAGAATAGTGCGAACTTAATGTGGCCATTTATAATCTGCAGCGTTAATGGTACTATCAAAGCGATTACTGTGTACTTAGAAAATTATATATACTTGGAAAAAAAACAGGAATTATATTAAGCGGACAATGGATGAAAGAATTATGTTGCTAAAAGGATGTGACTTGGAAGTACAGTTTGTCACAAAAGTTATTATATTAATACTTACAGAAACGGCGGAACGGTGGGGAAATATCACAAGCAATTACAAATTCAGTAGTCAAGAAAATATTCACATTCTGGTAAAATATATACGTACTCACTAAATACTGACATATATTATCGGAATTAATATTAAATATTTAGTAGTCATTCCGATTTCATGGATAAGGAGGCACATTTTTCATTTCAAGATCTCAAATTTAACATAATTATTTTAGTATTTAGTATTTTGAACATCTAGGGCGATTGTTAACTATATCCAATCACAAGTACTTTTGTTTATAATTAATCGCCCTTTCAGTTGTTCAAGCTATAATACTTTATTTGTTTAGTATTGAACCCCTTCCTGGTCCTGGGCAGCAGTACTATTTAGGGAGCAATATAATATATAAAAAACTTCTATCTTTATAGGGCTATCAGCCGTGAGGCTTTTCCGTCGGTCAAGGGAGAAGCTCAGAGGAGTTTAATCACCCGGTATTTACCTTAACTTCACAGAAAACCTCTGAAAACTGTGAAAGGTGATTCGCGAAAATTAGCTCCCAGCTTAGTACGAGACGGACGAGGCCTCTAACCACTGAGCTGGCTGGAGCAATATATTTATATAAAAAAGGATAAAGCGATATCTAGTGCATATCTTTGGAATGCCTTCTATTTGTATTATTCGTATAAATTTATATATATGTAGTTTGATATATTATAAACGTAAGAGGTAGTTTTGAATATAAAATATGGCTGGCATAAACATTTAAGAAAGATTGTAACTCTGCTTGGAAATGGTATTATCAAAATAAACGTCTCCTTATTGTTCTAACAATATTAGCCATTTTGATAAAACACGTATACACGCAACAATATATAATATTAACTGCGATCTATCTTCTTTTATATATTTTGTGGCTGAAACGTGTGTGCCTGAATGTGCGCAAATATGAAATCTCGCCCATAATTCGCACGTGTCGCCCGCAATATTCCCAAAGATGAGCCTCGCCAGCCCAAATTACATGTTAACAACGCGCACAGCACACCACTGTGGACAATCGGCGTTATCTGTTCGCCAATTTTTACTGTCGCCCACCCCCGTTTTTAGCGACCGGCGCCGGCTGCTATAAATGGATGCCGCAAACCCCTAATATGCCCCCAAAAGACAAAACGCACAGCGTACGGAAAACAAAGAGATATGGCGGCTTTATGCTTTGCATGCAAAAAAATCACGTATCGAATGAAAACTGTTTTTAGAAATGCTTAATGTAGAAATAATCTAGTTGATTTTGATTGAAGTTATATATTAAGGGTACTCGACTTCCCGATTAAAACTTCATGATTTTCACTAGTAACGACGTTAGTCAGTCCGAACAAACCGTTTTTATATAGGAGATATGCCTGTCGGAGAGGTTATTTAATTACAAAAATAGCGAAATCCTGATATTTAATATAATGCTAAATATGTTTTTAATTGTAAACAAGCAAAACTTTACTTATATTATTTGTTTTTACTTCAAAACACTTAATACTTCAATTAAATAATGGATAAAAATATAAAAAGAGACGTCTCAGTAGGAATTCAAACCTGCGACCCCACGTTTATAATAATAACATACTTTGAATTTACAGAAAACGTCTGAAAACTATGAAAGATGATTCGCGAAAATTTACCCGTGACGGTGTTTGAACTCTCGCTCAATGCTCAGTTCGCGACGGACTGCGCCTCTAACTACTAGGCTACTAATTACTACATAACTATATATTCATGCCAAATATCTTAATCAACTTAAACAAAAGTACAGTTCAACGACGTTCAACGTCTTCTTCCACACCACAGCTTGTAATAAAGAAAAATAACGCCAGCAAGATCTCGTGTGAAAGGACACAACCTGCTAATTAGTTAATTGTAGATAGTGTTCCACCGCTTAAGAATTATAAAAGAATATTAAAAATACCATCTAAGGTAAAAACCAAACCAATCAAACAATAACACTGTTATTACTGTCATTCTCTAATGTTATAGCCGATTCTAAATCAATTTCATAGTGTAAATGCTAACAATATTAATATAACAAATTAATAGCAGTTATATTTAATTATTTGAATTGTTGGTTAATAACGGAATGTATAAAATATTAGCTGATTAATTAAACCGTTGGCTTTTGAATCGCGAATACTGGTATAAACTATAAATACCAAACTATGATGTAGCATTTAAATTGGATATATCGACAACTTCATTATATTTCCCAGTAAGATTTAATTGTTTCATCCTCTACATTTCTCAAGATTGCCCCATCACAATTGTTGTCGAATCTACCAAGAGCACTGTTCACCAATTGTCCTGGTCGTTTATTTTTTTTTGCTGTACTTTATAGCGCCGCTCGTCCGCCGAAGACGCCCGCGGGTCGTAATGCCCAACAGTCACGATCCTCTCGCGTCGTAGCATCGACATCAGAAGCATTGTTGTCCAATAAAAGAAAGCAATAAAACAGAAGTCATCAAGAGCCGGACGGTTACAGTGGTGGACGGGGTAGACGGCCATGTTTGATAATAAAGGGCCCCGACGAGCACGGCGATGAGACTAATTGTCGGACGTGGTCAAGTTACGAATGTCGGATTACTCCCTTGCCCGCGTTTTCATTTACACATTGCCGTTTATGCACGCTCATTAACCATGACGATCACAGATAGTTGCCCATTGGAGTTGCTCGTTTTTCTTGTTCGACCCGCCTGTAGTTCAGCTATCGTTTATTTATGTGCAGCTTTGTTTCTTTTGATGTATTCATTAATAAAGTTTTTCATGATAATATCACTTGCTAATACTACACTGTATCGCAGCAATCTTAATGGGTACACGATCCCTATAATTACACCTTTATTTCTAGTTGTGAATCTTAAATTTGTGCAATTTATGAAGAAATGTAAATTACTGTGTTTTTTTAAATTTATTTGTTTAGATACAAAACTAGGACACGAACAATTTAAATATTGGTATTTATGGATAAATATCGGTATTTTATAGATATTATGCAATGTCATATATGTAAGTATGTGATACTAATCTGATAAAACATATATTGATACGTTTTATCAGATTAGTATGATATATATATATATATATATATATATATATATATATATATATATATATATATATAAATAATGACAATTAAAAATAATACATATCACAGCTAAATCTAAAATTAATTATAGTACCTAATTAATTAATTCTACTGGTGAATCTTAAATTTACATAATTTATGAAACAATGCAAATTGATATATTTTTTTAATAAACTTGTTTAGAGTCACATGTCACAAATCTTCAAATGTAGAGCAAACGTCCTCAAACTTGTCGATTTTTGGATAGACCTCCAAGCTTTCCTAATATTAATTTTGTACAAATTCATCATGTTCAATGTATTTTTAAAGCAGACACTTCTACTTAATAGAGATTACTATAGAGTGAATTTTTTATAGTTATATTTATTGATAACAACGTCACTAAATGCAAATCTAGCAACATTTTTATATAAAATAAAAACACACAAAAATCAATGCTTTTAATGACTGAGATGATGTTGATGCTTTAATAGTAAAATATTAATATTTGTTTTCCATTTAGTCAGGTTTAACCTTATATCTCCTCGGCCAGTGATATCCATTTGGATGGAGGTAATCAGAAAAGGCGAGGTACGAGAGAAGCTAAAGGGTGTTAAATGGAGGTGCATTCGATGCAGCCGTTAGAGATTGTGATAGGGGCGGCGTTAGTTAGAAGAAGAGTGGGGGACTGTGGCAGAGTTGGGTTGACGAGGAGTATAAGATGAAAAATGCGTGGTGGCGTTGAGAGATGGCGAAATAGGGATATGGAAGAGGTGAATTGGAAAGAGCTAATCAGGCGAAGAGGGATTTAAGAAAACGTACGTAAGAGACAAAAAGTAGAGGAGATCCAGAAGGTGGAAAATAGGTGAAGGGAGGGACCTAGACGGTGGTCGCTTCCAGTATTAAATCTGTTCAGTACCTCTACATTTAGTACTATTTCGATGCTTTTTGTTAAAATCTAGTCAATTTTATTAAAAGTTCTCCCGTCTGGGCTTGCCCAGGTTTATTTGCGCTTGTAACTTTTTTTGAAGAAGATGTTGTTTGTGATTCATTTTATTTATTTGTATTGTTACGTATATTATCTTTTCATATATAGTAAGAAGAAGGATATGCATTAACCAAAAATTAGAAAGAGCCCAAAACGTCGAAAATTCGATACCCAAACAAATAGACAGAGAACAACTTTAACAAATTTCAAACGCTCCTGACGAACAAATTCTCAGAACAGAAATTATATATGGATGATATAAATGTAATAAGCAAAAAGTTCATTTGCACTCTAATTCAAGCAGTGGTAGCATACACTCTATCAACAACTAAAAGACAAACAAAGTGCACAAACCCTACACATGCTAGACAATCCAATACAACTTATAACGTCAAACAAAAGAACAGTACATCAGAACAGTAGTAAACGCAGAGATCAATAAGACCGCCAGCAAAATTGCAGAGGAAGATATCAGAAAAACAACGCCCGAATTGCACAGAGAGTACTAGAGCAACACAAAGGGACGAATATGTTCAGAAGATCAACAAGAAGTACAATGCTAAAGAAGGAAAACGCCACAATGAGAGATAAAGAATTCAAGGAAAACAAGAGATTATAAGGACAGTACAAGAATTCTATGCAAAGTTATATGAGATGAAGGTAATGAACGATATATCCGAACAAGACCAAGTTAGAGCCATGAACATTAATTCTGAAGACTTAAAGGATGAAATTAGATAGCACTATATCATATGAAGAACGGGACAGCAAGAGCGAAGACGGAATAATAGTGGAGATGTTAAAACAAAGCAAAAATATACTAGTGCACCAATTAGAAATATTGTGCAACAAATGCTTGGAAAACGAGCTACATCGTTAACTTAGAAAATTACAGACTGATCAACCCTGTATCTCAGTTATAGAAGCGTTAATCGAATTTAGAAATACCTTCGACACGGTGGAAGTATGGGCACTACAGCAGGCCCTAAAACAGGCTACAATTGACCACAGATATACAAACTTAATTAGCAACATCTTTTCTTTGTCCTATGAGGTGGAATCTTTGAAAGACATCCATGCGTCCTTACCACAACTAGGTGTTAGAGGCATGGGCAGTGCCGGATTCAACCCGCGTTCTGGCCGGAGCCAGAGGCATACTAAGCGCCCTAGTACTGCTAGTACCGTCTCACATCAGTCATTCTTGTCTTTTGTCTTGACTCGTAAGTCTTGTTATGCCACGTCTGCAGGTCAAGATGATACTTCTGCTTCATAGATTGTTCGCCGAACCGGGCTACGGATCCCCAGATTGCGTCAATCTTCAGCATGAGCGTTCCTAGCTGGTACGGAGTCGGGTGTTCTATTCCCAGCCATAAGTTGCCCCGGTCTCGTTACTATCTGTGACATTCGTATAGTGTGTGTTCAGGGCTATCTCTTCTGTTGCAGTACCGGAATCTGAGCGTACTGTAGCTGGGCTGTTGACATGTGATACAGTTGCTAATATGTCGATTTTTTTTTCGTCCGGGCCACCGAATTTTGAGAACAGCCGAGACAGGGCTGTTTCCGTTGCTTTCAAGACCTGTGCCGTATGGCTCGTGTTGGCCTACAGGATGGTGCCTAGGTACTTGCTCTCCCTTGCTATCTGGTGTCGGGTGCGAAGAATCAGAATTCCGCAGTGTCTGACATTTTTGTAGTTGGGCAACCTCCGTCTTTGTTACCACAATTTAGAGACCAAACTCTTTCATATAATTGGCGACCTTTATGGCTGCCTTACTTAACCTGTGTTTTGTCTCTTTTAGCTTTTTTCGTCTAGCTATGACGGCCAAGTCGTCCGCGAAGGCAATCGTAGCTACTTATGATTGTAGTGTCAAGCATAGTACGTTGCCAATCGTTATTTTTTATTCCACAGCAGCGCTCCAAGTACGTAGCCTTGCCATACTCCTCTTCTGACGGTGTACCTGCTCTTCCCCATTGGCCCTTCATAGACAATCTCGCTGTCACAGAGGTAGGCTCTCACTAGTCTCTGCATTGTCCCCGGTATTCTCCTACGCTTTATGTTCTTTAATAAGTGGCTCCGTGATTGCCACCCATGCCAGGTGTTGAAGGCGTTGGTCACATCCAGAGAGGCCATCACGCAATATTCCCGCCATTTACATGTGTCTGTGTTAGCAGTCATCACCATCCCGTGGATCGCCAGTATGGCATTACTGGTTGATCGGCCTTTTCCATGATAACCAGTTAGCTTCCCCATACTTATTATTATGGTAGTTTATTCTCCGGTTGAATCCACGATCCGATCCGCGATCAGGCACTCCAGTACCTTCACCGTCCCATTCAGTAAGAAGAACGGAAGATACGGGCCTGGGGGTTTGTTCGGCTTCGGATCAAGTACCAGGCGAGCCGACTTCCACCTGGCCCTCCGAAAGACATTTGTTCACTGTTTTTGTGAGGTTCTTTATGATTGCTGGTGCAATCTCTCTGACGAGCTCATTTAGGATTTCGTCTGGGCCATCTCCTTTGACAGCTTAGCGCTGACAATCAGCACGTCTTCTTCTTCCCAGTTGGACTGCCAGTTCGTCTTGATGTTCGTTCGTCGTTCTCTTGGCTGCGCTTCTAGAAAAGAGCGCTTCCGCTACCGACTTAACACCTCCGTGTATTGCGGATTCTGGTTCAGGCGGGCGAGCTCCAATCTTCTTCAAAATGATTCTGTAGGGCAGGCCCATGGGTCGTTCTCGATCTTCCTACAGAGGTTCTTCCAATATGCCGTCTGGCTGCGTCCGCCGGTACTTAGTAAGATCTATCGAAACACTACTCTATAAATCCAGCTACACGAACAATTCGACAAAGTGGAAATTAGCAGAGGGGTGCGGCAAGGAGCTCCTATGTCAACCAGGCTCGTCATCCTGGATTTAGAGGACGCACTGAATGATATCGACCTGCATTCATATCAATAGAGAGAAACTTAGCAACTTAATATTCACCGATGACATTGTGCTGATAGACGAAAGCAGGGAAGAACTATTAACATTCATCGAAACATCTACAGGGCCACGAAACATAGGCCTAGAAATCAACTTCGACAAAACGAAATACATGGCATCAATGCCAGACGATGACGGACAAATCGCTCTCAGTGGAAATACAATCCAGAAAGTAACTACATATAAAATACCTAGGGTAAACAATAATTATAAGGATAGCTAATCAACAACTGAACATAAATGAGTGAATACAACAAACACGGGCGTCACATGGCAAGATAAAAGATATCTGGGCTACGGATATCCCACTCCATCTAAAAACCAATTTATAGAACCAAAGTACTAACCAGTAACTATTTACGGGTCGCCAACTTGGACCTATACGACAGCAATACTTGATAGATTCAAAGATAACCAGAGAGCTATTGAGAGAACAATACTCGGCATATCATTAAAGCACCAAAAACCAAACTAATTGATAAGGGAAGAACGAAGATTCAAGAAGAATCAGTTAGACAAACTAAATGCCTTCGAAGCGTGGTGTTACTGGAGAATATAATACGCCACATTCTCCAGTAATACCATGGACAGATCAGGTAAGTAACACTCAAGTCTTAAATAAAATGGAAAAAGAACTGGAAATAATTCACACCATAAAGAAGAGAAAGTTACAATACCTAGGCCACATAATGAGAGGACCCAAATACGCGCTGCTACAATTGATAGTACAAGGAAAGATCAGAGGAAGAAGGAACATCGGAAGACGCCGAATGTCCTGGCTTAAAAACATAAGGGACTGGTTTGTCTGTTCGTTCATTCTACTCCGAGCTACTTTGGTATATTTTCTCTGAGATATTCAAAAGGTAGTTTATACATTCATTCGCGTCTACTTTCTTATACAATGGCAATAGTTATTATAGCTAGTTCCCAGTCGTCTTCTGGTATCTCATTTGTTTCTATTATTTTATTCGTTATTAAGAGCAGGCATATTTACCCGGCCCCGCCTATCTGTTTTTAAATTTCTGGTTATATTCTGATGTGTCTCGCTGCCTACCCGGTTTTTAATTTATATATTGCTTTTTCCAACTCGTCCCAAGTTATTTGTTCAATTGTTAAATCTAACGGCAATGCATTTCTTAGATAGTATCTTAATTTTAAAGAATATATAGACATATATTGAAATACTACTTAAATTATATTATACTCGCCGCCATAAATAAACACTCAGTAAACGCTGATGTATTTTAATGAATTTTTCAGAGAATGTATATTATATTCCTAGTAAATCCACGTTTTATGAAATTTTCATCAAACTACATCGACGTTTACTGGGATTCATTTATTTATGGCGGCAAGTATATATTATATACATATTTTTTTACATTTTCTATTAATTTCAATATTCAGTATACATTTAAAAGAGCTTTTCTAATAGAGTATGCGAATCATGTTTTGCCTACTTATTTTGTGGGCTATCATTGATATTCCAAGTTTGAGCCGACTTATTGTATGTAGAGACTTCTTTCATAACAAGGTTTTTACAAGTTTTAGCAAATAGGAAATAAGTAAGCGCGCCCTCTCAATATCCTTAGTTATTGCATTAGCTTTAAAATGACTTGATTTTAGCCGATACTGTTATATATTGCAAAGCAAAAAAAAACACGTTTTATTTAATCTTTAATAATGAAGGTAACAATCCAATATTTGATATAGTTTAATATATTAAATATTGAATTGCTACCTTCATTATTAAAGGATAATGTAATATTTGAAACCACATCAAATTCGTAGATCCCTATCCGTAGTAAATATTTCTATTCAATCTCGATTGTTTCTTCTTAATAAAGATAAGGGTAGAGAAGGTATTTATTAGTATTCAGGTGTATTAGTATTGTTCATAAGGAAGGTATTGGTTTCGCAAAAAAAATCGAATTCCTAATATTGTTTACTTAATGGAGGCATGTAAATAGGTTATTTTTGTAAATTAAGATACGGTTTAAATGTAAGAAAGGTGTGATGTGTAAATTTGAAAATGTCATTTTCTAATACATTGAATAATAGTGTATATAATATTCTTTGATACATTTTTATGGATCAGCCTGTACCGGCCGTCGGTGTTGTTTTTATAAAAAGCGGCCCTCGCCTCGGCGAAGGAACGCGCAGGCCATTGTGGTGCACATAATAGAGGCCGAAAACAACATAATTTACGACGGGGGATGCAACCACGGCCGACCCACAAAAACTTAATAGCTTATTTATTCAAAACGTGAAAAATTCAAAATGGCCTCCGCCAGGTATCGCGCGCCGCCGCTGCCGCAGCCCCGATGTGAAATTTATAGAACCGGCCCCGGGAATAATGAACGCGATTATATGTATATACGGCGGTGCCCACAAAAAAACATTGAAAATAAAACGAACAACATAATGTGTATATTAAAACGAGATTGTGTGCGAGCAGCCACCACGCCGCCTCCCCCCTAGCTCGCTGGGGCTTATTATTATTTTTTGTTTCTCACCGCGACGGCTCTAATTTATATAATTACGCGGCGCACCGAAGCCGCAATTATACACGGACAAGATAATTAATTTTTTTTTCGGAACGTACTCGAAAGTATCGGCGGTGGGCGCTTTGCATAATTTTTAATTTATATTTATAATCCACAAAGCGGAAACGCGATAATACGACGGTGTTGATTACAGAGGGTTGCAGGATATACCGGTCATTAAAAATTAACAAAACGTGTTAAATTATATTTAAAAAAAAATGTATCCACGACCGTACTGGTGCGAAAATTAAACAGGTCTAATTAACACCGAGGTGTTAATTAGTATATAATTAATCGCGCGTGGTGTGTTAATTAATAATGCAGTCGATTGCATCCCACGACATAAAAAAATACGTTTGACTGGTTAATAGTGATTGCTGGAAATAGTAAATGAGTAATAAAGTAGGTACGATAATAAGGATGTTAGATAATTGTTTAATAAATTAAAATCGTAAACCTTGATACTTTAAATAAGTTCCATTACTATATGTCTGAGACGAGAGTGATCAACAGCATTATTTCTTCAATTCTTTGTACACATTTATTTATTAAGTGTTTAAGGTACTAGTTGAGTATTAGAAGAGTAGATGGCGTAGCCTTTAACTTTTGAATTAATAATATTAAAATGTGATTAGTTTATCTTTTCATATTAATTGCATGGCGAAAAAATGCGTCAATAGATCGAAGTGATTAAAATATCGGGTATTGAATATCCCGTATCAGGCCTTTTCCGCAAACCGAATATTCGTTATCCGGCTTTATCTAATAATCTAATTATGATATAAGGATAATTTATGCTATTTGCTAACAGGTACAATCCAATCCATTTTTGTTTGTTAGAAATAACTTAAAACATATTGTAAAGTACCAGAACAATAAAGATTTTACGAAATAAGACAGAAACTGAGATGCTGATGTAATGATTGATTTGTATCCAAGTAAACGTGTAGTAGTAAGTATTATTGATTACACTTCATCTATTAACTCCATTTTGTCTAATTTCTACAAACCACAATTATTGCCATCTTTCTCCACATTTCCTTTTAAATATAATTGAGATCTAAACCGATTACGGTTACGTGATGTTCGCTCTAATGGACTCCAAGGAAGCCGATTTAAATACAAATTTAATACGTTCGTGTGAGCGCTCGAGCATTCTTTATGGCGTCGGAGAAATAAATCGCAATGATAACAGCTCTTTATTGCTTCGTAGAACTACGAAATGCATTTTTCGAGCGACTTAACGGGGCCGTGCGGAAGTTGTATTCACTTCCTTGAGACCGCAAACGAATCGCGAGTTTTAAATTATTCATAGGGATGAATTCGAAATTAAAACTGTTTGTTAGCACACATACCCTGTACTGTGTGTTAATACCAACAAATGGGGTTTCAATATTATATTTTATTTTATTATTATATAATTTTTAGTGTTATATTCTAGGAGTACTAATTACGGATCGGTTTAAATTGCTCTACACACAAAATACGTATCCATATTTCAGAAGGCGATACAATTTGCATAATTTGGCGAACCCCCTTGCCTTGCCCAAAAGGCGAGATATCGTTCCTAAAGGCGGAGTAACCAAAACATTGGTCGACGGCAGTAGGCAGCAAACCGCTACTGTAAATATCCACTGATATCCCATGGAAAAGGCTAATCTCAAGATAACATGTTCCTGAGTATTATGTCTTCCAATCTCCACCAACCTATTAAAAACACAACTAAAAATGGAATTTGGAACGTGCAGTATGTACCAAGCAGGGAAAATGCATTACATTGTACTGGAAATGGAAAGACTGCATTCTTACATGTACGGATAGCAGCGGGTTAATTCAGTTCAGACCGGTTTGGTAAAAGATTAGACCGGTCTGGTAAAAGATTAGACCGCTCTGTTACCCATGCGACATTTGACATAAGGCAGTGTTAGGCCCAATTCACACATAATCGGCGTCGGGCGCAGGCGAGGTGTAGGCGAGGTGCAGGCGCGACTTCGCACAGGCGATTGTAATGTCCATGTGCAGTGAAGGGGTGGACATTGCACCTTATGTTTACATAAAGGCGGTGTAGAAGAGTTTCGCCTCTTCGCCTACCGTGTCTTAGGCGAAGAGGCAAAGACGCGGTGCCGGCGCGCCTCGTCACCTAAGTGGGCATTGCACCACATGTTTATAAAGAGGGGGCTTGAAGCCTCGTGCCTCTTGCAGCGCCGGCACCGCGTCTTCGCCTCTTCGCCTAAGACATGGTAGGCGAATAGGCGAAAGGTATAACTCTTCCACGTCGCCTCTATGTAAACATAAGGTACAATGCCCACCCATTCACTGCATATGGACATCACAATCGCATGTGCGCCATCGCGCCTGTGCCTCACCTACACCGCGCCTGCGCCCGGCGCGGCTTATGTGTGAATTGGGCCTTACACTAGCGTTCGCGGATCGTGCGGCACTACCAACGCGGAAAAAGTTGTTTATTTCGTTTGCGATGGGTAACACACCGGTCTGCGAACGCTAGTGTAGTACTTCCGTTCGTCAAATATCTCAAATTGATCAAGAGCGACGTTTAGATAGTGAAATAGATTACAATCCTATGTAAACTTGTGACATTTGACGTAAGACACTATTATACTAGCGTTCGCGGATCGTACGGCACTACCTACGCGGAAACAGTTGTTGTAGTACAAACCATCAAAACGGCACAGCGATAATAACATACAAGCGCAGCGTTAGGATATTCACCTATCTCAGGCTGAATGGCAATACTGAAGATCAGAGCAGTACTATACAACAAGGTAATAGCAGCATACCAACAGTCCAAAGTACAGCAGAGGAAAGCACCGTTTCCCTTGAAATGAGGGCTGGGGTCACTTTTATATAATTAATGAGTATAATGAATGTAAATTTTACAATTTACAAAATATGTAGATAGGAGAATTTCTACGAACATCTAAAGAAGGCACTCCAAAATACTAAAAACAAAGAAGTCTCCATGCTAATGGGCTAGGCAAAATTGGACAAGAAACTGACGGCGATGCGAATGATAAATTTGGTCTAGGCTGCCGAAATCTTATCTTCCCTTTCATTATTCATTGAAGTAGTGTGTACTTGGGGCCTCGCGATATATGGCTTAGGTACAGGAGCTTTCTCTCTTTAATTGTATCTATTATTTTGCATTTTATTTAAGATTTCGTCGTTGGTGATTTTCTCCGTCCAGGATATGCTCTATATTCTGCGGTAGCACCACATTTCAAAGGCTTGGAGTTTGTCGATATGCCATTTCTTGAGACTTCAACCTTCAGCACCATAGAGAAGCGTGGAGACTAAGTAGCACCGTAGCATCCTCATTTTAAGTTCTAAGATGATGAAAGTAACTCTGGCCATTTCGATCCTCACTGTTATCTCTCCTGTGATGTCTCCCGGTTATTCAATCCAAGCATCCAGATATTTATATGTCTGGACTTTTTCTATGTTAATGTTATCAATTCTTAGGTTTACTTGTGTTTGATTTTGCAAAGACTTTGTAATGACACTATCTAGATCTTTTCAAAATTGATTTTGAGTCCATATTCGCTACAGCGATCATTTAATTTGTGAAGAATGTCTGTAAGGTAGCTCGCTAGTAAAACAGTGTAATCAGCATATATGATGTTGTTATCCGCTTCTCAATATATATAACTGTCCCCGCTGAGTCTCCCTTAAGGATTTCGGCAAAAATGGCTTCACTGTAAAGATTGAATAGGAGCGGAGATAATATGTACCCTTGCCTCACGCGTCGGTGAATCTCTATTTCTGTTAGTTGGTTTTCTATTACTACCTTGGCATTTTGCCCCCAGTATAAATTATATATTATATATACCAGTTGTTGTAATTTATTACACCAAACCTTGTCGAAGGCTTTGCCAAAGTCATGTATACATATCCTGGTTTATGCCCAAGCACCGTTGGAAGATAAAGTTTAACCAGAATAGCGTTTCTCTTGCCTCGAGGCTCGAGCGAAAACCGAACTGTGTAATGATGATGTCTACCTCCAGTTTCTTGTAAATTCTCTTATGAATGATCTTCAAAAACAGTTTTAATGTATGACTCATACTCGTAATAGCTCTGAGCATTCTTTTGCATTCATTTTCTTGGGAACAAGTACAAATGTTGATTCTAGCCATTTCTCAGAAAGACGTATTTCGAATTTGTTTGACTAGATCCAAAACAAAACATCCTTTACATCCACGTCAAAGAGCTTGATAATCTCTACGGGAATTTGGTACAGGCCGACGGTTTTACCCGGCTTCATAGTATCTAAGGCATATTCTATTCCTGCCTTAGTATTCTTAGGATAACGTTGTCCACTTCTAAGTTACCACTGGGATTTCTCACATCATCAAACAGTTCCAGAATGTATGTTTTCTATCTCCTCAATTGGACGCCTTTGTGCAGAAAGGAACCAACTTATCTAATATTAGTTAGTTGAGAAAACAGGGTTAAAAGATTTACAGAAATTAAAAATTATCCATTCATCTCAGGTTAATTTTGGACCTCTAGAGCGTTAGAGCTGTATTTTATTTATTTCGTTAAGTAAAATTGTTTACCTTGAGTATGAAGGTAAGAGAAACAAAAATATTTTGTGGGTTGGGTACTTTCTGCTGAAAGGCGTTCAATTTGTCATGTCATTTGTGTATTACATGACACATTATGTCTTTGAGTACGTTGCCGACAGTCCAGTTGTTTCTGCACCTTGCATTTTCTTTTTGTGCATATGGAAGCAATCATATTTCTTTTCCAAACGTTCTATTTCTGCGCATTGTTCGGCCAGTTATTCTCCTTTCACGTTTTTGATGTCTCTTTGTAATGTTCTGTGTATTCTCATATATTCTTCCAGCTTGTTTTTATTCTTTCTTCGTTCCAAAATATTTGTGATTAGGGCTTGTTCTTGCTTGCCTTGCTTAATAGGTTTTTTTTGTATATTGTGTTTAGCTCTGTTTAAATACTTCCCCATTTTTCTCTGGGCTATATTACTTGTATGCCTTGGTATTTTGTATGCTATCGTTTACGGCCTGTTTAACTATATGTAGTATTTTCAGATATTTAAGAAGTCTATGCGATTGTTTTGTCATTTGGATACATTTTGATGTTAATTTTTGCTATTACCGGATTATGATCGGAGCTAATGTCCGCATTACGATATGCTCTTGCAGATTTTGGTGTGTTATTGTATCGGTTATTCATGAGGATGGTAGTCTATCTGGTTTCTTACTACTTTTTAGAGCTTATCAGATTTAATTTTGTCATGTGAGGTGGAATCTTCGAAGGCTCCCGTGTAAATACATTTTATCAACTACCCTCCAGGCGAAGGGAATAGAACATTCAACAAAATATTCGAGTACTCACTAACATTTACAAAAAACATACCCAGCAGCTGACACACACCTCGAATCATAACCTACTATTAGCCAGGGTTAAACTGAGACCCACCAATAAACAGCAGATACTTAAAAGATCAAATATGAATTTACTAAAAGATACAACAACTATCTCTTGCGGGAACCACCGCTGTCACCAAATATATATTGTGCCCCTTTCGGAGTCACGACCTTGGATGTATCCTCGACCTTGCTTATAATAAGCGATTCCTGGCTGTGCACACAGTACTTATAATGGCCCTTAATATCGTCCGTTGTATTATGTCTGTTAGTTTTTGTTCTTCTAACTACTATGTTTTCTTCAGTGATAAACAAATGGTAGTATATCATACTTCTGAATTCGTATTCCGTGCCCTCTATATGCTGTCGTCCTTCTTTTTATTGTAGTCAGAAGTTCACGTCTATGAGTCTCAGGACTTCCTCATTGGTTCTTGCAGATCCTGACCATTCTGTTGCGGTGATGCGATTTTCATCGTCCATCATTCCATACGGTAGAGGATCACTAGCCATATATAGCATCTTACAAATCTTATTCTAAGGTTCAGATCAAATCCGGTGTTGGTAAGGACCTATTTAAATTTCATGAATGCATTGCGTGCATTATGAATTCAGCATCTAAGCTCCTCGTTGTCTGATGACCAGCCGTCTGTTAGCCGTGTTCCCAGATACTTGATTTTTTACGACTTGTTCTATTGGTAGCTTGCCAAACGTCAGTACCGCGTTCTTTGCTATGTTCGGGTCTCGGGATATAACTACAAATTTTATTTTTACTTTATGTTCCGTCCCTTAAGTTGACTCCGAGTCCCTACCTAGTTTTGGGAGGTCTTATGGGGTGTTGTATGCATATCGCATATTGTTTATCCATATACCCCTAACCATTATGTCTTTTTCTAGGTCCGTGAGAGTTTCCAGGAATATATGCTCAGAATAAAACAAGAGAGGTGATATAACACACCCCTGTTCGCGTCTGAGGATCTTGATCTCACCCGCTGTGTCGTTTTCAATTTTCATTTGGGCTGTTTGGTTCCAATATCCATTTTTCTCAGGATATCAATAACTCTATGGTTTGGACTTTGTTGAAACCTTTTCGTAGTATATGAAATATAGGTATCCGGTTTTTTTCTGGTCGTAACAATTTTGTACTAGAACTTATGTTGCAACAATTGCTTCTCCTCTTCCCTGCCACTGGCTGAATCCAAATTGGTTGTCTCTAATTGTCCTTTTACATTTTCTCTATATCCTTAAGTTAATTATTTTATATAAAACTGTATCAATTGATTAATAAAGCGTTCATGATAATGTATTTCAGAAGTTTTCTTTGAAGAACTCCTCTGAGCTCCTCTCTTAACAGACAGAACGGCCCTTGGGCTGTTAGCTCTATAAATAAAGATAGAAGTTGTTTTTATACATATTATATTAGATATCAGATAAGCGAGAAATACATAAATCTAAGGTGATACAAGCCGCGCCATGCTCATAATAATCGACGTCGGGATTTATTAAAAGGGTACATTAAGGTCCCATTATGTGCCCTTATCAAGGATCAGATAAAAACGTGTTCATTGTGATGCGACCACCCACGCAGCGATAACCCCAAAAGGACAATAATATAACATAACTGGACGTCATCACTTGTCAGCTAGCACAATAACTAATGTATTATGCATTACAATATCAACATCGAAATCTGTCTCTTGTACCTGCCAATCATAAGCTGTGGACGGCATTGGATTGCACCCACGTCGGCGATGCGCGGCCGTTTGATTCGATCGCGCGCATTGGGGATGATACGTCGACGTGGCGTTCGAACCACGGGTATAATTTATTCCCCCGAGAAAATGTGTTTGGTAATTTGTCGTGCTGTGTCTATATTTATCTCGATAATAATTTCCAATATAATTTATCGGCTATGCTAATAAAGCATTCATGCTCGTTTCATATTGTAATTTCAAATAGATTTTCATCGCGTCATAATTTACTTCGTATTGTCTGTCTATCATATCATCACTTATGTAGAGATCAGGTCACAGGTTTATTGCACGTGTGACATATATGTAATAAATGGCTTTGTTCTTTACATCTGTAATTTATATTGTTTAATGAGTACTAAATAAGCAAAGCAGTATTGTACTTATTTAAAGCGATGAATAGGGCGACCCGGGGGCGACAACAGTGGTCGAACGCCCGAATAGAGCAGCTTAATAGTAGTAATGAAACTCAAGTTAGATTTTAAAGTAAAATATAAAATTTATGAATATTATAATACTATTGATAATATAATAATACATATACTTATTCATTGTCAACCTTTTTTTTACGGTAGTACAACCCCGCCCCTAGGTTGTGTGCACTGCGGCCCTTCACGGACCTATTATGCCTCATACAACATTATATATATATATATATATATATATATATATATATATATATATTCTCGCACGCTCTATTTATTTTTTTATTTTTAACATTTTACTCGATTGTAACCGATTGTATTTCCAGCCATCGACCAATTTCACTAAAACTGCTTGTTATCGATAGTTTTATGATTCTTATGTATTCTAATAACAAGTGTATTATACATGATATACATTTATCGCCTTTAGAAAATATTATTACACATATGATTGCCGAAGAATTCCTAAGCAGCACGAATACAATTATTTACATACAATCATAATTCGTTGTAGATGATAGAGATGAGCGATCATAAATTTGATCCGCGATAAACGCAGCGCATTTTACAGTAAGTATAGGTTGTGATAATTTGCGCTAAAAACCCTCGTAAGATTATTGCCCCGGCATGGTTGATTATGAATAATGGCGGGCAGATGCGTAGAAAATAAAAACATTAATAACGCCGTGCCCCTTTTCTTACCAAAAAGTAAAATTATTAACATAAATTCAAATTTAATTATAGCTTTCCCGCGCGCGGCCCGTTGGATATTATCATTACAAATAGCCCGGCGTACAGATGGAAATAAAGAAAACATCGAGCAGCCTGGCATTATGAAATATATACGTGTGTGATGATCGCAGCGATGTTGTATATAATGCACACAAAAAACTCACTCCGCCAGCCGCAGCAGAGACGAGAACACGATATTACAAAAAGAAGGCGATCTCACTGTATGTGTGTGTGCCTGAGCGGGGAGGTGATTTTTTAAACTCTTTGTGTTATTATTGTTCAGGTGAGAGGCGTTACATGAAAACATATTAATCAAAGCGCACTGGGAGCCTGCAGAGATGTCCACGGACTAATAACAAAAGAAGATGCATTGTGGTTAACCCTGACTGTATTATTTAACACTCGTACATTAATTTTGTTATAAATCTGAAAACTTTATGAATGTCAATTGACCCAGGTACATCTTCCAACAATCGCAAATTGATTTTTATTTTATTGCTTATACATTATTCCTTATATATTAGTAATTAATTATATATTTCGTGGTACAAATATACATAAATGTCAATAATAAATATTTATAATGTAATGGTGTCTAAATAATAATAATAATGATGAAAATGTATTCTAATAAAGAAGATAATAATAATGTTTATTTATGTTAGGCAATCAGGGAAGAAAAATGGGTGGATGACGGATGAAATCCTGGATCTTATAGACCTCGGAAGAGCAACAAAGAACAAAGTTGCCAACGAATACTGCTCATAATAATGTTCATAATAAGATCATGAATGCAGGGAGAATTTGTTGGCCCAAGAATGCTCTGAGATAGAACAATTGGAAGCGAAACATGATTCGTTCAATATGTACAAGAAAGGCATTCAAGCGGTAGGAAGGTACAAAAGTAGAAACGACACAGTACTCATGAACAACAGTGGTACCATACTAGCAAATACTGAGGATAAACTGGCAGAATGGACACAGTATATTAAAAATCTCTTTGCTGACAACAAAAGTACTAACCATAACATATAGCCAACAATAGTTTCGATATTGTAATATCGATGTCATAGATTAAACACGCCAGTAACTCCTAAAACCGGAAAACGCCCTGACTAGGCGAGGTGCACGTTGAAATATTAAAACTATTGAAAGAGGAGTCTTGTCTTCTGTTGCTTGTGCATCTTCGATGACATTTATAAAAGTGACATCATTCCGCAGGATTGGCTAAGATCAACACACCTTACACCACCCAAAAATAACAACGCGAGATTATGCAGCGAATACAGAACCATCAGCTTGATGAGCCACATTCTAAAGTTATTCCTGGAGATAGGACATTTCAGAACATACCGGAAATGTGAGAAGAACATGGGAGAGACAGAGTTCGGTTTCAGAAATGGTTTCGGTACCAGAAAGGCATTATTCGGAATTCAAGTAATGGCGTGATGTCAATGTGCACCTATTCGCTTGTTTTATCGTCTACGAAAAAGCATTCGACAGTGTAAACAACGAGAAGCTCATTGATATCCTTTCCGAACTAGGTCTAGACGAACCAGACATGGAATCTGATTGCGGCTATATGAGTCGAATTGCGTAACAGTATGTATATTGCGTGAAGTCCGACAGGTCTGTGTCCTCTCGCCTTTACTCTTTAACCTATATTCGCCTTAGAAGGAAGAAACTAGGGTGTAATTGTCAACGGAATAATCAGATATAATATACGATACGTTGACTATACTGTATTATTAGCCACTAGTTTGGAAAACCTGCAAGATTTACTACACGCAGTGAATGACGCAAGTAACAACATGTGCTTGTGGATGGACGTAAAAAACCCAAATGGTTGGTGATCAGTAAATCACCAGTTGGCAATATAGCCACGCTGAGAATGGAAAACCAGCGAATTGAAAGAGTTTCTTCCGATGAATATCTTGGATGCTGGACAAATCAGAGCTGGTTGGACACTCCGCTATATCATGCAAGCCAGAGCATCATACTGAAGTATGGGTTGATGAGCCACTTTCTCTGCATTTCCCCTCCGCACTCGTCTACTTCGAGACTATGTTTTTAGCGTCCTTCTATATGGAGCTGTAGCGTGGACGCTTACAGACGCCATGTGCAAGAAACTAGAGGCGCTCGAGATGTGGGCGTACAGAAGAGAAAATTCCTCGGACATCGAAAATAACGAACATGAAAGTAATACAAAAAATGCTGAAACAGATCGAAATTATAAATACCATTAAAACACGAAAACTTGTATACTTCGGCTATGTTATGAGAAATGACAAATAAGGACTGCCGCATAACATTATCCAAGGAAAGATCTAATGAAGGCGTGGAGCGTTCCGTAGGAGAACATCCTGGCTGAAAAACCTGCCTTCAATGGTACACAGAGTGGACAAGATCGCTATTCAGAAAAGTAGTGGACAAAGTAGAGGTCTTGAGATTGACAGCCAACGTTCCCGGAGGACAGGACACTTGTTGATGTAAGTGAAGAACAGCAGACAAATATTGTCTGGGAATATTGAGACAAAAATCGGGTATATAAATAAGTTGAATAGATAAATACTAACAATACAAATATTATAAGAAGATACGGAGTTGCTGAGTAAAGCAATCTACACATACATAAGTTTCCAGGATTTCCTGGATCTATCTCATTTCCTCTCCTTTCTTTATTAATCGATAATCTGCCGACCATTTCACGTATCCGTACCAGATACGTGGGCGTTTCCTGTTTCCTGCAAGATATTTTTCTTTAAGCCGCTTAAATCCTTTATCCTCGTATTACGTACCCCATCCAATCTCGATATTCCACAGGATCTTCTTAAGGAATCCATCTCCGTATCTTATAATCTTCCTTTGAGAAGTATGGAGAAGAACAGATCGTGATGTCCTACTTCTTCTCCGTAGAGTACAATACTCTTGATAACAGTTGTATATGTTACGCTTTCTCTTTTTTGTTATTTCTTGACTCCGCCATATATCTTGATGTATTTTACGCATAAGTACTGGTTACTATTGCATGCAGATATTATTTCTCCATTTCCTAGGTTTAGGTCACAGGTCTTTCATATTTATTTGGTATCTTTCGTAAAGTTCTTGAATGGTTTAATATTACTTATATTGGTGTTTTCTAAAGCTTTCCGTAATTTCAGTATACCCATGTTATCATACGTTTTTGTTAGGTCTATGAAAAACAAATACAGCTCCCTTCCTGCACTAAATAGCTCTTCTATGAGCTAAATATATTGTCCATGCATGATCGTTCTGCCCAGAAGCCAGTTTGTTCTTCTGCTTGTACTGCATATTCATTCTCGACTAAATCACGTAATATTCCTACATATAAAAGACTAAATGTTGCTGTTACCGCTATTCCTCTCGCACTTGTGATGATGCCATTCGTTAATATATAAATTTCCTAATTTTGTTTTCATTTCATTATGTTTTAGATCAATTTTTTATGATCACTGCAGCGTGGTGTAGCTGGTCCGCTCGCCTTTCCATTCTTCACGATCTTTATTGATTTTTGTATCTATCTACTGCAATTTCTATGGGCTCTACCGTAATATTAGTTTGTTCTGCGATAATTTGGTGGCAATTTTCGGCTAGAGCTATCTGTCGTAATATGCTGCTCATATTTTACAGATATCTATTCCAGCGGTATTCGTTTTTTATGAGCTCGTATATAGTGAATGATGCTTCTTTACATCTTCTCAACATTTGTTATCCCATGTCTTTAATTGTTTATATTTTACTTTACTTTAAGCTTTTCCCAGTATTTCTTTTCTCCATATATACTATCCTGCCCGTGTCTGATTTGATATTCATCGAATTGAGGTACGATTGCTTTTTCTTTTGACTTCTTCGATCTCATCGTTTACCTAAAGCTTCTAATAGCTTGTTTTGTATGGTTACCGTTTGCATTATTCATTAGCTTCTAGTCGAACCTCCGATGCTACAAATCTCCAGCGCTCTATTCTTTAAAATATTAGATATTATATGTTTCATTGTCGAGCTATGTTAGTCCTTCCTCAGGTTCTTTTCCTTTTAGTACGGTTGTACTTCTAGTCTAGCCTCCGATGGTCGAAATCTCAAAGGCTTTATTCTTTAATATATTAGATATTATATGTTTCATAGTGGAGCTTTGTTAGTCTTTCCTCAGGTTCTTTTTCTTTTAGTATCGTTGTACTTTTGTATGTTCATTGTCTATTTTTAATCTAAAAACTAAATGTAAAACATTTACAGTATATATATATATACATATATATATATATATATATATATATATATTTAATAAATACTCCTAATAAATAATTAGTTTTACAAATTATTTTAAAAAAACTGTTGTATTTGAAATAACTAATAATAACAACTAAAAATATAACCCTCAATCCTTGTACTATTCCTCTTTCCCCATCCATTTCCTCTCCCACGCCACCCGTTTGCAGATTAATACGCACATTCCATACGCTTCACTCACCCACCCATTCTGCTTTCACACCCCCAGATTCGTTGCTTAGATGTCTCCACGTGTCACTCACTACACCGTGCACACGTGGTGCATCCTTGCCTCATTCACACTTTCCTCCCTCTCTCTTCTAAATCGCACCTTGTTCTTACCATACATATCTTGTCCTGCCTGCACCACCCTCCCCTGGTTATGTAACTCAGGGAGTTCACCCGCACTTCCAGCTCCACATAACCAGAGTTGCATGGGCTCTCAGTCATTACACCTGCCTTTTTTCTACTCAGCATAACTCATTCTCGACCAGACTTCAGTTCGTAGACTTACCATTCTGCTCAGATTTTCCTCTACCGGTACCACAAACATGCCCACTCTTTCATACATCCCCCTATATTTTCTTCATACGCTCTCTGCCTTTCTCGTACATTTTATCCACACCTCCCGCACCAGTCTCTCTTCATCAAACTCCTGCAATGTCGGACTTCACTACCCTTACACACGACCCCATGTGGTTGGAGGCTCGTCCGATAAGTTTCTTGCTGGAGCACCGTCATAGGCGTCGAGTCATCAGATTCTTCAGAGACTAGCCTTTCTCCATTTCGATTATATCCCAATTAACTTCACACGTGCATCTTACATGCTATTACTAGGTTACCATCCCACCACCTCTCCCATTTTATTTTCGCCATTCCGCAAGCCATTCTCGCCGTTGCTTACACCCACTTCCAATGCTTCCTAAACTCACGTCTGCAGTCAAACCAAAACCTAAATACTTTCGCTGTACCCAGCCTACGCTTATTTCTAAATATCATCCATTTTACTAAATTCACTAATAACTACATTCCCATTTTTTCTAACATCTCTTGTAAATTTCTTCTAATCTCTTGACCGCAAGCACTACATCATTCGCATATGCTAACATATATACCTTCAATCTACCTAACACAATCCCTCCCGCTTGCCCTCTCCTTAACATCTCCTCCAACTCACTTGTGTACAGAGCATTGGGGAGTGAACGTTGTAGGCGAAATTTCGCGTATCACTTTTCACAGGTTTTTTTATGAAGTAAAGGTAAATACCACGTGATTACACAGCTCTGAGCTTCTCCCTTGATCAGCAGAAGAACCCTCGCGCTGATCGCTATAAAGATATAAATTATTTTTTATAAAATATGATTCTGGAAATGTAATTTAATTTTTATGTGGGATAATTTGGCTGTTAAGTTTGGCGACCCCTGACCTACACGTTTGTGCTTCTTATTCGAGTAATGCGAAAACTATATTTTTATTATATAACAGTTAAAACGTTGATTAATTAATATTAATGAGAATAAATAAATATTATAAAATCACCTGGCAAGAGATGTCAATGTTGTTGATTTTCATTCTCAGCTCGCAGTACAAGGATAAAACAATATGGAAAATTACAATATTTGTTTCAAGCGGCTTAAAATTCATAAAATTTGAAGCCGCTATTGCACTGCTAAATCAAATTATAAAACTATGAGCTGTTTGATGATTCACAATGATGAACATTGTGCGTGAAACTCTCGATAGACATATTGGTCATGATTGCGAAGAAAATTAATTTACTTTAACATTTTAATTTATTACGTAATAGCGATCACAAAAGATCTACAGAGGGCGCAGTGGTGTAGGTCTTGGAAGGCGAACCGTTCTTACTCTAAGTAATTTCAGAATTACTATAAAGGAAAGAAACAATTGGAAAGAAGTAGAAGAACTTTGAGATAGAAAAGAATGAAGACAATTATAAAATAATGAAAGGCAGAAACCAACCTAAAAAAATCCTTACACCATATTTCAATTAAATGTGTTTGTAGTTATGTTTTATATTTACTTTACTTTACTTTACTTTCACTTATAAATCTGTCTTAACTAATAAACAATAATTTGAGATTTACACATTTTATTGTTTACTTCCATTTAAGCTTGTTTTTAGTGCATATGAATCCTTTTTTTAGAGCAAATATTAATGTTGTATAGGGCAGATTATGCGCGCTTAAACCGTTTATAGATCATAATTATACTTATACCAAACATTAATTAATAATCGTATTGAATTTTATTACACACGTACATTAATTTTATTATATATCTGAAAAATGTATGAATATTTATTGACTAATAGGTCTTTCCAACAGGAATAAAAAATGAATGTATAGTTTATTTATTCCATTGTTATATATAGCTGATTCCTCAAATATTTACATAATAAAAAATTGAATCCATATCAAATTTAAATTAAAAGGTGTTTGTATGTAAACGCATATCCGTAATAATAAGACGTATTGAATTTTGGTTTAGATTTTGTGAAATAATTATTTATACATTATACATTCTAATATAAAATGTACAATAACCCACAGTGTAATCTCGTCAAATATCTTCATACCATGTAGAAGATTTTTTTGTGTAGCCCGAGGAGCCATCTTATACATCTCATGCACCGCAACGCAGTGTATAATTACAAAAGGGCCGCCCCGTCCTCAAATAGAAGAAGATAATTTGTCCAAATTTCGTTCCCGTCCATCGATGCGCTTGATTTCGGTCGAAATTACTATCTTTTTTTCCCTGACCAGATACAATCTAATTGTGAGCGCGCAATGTTCACGTGTTTTATAAGAAAAACGCCGCATGATCGGGATTATCGACAATCGAGGCGCGTATTTAGTTATAAAGCATTCATCTCCCATAATGTAGTCATAAAATTACAGGATGCGAAGATCGGTTCGGTACGATACAAGGCGATACGAGCGAGGGCAATTTATGAAGTAATTTGCGGTGTTCTTAAACTGGATGAAATCGCCTGTTAGATTTTTGAGACGATTCCACGTGTAATGGCTCACGATGCATGAGTTTCATATATTTAAACTATTTCTCACGCTAAAACTAACTAAATCATCACTTTGCATTCATAGCCTCACCCTTTTCAGCGCGAGACAAACATGCATAATGTAGAAATATATCCTAACCCCCATTTATGCATGCCCGCTCGTACACATATAAGTCAAGTGGTGTATTTGTACATGAGGAGTGCGAGTGAATAAGGTAATAAAATACCCTTATCATTTGGACGCGGCTTCGCATTCATTAAGCAACCGCATAAAATATTCATAAAGCTCGGATTAAAACGCATTTGTATTTAAATCCATATATCTCCGGAAACATGTGTATTTGCACAGCTATTTATACAATCCGGCGTGGGCTTCTTGATCTTTGCGGTCGCACTAAAAATATTTTTGATTATTGTTGTCGGAGCAGATGCTATTGGACAATAGCAAGATACGTCTGTTTGACATAAGAAAATTCATTATTACTCTTGTTTGCGTCAGGTTTACCTGAATGGGGCAGAGCACGTGTTCACGCCAAATTCAATTGATGTTCTGAAGAAAGAAGCTAATTGAGTAAAAGGGATGATCGTTTTGGGAATACATGATGTAGATAAATGTTCTATTTTGTATGCTCATCTCCTATACCATTCTATTATATTGTTAGAAATTTGATTAAATGTATATATATAAACACATTACTATTATTATAATGCTCAGTTCGAATAAATCTTTTTTTAAGGTTCATTTATACCTTCTTTTGCTTATAAATTTAGTTAGATATTTTGTATACAAACATGATAAAGAAATGAGTACAATAACATAATTATAAGTTGCCTATAACATGTAACAAACTAAAAAGGTATATATAGATATAATTCCCAATTTATAGTAGTACTAATATTCTTAACAAATTGACTATTGTAGAAATACCTTATTTTCTCTATAATACGAAGAACTCGAATACAATACCCAAAGAAGGTATTCCATCTCAATTAATAAGAAGATAATTATGGTGTCAGTGGTTGCGAAACTAAATGTCGGCAAGGCGAGTCTACACCAAGCAGGCTTACACTGAAAAAAATGAGGCAGACGGCGAAAATAACAAATATAAATTCGTTAATAACATTGCCGAGATGTCGGGGCAGGTTGTTAATTTTTTTGCCACTTCTTGTTAACTCAACCGGGAGCAGTGGTCAAGTTTTTGCTGCGGCGTTATGTTGAATCGCGCCATCCTGAGATTGAACGCGTTTCATTTTATTGTTTCTTTCGTGAGTTTGACGACTTCAGCTCGCCCAACAACGCGTTATTATACCAGATGTAATAAATAGCAGATTGCGCAGAAAATATTTTATTTCTTCAAGGCGTATCGCATTATATTCCTTGTTTAACGAAACGAAAATATAATATCTCCATGGTCAATAATCATAAATTACCAAGTTCGTATATGTAAATAAGTAAGTTTTTAGCAATTAAAACCATAACAATATGTAAATATAAACAAATAAAATCCGCACTTACTTCATTAACATTTTAAAAGTAACTACTACCAGGTACGCGCCATTTTTAATTGAAATATTTTATAGTTTAGCAGCGAGTTCATTTACAAACTGCAAAACAACGTTAAGATAAAATCGTAAATACCACGATAAAAATGAACTGGAATAGTAGAGTTTATAGCTGTAATTGGCGGCGGTGCTAATGTAAATGGTAATGCACATTTAATTTGCCCGCAATAAACATTTATATACCCTAGTAGTTAGTCTCACTTAAAACATTACAATGGTCTTAAAAAATACAATTAATTCCCGTCATTATTAATGCAATGCAGCCCTGCGTGGTTTATTATGGCTCACAGTGAAATGTACCGATGGTAATTATTAAAAATTCATATAAGAATTGTTATGTTAATGGTTAGTTACAGAATATGTAATCCCTAAATGGGACGAAATGAAAGCCATGCGTATGAAAATTAGTTCCTGAGTTAATTGAAACGCTTCTATATACTGAAATAAAATTCATTCAGTCTAAAGAAATTACACTATGGTATTTGAAAACGAGTACGAATACATATAGCTATTCTAAATAGGAATATTAAATTAATACTGAATTATTTCTTATCCTGCGTTTATTTGCTATTAAATAAATATCAATCTTGAGTTTGTTACGAAATATCAAAGATATTTAAATACTGAGTAATAACTAATACAGAGCGTATTTTATTCGTATATATAATAAAGATCATAATAGAAAACATTTGTATCTTGAGTTTACATAATTACCTTAAGGATCAATTTGAATTTTCCCGTACGCAGACGTTAACTGACCCAAATAAACAGGTAATGCTTAATTTTTATGTTAAGTAAGTGCTAATATATATATATATATATATATATATATATATATATATATATATATATATATATATATATATATATTGCGATTTATTAATTATAATTATCAAAAAATTATGTGGCTTGAAGTTTCCCGCATTGACCTCCATAAAGTAATAATGCTTATTCTTTAGTCTAAGTAAGTGCGAAAAAAAAATTATTGAACTATTAATACATGATATTGAAGCTAAATAAGTGAAAAACATAATTATATCATCATTTATTAAAAATTTGAAACACTAAATTTATCATGATTTTTTAAACAAAAAGTTTTTACCCAATAGTTATGTGTCTTGAATTTTTCCGTATTGAGACGTTATTAATTGATTTCGATCAAGTAATGCTTATTTTTTAAGCACGAAAAAAATCATTATTTAGTTATATTTTCACGAATTGAATTTATTACGATTTTTTTAAACAATTTTATGTATTTTTGGTCATACATAAAAAGGCAATCATTGTAGAAAACAGACTAATAATATGCACATTTCATCAAGTAATATTATTTATTCAGTGCAACTATGTAACGCATATGATGACCATAAATTGCAATCAGCCCTCAGTTTTTAAATAACCTGCAACAATAAAAATGCAATCAAAATTTATTTCTCCCCACCAAGAACCCGTAATTACCCTCTTCCAAGTTTTATACTTCGTTCCACTCTCGCATTGGCTGTCGGGCATTAATAAAATAATTACCTCGCAACGCCGGCCGGGTTATTTATAAATTTAACAACACCAGTCCCATTTGAATGTAATAACAAGCTGCCTGACAGGACGCTGCTAATGTGCAAAAAACGCAATCCTCAAAATTTTCCTAATCACATGTAAATCAGCGCTTTACGGTGTGTTATTAACATTTTCTAACTAGCAATCGCGGTAAAATTACGGCGCCGCATATTAAATGATATGTCGTGCGGCGTATTACGGCACGAATTCTCAATAAATGTTTTATTATTTCGCATATTTTACGTTTACATAAAGTGCCGGCTGGCCGCGAGTGGTATTCAACATTGCCTATGGTTTTAACACGTTGGACGTGTAGCTGACGGCGCGCGTTTATGTATGCAAAGAATCATCATCATCCGAGGTAATAAATGGAAAAAAGTTCAGTAACTATTTAAATGTTAGCGTACTGGCAACGTGGGAATTCACGTTTGGAATTAGTTTGTTTACATGAATTCAAAATTAATTGATCGTAAAAAATAAAGTGGTAAAATTTGCAAGTTATGTCAATGGCCAATTTCGGCTACTGGGCGAAATTTATTCCCACAGACCGTTGCGAATACTATATGTACAGATCGCGTTGTAGGTCATATTTATCGCTATTACGGCCACTCAACTAATACCAATAATATAGAATTATATGGCCATACAATACATACAAACGCTATAGGTAAATAAGCAAAATCTACTTCTTCCTATGCCTTCTCCTCAAAGCAGGTTGACGAACATATATCTGTACTCGTCCTGGATCCCGCACATGATATAATGACAAAATAAATTAATTGTAACCAATCATATTCGTAACAGATACTGCCCGACATTGCATGAAACAAAATGTCGACGAGAATTAGTCGCCGAAATCTAGTATCATATTTAATTAATTTCTAAGTCGCAAAAAATTATCCTGGACATTTAAATACTAATAATATTTGTACCATCCGGCTCGGTCTACATTTTCGTTTTTCTGCTAAGTGCAATCAGATTAGGGGATATAACTTGAAAGGAAGACACAATTTTTTACATAGAACTCTCAACGACAACACGGCAATGCTAGATTATAGATAATAAATAATTACAGATCCAGCAGTAACGGCTATGAACAACTAATTAATTTAGTAGTAATTTATAATTGATTGTCCTGATGACAGTAATATGTCAACAGATTTAAAAAATCTACTTTGTTATTGAAAATGCTTCGTTATTTCTGGGCATTAATCTTCGATTTGATTTGGAAAATAAGATCAGGCGCAATCAGAAGGAACCGTTCAGAACCTCGGCAAGTTTCTGAACGAAATATTCTATTAAAAGATATCAATATTTGGCATATTGATATTCATCAATGTTTCGGAGCTTTAGGGATTTTATAAATTATATATTTTGCCTCTTTAAACATGTATTATTACATCTGAGGAAGATTATTTTTAAGAAGAAATAAATATGACTAAATATGACTAAATATGACTAAATATGACTAAATATGACTAAATATGACTAAATATGACTAAATATGACTAAATATGACTAAATATGACTAAATATGACCATATTATACCGCGTGATTTAATTTTGTATTGGTATAGTTTTCGAAATTTCGTTATAGAAATTTCACGTACAATCTTTTCTGATATGGTAGTTGCATTATGAACTCTATTTTAGAACATAATATTTTGGAATAAATAGAATTTAAAAAGAAAATATTATATAATGTGTTATTATATATCAGTGTAGCCAACAAGTCGATCGCGATCAATTTTGGTCACTCGCAATAAGACATTGCGAATGACCAAATTTGACTGACTACTTGTACTAAGTGTGTTTGAATATATATTTTGTTATAACTGAAATGATTTTTCTCGAAAATTTTCTAATACCATAATATACATCGCTGATCGCAGAAAAATAATCCCTTTCAGAATCCGCAATAAAAAATGGGGTTGTCATTTGAAAAAAAATTCAATAACGTCAATAAGATATTGCGAATGACCAAATATGACTGGTGGAACTACTTGTACTAAGTGTATTTGAACATATATTTTGCTATAACTGAAATGATTTTTCTCGAAAATGTTCTAATACGATAATATAAATCGCTGATTGCAGAAAAATAATCCCTTTTAGAATCCGCAATAAAAAATGGGGTTATCATTTGAAAAAATTGTCAATAACGTCATTGCTTATTCAAAAATAGTCAGAAAATACTGACAAATTTATTAATAATTGGAATTTAAAATTAAAAATCGACGTGTCTGAGCAAATTTTGGAAATATCATAAATAAAGGTTTCATCGAATGTATTCCATACTTTAGGGACACCCTCTATATAAAAGAACGATTCTCAATACAATATTAAATATTTGTGATGGATAAATTAGGCCTCAAAAGTTTGACGACTCCTGACACAAACAAATAAAAACAACGATTTATCCATTAAGTTTAAAAACGATCAGTGTTTGATTGTTAATTGGTGGATATTTTACCTCTTGCTGTAGTATATTATTTTCTGCATGTTATTTCACTCGACATGCAATGTCATCGCATTGATCACCTCATTGTGCAATAGTAATCAGTTTCGATTATAAATACTTACCGATGAAGAGCTGCAGCATTGTGTTCTGTTGGATCGAATGTATTTTTTTTAAATCGTTTTACGGTAATTTAAATTTAATTGAGAATAATTTAAACTCATTGCAAAATAACTAACCCGTAACATTTTACTCTAATAGATTGTAATTTCAATTATGCGTTTAATTGAGTCTGATTATTTTTCGCAGAAACTGTGGAAGGATGTTGTTATAGCACGATTTTATAAAAACGTATAGCTTGCGATCTTCATTGAATTAAAAATATCTGAAGTGGCACCTTACGACTAGGGATAACAATACCGGAGAAAATGTTGATACCGGTATTTAAATCTTGCAAAACCGCGTTTTCTGTATTAATACCGGTATTTAATTCATAAAACCAACCTGTACCAAACCAGGCTGAGAAAGGATGAGGGAGAGTAGTATCAAGCTCATTAAAAATTCAGGTTTCATCTGGCCCTCATGATAGCACCCTGCAAGAGCCCCATCCACAGTAATGGAGATGATACGGCTTTGCAGGAAGATGTTGGGTCACCAAAGGCTAGAGGAAGCAGAACCTTGACAACAAATCACCCAGGTCCTCCATGAATCGGGGGTTCCTAATAAAAAAACAGCACAGAAAAAAAATCTCGGCAACAATCCTCTTACCATGAACACACATATACTACGACCACAAAGCAACAGAAATCGGAAATGAATTTAGGAACATGATATATACAAGCATGCAAACATAAAATGAGCGATATCCTTAGAGAAATAGAAAACCTGGTCTGCATAGCACGGACCGAAACAAAGAAGAAATTCTCCGGCAGTGAAAATTGTGGTAACTACCTACATATACATAGCAGGGTTCCCAAAAGTGTACGGACCTCAAACGCCGTATCAATGATAATAAATAATAAGTTTAAAACAAATATAACCAACTGGGATGCTATAAATGAAAGAATAATTGCAATAAATATTAATAATTGTGGTCATAAAGTCATGATTATAGGCGCTGATGCCTCCCTTGCAATGGAGAAAGACCTATACTTTAATACACGAAATGACCTAGAAAACGATATAGGAGATCAAAACGACATTATTCTTATGGGGGATCTAAATGCCAGAACTGGAAACAAGAGGGAGTCCCCGGTAGTAGAAAAACTTGGAGAAGCGACAGTAAATAACAACGGCGACAGACTGATCCATATGTGCTCACAAAATAACCTGAGGATTACGGAAGGTTTCTTCGAACATAAAGACATTCATAAATACAAATGGCACCAGGAGACAATACAGCTAAGATCTATTATAGACAACTTAATGACCAAACAAGACACTGTTGACATACATAGCAGGGTTCCCAAAAGTGTACAGACCTCAAACGCCGTATTAATGATAATAAATAATAAGTTTAAAACAAATATAACCAACTGGGATGCTATAAATGAAAGAATAATTGCAATGAATATTAATAATTTTGGTAACAAAGTCATGATTATAGGCGCTAATACCTCCCCTGCAATGGAGAAAGATCTATACTTTAATATACTAAATGATCTAGAAAGCGATATAGGAGATCAAAAAGAGATTATTCTTATGGGGGATCTAAATGAAAACAAGAGGAAATCCCCGGTAGTAGGAAAACATGGAGAAGCGACAGTAAATAACAGCAGCGACAGGCTGATCCATTTGTGCTCGCAAAACAACCTGAGAATTACGAAAGGCTTCTTCGAACATAAAAACATTCATAAATAGACATGACACCAGGAGGCAATACAGCTAAGATCTATCATAGACAACTTAATGACCAAACAAGATGCAAAGTGTTGACAAACACTGGAGTATAAAAGTTCGTTGCTTACCACCTTCATTGACATTGAAGGTGCTCAGATTTAAGAGTAACATCTTACGGGATTTACCCCACTATGAGGGGCTGGATAAAAAATATGCTAAGAACAATCCAGGTAGCAATATAACATCGAAAAAAGTTTCAGGAAGAGGCTGTCCTCTTGTCCTTTTTGTGGGACCGTGTAGTTGATAGCCTCCTCCTGAAATTAAACAACTCAGATTACTATGCCGTTGGCTATGCAGACGACATAGTGATCATGATAAACGGCAGTTTTGAAGGGGTACTCTACAATTTCATGCAGAGTGCCCTAAACATTGTTGAGAACTAGTGCGAGAGCCATTCGCTAACAGTAGATCCAAACAATACAGAACTGATAAAGTTTACGAGGAAGAGAAAACTTGAGCTCGTAAACATGACAACTCTCTTTAATGTCCCTTTGACACTCACAGATAAAGTAAAACATCTAGGATTAATAATGGATACACAAATGAACTGGAATGGGCATATAACATTCAAGCTGGAAAAAGCCTGCATGTCATTTTGACAATGCTGCGGGGCGGTTGCTAAGACATGATTACCCAATGGATATACACCGCGATCATAAGACTAACTATCACATATGACGCAATAATTTGGTTGGACGAAAACCAAACAAGTCACAGCAATCTCAAACCTATCACACATCCAGAGGATGGCGTGTCTTTCCATCACTGACGCTATGAGAACAACACCCACAGTAGCTCTTGAAGCACTGTTATGCCTACAACCACTCGACCTCCTTATAAGGGAGACTGCAGAAAAAACAGCATTAAGGCTATCTTCACTCAACCTGTGGCATGATAAAGGTAGAATCATTGGACACAGTAACATAGTGAGTGAAGCTATCAAACTAGACCCCTCATAGTAATTTGTAGAATATTTTTAGACCATCATCACACTGGATGAACACCCACAAGGCGCCAACCTATCCATGTATACTGATGGATCAAAAACTAAGACGAGAGCTTATTAACTAACATCCTAACTGGCCACTGATGGCAAAACAAACACCTACACACGAGGGATCTGGTAGACAACCCGTTATGCAATGAAGAACTAGAAACAGCGGAGCATGTAATATGCCTCTGCCCAGCTCTAGTAAACACTAGGTAGCTAATACTAGGGGAGTGCTGGCCTAGTATGGCCAGCATTAGCAACTCATTAGCAACACATTAGCCCGACAGAGTTCTGCAGCTCGTACGCAGAATTGACTGGTGGGACGAGTGAGTAGCCTGAAAGGGAGGTTTCACAATGGGCCCATTTTGAGGCCTAGGTGTCTGTAGCTATGCTACCCTCCAGCCATCTATCCAGAACAGAAGACGAGAGCCGGCTATGGAATATTTTCACCAGAAATCGGTCTCAATATAAGTGCACCACTTGGAAGACTCGCGTTAGTCTTCCAAGCTGAATTAACAGGAATACTAAAGTGTGTTCAAATTTTAGCTGAACAGAATATTAAGGATAAACATATCCAAATACTCATCGACAGCAAAGTAGCTCTAAACGCTCTAAATGCTAATACATTTGTGTCGAAAGAGCTATATTCATGTCTACACAGCCTAGAGGAGCTTGCTAAACATAACAAACTAGAACTCTGCTGGATCAAAGGACATAGTGGCATCAAGGGGAATGAAATGGCAGACGAGCTTAGGGATCCTCGCATCCTCTGACAACCCAAGAAGATGAAATACTTTCTGCAGGTACTCTGAAAAAAATAATAAAGCATAGAACACTTGGTCTTCACAAGGTAAGATGGTGAGAAACGCCGGGCTACAAGCAATCAAAGAAAGCCATTAGGCTACCATGTAAAATTGCAGCCATGGAACGCCTAAACTTATCTAGAACTAATCTGTAACTATTAACCAAGATCCTAACTGGCCACTGTCGGTTAAACAAACACATATACACGATGGGTTTGGTAGACAGCGTACGTAGAGGGTGCAATGAAGAACTGGAAATGGCAGAGCACGTAATATGCCTCTCTCCAGCTCTAGTAAACCCTAGACAGCTAGTACTAGGAAAGTCCTAGCCTATAATGGCCAGCATTCGCAAATCTTCACCCGTAAGGGTTCTACAGCTTGCACACAGAATTCACTGGTGGGACGAGTGATTAGCCTTAAAGGGGCGTTTCACAATGGGCCCATTTTGAGGCCTAAGTGTCTATAGCTATGCAACCCTCCAGCCAACTATCCAGACACAAACTGGAAAGTTAAAAAGACGTAAGAGCATGCCGGGGGTGGCATCGACAATGAGGATACCGTACAGTAAGCAACAGAAAAACAAGGAAGACGGGAAATAGATCAAAATTAAAATGGTTAGATAAAAAACACATATGTTAAAAGAAAGCAGCGCTAGAAGACCAATATACAGAACTCCCTACGGAATTCTATACCGACGGATTATGGATCCCTTGAATATCCTTAGGGACGCACTCTACTATGGTATGCATCTTGGCGCGGTCTCCATTCTATGATCATTCGTGTCCATCTTCCATCAGTGAGCCTGGCTCCTTGGCCATCCAGTTCCATTTTAGAGTTGATATGCGTTCTACCGTATCCATTACCCCAGACATATACCGCAGTTTGTCATTTGGTATCCTATCTCTGAGAGAGAGAGGCTTTGCATGGATTTTTCCATTCTTCTCTGAGCAATGCGTATTTTTCTCGCGGATTCTTTCGGGAGGGTAAGAGTTTCTACTCCATATGCGAGTGGTTGACCTTATTTACGCATATTGGGATATTCGATTTCACAATATATCTTAGTTTACCGAATGCCGCCCATGTTAAGCCTATTCTATATTTTAACTCGCCGGTCTGGTTACCTCTAGATATAAACTATCTGCCTTATAGGGCTTCCGCACATTGATATTTCTTGATTCCCTACGAGGTTGACAGGTATTCGGTCTTAATGATATTTATATTTAGCCCTACGGCTTTCGATGCATTTTGTAGTCTAATGTTACGTAGACTCTGTAGCTTCATCTGTTCGGTCTACAATTAAGACGTCATTGACGAATCTTAGATGGTTTAAGTTTTCGCCAATTATATATATTTATATCCAATTCACCTAAGTCTATCCTCCTAAACATATATAAAAAAAGACCTTTATTTGGCATATCAGCCCAACCCTTCCCTTTTACACACATTCCCCTTACTTTCAAAGAAAGAAATAAAAAAAGCCACAAAAAAAAGAATACAAATTAACATAAAATACATTTTTCTATCCATTAAAATAAACCCCTCTGCCCTCGCCAATTTCCTTTCCCACGTCAGCCTCCTGCAGATTTTCACGCCTTTCCCATCCTCTCCTAAACATTCGTTCAGCTTTCTGCACTCTCCAACCCACTCTTCTTTCACTCCCTCACATTATTTGCTAAGGTGCCACCACGTGTCACTCCCCTTCCTACACAGCGCACACGCGGTGTACCCCAGCCCTATCCACACTTTTCTTCCTCGCTCTTCTGAACCACACCTCGCTCTTGCCATGCATACTTTGTCCTCTCTGCTCCACTCTCCCCTGGCTAAGTACCTCGGGAGTTTCCCCTGCACTTGCCACTCTACGTAGCCAGGGTTGTATAAGCTCTCAGCAATTCTCACTTGCCTTTCTTGCCACTCAATATCCCTCAATCTCTCCCTTATCTCAGTTCCTAGGCTACCCCTTTCTCTCAGCTTCTCCTCTACCCACACCTCAGACATACCCACTCTTTCATACATCTTTTCTCTATCCTTCCTCCATCTACTCTCTGTTCTACTCTTACACCTCATCCATACCTCCCAGTCTTTCCTCGCCCAAATCCTGTAATCTTTCCTCAAACTTCACAACCCTCACACACGACTCCCACCACATACCCATACGATTTGTCTCCTGCAACAGCACTCGGTGTCGACCTTTCGAGTCCTAGCAGATTCTTCAGAAACCAACCTTGCTTCCTTTCTACTACTCCATACAACAATATAGGTTTTACACACGCATCCCATATCTTGCACGCCATTACTAGGTTACCACCCCACAAACTCCTCCATTTTCTGCACGCAATCCCCCAAGCCATTCTTACTTTCGCCTGCATACACTCCACATGCATCCTAAGCCCTCCTCCACAGTCAAACCAAAAGCCCAAATATTTAAAGCCATTCACTCTCTCAATCAGCCTTTCCTTCCATTTCAGCCCTTCGTCCTTACCCCTCCTGCCCCTATTCCTAAACGACATCCATTTGTTTTTTTCCACATTCACTACTAGACCCCTCTTATCTACCCATTCTATCCAACATCTCTTGCATCTCTTCCACTCTCTTGGCCACCAGCACCACGTCATCTGCATACGCCAATATCCACACTTTGGATCTACCCACCACGACCCCTCCTAAACATATACTCTAAGAGATTTGTGAACAGAGTTGGGAATAGTACATCTCCCTGTCATACTTCTCTTTCGATGCGGAAATCTTGCGTATTATCGTGTATTTTAACACGCGCTGTGACCTTTACCCATAATTACCACAAAGAAATTGTAGGAACACTACAACAATGAACTGAATAAGAAGATAAGAACCCAAGGAACGGCTATAACTATAACAGAGGAAATGATAGGAAATATCTTAAGAACAATGACAAATGAAAAAGCTAGCGGGCCAGAGGGGATACAGGCCGAGCTATTAAAATATGCACCAACAAAAACTTCCTGTTTACTAAATATATTGGATGAACAACATTTTTCAAAAAGGGGATTACCAATAAGTGACAATCAAACACTATATACCCTGCTCTTGGCTGACGTCCAGATTGTAATGATAAACAAGACTTGCGGTACATGATTCGAAAACTGATCGAGGAACACGAGAGAGGAGGACTCACGGTGATCCATTGTAAAAGAAAATACTTGTGTTTGGAAGAGGACATGTAGACGACTTGGACATAGACTTAGAGGACCAGAATATCGGAACCTGTTAAAAATACACATATCTAGCGTAAAAATGGGCGATGCGAGATGGAAATCCAGGAAATGATAAGTAAGTGGAAGAGGGCCATAAGAGCGCTAAACCCTAACTGAGGTCTAAAAATAGTTCGACAACAGGAAATGCTTAATATATAACACCATCGTCAAAATCTAATTCAGTTATCAAAATTTCCCATGAGAAAGCCTTTATCGTCATCGTCAAAAGCTAGTGACCTACGGATCGAAGGTATAGCAGCTAATGAAAACCAGAAGAAACAAAAAACACATTGGGGAAACCTTTCACCACACTCTAAACGGCCATCTGGAGATCTAAGACAAAACTTCAACTCGTCAGTGAAAGAATGTTGCCCCATTCCTTAATCCCCCGTTTTGATGTTTATGACAAAATCGTAGGTGCTGTACTCTGTGTTCCCTGGTCTACCAACCAGGTCTTCTTGATTTTAACTCGGTTTTCTCTAGCTTTTTTCTTGCCTTTATTATGCTACAATTTTTATTAGTGTCGGTGAGTGTAGAGATAAAGATAAAATGACTGTCCCTGATATGTGCAAGTGGAGAATAAATTTTAATAGAAATGAACGGATTCTACTGCCCCCTATACCGAATCATATTTAGTCGTGTATTTTTTTCTCTTAAAAAATAACAGTGATTTACATTGTTGTCATTCAAAAATAGCATGTGATCGTTGAGTATTGGAACAGGCGTTGTAGATTCCATTGAATTTTGCTGCAGTTGACATCCATTAGAAATGAGGTTTAAGGTAAATATTCCATTAACATAAATTATAAAAAAAAGGCGGACCTCCTAGGCAAGAATAAAATGCATTCAGGGTAACAATTTTCGGCCGGTTAATCAATCAGAATTTCGAATTACATCAGCAGACTGCCAGTACCCCCACTTTCTTCAGTTTACTAAGTAAGAGGAAGTGATCTAGTTTATCAAAAGTTTTACTAAAGTCTATATAATTGGAATCCTCTATCAGATTATGCTGTAAAATTATTATTAATAGATATAATATATAAAGTATTAAATTGAGTTAGTTTCAACTTCATAAAAGTGCTATTCAGGATGAATTAACCTTATTACATGAACAAATAGTTTTTGCAGATGAAAATTGGACGATAGATAGACATTGTTTTGACCTTGAAATTGCTTTATGTATTGGAATTATTTTCGCTATTTTATTTTTATTTTTTCAATTGTAATTTTAAAGTGCATCTGCAATATATAATTTGTATATCTCCGTTTGTAAATTTTTATTTTTTAAATGTGACTTGTGTAAATAATAATATAATACCTTCGGCCGGATACAGCAGCTATGATTCATAATTGTGTTGGGGCTAAACACAATTATGAATCATAGCTGCTGTATCCGACCGAAGGTTTGGTCATTGGTTTCGGTTTCGGCCAGTTATGAAGATGTTACAGAGAACAGACCTTATGTTGTGGATTTCTTCGAACAATAATAGTAAGCATGAACTATTTTCTTTAGTTAATGTTGAAGATTATGATTCATATAAGTATTTTATTGATATTTATAATATTATAAATTACAAATTGTATGCTACTTCGAATATTTTCAAATGTACTGGATGATGTGTTTAATTAGATTTGGATTATAGCATATATTTTAATCGATAATTAAATAAATGGTTAAGTAAACCTGTTACAAAGTTTCGGCCGAAATTAAGATAAAAACGAATAGGGGTCAGTTTCGGTTTCGACTGAAAAACTATTTTTCGGTCGGACACTACATAGTAGTGCATCAAAAGCTGCTGTTTTTCTCATAGTACTAGTACCGGCAAGACACGCTTTCCATGCTTACATGCACTTAACAGTATATTACGTAACGAGCGTGGAAAGTGAGACTTTTCAACGAGTGGCGTTTTTTGTTTTATTAATTACACGTGTGTATGAAATACACTTTTTAGCGAATTATGTAAAATGTTATGTGTAACGGCATGTAAAATGTCGTTTTTGGGGTGATGCAGAGATATAATCGTAATAATTTAATTATTTGGGAGTGCTTTGCAATTAATCGTTACCGCTGTCTGTTTTCATCACATTCATGAAGGAGCTGCCTGCAAGAATTGCAAGTGAAAACCGCTAGAATAGAAATTATGACTGATATTTAACGGTAGAAACGATATACTACAACTAAAACGCACTAGTTACGTTATAATTTCAGTATGCAATTATTATTATAATATTCAACTAGGTATACAAGCGATATGAGTCAATTTCGTAGGGTATCGTAGGACATTTAGAAAAAATCTAATTCAGTTATCACCAATTTCCCATGAGAAAGCCTTTATCGATTTCATCGCGACTTAATTAAAAGCCGCGTCGGCAATTTCAAGCTACCTTCTACCCATTAAGATATTATTATCAAACGTCTATCCGGTATAATTGCATTCGTGTATTCCACGCACGGGCATTATTTATTAGATTTCGTCGGCGCGGCGATTACCATTTCTAACGATTTCAACAAACCGACGAAATGCCGGAGATTTCCCGGACAAATCCGTGTAATCGTGGCCCGCTAATTGCTAATTTGAGGAGCCGGCGAGCGCGCGCGGCGCGGCAGATTAAAATATCTCATTAACTCTATGGATACTTTATTAACATTTTAAACATGCTCCACCATCTTATGAAAGCTCGCGCCGCGGTTGGTTAATTACCCCGTTACAGGTTTACATATTATATAGGTATATAGTAGGCATATAGAAGAAAGAGAAACGGGATGACGGAGAAAAAAAATGTAATCGACCATGAAGAAAAAACACACTGACATCTGTGTGCTTATAAAATTATTTATTATGATTGTAAAACTACGATGGGTATGAAAATATTATTTAATAAAAGTATTTATAAAAATTGTATGAAGTTATATCCTGGTTAGGTATATACTGTAATTTATTAAAGTTCATAGCAGCCTTTGTTCCGGGAATGCGCAACATATTTCTAAGGTTTCTCGAAATATAATGTCAGGTACTCGCACAATAAATACTTGGTGTTCTTTTTTTGTGTGGGCAGTATACTTATTTCACGCAGATTTTATAATGCATTATTAATATCATTATAAAATATGCGAAAATTAAATATACTACCCTACATAAAAGAAATCAGTACCAAGTATTTATTAAACGATTTTAAAGTTTAAATTTACAGAAAACAGGCCTGAAATGCCCCAGGCAGATATTTATAACGTTATTTCGAGCATGCCTGGATGTGTTAATTACTGCCTTAAAAATCGTAGTTATCCCACACATTATTGATTATTATTCGTTTGTTTTCTGTTCATCAATATATTTCGCCGAGATCATCAAATTCTGATTAATTCATTAAAATCTCTGTGTGTGTGATTTTTTTAAAGGCATTATTTTTCGCAAATTTTATAATGAAATCAATAATACATTAAAAAATCTTCAAAAATAAATATATTTTACATCGTTGCAATTTATTAATACTCGACTATTTCCTACGCTAGTACACGATATAATAAATTACACCAAAATGTTAAGTACTACGTTTCATACTATAACCATGTACAGTACTGTGTATGATTAAGTAATAATGTATGGAAAACTAATGTTGAGCAAGAATATTTTGCATATTATTACTTGTAAAATCTGCATATTTTGAAGTAATTCTGTCTTTGACGAAGGAAGGGGCATTTCACTATCGAATTTGACAAAAGTAATGGGGCAATCGAAAGTATGGGAAAATTAAAATAATGACCCAACTCACTGGCATAGTAGTCTCGTACTGACCATTTGGGGGGCGTTATTTCAAACCCTATCGGGGCGAATTCACAGTTTTCCGAGGTTTTCTGTGAATTTAAGTAAATACCGGGTGATTTTACTCCTTTTGAGCTTTTCCCTTTATCAACGAAAAAGCCTCCCGGGCAATAGCTCTATGAAGCTAGAAGTTTTTAATGATACAATAAGCACATAAAGGATGTAATCAAAATCAATTCAGCCACTCAGTGTAGCAATAGCAGTAGCCAGCTTAACTGAAAACCACTTTTTGGTAAAGTTACTAGTTTTATTGTTAATCAGCATTACTACAGTCTAATTTATTGAAATAACCGCATGTGGTTAATATAATTTATATGACTTTTAAGAACATGGTAACTGTAGAATTATAATGTAATTTCAAAAGACCCGTCTTCGTATATACATGTAACTGTTGTTATTGCATATTTAACATTTACATGCCGAAACGGCATACAATGGCGAATAAATATAGTATCCGTGAATCGGTGTTGGGTAAAAGAGGGAATCCTCCAACCGTTGCCAAGTTGTTAACGTTTACATACTCCCGCGGCTCGTTAAATATTCAATATCCTTTGTGTTTACTGCTGATGGCAAACATTAGCTCCTGTGGGCGGACTGGCCAAACCGCAAATTATTCAATGATTGACATTTCACAATTGCAACCATACCCATTATTATTGTTAGTATTATTTGTTCTGAATTATGCATGCAAGACACGCGGAGCAGCATTGTTTTCACGTCGCGTTCCTCCCGACCGTTTTAAAACCCATCAACGGCTTTTACAAAATCCACGGTTCCCTACCATTATGCAATCATCAGGACGAGAGGTGGGTAGGGGGAAGGAATGTCGCTATTAACATATCTGGATATTTTAAATGATTGCCGGATTTGTTTCACATTTTTCCAGCTTTTTTTTTCGTATAATTTCTTAGCTCGTTTCAACAACGCGAGGATAATTAAGCCGCCTCGCGTGGAAAAAGTCGTGTACAACATATAATCTTTTTTTCATACGTTCCACATTTTATGTTGTGAAATGTGACGCGTGATAAAATAATAACGTGGGCGATAGAAAAGTTTATTTGGGCTCGGTGAACACGCACGGTATAAATGGGTTCATTATTTTGACACATAATGAAGAATAATAGAGTTGATATGTTAAATACTTTCCAGCTACTTTTAGATTACTGCTTTCCAACATGAGGAATTACGATAATTGTCTTTAAGGACTACATTAGTCGATACTTTATTTTCCCGAATTGTTGTAGCTTCGTCTCACTTCTCAAGTATTGTGCCTTGTTATTTAACTAGCGTCGTTCTTTTTAAGTTAAGGAGGGGAAATATCTCTTGTGAAATGGCGAAGAGCAGTGCCACTCCTTTTATTAATCAATATTTAGCTCTATTTATTTTCGTGTAACCTCAGAATTAACTAATTTCGGCCACTTGTATATAATCCTACGTGTACTGTATTACAGCTTCTCTAATTGTGGACTGTGGATCTGTTTGAAGAAAACACTTGTTTTACATTGAAACACTTTATTATACAGTGAGGGACATGTTACTTGTCTCGCTTAGAGTATAAAACTCCTCGCCTCAGACGATATTATGCGCCCTTTCCTCCCACACATCATACACAGTTAAGGGTGACAAATAGATATAAATCAGACCAAACACTGAAGATATATACAGCGATAAGTCGAAATTTGAAGTTTATGTTGGCGATTATTGAAAATCATAGAACGAAGTATGAAGCATTCCATAGAGACCTGGTGACATTTGAGAGAATTATGGCAATTTACAGTACCGAGCCATCGATAGGATTGATTTTATTAATGGAATTATAAATTCTGTCTACCGATGACCCTTTGATATTAAACCGAAAGTACAAGCATCTAGGGAAAACATATGCGAGAGACGAGAAACAACCAAATTAATCAGTGTTACGGAAAGGAAAGATAAGAATAGCCGGCAGAAATGGTGACAGTAAGTAGAGTAGTCGGTAGTTGTTATTCCCATGAGGGCTCTACCTTGGATTGTTAACTATCCTTGATTCAAAAGGAGGACAGGTCGGTCAGTGGGGTTAGGTAGGTGTGGTTGCGCAGGGACCCGAAGGAAGAAGGGGGAAACTACAACACCCAGACAATTCCTGAGCGTGGAGAAAGACTACTGGCTCACCAAGTATGGCTGAGACGGTGGCTTCAAGCAGACGACCGCGTACCATCAGGCGATGTCGAGGAAATACGATTTTCGTGATGAACTACTGACTACCGATCCGCCCACGAAAACTCGAGACAAGTGACTAAGAGCCTAAACTTGTGAAAATAGAATAAGGGTGGAGGGAACCTAGAAGACACCAATCTATTTGAAGGAAGTGGCGTAACACCCAGGACCCCAACGAACAGAAGACAAACAGAGGTAGAACTAAGTAAATTCGGACACAGAGGAAGAAAACCACTCAACTCAGTTAGCCAAGAGGAAAGCCACCTCGCCTCCGGAAAAGGTAGACGGGAAGGCGGATCCAACAGGGACAAAAAAGAAGCTGCTGAATAAGTCACGGACGTATACCGATGACGAAGCCGAAGAAGAGGACGCCTACATACAACTAGCATAGGACACATTGTTAAGACTAACCAATATGGCGGTGGTCACTAGGAATGTACTGAACGAATCTAAACTAGACGCGGCGGGCGTATGTGAACAATAATTGCGGCTCCTCAGAAAATTTGGAACCCCACTAACTAGAAATCCCCTAAAGAAGTAAAAGGTCTCAAAAAGAAATTGGAGGCCCTGATGGCGGAAAAGGCGCAGTGGGCGCAAGGAGATGAAGACAATGAGAATATAGATGAAGGTCCTTCCAGCACGCGAAGGTGAAGAGGAGGGAAGTATCCAACTGGCTTCCAAACGTTGAAACCATCAGCTTTATAGATATGGAGTGCAAAGCAGAAGAGAAAAACAGAACGTGTGGTAGCTGAATTCGCAACACTAAACTTGGAGGAGGATGAAGTGACCGCAATACCCAAGGAAATGTACAGTCGTGATAGCTCATCGGGGAAAACCGAGCGATACGTACATTACATAGTGTGCGATACCACTACTGAGGACAAGATGATGAAAACTACCTACAATGACATCCGACGTCTCAGAGTAATCGCAAAGGCAAACAGGACCGACGCAATACGAGTTTGTGCGCAAAACCGTGGACATACTGAAAAACAGAATACCATTTAGCAGGCTCGCCGGTCAGGTCGCAATGATCAGGAACCTGGACGAAAACCACACCATCGGAAATCCCCAGCTAACGGCAAAATCGAAGAAAGGAAGAACCCATATTGGTCAAACAGACCGAGGGCTAGTAATAAGCCGGATTAGGGTAAGGGTCAGTAGCGGAAAAGTGGACGCGCTATGCGAGGCCCTAAGCGAAAAGGAACCGGGAACAGAAGTCAAGACCAGTAGGCCGGGCGTAAGACTTCATACAAGTCCCTAGACCTTCTAACAACAAGAACAGAGGTTGAGACAGCCGTCAAGGCTCAGTAACAAAGAACAAGGAGCAGTACAGGGTAAACGAACCTAGACCGGTCCGGAAAGCCACCAAATCAACCAATCACAGTGATAACAAGCGAGAAAGGCCTCCGATATCCAATTACGAGGAAGGCTCGGGACGAGACGAAGAACAAGACGAGATGGGACGGCGGACATGACCAAGCCAACGCACAATAGTGCCTTTCGTTAACACCCTGGGATGGTACGGGCTTATTGTTTCTTGTTCTATTTGCCGCTTCCGATGCGTATAATTCTACCTCGGTCCTTACAACCGGCGGCGCACGACCGCACGACCTGGGCGATACTGCACGACACATGATAAACCATGTTAAACGAAAGTCCTAATGACCGAGACAATGACCGTGCAGGTGAAGGCAGACCGGACAGAACGACACCCATACTGCTACCCACCATCCAAGACCTAACCGAACAGGCCATAGACTAAACGTGAAGGAAAGACGTATGATATATACCAGCATTCACAACCAGAACTATAGGTAGACGATAAAGAACCTGACAACCCGGTATCCCAGCTCTAGACCAAGGCAGCGTCGTGGGCGTATTGTGCCTTGAAGGCAGTGAAGCTCCGCTCCCTTGGGACGTGAGGTGGTTTAGATGGTAGGCGCCTATCCAGAATGCGGGGTGAATCCGATACTGACCATGCTCAACGAGAAGGGCATGGGCCTCTTTTCAAGATTCCTCCTCACAAGAACAAAAATGGTTAGGGGTGGTTAAAAATAACCCCGAGAAAATGAAGACATTTAAAAAAAGGGGGAATGGGAAGACATTATAACCAAACAGAGGATTGTCCTCACCAAAGGAGGACAGTTGGCAATCCTAGGTTGTCTCGTGACGCACCTCTGACGCCGATAAAGGTTAGGTGTACGTTGGACTGCCGTCATAGATAATGGAGGGAAAATAACCAATCCAAGGACATTAATCTCCAATGGGAATCACGGTAACAAAGAAAAATGGAACGGAATGAAAAAATACATTGAGTGTAATGGGTGCTATGGTCAGGCGGGGAGGAGAATGCTATAGAAAAGGAGGAGTTTTACTAATAATAGAGCCAAACAGTGATATTATAAATGATTTTCATTCGGAAAAAAACTTTAAATGTTAAAAAAATTAAATACGCCTCGGAAACTGGATGGATGCATAAGGAGACAAACTACGCAAAGGAAATTGGTTATGCGAGTGGCAACATGGAATATACAAGAACTAGAAACATAAAGAGAGGCAAGAAGTTCAGTCAAGATCTTCTGCTTGCAGTGGAGTTCCTATCGGAGGTTTGCTATCATCACAGCTATCCGAACCTTATTGGCTGCCGCTCGGAATAATTGAGTGTTACTGCAGCCAAACCAATCCCTTAGGTTTTTAAGCCAAGACATTCGGCGTCTTCCGATGTTTCTTCTTCTTCTGATCTTTCCATGTACTATCAATTGTAGCAGCGCGTATTTGGGTGCTCTCATTATGTGACCTAGGTATTATAACTTTCTCTTCTTTATGGTGTGAATTATTTCCAGTTCTTTTTGAATTTTATTTAAGAGTTCAGTGTTAGTTACCTTATCTGTCCATGGAATACGCCACATTCTCCGGTAACACCACATTTAGAAGTCATTTAGTTTGTCTAAGTGATTCTTCTTAAAAGTCCAAGCTTCAACCCCATACAGTAATGTAGAAAACACATAGCACCGTAGCATTCCTGTTCTAAGAGAAGAGAAGAGCTTTTTCATTTTCACAAACAATGATCTCGCTATTTCAATCCTTGTTTTAATTTCTTTTGTTTGGTTACCCCATTGATTTATCCAGGATCCAAGTATCTATACTTCTGTACATTTTCTATGGCGGTGTTCGCTACTCTTAGGTTTATCTGATATCTTAGTTTTATTAAAATTTATTGTTAGTCCGTACTCACGACATCGATCGTTTACTTTTGCTAGAAGTTGTACGTCTCTAAGGCTACTTGCGAACAAAACCGTGTCATCCGCATATCTGATGTTCACCATTCCTTCATTTATAACCACTCCTATTTGTTCTTCTTCCAACGTTTCGTTAAATAAAGCTTCGCTATAGAGGTTAAATAGAAGTGGCGAAAGAATACAGCCTTGCCTTACACCGCGCCTGATCTTCATTTCTTCTGTTAGCTGTTTTTCTACTATTGCATTAGCTGTTTGACCCTAGTATAAGTTGCAGATTATCTTCACGTCATCCGAGTCAATGTTTTTACTCAGGAGTAGATAATGTAATTTATTATGTTTTACCCTATCAAAAGCATTTTTGAAATCTATATAACACGTCCTTATTCATATCTAGACATCTTTGGAACAGAATATTGGTCCCATAGAGCGCCTCTCTTGTCCTCAGTTCTTCACCGAAGCCAAACTGTATGTTTTTAATATCTTCTTCGAGTTTTCTGAATATTCTCTTATGGATGATTTTCAAGAACATGTTTAGGTTATGACTCACGAGTGCAATGGTTCGATAAGCTGAGCATTCTCTTAGGATAGTTTTCTTGGGAATGAGCACAAAGGTACACAGTAACCATTGTTTAGGCAGTTCCCCTTTCTCGTAGATCATGTTGAATAAATCTAGCAGAATATCAATTACGTCGTCGTCAAATATTTTAATAAGCTCTATAGGTATTTGGTCGGTTCCAACTGCATTAACAGGTTTCATAGATTTCAGGGCATATTCTATTTCTGTTCTTAATATTTTTAATTTTTAAGATTGGGTTAGATCTGTCATCGTCAAAGAGTTCTAGGAGGTATGTTTTCCACCTCTATAGTTTATCTTCCAAGTCAATTATTATTTTCCCATCTTTGTCCTTGATTATATTACTAGTACCTTAGTTTTTATTTTTATTACATCCAGCCATTTTTTTTATCTTTTTGTGCATGTTGAAACAATCTCTTTTCTAGTAGTTCTATCTCCACACATTAATCAGTTAGGTATTTCTCTTTAGCTGCTATAATCTTTTTTGCACTGTTTTATGTAGTTTCTTATATTCCTTTGCGTTGTGTTTGTTCTTCCTCCTTTATTCCATAAGATCCATAATTTCTGTTGTTATCCAAGGTTTTTTCTTGGTATTTTTGCTTGTTAAATTATTTTTGGCTATTTTTTTAACCTTGTTTGTATATGTTCCCATTTTTCATCCACACTGTTTTCGTTTGTGAAACTTATGGCTCGCATACCTTCGTTTGTCTCTTGTTTTATTGTTAGTTGAGTTTTAGGATCTTTGAGGAGTTTCGTGTCTATGTAGTTGTTTTGACACTTATTTTTTTAATTTTTATACCGAGCTTAGTTATTACCGGGTTGTCTGGATAGTTCTGGATAGTTGGCTGGAGGGTAGCATAGCTACAGACACTTAGGCCTCAAAATGGGCACATTGTGAAACCTCCCTTTAAGGCTGTTAACTCGTCCCACCAGTCAATTTTGCGTGCAAGCTGCAAAACTCTGGCGGGGAAGGAGCTGCCAATGCTGACCAGCACTCCCCTAGTATTTGATGCCTGGTGTTTACTAGAGTTGGGCAGAGGCATATTACATGCTCTGCTGTTTCTAGTTGTTCATCGCACCCTCTACATGACGGGCTGTTCACCAGACCCATTGTGTGTAGGTGTTTGTTTAGCTGGCAGTGGCCGGTTAGGATGTGAGTCAATAATTTCAGATTAGTTCTAGATAAGTTGAGGCGGGCCGTGGCTGCAATTTTACAAGGTTGCCTAATTGCTCCCTTTGATTGTTTGCAGCCCGGCGTTTCTCGCCATCTTACCTTGTGTAGAGCATGTGTCCTATGCTCTATTATTTTTTTCAGAGTACCTGCAGAAAGTATTTCATCCTCTAGGGTTGTTAGAGGATGTGAGGATCCCTTCCTGGCAAGTTCATCTGCTATTTCGTTCCTCTTGATGCCACTATGTTCTTTTATCCAGCAGAGTTCTAGTTTGTTATATTTAGCTAGCTCCTCCAGGCTGTGTAGACATGAATATAACTCTTTCGACACAAATGTCTTGGCATTTAGTGCATTTAGAGCTGCTTTGCTGTCGGTGAGTATTTGGATATGTTTATCCTTAATATTCCGTTCAGCTAAAATTTGAACACATTTCAGTATTCCTGTTAATTCCGCTTGGAAGACTGTCGTGAGTCTTCCAAGTGGTGCACTTATCTTGAGATCGAGTTCTGGTGAGAATATTCCATAGCCAGCTCTCGTCTTAGTTTTGGATCCATTAGTATACATGGTTATGTTATTTTATTTTTATTACCGGGTTGTGATCCGAATTAATGTCAGCGCCCGGGTATACTTTTGTATATTTGACAGCGTTGTTATAGCATTTATTAATGAGAATAAAGTCTATTTGATTTCTTTGTTTATAATTCCTGTGTGTGTTTTCAATTGAAGCATCATGACTCTGTCTGAGTATGGTGTGAGCTAAGGACTGATCCTGTAATTTTCCTATACACTACCACACCAACACCATATAGGTGTTTCGGGTCGTTGTTACCATAGTAATAAAATGTACCATTACTAGTTTTGCAGCTGCCACTTCCTGGCCATATAACATCACTTACTCCTAATATATTTATGTCTTGTCATTTCCATTACGATGTTGTCTAATTTTCCTGCTGCGAAAAGACTTCTTGCATTCCATGTCCCTAACTTTAGGTTGTTTGTTGTTGCTTTCATAACTTTGTTCGCCACTGTTCCCCCCGTTTGGGGAACTTTTTACTCCGGAATAATTCGTTTTGAACGTTGTCATGATTGTTTGTGTTTTCTGTGATGATTATACTAAGGATACCATTGTAGGTCTTTAATGCAGTGGTTTCCCGTTTCCTTCTCCATCCATATGCCGTTGACCCCTGCATGGTTCATCCGCCTTTAGGGATGATTTCTCATCCCAAGGACACATGAGTGCCCTTCTCTTGTTAGTTCATCCACCCTAAGCTATTGACTAACAAGAAGGATCTGCTTATTCCGGCAGATGGTCGGTCGACAGAGCCTCGTTCGTTTTCCAGCAGGGTGCACCACGTGCAGGAGAGGTTGTCATTTGGGTTTGGCATTTTCTTACCTCACCCCTTACACCCCGTCAGTCAAGATTGGAAACACATTTTCGCGGCCTTTTCGTACTACAAAAGGGCTATGACAAGGTTGCAGTCTATCGACAACACTGTTTAAAATCTATATACACGAAACATTAAATAACTGGAAAAAGGAAATCAAGTCAGTCACCCTAACACAGAAAACAACGAATTTGTGAACGTGTGATAGAAAGTGCAAGCTGGGAGTCAGCTTAAGGGATAGACAGAGAAATAAGTATATCGGGGCAAGAACCAAAGTCAGTGACGTGGTGGAATAAACTACGAAAAGTAAGAGAGAGTAAGGAAGGACATAACGCGTAATGGACAAACATCAGTATGCAATGAAAACCACGAAGAACGAAGAGATATACCGGCAGACCCACGTTAAGATGGCGAGACGATTACAAAGAAGAGGCGAATTACTGGGTGATGGCAGTGAAAAAGACACACATGGAGGAAATTAGAATAGGCCTATGTCCGGGAGTGGATGAATACAGGCTGATGTAGATTTCATTGAATAAAAGTATCAGAAAAAGTTTCGTACAAGAAATAATAGGTCCAGCCGTACTTTTAATTCAAGTTTCACAAAGGTTTTTTTTTCAGACATGCGTAGTACGTAATTGGTCATAGTACGAGCGGAACATAGCACATGCACATATGGTCCGCAGTTCACTTGTATTTTGATTTACTAGAATGAAACTTCTATGATAGGTACTTAAAATTAGCAACTTAATCGTTTCTTGTAGAATCTAGTACTATTTATTTCTAAAAGATGATCTATCGTCCGTTCATATAGTTGGTAGGGCTCATATTATACAACGACTAACCTATTTTTTTATAAACCTCATTTAGTCTTATTAATACATGTGTAAAAAAGATATTGCGAGGTCTTTTACGAGTGCACTTAATTTTCGCATACCTGCCGCGAATCCAATCTGCTGCAGATTATTCCAAATAAAAGTTCTCAAATTAAAAAAAACGCCGCTTAAATGTGGATTATATTGAATCGTAAAAAACGTAACGCCGCCATATAAAAGTATAATTTACGGTCGGTGCGGACACTAATGGCATTAATTAAAAACTCGCACCGATCTCCCGAGTTGACAATTTGTCCTGGGAGCATAAAACAAAACGCGGCCTTTTTAACGCCGCCCGTTTCCATATGTAAAAACGGCCGGGTTATCTGTCGGCCCGGTATCAGGTTCTCTTGAAAACACTCAATTTATAGCTACTTTGGGCTCCCTCTGGCTGATCACCGATCAGATAAAACCGGAGAGAAGCAAAACCGCGCGTCGTCGCGTCCTCTCTTCAGGACCAACAACGGTCTCTCTTTCCATCGAGAACGCGGCGAAAAAAATGGCTGCGCACCCACGGAATGTCTGTTAACATATAGGGCCACTTCTATTGTTCTCCGGAGCATAAACATCAATTTTTAACGATGCTAAATTATTTTCTTTTTGTTTTTTTTTTTCGGGCGGCCGCATACTTGTTACTATAATGATTCTCTGGATATCTTTTTCTTCGCCAGGATAATGCAGGTAATTGACGTTAGAAGTACATTAGCAGAGAAAGACATAAGGTGGGTTTGTGCTGACATAAAATAATAAATAAGGAATAAACTATTTTCCATGCATATTTTTATTATATCAAAATAAGTAATAATATATAAATGGAAAGTGTATAATCTTGTTCTTTAATCAAAAACGGTTCAAAGTCATCCTTATTTACATTAATTAGTAAGAAATAAGAAATCAAATTTTATTTCAGGCAATACAAAGCAGAAATAAGGATTATATTGGACCGTTTATGGTCACAACATATGAATGCACACATGCTATTTACTTCTTATTACTTATGTTGTCATATTATTAAATATAAATTTTCGATTATATTATGTAATATGACTACATAAGTAATTAATAAAATAAGGTAAGTGAGTAATCATATGTTTGACCATATACAGGCAATGTAATCCTTATTTTCTCTTGCATAATCTTATATTTAATTTCTTATTTCTTATTTATTAATGTATATAAGAATCATTTTGAACCATCTTGATCACAAAACAAGAATATACACTTTCCATTTATATCTCATAGTGAATTTCTTATTTCTTATCCCTTAATGACTTTGGTATTATGACTATTATTTTGAACCATCTGTGGTCACAAAACAAGAATATACACTTGCCATTTATATCTTATTACTTATTCTTCAATGGAAATAAGGATTATTTTGAACCGCTTATAATTAAAAATATATCCTTGTTTTATTCCTGATTTATTTTAACACAACCTTGAACATATTTATTTAAATTATTTGAACATAAACCTACCTTCAACTAAACTGAAATTTTAATTTATTTTCATTTTGTATGTTAATTTTGCATTAATCATGAACACTTTGAATAACATGTCAAGTTGAATTAAATGAATTACAATGAAATTAAGTAAGAGGAGGGTGAATGATCTATCTATATATTATGTATTCCGTAGCCGTGTGGTATATAAACGGCACCCTGCGGTTATATATAGGGTGGAATCTTGTTACCATTATGGCTTCCAGTTTGTAGGTAATCTAGCTGGCGAGGTGATGGTCCACATTGTGTGTGTGCGCGCAAACTTAACGTAAACGCAAGCATACAATGCTCGCATTAGTCGATTCCATTAGTCTCATTGAGAACACGCTGGGTGGGAATCTGCCATACGGGCGCTTTTCAAAATTATTACCTTTTTTATGTGACTTGCCAAACGGATGGCGGATTAATGAATGCTCACAGGGACGGGTGAATTTAAACGGGGAATAAGCCTTTAGTTAAAGTTTTTGTAACAGCTTGCGTTTCGTGTAATTTATTACGCACATCCGCAATAATTTATTTCATGCTAACTAATACCAATTGATTGTTATTAGCCTTTAATACTGATCCCCATATAGAAATAATACTGATTAAACATGCGTGCGCTTAAATCTTCATCTTCATAAATTATATGTCTGTCAGAAAATAAATGATTCGCTTTTCAATTACTACATGCAATTTCCGGCTCATTTTAATATGTATGTTAAAGCAGACTACGATGCAGGCATTCTACAACTGATAAAACAACATGTATCAAACAATTACATAACACACGCTATGTGATGTAAGAAGATATTATTTATGTATTTAAATTGAATACATGTTTTATCGTATTATCATTTAATCGACATTTTATAAGGTACAGTTCAATGATTACATTAATAAATATAAAAATGTTATTTATTGTTTTATAAATACGTTAGTATAATATGGAATGATAATTTTGTAATATATTTTTGTTTTAAATTATTTAAATTCATTAAAATAATTATTTTAATGAAAACATATTACACATACGGGATTAATAAATGCATACGATTTAATGTAATTAATAATTTCATAGTACACTCTAGTGAGAAGCTATGGAAGGGTGCGACATAAATTGTACTCGCATGATAATTGTTGACATTAAGGTGGCAATGTTTTGTGAGATGCATTAAATATCTGTTTACTATGCGCATTATGAAATTGTATCATTGTAATATTCTTCAAAATGATGCAATCAAAATCATATGTCAAACAATCACGTCATAAATACAATGTAATTATTAATAGCTGTATGACATTATGCATTTTTCTGTTTTTATTCCCCGATAAAAGTTATGGGCGTTTGGTTTATGCAATTAAAAGTGTACGGTGCGATTAATTATGTGATATAAAATATTGGCAATATTAACGACACTTTAGAAACATCAGGGACAATTTTCTGAAGTAGCAAGTCCAAACACTTACATGCACATGGACTAACACAAGGCAGAAGGACGCGGAGGTCGATAGTCAGTTACAAATTGTAAAACATATAGTAACTTCTACTATTGCCAATAAGCCGACAATTTTTCCAGTAAAGTAATTGGTCAATCTTACCAGATGTGTCCCCAAAATCTAACATAATGACAGAAATGTCGCAATTATATCCAATGTCGCAATGCATTATTTTAATATTATTCTATTTACAACAGCCCCATAACTGTATACCATATCCATATAGACCAAATAACGTGTTTATAAAGTACTAGTTTATTATGTAACTTCATTTCAGTTCTTTCGTCTAGCAACTGGTATAATTTTTAAAATTTGAAATTAAGGACATCGCGTATTGTTAACATGCTCTGTTGCCGTCAAAGTAGGGCAATTAAGGTTGCATCTAGTTGGAAGTGAATTTTACCCAACATTATTTCTTATCTCCACCCTCGCCATCTCATGTGGATACTCGACCGACGCGTACCCAAGCAGTACGAATCCAGCTAAACATAAAACAGATATTTCACATTTATATCAACATAAACGAAACGAAGAAAATAGCAAAACGTGTTGTCATACAGTCCATTATTATAACCAAAAACATGCTCATTTCATCTGTTGTAAGAATGAGATGGAATGAACGGTGCCAATATAGTTCGCCTCGCTTACAACCATCTGATGGTTGAACTTGGTCTTGATGGAGAAGTTAATATCAATCGATTTAGTTTGGTTTAACTTGATTCGCATTTTCTTTGTCCAGGTGAAGACTTCATTAATCGCTATTTGCAACTTTGCTGTTGATTCTGCAATATTATTACCCACTGCTAGTGTTATCGGCGAATGTTATCGATACATTATGTGTGTCTTCATCTTTTGGTTTTATTTTAAGCACATTTTCCTCTGTGCTTCACTGAATCGGACCATCTTTTCCTTAGTCTTCCCATGGATCTTCACAGTGGGGAGATTTTCTAATGGCAATGTGGACAACTATGTTGTTATCCATCTTTCTTGTGTGTTTGTTCCATTCTTCTCTTCCTTGGGGTACTTAGTGGATATTATCTGGGACACTACACGAGAGGGGTACATACCGTCATTTCGGGCTCGATCTCATAATGTCTTGCCGTCTACACACCTGCTTCTTCTTCCTTGATATATACAACCCTATGTGGGTTTTAACTTCCTCTACGACTTTTCTCTATTTCTTACTGTTTGCTGTAACCCTTCCCAAGTTAACAATGTCCATCTGATCTTCTTCCACTGCTGTTATCCATTTTCTACCCGATCTTTGGGCCTTGCTTCAACAAGCTTCCACTCCGTTATTGATTTGACACTTCTAGCTTCGCCCATTCTGCTGATATGCTCGAGTCATCTGATTCTCTGGGCTTTGATAAATCTAACTATGTCACTGTCATTAAAGAGGATGTTTAGTTCATGGTTCATTATTACAGCTTCATCTTCAGTTTGTGTTGGTCCAAAGATTTTTTTTCGAAGGATTATTCTTTTCAAATATTCTTAGTGAATTTTCCATTTTGTGTTTAAGTGTCCATGTCTCGCTGACATAGCATAACACTAGTCTAATGAGCGTTTGTGTAATCTGAACTTACTGTGTCTGTTCAAAATGTTTGATGTTAGTAATGGTTTGCTTGTGAAGTCGGGTTTCCTTTCATAATACTCATCTCTACTTGTTGTTTTTTCTCATTCAATAGTGTTCCTAGGTAGATGAAATGGGATACACCTTCGAACTTGAATGATTTTACAAGTTGGGGGGTCTGCTCCATTCTGATATTATTTTCGTTAAGCTCGAGCCCCACTTTTCTTATGTCAGTTCAGTTCTTGAAATGTTTCGACTAGTGATTTTTTCGTTCTGCTAATAATTACTATATCGTCGACGTAAGCACAAATTTGCCGAAGTTTACTGTTTATACCTCCGTTATAGTTTGCTTTTGTTATTACAGAGTGTAGTATAAGGTTCAATAAAATGGAAGATAGTGCGTCACCTTTGTCGTATTCCGCACTTGTCTCAAAGTTCTCTGTTTGGTTTTCTTGAATTATCACACTTTTTTGTTTAAAGACATCTTGACTAGATTAGTTTGCTTTCGGGGAATACCCATCATGACTAGTATTGTGTAGAGTTTTCCTCTGTTGACTTTATCATAGGCTTCTTTAAAATCAATTAACAAGTTGTAGAACTATTTGCTGTATCATATGAATGTGATCGTTTGTGGATCTGTTGGGGCGGAAACCACATTAGTAGTCTTCTAATACATCTTCGGAATATTCTGGTAGTCGTTTGTATATGAGGATATAAAGTATTTTATACGCTACCTTTAATAGCGTTATCCTCTCATAGTTAACACATACTGTCTTGTTGCCATTGTATGTATGCGGTAGATCATACCTTGCTTTCACTGATCAGGTATTTTTTTATGTTTGCCATAATATTGCAATGATGTATTCTGTGTTCTTCTAAGTGATTTCTGTTTTAGATGGTTCATTCACATCTGGGTTAGCGGTGTGGTATTCTACGGCTTCTTAATTTTCTTCTTTTCTTCTTTGCTTTCTCATTTTTGTTTTTCTATTTGAAACATTAAAACTAGTCACTCGGACTGTTCATTATTTTTTTTCGAATATTAATAAAACTTAATTGCTTAAAATAAGACCAACGACGTCCTTTAGATTACTCAAACTAGAATTGCCCATGATTCACGTACTGTAATAGGTTTTAGCCCACAACACCCTAAGTCACATCGAGTGGCTTGGTCCTGCTCAATCATTGGACATAGTGCTGATTGTTCAGCAACTGAAGAGTTTCGACGATATACTGAATATGAAACCTGACTTCATACTTGGTGCATTCCTTTTAATCTCTCCTTTTACAGTTGGTATTCCAAGGTCTGTTGTTTCATGATGTAGGAGTTCGCAAAGTACTCTTGCCATCGATTTAGAATATCTTGTTTTTCAGTTAATAGGTTATCATTTTGCAACCTAACGCAAGGGTTTAAATTCCTTAGTTAGTACGACAGCATCCTTGTGGAATTTTCTATAGTCTTTGAAGTTGTTGTATCTCTAGATTTTTGAGTCGGGTGTTATAGAACTTTATCTTTTTCCATCTGCACAGTTTGAGGTCGCTTTTTATAGTATCGAATAGTCATATTTAGTTCTGGTGTGTCTTTGTACGTACCTTAATGGGGCTTATGTCTTATGGCTTCCTGGCATTTTGCGTCAAATCACTTATCGTTTCTTTTGCGCCTCTGCTTGCAAACAGATTCTTCTACTGCTGCTTATACGCTTTTTTTAATGTTGTTCCATTCTAGAGAAATGATTTTATTTGGGCCTCGATTCGCAAGCTTTGCGACTAGCGCAATACGATTTTCCCGCTGTACTTTATAATATTCGTATGTTTCATTTGGATATTTTAATATTTTATATGGTTTGACGTGCACGTTGCTGACTCGTTTTAGCTTTCTTATAAGAAGGTAGTGGTCCGAGTCGCAGTTTGCTCCTGTGTATGTTCTGACATCCTAGATTACTGAAGCTCTTCTTTTCGAAGTTAAGACATGGTTAATTTGGTGGAAATCGGTTAGCGCTGGGATTAGCTATGCTTCTTTATGTATTTTTTAAAGTACTGCCAAGTCATATTATGTATTTGTGCAAGCTGACAGACTCTAGAGCCATTATTGTTGGTTAAGTTGTGTAGGCTGTTTGCCAACTATGTCTGAGTAGACTGTTTCTTTCCCTATTTTGGCGATAAAGTCCCCAAGTGGAATGATCATATCATGAGGCAGTATTTTCACAAGTTCTTGGGTTAATTCATCGTAGAATCGGTCTTATCCTCTGCATCTTCCGTTGGTGCATATATGCTTACAAATGATATGTTGTAGAACTTTCTCTTTGTACGAAACTTACACATGCGGTCGTTTCTTTGTATAAATCATAGTACCACCTTTCGTGTATCCCCAGTTACTATAATAAATCCAGTTCCCCTTTGCTCCTAGTTTTGGGCCCGCTGTAGTACATTGTGGTATTTAGGTTTTGTTATCTCTTCTTTCTACCGTATTTCTTGCAATCCTGTTATTCCTATCTTTATCTGCGTTTTGCCAGTTTGTAGCATTATTTACGTATTTAATGTGCCTAATCTTATTTATATTCATTCTCGAGTCCTTTTACCATTTCTTGTGTCGGCGTCGTTGGGTCTGTTCCTTGTCCGAGACAGTGTCGTTGGTTTTGTAACAAGAATTCTTTTTACGATTGCGGCTTCACGGTCGCTCCGCGACTGTCTCGTCTGAGGGTACTCTGCTGTGTCGTCCTATCACGCATTCTAATGGGTTCGTAAAGACCGGCCGATAATGGGTTGGTGGGTCATTAGGGTTCGTTGTGACTTAACAACCGATTGGCTTATTTGCCCAGACAATCGGGCGTCGCTTAAGTATAACGCAACACTTCTGTGCACAAGCCATGTCGATCTATATTGTCCTTCGCTTTGTGCCAGTACTGATACCGCTACTGTTTACTGATCTCAGGGATATTAATTGACCACCCTGTCTTTTCAATATATCTAGCTACCCTTGTTTTGTCTGTAGGTCAATACAGTTGTCCGGGATGTGGCATCGTGGAACCATAAGAACGAAGAGTTGGATACCTTGTAAGTATCAAACACCAAGACCCACCTCCTGTCAATGACGTTAGGTGTGACCAGCCGAGGTGAAAGGTGCTACAGCGTGATCCTATACATACATTATCGAATAACTAATAAATATATGAGCCTGTGGGAATGAACGATTCAAAGGTGACTCACACCACCTTCGAATCGTTTTGAAAAGGATTTTGCATTTATTATTTATGTAAATCGACGTGCGCAGTCACAGATAAAAATGTCATAAATAAAAATGTAACTGCGTACGTCGATTTACATAAATACCAAACGCAAAATCTTCTCCTTTTCAAAACAATTGTCACAATCACAAATGTGGCTTACACCACTTTCATTCTCACAGGTTCATATGATTGTTGAAAAAAATAATACATTAGCTTATACATTAGCTCAACAACCGCAAAGATCTGATGCGGGGCGGATTTGCTTTCTTCTATCTATATATCGGGTTTTTAGCGTCTGACGACACTGTTAGATTCTCAGATAGATCCCTAGTATGCTACTGCGGGATATTTAGTCGTAATTTTTACGTCGTTTGAGTGTAAGTAGCAGGGAATGTACTACGTTGCCGTTATCGTTGCTATTCTATGAATGAGTACAGTATTATATAAATTCACACCGGTTGGAAAAAACTTACATATTAATTTAAGTGATAACATCGATCAAAGTTGACGTGACGAAACCTTAATCTAGGAAATTTTAAAAAGGGAATTTAGGAAACATTAAAAAATATCCCTGGTTTCCACAGTCTTTTTAGACTAGTATTGCTTTGTATTATTATATCACTTTATCATATAAATAATGAATAAAATCTAGGGTCCCAGATAGGCGCTAATAACTAAACTATCAATATACACAAATACCTCAACCAACCAAATTTTATAATATAATTAAAATACAATGATGGAAATTAATCAAACACTATGCGTTTTATCTACTATTTTTGATTGTGGTAAAAAACATAGTAGTTTGATTCATATCCTTTATTACAAATGAATTACCACATAGTAGACGCCACAGTCATTCAATTTCACAAATAAAATTGTAAATAAAGCAACTGTCTATACCTAAAGCCGCACCCTCGTCAATCGCTTAAGAAAATCAAGGATCAAAACTAATTTTGTACATGTAGCGTGGCAGCTATATTAACAAATCAATTAGCGATACACTCGTTCAAGATCATTATCAGATTGTCCCTGTCGAATTTAACAAGTTTATTATTAAACAATATTTAATTTGTATTCTGATGCTTTGTACTACAATTGTCCCTGTCCAATTTAACAAGTTTATTAATAAACAACATTTGATTTGTATTCTGGTGCTTTGTAGCACAATTTTGTTTTAACAGGGGCATTTTAACAGGTGTTCACTACTAAAAATTAAATTAATTTGATTGGCAATGTAATAACTTTAACGATTTACTAGGTGGCAGCGAATGTACTGACCACACCGGCCGAAACTATGGGGCTCAAAAGACGGCGAAGATTGAGGTCTATATTTTAATCACCATGTTGATCCAAATAAATTGAGATAAATACAGAGCGAATTCGAACTTGCATAGAAATGTCGGCCATTCTTAGTTTTGTGCATGTATTTTAAATATAGCCTGAATTGATAATATATATATTTTAAATATATGAATATTAAATATATATATATATATATATATATATATATATATATATATATATAATATCTCGGTAACTTTAAGTTACTTTAGATAACTGCTTTTAAAATATAAAAAAATTCTATCTTTATAGGTCTATCCACCGTGAGGCTTTTCTGGCGGTCAAGGGAGAAGCTCACTTCACAGAAAACCTCTGAAAACTGTGAAAGGTGATTTGCGAAAATACGCCTGAAGAGGTTCGAAGTACTAAGCATTGGGGAGCTTGAGCCCCAATACTCAGTACGCGACCGAAAAGGCCTCTAACCACTTGGCCACTGAATTGAGATTTTAAAATCTATTAACAGCAATTTATAGTTTTTATTTCCAGCTATTTCCTGTATAGCTTTCAGTATGTTGTTCGCCGATGTTTTTCATTGCTGTAATTATCCCTAAGTTTCAGTAAATGTTGTCAATTTTGTTTAACTTTCAATAATGTGTAGGCTTATCATTATATTACCTTTTAACATTATATGAAAAAGAAGCACAACATTAATGCTATCGTATCTTGAATAAACTTCCAGAATATATACAAGAATCTCAAACTTATGCAGTCATGAAAACTAAATTATTTGATTTTTGTGTGTACATAAAACCATGTAACTTGAATGACTACTATGCAGGTTAATATGTTATAATTCTACTTATAATGTAATCTAACATGTATGTATATATGTTTGTCTGACGTTCATTCATATATATATATATATATATATATATATATATATATATATATATATATATATATATATATATATATATATATTATGTATTAGTAGTAGATATTGTAATAGTATAAAACCATACGGTTCAATTACAAATGTTTTGAACGTTGGGGTCGTAATATATATAAAATATGTGCTCGTAAAACAGGATCTCCTAATAATAATCCACAATCGCCATTTCACGTTTTGATTAACAAACCCCCATGCTGTGTGTTGATATCATTAACATACGATACAAACGTCAAATAAGTATAATTTATACGAGTACAAATAATGGTAATGTATGAAACATAGGTATAACGTCCATGGTGTATAGATGTGGCCTCCGTATACGAATACAAATGGACCCCCACAGCCAAAACGGGTGGTCTCGCGTTTTCGTTTATGTCTCCAGCGCATATGCATGCATAATGAGGCCCCCTGAATTATCCGTCCCCCATACCTTTAATCCCCCTATGGCAGTGCGATCTCGCGCACGGCAAACAACACGCTCGTTACACACTGCTGAGTTTGTAAATATAATCATTCGGGCATATAATAATTTAATATGTAAATAACGTGTGCCGCCGCCACCATGTTTTCGCCGCCGACCAATTCGAAATTACCCAATCGACAAATAATCGTATATTATTCATGGGAAAAGCGGTGCGACAGTTATGGATTGAGGCCACGAAATCGGACGGAAAACACTTATCGATATTTTCTCGAAGTGCTTTTTCCTGATAGATTGCAATGGCGGTGAAATAAAACGCTCTCTCCGCTGCTTTTCTGGGAACGGCGACACGTGTACGCGACACCTTTTGTCGCCACGGCAAACGTTACATTTATCCTGGGGCCCCCTTTTTTCGCACAACTGCATCGCCCGCCCCTTGGATTGTCGCGCTCCCCCAAGGGACATTCACACCCCGCTTTGCACATTGATAATAATGTCGTGATACTTTAGAGATTTGTTTTATATTCAATGGGATATGTTATGGTTTAGTTATCTCGTGCTGGGGATTCTTTTTACACAAGGGGATCGCAGTAATGATTTTCACGGATTATAGTATTAGCACAACAATCATTTATAACGTTCACGGGGCCATGTTCTGATCTCTGATAAAGGAGTCCATTTTAATTTAATAATTAATTTTTAATATTTGTATATGGTGCTTGTCTTTTCATATTTGCATTTGATGTAAAGTTTTAAACGTATTTGCAATCATGCATCACCTTCATCCGCTAAAGGTGGGTTTATATTGACATAAAATAACGAACGTATCAGTTGAAATAAGAATATATTTAGTTATATATGCCCACAAAATATGACTAACAACTTATTTCCTAGTACATATTTTGTGACACAAAAATAAAATGGCGGTAAAACAATCCTCTTAAATTGACGTTATTTATTATTTTTAGTCCATGTTCAGCAACTGCGAATAACCGTTTTAAAAAATAAATAACACGATGTTTATGAAATATTTTACAAAATTCTTATTAATTATTTCTAGTATTTGATTATAAACAATAAAATTGTATCGCCGACAGAAATGACACTTTACCTGTGTCAGTTTCTCAAAATTAGACATTCGAATGAATAGAGTGAACACTAAATAACATAAAGATATCATATTATTGTACAATACAGAAATACTAGTATATCTCGATGAACAATGTATTTAAATATTGGCATAATTGGTCTGGAATACTCCTTTTCGGTACGACGGGATCTTGATTTTGGAATCCCTAGTTATTATTAAATCATTAGTTGCAAAAATATCTATGTTTGTTTTTTTATAGAGAGAGAATCTTTATTAGGCTATTGGGCAGTAGCCAGTGGCCTTTCCGCCATAGTATATTATATAGTAATTACAATGATGTTTCAGTAACAAAATAAAATAAATTAAATTAAATTTGACAGTAGAAATGGAATACATTCTTAATATTAAATCTAGTCCATACATTTATTGCTAATAATAAATAATAAATATATAACAGTAATATATTTATACCTAACAACATAACATTTTACCTGCCAGAGTTTTTCATATAACGTTTGAGATGCATGTTTGCGGTTTGATGTCCTTGTTAGTCGTTTAATACATGTCTATTACTATTAACTATTACCTTATTAGTGTCTTGTTTATAATTTGTTGTTTTAATTTATCGTGTCTTTGTTTTATCCATTCTATTTTTCTAGCGTCGTATAGTGAGTGCAGTATTAGAAATGTTGTGCAGTCGGTTGCTTGCATGTCTTAATTTGTTATCAGTCTAACTGTTATTGATATTATATAACATTTACAAAAAAAATTAACGTTTCACCTAATTAGGCTCCATCAGAACTTAAAAAGTCGCATAGACAATACAAGAGATCATGAATAGACATGTTCTTGTAGTTTTGAGTGAAGATGATTATATATCTAATATCATTAGTTTAATACGTTATGCACTACTTAACGTTTTTATATTTATGTAACTTTTATATACTTTTAATAGTTCTTCAATAAGTATGTGCAACACAAGTTTCTTGGTCATGGCTATTATATATGCAGGATGTTGTATCAAATAGTTTTTTAATAAGACTATGTTGATTATTCTTCAACAAAAATGAGCAAATATTCTACCTGATCCTCTCTTAAATATTTATAACAAGCAACCTTGTCCGCGCTGTGTCTATTGTGTGAAAATATCCAAACACAATTAATCATTTCCTAGCCCATCAATAAAAATCGCCGGCCGAAAACCAATCAATCTCCGCAGCCATGGCCGCACGTCGTTGTTAATTTCACTTTTTGAGGAGGAAAAACATAAAGTATCCCTTTCGGGTCGGCGCGACTGAGGCCTACGTACAAAGTACCCAAAAGGACATTTATTCCCGTGCTGACAGTGTCGATCCCGACGAGATACAGAATGCCACACAGCTCGACGCGGCGGGGCGTCCCCTATTAAAACTGCTCGGCCTTAAAACGGGCCACATTAAGGGCGACGTTCATATTCTCCCATCTTGACGCTTTAATGCAGGTATTTACATGATATACAGGTGAGGCGCAGTAAAAACATGCCATGTTCCTTGGGTTTCAAAAACGATGTGCCGCCGCCCTTTGTTCGCCACTTCCACTCGCTAAGCGGCAGGGACCTGACTTTTCTCAGATAAACCCTGCCGGTTCTTGCGATTGATATCCAACGGGGATATCCCCGGACGTTTCTGCATTTTTATTGCCCCTTTCACTCAATTATAAAGAGATCTTTTTGATGATAATATACATACATCAACGAAACACTACGTTGAAGAGACAAATATTTCAGATCAAATTTTGAATAATTTTTCGATGCTAAACTTAACTGACTATTTATTACAACTGTATAACACTGCATTTTCATCTTTCATTTTATTCTTCACAAATTAAATACACGCCAGGGAATCGTAGTCAGGCATGCTGTTTTCGCGAACAAATCACACCTAATTTCATACCGACAACATTGGTTGTATTGCCCAAAAATTGTAATATAAAGCAATTTGTTGAAATGAAATGAATGAAATAATTTATCTTTTGAATTGATTCTTAGGGTTTAGTCATATCTACAGTCTCTGTAATAATAGCAATATTCGGCAAGAAAGTACCCTGTAGCCTGTTTAAAATCAAAATTTAAACACACGTGCTTTAAGTTCATAAGAACAACGTCAATTCAAAAAAATTTTATACATAAATCTCTCATTTATTTCTATGAAATTCTAATTGAATTCTTTCTATATTATATATTCTGCGGTTTCAATCTACTCTCGACTTAAACTCTAGTCCTTAAATTTTAAATTTTTGATTGCATTTTATTCAAACTAATGGCAAATGAAGAGTGTTTATTGTTGTAGACATACCCTGATAGCGTAACCTAAAATAGTTACGACAAATTAAAGATTCTTCTTTATCTTATTATGTTTCTCCTTTTTGTGCTCGTGTTAAAAGCACGAGTTTTGTTTCAAAACGAATTTAAATTGAGTCGATGTCACCACATTTTACTGCAATTCTTGAAATATACAATAAACATGCATAATCATCATCATGATCATATGAGCCTGTGAAAATGAAAGTGGTGTAAGTCACATTTGAATTGTTTTGAAAAGGAGAAGATTTTTCGCTTGGTATTTATGTTAATCGAAGTGCGCAGTTAAAGACATGAAGTCAATTAATTCATAAATAGAAATGCATACTGCATACGCTATTTACATAAATATAAAACGCAAAATCTCCTTTTCAAAAAAAAATTCAAATATGATTTACATCACTTTCATCCACACAGGCTCATATTATAAAATGGGAAAACCGAAAATGGACTTTCCCCCGACAGATTTCCACCAAAAACTAATCAAGGCGGAGTTACATGAGATAATAACCACATGCAAAATTTGATATTAAAATAAAGAGTAGCTTTTCCAAAAAGGTGGAGGAGTAATATGTTTCTATGATAATCTTCAAGTTTTTGTAAATATTTAATTGTTGTTAGATTTTATAATTCTTAAATTATATGTGCTACTAATCAATTATTCATAATTAGTAGGTTTCTGAATAAAAAAACATAAACCGACTAATTATGAATTAATTGATTAGTATCACATACAATTTAAGCATTATAAAATCTAACAACAATTAAATATTTAGGAAAAGTTTAAGATTAGCATAGAAATGACAACATTATAACCTTTAACGCATGTTAAACATATGACGCTAGTCGGAGATAAATAGTTTTATGAGTTTCGGAAACTATTTAAATGCACGATCTGTCGCATAACTTAAACACAAAACACAGTCAACTGAAACAATTCCCAAAGAATTATTCGACAGATAAATCTATTTCCCTAGAGTATTTTAATACCTCACTGCAGCAGGTTCAAAAGAGACCCATTGGCCATAAATATTTTTAATTGTTCGGCGCAGAGGTTATTATGTCCAAACACCAGGTGCCCCTGTAATTTCTTTGTTTTTATTTTGACTTGTCCCTGTCAAAATATGTTCTAACCATTACTAATGTCTACGGGCGCTCGCCGAGGCTCCATATCTATTATGTATAGTCGCCGACAAAAATTTAATAACACGAAAACACTCTAAAGCCGCATGGAGCATGGAGAATTTTTAAATGATATATTTGTACGCCCTCTCTCACTCATCCCATCTCTTTTCCACCTTTCACGGGAATCCGATTTCAACCTGGAGTTTCTACGTATCGTCCGAATACCGAACGGAAATGATAGGTGCGTTTTGTCGGGGGCAATTTGTCGTCGCCGTGATAAGCAACATCCTCTAATACTATTTTAAAATTCGATTTCCCGCACCTGCCGCGGCCCGTTTTGTGATTGCTGCCGAAATATTACTCGTCCGCCACTAACGAGCTTCTCACTTAAAAACCGAAATTGCGTGGTCGATCTAATTGAAGCGCACAATTACACATAACGGCGGGGCCCATCTTGTTAGCCAGCCGGTCGATTTCCAAAGCAGGCGAAATAAGTTTCCGAACAGTCTTTATGCTCCGCGCTTCTAAGAAGAAAAAGCGGGTTAAGTGGCCGTAATTACGCTCGCTTGCGTCAATAATTCTGTTTGGAATTTTTTTCAGACTCTTATTTATGATTATTGAGAATTATACGTGATAATTGTAATTGAGCGCTTCCAATGAAAGAGGGACATATATGGCGAAATGCTATTAGGATTGGAAGGAATAAACTTGATTTATCGGGCAACGCAAATGTGTTATTCGATCGATCTGTAGAATCACAGGTAACTCAAGATTATTATGTTAAGCAATATATAGAATTTTCTCATTTAATCTAATAAGATTTTAAATTTTACGATTATGTAAATCATAAGCAATGTTTGATAATAATGAAACTCAAATATTTATAGAGCTTTCCTCGTGTAAAGTTGTTCATTATATATTTTATATTTATATACTTAGCCCTAAAGCCGGATTGTACCAATGTAAGTAAGTTAACTTAGTTTTAACAATTTGTCTTTGCACCTAGCAATAATTTAAATATATATATATATATATATATATATATATATATATATATAGGAATACATATAAATTTACATGAAACATGTAAATTTATAAAACTCATAAAATTTCATAAAATGCATTTTAAGCAAAATAATTAATATGTGCATGTTCATATCAATTATTTTGCTTAAAACTGCATTTTATGAAACATGTAAATGTATATGTATTCCTGTATAAATATATATATATATATATATATATATATTAAATATATATATATATATATATATATATATATATATATATATATATATATATATATATAAATTATTGCTAGGTGCAAATACAAATTGTTAAAACTAAGTTACCTAGCTCACATTAGTGCAATCCGTCTTTACGAGTAAGTATATAAATATAAGATATATAATGAACAACTTTACAAGAGAAAAGCTCTATAAATATTTGAGTTAAAAGATTTTATTATCGAAATATCGAGATTAGATTGAATGAATAGAATAGCCATGCAAAATAGCGAAAATGAAAAAAAAGATGTCTTTAAAATCACCATGTTTGAAGTATAATTAAAACTCATTCAAGTCATTCGAGTATGCTATATAAAAGGCAGTTTTAAGAAAAAGCATTCACTAAAAATGTATCTTAAAACACTCTATTTTCGAATTATCTGGAATAACTGAACTGAATAAATACAAATATCTTATATGTATGTACTGACTAATAATAAAATGCAGGAGATGGAACAGGTATTTAGGAAATTGTTAAAAAATCATAAATTTAAAGAGAGCTTAGAGAAGAGGATAGATACACTGACCGATGTGATAACAAATCCGCGCTATTCAGATACACAAAAAAGTAGCAATAGAAAATTAATAATATGAAATCAGCTAGTAAGGTCGCATGCGTGGAGATTAAAATGTGATGTAATGTCAACAACAGACTAACCGAAATAATTTGTTCATTTTTGGTGTAAATGAAAATCCTGGAGAAGATGTATGAAGGAAATAAATTGTTTAAAAGAACTTAGCATATTTAAGATTATCATAGAAATGACAACATTATAACTTTAAACGCATGTTAAACATATGACACTAGTCGGAGATAAATAGTTTTATGCGTTTCGGAAACTATTTAAATTCACATTGATGTTCCTGACTCATCGATTGATTAACGATTCATACGATCAACATTTGTAATGTAGCAACAACTAAATTTAGAAACAGTAAATTTGAACAATTGATGGAATCATACATATAGATTTCGAGAAATAATTTACAGAGTAAGGAATTAAAAAGAATTTAATACGTTACTCTATGTGAATGAAAACAGAGTATTATTCTAATATTCTATTTATTAAAATTATTTAATATGTTCATAATTATTGTTAGAACTACATATAAGTCATTTAAAATATTTATTGTGTTTATCATTCACGGCTTATTTGTTGTTACTATTGTTGAGTATATTTACTTTTTAATAAACTGATATCCGATATATCAAAATGAATCTAATTTGTTTTAATTCTTATACGCAGCCTTTAATCATAATTTTACAGAACAAAAAACCTTACTAGATATAAGTGATAATTAATTTAATGTTATCTGTGATGGAATATTACCACCATAAATTTCTTTCAACTGGATAATTACATTTACTATAACAATATAACTGATTCTATAAGTAAAAAGGAGTTTATAGCAAGAAAACAATGTCATTTATATACGAAACATTAAGTTTACTAGTTGGTAGCGACAAGCAATTTCATTTAACAATTAAAATGAATATGAAAGCCAATGTTTCACGAAAATATTCTTCTCCAACTATAACTAAGTAATTTTCTAAATGCTATAAAATGGCAGCTCTTATAACAAGTACACATGGAATCCAGATTTGAATTCTTCTAAGAAAGCCTTTACAGGTACAGATTATCAATTATCAAGCCGTACAAAATAGGATCTTAAATAGGAAAAATAATGACTTACAAGGGCAATTATTGATGAGGTGGATATTAGACATAATCTTTACTACTTCCTACACTTCAAAATAATAGTTATGCAATATTTCACTCGATATATATATATATATATATATATATATATATATATATATATATATATATATATATGATTTCGAGCGTTATGTAATAACATTATTAAAATCTTTTTTAGTGAATGGAAAAATAGTGGTGTGTAGTGTATTTCTTGAGTAAATAAATATAGAAATTATTTTGTTCGTTTTCATACCGATTGGTGATATTTAACACATACTGTATCATATATGAAATGTACAGCTTTTGGCAAATTTTTTGTAAAAATTAAAAAATATATTTCTTTAAATATTTATACCTTGTCCATTTTATTGGCTAAAATTCAAAATCATGCAGTAAAGTTCATTCTGTTTAATTCCTCATTCTTCCTTTTTGTTTGTTCTAGTAGTTTTATTATTGTTTTTTTTTCGGTGTGGAATTTGCAGCTACTTTATGTTATTTTCGATTGTCTGTTTCTTAAGTCGGGCTTCCAGTTTAACTATCACAGGATTGCGGTCTATTTATTCGTCTGAAGACGGCTAGGTTTTCGCCAATTGGATGTGATTCCGGTGTCGCTTGTTGGTGTCGCTTGTTGATTAATAGATAGTCTATGTGGTCTCTCCTAATATTTATCCGCAGGAAATTTTCATGTATATAATCTTCTGTTATGCCCGCTTTAATTCCTTATTCCCAGTCCAAAATCCCCAATAATGTCTTCTACTTTTCCTTTCCCTATATTTGCATTGAAATCCCCCATAGTAATAGTGATATATCGTTTTTTATTAGATCCTGTTTAATGTCATCTTAAAATATCTATTCCTTTCTTCTCCTAATCAGCCGCGAGGGCACATACCTGGATTCTATTAATTATTCCTTGTACTGATTTTTATAATAACAGGTATAAAGTTGATTAAGGACTGTTTGAAGTTTATATGTACAACAATTGCTACTGCTTTTCAGTGTTGTGGGTAGTTATTACCCGAGCAGTATATTTTTGCTTCGTTAATTTGCATTACACCTGAGTCGGTGCATTTGATTTCACTCAGTCCCAGAATTGCGATTCTTAAAACTAATCGTTTCGAACATATTCGTAAACGAATACTGTCACAGACAAAATACGGCAAATTCATGATGTGAGCTTGTAAAATGATGAAATTTCGGTTTACTACCCTTAAAAAACCTCATCATTGAACGAACACAAATCGTGGGTGCTAACCGATCACAATTATTTACTCGAAAATTGCAAAAAATTTAATTAAGTATATATTTCCATTATGTATGGAATAGAACACTAATGTAATCAAGCAATTGCTCTAAAAGAACAAGAGTGTACCAGCATAGCCGTGGCGACGATTTGTTGGATGTTCTATTCCACACATGTGTGTATACTTCTATATTAAAACTAAAATATTTGCAGTATTGGAGTAAATGATGTGCTTACTGAAACATTAAATCATGCGGCACATTTTGAAACATCCCATGTAGACGCTAAATAGGATAGGTCCTGAAACAATTATAATGTTTATACAATCCTTCGGTATTTTTATGTTAGATATAATATTGCAAATGTCCTCGAACCTCGCTAGTAACTTAGTTAGGAGTAAGTTAGCATTTAAACATTATTATGCAGATTGACGTTATAGTACTTTTACTAGTGTAGCTCTATACACAATTTTACAATATTACGTATCTCCGAGCTTGATGGTATCTTTTTTGATCATCTCTGTATTTTTTGTGATAGATTTTTACGTTATATATAACGTCTTCTTTAGATATCAATCATTATTGAAGCCACCTTACACGGTAATAATACTGCCATTCCTAGTACTATCAGTATTTGCTTCAATATTTCAATATTTATAACCAATCAATTACAGGGGCAATGACAACAACCCCCACCGCCGCAATGGAGGTTATATTGGACCTGCCTCCACTTCACATCAAGACAGAGGCCAAGATAGCAACCTACAGAACTAACGCCATGGGGAAGTCATACGACTCATCCTTAGACCACACCTATCCAGCGTTAGGGAAAACCGAAGAGTACATTCTAAAAATGGATCAATCTGGTTTACCGATGGATCTAAATCCAACAAAGGAACAGGAATAGAAGTGTATGAGAACAACTCAGCAGGAGGCACAAGACTCCAGCTTGGCGAGCATACCTCCGTGTTCCAAGCAGAAATTATGGCAATTCAATGCTGCGTTAAAACTCTATTGAAAAGAAACTATAGTAAGAAGGAAATCAATATTGTGACAGACAGTCAAGCAGTGCTGAGAGCTCTTGACTCCAGCGTGAATAACTCTAGAGTTGTCATAGAATGCAATGAAGACCTGATGATACTGGGAGCCCGAAACAAAGTAACACTTGTGTGGGCACCGGGACATCAGGGAATCAAAGGCAACGAAAAAGCGGACAAATTGGCAAAAGAGGCTAACGAATTAAAATTTATTGGCCCCGAACCAACCTGTGGGATACCATATAGAACCGCAAGGAACAGCTTGAGAAATCATCAAAGAAACCGCCACAGCTGATACTGGGAAGCCCAAACTGGAATGAAACGCTCGAATAGGTTTATTAAGGCTCCCAGTACGGAGGCGACGAAAGAAATCCTAAAACTAAATAGGAACCAATTAAGAAATGTCGTGGGACTCCTAACGGGACACTGCACATTGAATAAACACCTGCACAGAATGGGGATAGACAAATCACCAACGTGAAGAGGCTGTGGGGAAGAAGAAGAAACCCAACTACATGTAATAACTAGCTACGAGGCATTCAACCCAGGCAGGAAAACGCGAATGAGCCAAAAAGAGATCCAAGCTCGCCCAATCACGAGACTTCTGGACTTCATTGAAGACACAGAGCTCATGAATGAGGAATAATTATGGGGGAGCACAATAGGCCAACAGTAGTCGTAGTGCAGTGGGATGCCACAGCGATACCAGACCCTTCAGGGAAAAAAAACCAATCAATTATCCGGATTAACGTCAATATTCTGTTCAATCCATGAATACTACACCTTACCATCAAAAATACTGCCAATATTTTCGAATACTGACGGTATTACTGATAGTGTAAGGTACCTTTCAGGTTGTATTATATATATATAAATTAGAGTTATTTGGGTATGCCCCATACTTGCTGACCTAGTGATGGGCGAATTACTAGACACTATCATCCCTACACTGTCTTTCAATTGAAAGTGGCATCAAAATTGCTTTTTTCAACAACCACCAAAGCCAATAGAAACATCCTAATCGAAGAACGAGACACTCGACCAGTCATACAACGCACGTTACCCTATATTAAACATACAGACTTATTAATGTCCTTAAGAAAGATAACATCAGATTTGCTTATAAGAATCCTGTGAATGTAGGCCAACTATACAGAAAAGTCAAAGACAAAAACCCCTATTGTCGATGTCAGGAGTCGTCTACAAGGTGCCCTGTCGAAGCTGTGAACTGGTGTATGTAAATCACGGATTACACAACACATGAGTGATGGTAGGCATACATTGGGAGCATGTGCCTTAGCCAACCATGTTCATAGCACTCATCATTTCATCGATTACGAAGAGGTGCTTGACATTGAAAAAAACCTAAGATCCAGATTGATCCTTGCAATGGTTCATATTTCCAACATACCCAACACCATGAACTCTAAGACAGACATCAAGGGACTCAAGCCTAATTTACACCAACTTGCTGAAGCCACAAAAACAACAATTGAATGTCAGTTGATCATCTCATTTGATTATTTATTTTGACAATTTTGGATGACATTAATTCAATCCTTATCTGACAAAATTCATTTGAAAGCCGTAACATCTTCAGTATAATTATAATATCTATAGAACAGCTTCGTGCTAAACATATATTTTATAACAACTAAAAACAATTAATAATAAAATAAATGAATAATTAGATGATATAAAAGGTGCACCTAGCAAATTATTATCATATAGGAGTGATAATTATCATCACAAGTAATATTGATAGAATGTACACAATTAAGATAATTAATGCAAGTACTAAATAAAATAATAATCATATGAAAATGCCGACAATCATAAAATTGACTTGCACCAGCCGCAATCTCAAAAGCATTATCAAGCAACGTGCTCCGCATACATAAACAATTGGGATGATAATATGAAACAGAAGTCAATAAAGTTTGATTACTATACATTGCTTCGCGTGTTATAAGGAACTTTGGATCTGAACAAGGTGCGATTAAAATTACCATAATTAATATCGTACGCATTAACGCGCCGAGATCTTACGATTGAACGGGCCATGTAAAAACCGCAATCTGAAATGGCATCATATAAATTCAAATTAAATGTACTGCATTAAGATAAACATATTAAAAACCGGACAATTATTTGCTTACCTGGCTCCAATTCGAGACCCCAAATACTTCTGTGAAATCCTTGAAAATATTCTGGGAACATTTTTGGCAAATGGTAAAAATACATTATACAAAATTGTGTTTGTGTGCCGTAGCAAATTAAAAAATTACTCTTTCACTTTAAAGTACTTTCGTTAGGTTACAATTTTAGTTTAAGGTCGCAAGAACGTGCTTAACAACAATAGACACAAAACAATACGGAATTGTGACACAGTAATTACTGTTAAAACAGTTTATAAAAGTCTTCTTTAAGTGTCTTATAGTAAGCGAGAAGCGAAACCAAACCAGAAACAGCTCTAAATATATTATTTTTCTAAACCTGAACACGATCATGTGTTCATGTTATATTAGATTAACCGGTACGTTTTTCACGTATAACATGCTACAAGACTATTCTATTTAGTCATACTATTTCTTTACAAAATTATACCTACCACTTTTCGAAAAATCAAAACAGGTTAATTTAATAATTAATTCCTGTTGTTGTATTGTCGATTATTGGTATTGTTGTATTGTCGAAAAGTATTTACTATGTTCTATGTAGGGATTCCAAAACCGTAATATTATAAATAATTTGCTTGTAAAAAATCGCATATACAAGGGTTGCTATTTATGTATTGCGTTATTTAAATCATAATCCATAAAGGCACCTTACACGGTCAATAATACTGTCAATCCTAGTACTGTCAGTATTTGCTTGAATCCTCCTTCAATGTTTATCAAGTAATCAATTATACGGATAGACATCAGTATTCTATTCATTCCATCATTACTATACCATACACGATCAGTAATACTGTCAATATTTTAGAATAATGAAAATTTGTAACATATTATCGTACAGTAATACTGTCATTATTCTACAATATTGACAGTATTATTGACCGTGTAAGGTGCCTTATAATTTATTGGTGCTAAACAATTGGTATTTACACAATCAATATATCACATTACAATAATAAAAAATTACAAATTGAAATATACACAATTTTACATATACTCTTTAAAATACAATTGGAAATATAAAATTCAAAAGACAGTACAGGGGACAGATAAATAAATATACCATACGATAAATTTAAAAGAGAAATTCATCAGGGAGTACTATTCTTGATCAGCTAGAAATTCCATTGTAGCCATTTTGAATGCTTTACCGTTCAGAGCTTTTATATTACATTAAGAATGGGCAACACGGGTTTGCTAGAAAACATTGATGTTGTGTACAAATTGATAATGCTTGACATGTGACATATCGTGATGTTGAGGCTTCCCTGGGCATTAGTATGATAAGCATACGTAAGATATTACATCACAAATCAAGGATGAACGCTACTGAAATGATATTCCTAAGAAAATTCGACAGTGAGGCGAGAAGAGACAAAATAAGACACGTATAGACAGAAGTTAAATTTAGAATCAATAAATGAAAAAATAGCAGAGGGACAATTGAGGTGGTTTGGACATGTGTGCCGGATGAATGAGGAACGAATGATAAGAAGAGTATACGAAAGAAGAGGACAAGGAAAAAACTATAGGGGACCAAGAAAAAAATGGGAGGACGGTATACGAGAAGAACCAGAAAGAAAAAAATACACCATGGGAAGGAATAAGACAATTGACACAGGATAGAAAAACATGGAAAGAAAAATACAAAGGATAAAGGAAAAACGCCTATACCTCACGATAGAAGGCATATGATTAAATAAATAAATAAATAAATATATAAAGATATTACATCAATCTTTAGCAGACAAAAAGATTTATTCGCGTTGGGTTCCGCACAATTTAACAATAAAAAACAACGCGATAACAAAATACCTACTTAGGTGTGGAAAAACTGCTATGGCAATTGTTTTAGTCGAATGCAAACATGTGTAGATTTCAAAGGAGAGTATTTTGGAAAAAAATAAAGAAGTTTCTACATCCCAATCATTGTTTTTGTTATTGATTCTCTATACATAAATGGCAACCCTTGTATGTATAAAAACATTGTTTTTCTAAATGAAAAAGTATGACCAAATAGAGTAGAAATCCATGCAGTACGTGAAATACGTATCGGTTAATCTAAAATAGAACGAATACATGATTGTGTTCAAGTTGAGAAAATTAATGGATTTAGAGCGGTTTCTGTTTCTCGCTTACTATTGGACACCTAAAGATGTATTTTATAAACTGTTTGAATAGTAATTATTATGACATAGTTCCGTATTGTAATGTGTCTATTGTTGCTGAGACGTTCTTGCGACCTTAAAATTAAACTGTAACCAAACGAAAGTACTTTTAAGTGAAAGGGTAAATTCTATTTTATTTTATTTGCTACGGCACACAAACACATTTTTGTACGCTGTATTCCAAATAACAATTAGTTGTGCACATTTTTTTAATTAAGGTTTTGAAATGCTAGCATGTATACCGTTCGGCGTTAGTACTTTTGGACGAGCCTCCAAAAGTACTAAAGCTATTTAAAAAATAATTACTGCATCGTGTAGCCAATTGAAGATAAAAGACAGAATATAAAAATTAGTCTAATAAAGTATAGTGAATATTAGGGTGGGTCAAAAACCGACCATTTTTTTCACTGTCGATACTGAAAAAATGGTTGCTAGGCCTCTAGAAAATTATTTCCAAAGACGAGCTCTTAATATTAATAGGAAGGTCCTTCTCGTCACAGTTTTTCATTTTTACGTCAGACTCAAACGAAAAAATTCATATCTCGTTTATTCATTGAACGTACACCATTTCTGAATATTCTGGATATTATAGAAAATTGAAAGTTCTACAGAAAACGTTTCTTATGATTTTTTCGTTTATGTAAGCAATTAAAAGATATTAGGTCAATTAGGTCAAAGTTTGAATTTTATAAAATCAATTGTTTTGCTTCTAATCTTACAACTCGCTAAATAGTAAGCATCATGGGATGGAACATATATTTTTATAGGAAATGATCTTCAAAAATGGTTCGAATTGATAAATCGATTACCGTGAGCGTTTAGAAGTTCAATGCATACTGATTTTCGAAGTTTTTAATGATTATCTTAGAAATCATAAATGAATTCATTAATTTTCGAATATAATTGTATAAATTTGAGATTTGTCAATAAAATATAGCTATTTTACAAGTTTTTTTTACCCACACTACGTAATATTAAATTCTATTATTTTTTGACGTTGTAAAACCTTAAACCTTCACCCTTAGTCATATCATAGATACGACGTTAAGCTTGTATGAAATATTTTGAACACTGTATAGTGATGTCGATCCATGGATTCCTGTATCTTGTATGTAGATTGAATCAGGTATGCGTAAATTGTAATCAAATCATATGTTCACTGAATTACTATTCGGCTTTTAGAGATTAATTTCTATTCTGGATAGTTGGCTGGAAGGTAGCATAGCTACATGCACTTTGTGAAACCTCGCTTTAAGGCACTCGCTCGTCCCACCAGTCAAATTTGCGTGGGAGCTGCAAAACTCTGGCGGGTGAGTTGCCAATGCTGGCCATACTAGACCAGCACTCCCCTAGTATTAGATGCCTAGTATTTGCTAGAGCTATTACATGCTCTGCTATCTCTAGTTCTTCATTGCACCCTCTACATAACGGGCTGACCACCAGACCCATCGTGTGTAGGTGTTTGTTTAGCCGGCAGTGGCCAGTTAGGATGTTGGTCAATAATATCAGATTAGTTCTAGACAAATTAAGGCGGGCCGTGGCTACAATTTTACAAGGTTGTCTAATTGCTACCCTTGATTGCTTGCAGCCCGACGTTTCTCGCCATCTTACCTTGTGTGAAGAGCATGTGTCCTATGCTCTATTATTTGTTAGTACCAGCAGAAAGTATTTCATCCTCCTGGGTTGTTAGAGGATGTAAGGATCCCTTCCTGGCAAGCTCATATGCCATTTCGTTCCCCTTGATGCCACTAGTCCTCTGATCCAGCAGAGTTCTAGTTTTATTTAATTGCTATTACTCTACCTAATCATTTCTAATTAATTGTAAAAAATGTCTATCTTTACAGGGCTATCCGTGAGGCTTTTCCGCCGGTCAAGGAAGAAGCTCAGAGGAGTTTACTCAGCAGGTATTTACCTTAATTTCACAGAAAACCTCTGGAAAACTGTGATAGTTGATTCGCGAAAATTGTACCGATGAGGCTCCCCAATGCTCAGTACGAGATAATTAATTATATGTATTTAGTGTGTATTAATTTGTAATTTTATAATACTTTTTCATATCGCATAGTTATCCAAGGCGTTTGTTATCAATAAAGTTTATTATAATTTATATAGACCATAAATGACATATTGTTGCTATTATTATTTTTGTGATGAGCAATAAAGCAAATAATTCAATATTTATTTCATACCACTAGGCTACTAGCATGCAACGTGTTTTTACTTTTAAAACCCATAAAAGAATAACGACATATAGTTAAGTGAAACCAAGAAAGCAATGGTGATTTCGTAAAAAAATTCCAACAATTAGGAGAGTTATTAGGGGAGCGTTTTAATGGCCGCCGCCGAGAAGACGGTAAATATGTAAAAAAGCGCATAAATTTCAGCAGCACTGATAATAATTAGTCTGCGGTTCGCCCGGGAATGTGGAACATGTGTCCGCATACCCGCCGCAGTTCTTTTTAAGTAATCGCATTAGCGATATTAATTATAGCCGTCCGTGGCGGGTACACGTAATATAAATGGTGGCCCGCAGGGGGCTGGTTCTCTTATACCTGTATAAATACACGGGGCCCACTAATACATTAAACCGAATATTGGTCCCAGCGTGGTCTGATGATCCCTATTAATGGGGCCCCGATGTGCAGCTGTTATACTTTCCATGGACCAATCAAGTACCCGACCGCACGGACGCCATATTGCGGATGATTTGTGCTGCAGGAGAAGAGAAGAGGCGGCAGACGGCGCGGTTTTAGGCCCGATATATCTAATTTCAGGTCTATTATGCCACGGGTCATTTGCGGTCACGTTCGAGATCAATGAATACGCGTGCAATTATCGGCTGGTGCGGATATGCAAACGTCGCTCGGCCACTCGCGCCCGTGGGGGTAATTGATCAATTACTGCAGAATACAGAAGTAATCTGCCAATCATTTTTTCGCATAACGAAAACCATTGTAACAGTACCGCAATTTATTATGCAAGATGATGACCAATTACCTGTACTAGTCATGTGCTCCTCATTACACGAGACAGGTGCTACGTATTAACTTACTAGTTATTTTTAAATATTACTAATGTGGTAATGATACCATTTTACTTAAGGTTTACTTTGCGTAGTATAATTTACTTGGTTAAGTGCTTTACCACTGATTTGTAGGCATACAATTATATTAATTTAAAATACAAATCATGGTAATTTTCTATATTGCTTCCAATTTGTTAAACATTTTCAACTGATCGTTTTTTTAAAGAAATATTCTAATTAATGTAGAGTATCAGAAATTTCACTGTTTAGTGTACAGTAGGGTTACAAAGCATATACACACTGATTTTATAAAATATAATATACCTGAGAATGCTTAAAAATATACGAGAGATATATTGATTAGTGTTTCACTTGCTTATCCGTAACTAGTTTTCGACAGAAAAAAACAATTATTATTAATTATTTCATTAAATTTATACAAAATTGAGGTAATAGTTTACCATATATTTAAAGGCACAGAAAAGCGTCTTACTAAGAAATAAAATATTTTTGCATGTATAAACAAATTGATAAGTTAAAATGTAATTGTTATGAATGAATCATGTAATATATCTAAAAATGAGATATTAGATGAAGTTGTTCTACATTTGTAGATATAGAAAAACGTCAAGACAGAGATTAAAAATGAATGTACTTAAAAGGTTAATATAACCTATAGATTTAAATTAAATCGCTTACATCCATCAAGTCCAGGTCCGATTTCTACATTAGTCCATCTGCGGGCGCTAATTAAGCCATTGAAATCGGCCAATTATTTACGCTGCGAGTAAACGGGCCTTGTTTGTATTAATTAGCGTCCACATATATGATACAACAATCACCGACAATCTGTATCTGTAGCAATTATAAAACATTTTCGTTCATGTGAGAACCCACCAGCCACCTCACCGTGACGTTCAGTTCGCCTCAACAATCACAAGCGTCTTCTCTCCATGATGCCAAAAATAATTCGCATCATGACGGTAATTTGCGTCCAAAAGGCCGTCGCATTGAATTCCATAAAGACCTGGCCCGGTCAATAAATTAGGCGGCCGCAAGTCAAAACATCTCAAAACCTCTGGGCCACAATAAAATCAGCCGACAAACGCGGCGGCGCCCCTTTCCGACGACAGGGAAAAGTCAAAATACTCCGGGGTGGCATCCTGGCAAAAGAAGAAAACAGGCGGGGCCCGTTTGAGGTTGGCGCTTTAAAAAGTAAGGAGATTAGTTCGCTTTGACAGCTTGCGGTAAACAAGGCTAAGTAATTGTAAGGTGTACACAGTGTAAACATATATCATTGCATTGTGCGCCAGGTATAGGGGAAGAATGGGAGGACACGACTTTCGAAAAATAAACCGCGCATAGTAGAGAAAAGACTGCGGCTTCCCCCAAAGGAGCACGCTGACTTTCATTGTCGACTGTCGCATGTGGGGCAACCTATTGATTGTTGTATAGATGTCCCAGATGGATCCAATTTTACTACACATTCATGGCGATTTGAGGATTTTATGCGTATGAATGAATCTTTAAGGGCGGCAAATGGATCTTCAAGTCGACAAACCATGAATGTAGTTTTTATTTTTAAATAAGTTTAAACGAATATTCAAATGGTACATTATTGAATGTATCGAGAGATAAAATAAAAGTCAATCAGAATGGTTTGGCTACGTACTGCCATCAGACGGATAAGTTAAAAGTCAAATCAATTTGAGCAATTATCACTAATATTAAAGGTTTCTTTATTTACTAACCGCAATGAGGAATGATTATTGTTTGCGTTGTCCCCAACAATGAATATTCGGTAAATTTCTTAAATTGCAGCTTAGAATTTTTATAATAATTTGTGAAATACTATATATAATTCGAATTATAAACAAGGTAATGCGATGAAAATGTTGTTTTACCAAATTTTTATTGAAATTTTTAAAAGACTGCTTACAATTGACTTGCAACAGTTTTCGCCAAAATTTGATTTTAGGTAAACATTTTACATTGCACTATAAAAATTTAAATTGCAGCAATTTTCAAACAATATTTGTGTCAAATTGTGTGGTATAATGACGGGGTTGCTACCAAAATAGTATAACACATAAATTTATATAATATCTTTGGATATTATAAATATATCTCAAATTTGTTTGAGAGAGAATTTTTGATAAATTTGCAGCTTAATATTTGTAATATATAATCACATTTTTGGCGAATTTTAAAATTTTTTCAACGAAATTTCTGTGTTTAAAGTGAAGTAATTCGAGTTTTCGTAGTGTTAACACCACTAAATTTATGCCGGATATGTGAAATAATTCATTCTTGCCCATCATATCACATGGGGAAGCACAAGCATCAACCCTAGCAGTAAGTTACTTCTTGAATTTATATCCAGCGCTAAACATAGTTAACACGAACAATACAACTACTTTTGTGACGGTAGTTCGGCAAAAAGTCCTATATATGACTCTAAGCAAGGACCCATATTTAGCAACATATAAAACTGGCATACATTGGACGAACCGTCGCGTTCCGATCACAGACACATCAGGTTCGACAACAACATCTCCACTCATCATGTGCAAATCTAGGAACCCCCGGGCGACTTACTGGGAAGGATACTATTAATACCTCAGTGACGCCTTGTATGCCTAGTATAGTGGCCCAAGACTACGCAAGCCAAAGCTGCCAGTCTCTTGAGCAGCACCCAAAGGTTTGCCTGCCTGAAACAACAAGGGCCATGAAAACACCAAACATTGCCGCATGGAAGTCCTGGTGGGCCTAGCACCACTACACAACCATAAGCCACAGATTACTTCAAGGTAAAACTCCACCATAAGGTATTCTGGATAGTTCTGGATAGTTGGATGGAGGGTAGCATAGCTACAGACACTTAGGCCTCAAAATGGGCCCATCGTGAAACGTCCCTTTAAGGCTGCTCACTCGTCCCACCAGTCAATTTTGCGTGCGAGCTGCAAAACTCTGGCGGGTGAGGAGTTGCCAATGGTGGCCATACTAGGCCAGCACTCCCCTAGTATTAGATGCCTAATATGTTTACTAGAGCTGGGCAGAGGCATATTACATGCTCTGCTGTTTCTAGTTCTTCATTGCACCCTCTACATCGGCTGTCCGCCAGACCCATCGGGTGTAGGTGTTTGTTTAGCCGGCAGTGGCAAGTTAGGATGTTGGTCAATAATTTCAGATTAGTTCTAGATAAGTTAAGGCGGGCCGTGGCTGCAATTTTACAAGGTTGCCTAATTGCTACCTTTGATTACTTGAAGCCCGGCGTTTCTCGCCGTCTTACCTTGTGAAAAGCATGTGTCCTATGTTCTATTATTTTTTTCAGAGATCCAAATTATACAGACATGGACATAGATCATGTCGGTAGAGTCAAACGTAAAGACACCCGCGTTTTAAAAGCCCAACATTCCTAAATGTGCCTTAGTCAAAATTAGTTACGCCAGTGGAGATTCGCCAACTATCAAAGAAATACGTAATAAGGAAAGCTCCGGGCCCGGATAACATTCCAAATATTGCTCTTCGTTTACTGCCCAGAAACGCAATTACCTGTTAGTTTTGTAATGTTAGATCTTCAGCTCTGTGCTGAGACTACACTTACATACGTTGTTCCTGTATACGTTGGGGGCCTAACCAAATGAAACTGGTTGAGCTTGCAGCGATACCAGAACATTACGCTGAGAAGGTTCCTGAATGCCCCGTGGTATGTCAGGAACACCCAAATTAGAGACGAGCTGGGAGTATGCTTGATGTTTGATCACATCAACCACATTGCCACCAGCTTTTACAGAGGATTGACGGAGTACCTATTAGAATCAAAGTCATGCTCCAACTATGACGAAAATCATAGATGGAAATATGATAGGTCCAGGTCGATCCTTGTAAAAGGACCACCGTGAATTCTTAACGTGATTGATATCCTATGAGTTAAACATATATAAAATTATTTTATCGTTATATTGCAGTGGGAGTGCATTTTAGTCAGTAAGAATCTGATTTGTCTTATTGAAGATTTTTAACACTTCCCGGCTAGCGCTAAACAAAAAAAACAAGGTTTTGTAGTCTGCTAGCCAAGGCAGAGCTTACAGAAGTCCTTCAAGAGATACCAGGGACCACAAAAGCTGTATAGTAGGCGCAGTTGTGTAGGTCCTGGAAAGCCACCCATTCTTAATCGAATCTAGTATGAATGTTATCAAATGAATGCCGAATATGTGAAATGTGTGTACAACGTATAGTATAAAAATAAAAACCATTAGCAATCAAATTGAAATTTGACGAATTTCATTAACAGCAACATGTAGTTTTTAAAGTACTTTCGGTATTCAAAGAGAAATAACTGGTGTTTTCGTGATGCTAACACCGTCAAATTAATATATAAAATATGTTTACCTAATTATGTAATAAAACATTACAAAAGTTTTCAATTTAAGCGCTCAATTGAATTTTTTGCAACTTGTACATCTTTCAAAGTCATTTCGGTATTGAATGTGAAATATGTCCTGTTTTCGTACCATACCAGAAAATTAATGCCGGATATATAAAATATGTTTACAAATTTACAAATATATTTACAATTTATAAATATAAAATTACAAAACCGTTTAATTGAATTTTTGGTGAATTTTATCAAAAGCAATAAATTGTTCGCTTCATTTCGGTGTTTAATGTGGATAATTCGTGTTTTCGTTGCGCTAACACCACCAAATTAATGCCGGATATGTATAATATATGTTTACAAAATCTAATAGGAGTATGAAATTACAAACCATTAGCGGTTGATGAATTTTTGGCGAATCATCAACCTTTTTCATTATATTTTTCGTAATTCACCAAAATAATGCCGGATGTATACAAAATCTAATATAAAATAACAAACATATAATATACAATAATAATTTCTTCAGATACATATACATATACATATGCATATACATATACATATACATATACATATACATATACATATACATATACATATACATATACATATACATATACATATACATATACATATACATATACATATACATATACATATACATATACATATACATATACATATACATATACATATACATATACATATACATATACATATACATATACATATACATATACATATACATATACATATACATATACATATACATATACATATACATATACATATACATACACATATACATATACATATACATATACATATACATATACATATACATATACATATACATATACATATACATATACATATACATATACATATACATATACATATACATATACATATACATATACATATACATATACATATACATATACATATACATATACATATACATATACATATACATATACATATACATATACATATACATATACATATACATATACATATACATATACATATACATATACATATACATATACATATACATATACATATACATATACATATACATATACATATACATATACATATACATATACATATACATATACATATACATATACATATACATATACATATACATATACATATACATATACATATACATATACATATACATATACATATACATATACATATACATATACATATACATATACATATACATATACATATACATATACATATACATATACATATACATATACATATACATATACATATACATATACATATACATATACATATACATATACATATACATATACATATACATATACATAAACATATACATAAACATATACATATACATATACATATACATATACATATACATATACATATACATATACATATACATATACATATACATATACATATACATATACATATACATATACATATACATATACATATACATATACATATACATATACATATACATATACATATACATATACATATACATATACATATACATATACATATACATATACCTATACATATACATATACATATATACAAAAAAGACTTCATTAATAAAATAATTTGATACTGGAATTCCGGTATTGCGATATTTATATATCGAAATACTGGTATTGTAATATATTCGGGTATTGCAATTCCTACCTGCCTCATCGTATAAGGAATGAATATACGAAAAAATCTAGAAAATGCACTTAAGTTAAATAAGATTGAATCGTAACTAAAATCTAAAGTTAAGTACGATGAATTATATGTTTGTTTCATTATTTTAATAAAGCCATCTACAATACCTCATGCGATATTATTATAAGAATTAACCTCAACACAACTTCAATATAACAAACCATTCTCTGAACGCCTTTGTTTAATAATTTAAATCCCGATAAATATATCAACACAACAATTTTACATGGGACCGCCGACAATTTCCCTTTGATCGTCTTAATGGCTTTGTTTTCTATATCCAATCGCATGAGTGTACTGAATGAGGTGTCACACCGACGTGATTAAATTGTTTATGACGTGCCGCACAGAAACAACTTATTTTATGAAATTGTGTATGATAAATGGGCCGCCGCATTTATTTTTTCTATACATATATTCACCGCGAAAAATTATACGGCAGTATTTTAATCGACATTGGTTGATTGCAAATGCTGCACGTGTGTAAAGATCATCCTATAAATTATGGCATAGCAAATTTATAATTTATATTCAAATGTATGCTGAAGACTTTTATGAAAATGTATCATAAATCATAAACGATGCCGCCGATGTGATACGACTTGTTTAAAATGAAATAAAAATTGTATAAAATGGATTCTCTCTGTATATGTATGCAGAATACAGTAATACCATAAAATATTATAGTGATGTAATAATGCTATATAAAACAGACTACTTTATCATACATAATGTTTTAAATATGGTTTTTATTTAAATAAAATCAAATAAATAAAATATTTTATAGAGAGAATCAATCTTTATTTCGACTATCGGCCATAGACTTTTCTGCCATATTACAGTTTAATACATTACATTTTTATATAGAATATTAAAATTTTAGCTTCAAAATAAATTTAGAAAAAAATATCAATATTACAGTGTGATCTCATTTTTTGTTCGCCAGTGTAGTAATAACATAACATAACTAGATTTTATAAATTTGAGGGTTAGTCCACTTTTGCTCTGAATGCTTCATATGCGGATATAGCAAAGATTTATTGGCATAATTAATATACGTACAATAGCAAATAAACCACATACGACTTTTAGTATAAACTATTTCTATTTATCTTGCAAAACATGTACAAGTTAAGCGAGTTTACTAAGGAAAATTTCAATTAGCTAGTTATCATTTAATGCACATATCTAAGATGTAATTTATATTTACTTACATTAATAAAAGGTTATAAAAGATTCACATATATTGGTGGTTTCCTGTGAGCATCGGACCTCCTCTCATTATAAAAGATTATTTTTTTATAAAAAAATATTATTGTTATTATAAAATATGATTTGCCAAAGTTAACCGAGATTAATTACTACTATTTAAATTCATTAAATGCTGGAAATAGCCCCCTCCCTAGTGAAGGTTATTATATTTTTGTATATTACCTGAATGAGATTGTGCAAAGTGGAAAGAAATTATGAAGTAAGCAGGAATTCACAAATTTCTCGTTACGAAATAATTTCATGAAAATATTTACACTTCCTCCTTAAATTTAATGCCACAGTGTACTTTTTTGGGACAAGCAATTACATAACCCATCTGTACGCTCATCATCATCATCATTATCATCATCTGCGCGCAGCCGGCCTAATTGCAGGCCTGTCCGAATCGCTCTGCTTGTATATCACCCAACATCTCGCAGCGGTGCTGCAAAACCGTTTTATTTATATTAAATTCGCCCAACAACTCAATCATGCCCGAGGTGCTCCAATCGTGCACGGTTGAATCGCGGCAAATTGCGCTCGCCGTGAGAAGAGACGGTCAGGGGCGCTTTTTTACCCCCGTCTCGTCTGCGAACGAGCGGCTGGGGCTCGTGCGGTCGTTCGCTGGGCCAGCCAGGTGATTAACGGACACATTAAAAAAATGTGTTTAGTGGAGTCTGACCAGCGGGGCATCCGACCGACCCGATTGGCGGGCAACTGGTCGCAGACCCCGCCTGACCATTGGAAGGAAACTCTTGCGTGGAGAACACCATATGTGGTATATGAGTGCAGCATGGTCTCGAAGTCTGCGGAACGTGTGCGGTTTGCCGTTTTTATTAAAAGGCAGTAGTAGTAAAATGCCCCTTTCGAGAAACGTGCCACACACAAAGGATGTCTGAGCTAAGACATTAACTTGATGAAAATAAGGATTTTGTATGTGGAGGGTAATATAGTGATAACAGTCGGCTATAATGTATTAAATTAATAATCGTATAGTAACGCATTGCAATAAATGTATATGCGTACATACTTTATCTAACAAATAAAGTAGGGGCGCGTTTTGTACTTATTTTAAGTAAACCTCACTAAACCCCTGGTTTCCTAGGAAGCGGTCGCTTAAAACCGACCGCATTTGACATCGTCACAAAAATAGTTTTACGTATATATACATGTATATGGTTTCCATAAAGAGTAATATCTCAACGTAATTCAAAAAGCCAATGAATTACGATTAAAAAAATGCGAGTTTTTCAATATATGTATACTTAATACGATTTGTGTGATGTATAAATGACGTCAAAAGCGGCCACTCTGAAGCAACCGCTTCCCGAGAACACCAGGGCTAATTACCTCAACAAACACAAAAATTAAAAACGGTATCCCGACCAGGTCATACACTGAGAAAAAAGAATAAGAGTCGTACACTTTGTTCAGAGCTGAACCAAAATGTTCGGTAGTAGAAAAGGCGACGTTGGTGGAGACGCAACTGAAAATATAATATGCCGGCAGCATTGCAAACGAATTTTGAAACCCTCGGCAGTGCAAATGCCGATATTTACTACCCGATTGCTCTAGAGTTGAAACCTTTGATTTTTCGGCTCCGTCTCAGCCGATTGATTAAATGATTCATTACTTTAACAGCCGAAGTAGTGCAGGTCGTGTGCTGTAGAGACATTGTATAAAAATGATTCGGTACCGGCTCTTCCGATAAACAATATTTGGCTCTATAAGAGACGAGCGATAATTAATTCGGCAAGATAGGAGGCGAATACAATCATTTAACGGCAGTAATAAGAACATTATGATAAATCAGCTCGGCAACGTTGCCTCAGAAGAATTTTTGATCGATTCTCATGGGAGCGAGAAAATGTAGTTCGGTTTTATCCATAAGGAAGTAAATTTATATCGTCTAAACCAGGGGTGACGAATTTTGGATCAGATTTTCGAAAGCCGATTTAATTCTCTTTGGTAGTTGATTGAACCGAATATTTATTGTCAAAAAAAATATGAGACGAAATTACAAAAATATGTTTTACTGTCATATTAATTGATAGACGAATTAGTCGAACTAGTCTTCGGTAGAGCTGAAAAACACCGTATTTTTCTCTCAGTGTATATCTAAATAACAGCGCCACAACAAGGACTGTCGAAATACAAGATATAAGACAGCACCCATTATGCTTCGACAAGATGTAATATCCCCGAAACTTTTTATGAATGCCTTCGAAGATATCTTCAAGCTCCTACCTTGTAATAAGCTGGGCCTAAATATCAATAGTGATTACATCTCACACCTATGCTTCGCGGACGATACGACAAAGGCGCCCGAAGATCTGGTGGTCTAAAGATGAACATGGATAAAACCGATATAATGGCGAATTCCCACATCTTCCAAAAACCAATCACAGTTGACAATACGATCATACGAATAGTGGAAGAGTACGTCTATTTTGACCAGACTATCCAATTCGGTCGACAGAATTGACAGAATTTCACCAAATAAGCGGAGGGACGAACTCGGCTCGGATGGGCAATAGTTAGAAAACCATATCATAAGACGTGATATTCCGCAATGCCTGAAAACGCCAGTATTTAACCAATGCGTTATTCCAGTTCAAACGTGTGGTGCAAAAACGTGGACTGCTGGAATAATGCATAAATTCGAAGTGACCTAACGAGCTATGGGAAGAGCAATATTCGGCAAGTCGCTATTAGATATATTATACCTACGAATCAAAGTAAGGAATATATCAGAGAAACTTTTCAGGCTAAAATGGCAGTGGGCTGGTTACTTCTACCTAAGAACCGACAACCGATGGGGAATAGGAATGTTTAGAGTGGCGGCCACGTACAGGAAGATATAGTGTTAGCCGACAATCTTAAATGCCACACAGCAAGTGGCTGGATGATACTAGCTAAAGATCGTGTGCAATGGAGAGCATTAGGAGAGGCCTATATCCAGATGATTAGGATGATGATGTTGTTTGCCTTCAAACAAAATAAACATTATATATATATATATATATATATATATATATATATATATATATATATATATTATATATGTTTTATACAATTGGCCTTGTGCTGATATCTCAAGCACATGGAATATTATTCCCTAGAGAGCACTACCCGGTGATCCTGTTGACATGAGCATGTTGACGGTTATTAACATATGGGTGTGCATTGCTAATTCATGTGGTTTCGCCAGATGGCGTTTAACTTTTCTCCTAGGGGGTTATTTGTACTATTTTTGTATGTAATCACTCGAGATATTGTGTGAATTCATCCTCACTAGCTGAGCTACACTGAGGAGATCTAATAAGATCGAATTCTAGATATGTAGATTGCTAAGAGGTGGGTTCATATTTATATATGTTATAAACATTATTATTGGTTATATAGTTTAGGCTTTTGTGGGGATTCTGTAACCCCCATAGGGCGTGCCACCAGGTGGCGGATAAGGATAGCTTTGCTTGTGGGGTAGGAGTTAAACAAAATAGTTCCCGCGGACCTTCAGCGTATCAATAGGTTAGACACGCAACCTACCTGAGGATGTAAACATTATGGATATACTCACAGAACCAAAAAACTAGCCGCGGAAAAAGGACGATGCCAACTTCAACGAATAAGCGAGAAAATAAATCAGAAGACGCGTTTCTTGCCAAAACAGAGAATGACTTACAACCCCTACACTGTTTCAATACAGCCACAAAGTCATTCAATATCACAATAACACAAAATGTATGACCATCTCAATGGACACGATCAGGTACAAGCTTAAAGTCGGTAGTAAATACAATGTGCGGAGATATCGAGCTCCTAAGTATTAGAACAAGAAGTAAGGGCTCAAGTATCAAAGCAGGGATGCATGAAGGACATGCTATGGAATAATCGCTATATGACTGTAGAAAGTAAGGTCAAATCTACAAAATCATAGTGATTCCAATTATGCCTTATGTTGCAGATACAAGGGCTGGCTCCAACAAAACAATACCATCCGACAGAACAGTCGACATTAAAGTAGTCAGAGCAATCGCATTCACATCAAGACAAAAAGTGAATAGTTGAGAGAAATGAGTAACCTGCATTGTATGACAAAGTGGAACTGAACCATAAGGAAAAGGTGGAAGGACCACGTAAACAGGATGACAGATGACCGTATGGCCAGGTAGCAAATACGTGATACCGATAGAATGTGAAGAAGAAGTTATAGAAGTTATAGCTTAGAATTGTAATACTTTATAATTTCTATAGAAAATGATATTTTGTATATAATTGTGTATAATCCTTTTATTTAATTATAGAAGATTTGCCGGAAACCTATTTAGGAGACTTCATATGGGAAGAAAAAAAGCTAGAAGCTGTCAAGTGGGTTTCATATTCTTGTTTGAGAGTGGGGGAGCAATGAATGATCACATAAAGCATGTATGTCGTAAGACTGGAGTTTCGGCAGATATACTGTGGGGTATATGGTATGAGCGAATGAGCGGATGAGCGGATGAGAGACTCAGGTATAATGAAGAGAATCATACTAGCCCCCAAAAAAAGTTGGGTTTAGATACCTATCTAACATCTGAATATATGTTTTCTGATAGCAGCAGTTATGAAATAGCATCAGTTGTTGATATATTAGTCGCTAGGCAGAAACGACGCAGGTTACTCATAGCTACAAAGGATGCTTCAACTGAAAAATACAATGTTTCAATCGTTGACCACAACTGCGACCAGTATCGTAATGCAGGAATACCAGACATACAAAATGAGTGTGGATGCTATACTACGACTGGTGAGGTTTCAAATAAATGAAAGTAAGTCAAATGAATGAGGTATGCAGAGTGGTTGACTGTAAATGGTAGCAAATGGAGAAATGAAATGCGTGGGATATTGAGAGAAAGATGTGTAAGAGTGGAGGGCTATCGTTGACTGATGTGGTCAAACAACGGCAGTAAGACTGGATAAGATAGTGTCAGAGAGGCTAAAGGAGAAGGAATTACAAGAGCGGCAGAATGCAATATATATATATATATATATATATATATATATATATAAGTAGCAAGTAATGTACTAGGGTATTTGTCCGTCCAAGACAAAAGAAGAGCGGAGGGTGATTGCTCGCTGTCGATGTGGAAATTAGGAGATATGGTACAGCGACCGGACGAGGAATAATTATAAAGGAGTAGATTGTGTGGGAGAGGAGATGACAGATGGGAGCATTGGATGATTGAGTGGACGGCATGACCTGGGACACAAGAGCACATTATCTCTAAATAATGCAACTTTCTCTCGTATGGGTATGCATAGTTAATGAATGTGGTGTCGCCAGATGGCGTTAAAATTTCTCTCTCGAGTGAAAGTTCCATTACTTCGAATTCTTTTAGTTTATTGGTTTCAGTAATATTTTTCTTAGCAGATAAGATTAATTATAACTTTATCAATTTTATCAAATAACTATTACAGTTTACCAGTCAACTATATTGCAATATGTGATTGACTCGATGTTTCTCCTTTTATCAAACGATTTTTGTTTTGGGCATTATGTACACCGCTCATCGTACACAGCTCATCGTACACAGCTCATCGTACACAGCTCAACGTACACAGCTCAACGTACACAGCTCATCGTACATACCACGGCTTCACGATCTGACAACACAGCTTTTATTGTTTTCTTTGAAATATTATTTAAATTTGAGCAAATGTAACCCAGAAATGGCTGGATGTATTAAAACTAAAAACAAAGGTACTAGTAATATAATCAAGGACAAAGATGGGAAAATAATAATTGACTTGGAAGATAAACTAAAGAGGTGGAAAACATACCTCCCGGATCTCTTTGACGATGAAAGATCTAACCCAATCTTAGAAACTAACAACGTAAAATTAAAAATACTAAGAACAGAAATAGAATATGCGCTGAAATCTATGAAACCTGGTAAAGCAATTCGACCCGACCAAATACCTATAGAGCTTATTAAAATGTTTGACGACGACGTAATTGATATTCTGCTAGATTTATGCAACATGATCTGCGACAAAGGGGAACTCCCTAAACAATGGCTACTGTCTACCTTTGTGCTCATTCCCAAGAAACCTATCCCAAGAGAATGCTCAGATTATCGAACCATTGCACTCATGAGTCATAGCCTAAAACTGTTCTTGAAAATCATCCATAAGAGAATATACAGAAAACTCGAAGAAGATATTAAAAACACACAGTTTGGCTTCTGTGAGGGACCGGGGACAAGAGAGGCGCTCTATGGGACCAATATTCTTTTCCAAAGATGTCTAGATATGAATCAGGACGTGTTTGCGTATTATATAGATTTCAAAAAGCTTTTGATAGGGTAAAACATAATAAATTACATCAACTACTCCTGAGTAAAAACATTGACTCGGATGACGTGAATATAATCTGCAACTTATACTGGGGCCAAACAGCTAATGCAAAAGTAGAAAAACAGCTAACAGAAGACATGGAGATCAGGCGCGGTGTAAGGCAAGGCTGTATTTTTTCGCCACTTCTATTTAACCTCTATAGCGAAGCTATATTTAACGAATCGTTGGAAGAAGAACAAATAGGAGTGGTAGGAGGTAAATGGAGAAATTGTGAACAACATCAGATATGCGGATGACACGATTTTGTTCACAAGTAGACTTTGAGACGTACAACACCTTCTAGCAAAACTAAACGATCGATGTCGTGAGTACGAACTAAAAATAAATTTTAATAAAACTAATTTAATGTTTTTAAATTACAAAATCCCAGACGTATAGATACCTTGGAACCTGGATAGATCAATCGAGTAACCACACAAAAGAAATTAAAACAAGGATTGAAATAACGAGATCAATATTTGTGAAAATGAAAAAGCTCTTCACTAGTAGGGATATAAGCCTAGCACATAGAACAAGAATTCTACGGTGCTATGTCTTTTCTACATTACTGTATGGGGTTGAAGCTTGCACTCTTAAGAAGAATCCCTTAGGCAAACTAAATGCCTGTGTGTTATCGGAGAATGTGGCGTATTCCATGGACAGATATGGTAACTAACACTGAAGTCTTAAATAAAATGCAAAAAAACTAGAAATAATTCACACCATAAAGAAAAGAAAGTTACAATACCTAGGCCACATACGGAGAGGACCCAAATACGCGCTGCTACAATTGATAGTACAAGGAAAGATCAGAGGAAGAAGGAACATCGGAAGACGCCGAATGTCCTGGCTTACAAACCTAAGGGACTGGTTTGGCTGCAGTAATCAATTATTCCGAACGGCAGCCAATAAGGTTCGGATAGCTGTGTTGATAGCAAACCTCCGATAGATGATGCACTGCAAGATGAACAACCCATTTTAATTGAATATATTTTTGTAATTCGGGTACATATGCATTTTTAAGTTAGCTGAAGTATTAGAAACGTTTAGTATTATAGTGCAAGAATCGTTATTATAATCGACATTAGATGTGTTAAAACGGCGGAGGTGTTCAACAAAGAAGAAGTTAAAATAATCGTATCCTTAGGCTTCAATAATTCCAAGAGAAGTTTTAATTTTTAATCAAATTAATCAAAGTATCAATCTTTCGCATGGTGAACGATTTTTACAAACCCTATACAAAGTGTGGAGTATATCTAATAGTTAGTACAAAATTACTAACCTTAGTTAATGATCAAGTTTTGTAATTTAATGGCTACTTATATGTTTCTTAACTAAGATGGTAGTTCCTCCACGAATTATATAATGAGTCGATACAGTGCTATTCATCAATTTATAGCCTTCTTATTTTTTTATCATATGTTCTCTAAGACTAACTAGCGTAATTTAGAGCCTGCAAAAATACTGACAATCCTTCTACTATAACGACCGGCGATATTTCTTCTTAAATATTCAGGGACTATATTTAAGAGGAAAAGAATCACCGGTCGCTCATTTGAAAAAAAAATCATATTCACCGTCACAGCTATCGTTGATAGATGTATTTGCATCTCAGTAGTAGATCAATTATTTGCACTAGTGTATTATAATATGCGATGGATTTATTTTCATCTGCATCGCTGTCAGTGGATTTTCACCAGTTTACTATGAATCACCCTTTTTTACTTATAGTGGTAATAAAATTGGTAATTTTGCTTTACCACTTTTTTTCTAGGTTCTACGATAACCAGTATTATAAACTATATCGCTGCTGCCCAGAAGTTTATTTTGTGTCAATTAATTAATAAAATGAGAAGAGTATATTTTACTATTAGATTTAAACTTAATAAAGAGTAAGTGTCTAACTCATCGAATCATTTAATATTTAATAAAACTTAAGTAAAGGTAGAATCAAAATGAAGTCAATGAATATAATTTGAATGACATATTTCAGCAATAAATATAGACGTAAATAATAATTAAAATACCCTAATAATAGACTGCATGTTACTGCAGCAGCTGAATAATACCGTTCGAAGATAATTCTTTGAGGGACTGTACCCACATTCGACGTGGTAAAGGTGATTTAAAATTACGGGGCGTTCTCGTCCATATCGCGGGTCGGGTCTAAATTAGGGATGGTGCGTGTTATTTTTTCCTTGGCATAGTTTCGGGCGAAAATTTATACCTTCCGACGGTTTCCATCTTGGATTCAGTTATTTATCCCTCGTCTCGTGTATTCGTGCCCCGCTGCGACGTCCATAAGCATAAATATATGGCTCGGTCCGGATCTCAGAGAAATAATGAATTCATTACGGGCTAATGGTCGAACATTATAAGTTCATTTTCTTGTTTTTAATAAAGAAGTTATTAACGGCCCCGTCCCACGTAACGAACACACCGCATCGTCTAATCCATCTCGTAATTATATATGTACAGTTCGGGCGGGCGAGGAATGGGTGGGATATATGTTACGTTTCGATATTTTCCCGGCCGGCAATTAATAACACGGCCGAGTCTCATAAATCACATGATATATGTATGTATGTGTGAGAGTGTGTTGTCCTCTGATGATCTTGCGTGAGTGGTTAATAAAATGTGCTGACTATATTAAACCGGTGGACGTTGTTATTCCCTTCGTTCATCAATCAGAATCGTCGTACATCCGTGACTTGGACAATATCGCGCATCGACATTCTCGCTGGCAGATGTTACTTCTTATGGAAAATCTGATTGGTCCGACAACCATTTGTACGACTGTCAGCAACATTGATCTCCGACTTCATAGTATCTCATGGAGATATGTTAATGTGACTCTCTCGTAATGGCTTTGTCTTCAGACAAAATGGAATTAGAACGATCGCCACGGATAAGGCGCCGCCCGGCGCAAATTGATTAAATTGTTCTCGCCGACGACGACGTGTCGTTGCTGTTTAAATAAATCCCAGAAAATTATATATAATTTATGTCTTATTATACTTTCAGATCGCAATCTGTGAAAGAGCGAGGCGTTAAAACCACGACTACATTTAATCTCCGTTTCGTTTATACTCCGAGTTCAAGTTGATGTTTACGAAGGTCAAATAGTTCCGTGGTGGGTGTATAAATGATTCACATTATTTACTTTTACATAAATATAATTATTATGCATATATCTTATACGACTGATAATCTAAAGGAGGTATTAGAGATTAGTTGTTGCGGATTATATTTCCTACAAAGATCGAGATAAGGTATAATTTCTGGAAGGAATCAAATTGATATAAATTAATTTTATTACATATTATTTATTTCTATAAAACTGAAGGTTGATATGACAAACATTTAAAAATGCAGTGTTATTTTGTTTTATGGTATAATTTTTTGATTAATTTTTTTACAAACAATAAAGCAATTAGGCAGAAGTAACTATAGGGAATCGGTGTTCAGTTACTTCATCCTAACTATATAAATTTACTTTTATTTGGCATAAACACAAAAACATACAAGTGTGACATAGATTTGTGTATCCTAGGACCATCCCCATAACCTAACTAATAATATATATTATCTATTTGCCCTATACCTTTCGCTGTAGGCTATTGCATTTACATTACTTAACATTATACTTTGCAATTATTGTTGTTGTTTATACATTTGTAAATTCTTTCCACTCTTTTCTATTCTTCGCCAGTTCTCTTGCTTGTTTAACTGTTTTTCCTTTCTTGGTTATTATTTCTATTGTCCCACTCTTTTCTTGGTACCTATTCTTCTTCTATTTCCAGTTCTTGCTTCCCATACCTCCTTTGTTTGATTATTTTTGTCCATCCTAATTAAATATCCCCACCAGTTTAGTTGTTTGTTTTCTATATACTTTTCTATAGCTTTAATTCCCAGTTCTTCTCTGATATCATCATTTCTTATTCTGTCTCTTCTCGTAACTTGTTTTACTCCTCTGAGATATTTCATTTCCATTGCCTGTATTCTACTTTTATCCCTCTTCGTTAGTTTCTACGCTCCCATATGGCAGTATAGGTCTATATATGCGTTTGTATATATTTATTATATTTTTATCCTTCTGCTGATCTCTTTTTTGTTAATCAGTATGTTGCTCAATGCGTGGTATGTTTTAACCTAGTTGTTTATTCTGTTAGTAAGTTCACCTTCCATTTTCCCGTCTTCTGTCAGTGCTACTCCTAGGCATTTGAATTGTTCTACTTGCTCTATTTTGTGTTGTTCTATCTTTATATTTAATGGTTCTTTTCGGTTTCCTATTATCATCACTTTTGTTTTGTTATAATTCATTTTCATATTATACTTCTCTAGATGCTTATTCCATACACTCAGATTGTGCTGCAGATTAGCTTCATTTTCTGCTATCATTACGACATCATCAGCGAATGCTCCTTCCGATACTTTTACCACTTGCATGTTTTTGTAACCTATATTTGCTTTTTTGATTTCTGGTTTCATACATTATTTCATCCATGTATATGCTAAACAATGTAGGACTGAGCCCGCCTCCTTGTCTTAGTCCAGTGGTTGTCTTAAATGTTCTTGATGTTTGTCTCTTGTGTATTATTGCATGGGTGTTGTTGTTATATATGTTTTGTATTAATTCGACTGTCTTTCTTTCTACACCTCTCCCTTCCAGGATTTTCTATCATTTATTTTTTGGCATCGTGTCGAATGCTTTTTCCAGGTCGATGAATCCTAGGTATGTGTTTTTATTATTTGCTATTATATTTTCTGTGATTTGTTTTATCGTGAAAATGTTGTCCTGTGTGGATCTTCCTTTCCTAAATCCGCATTGCGATTCTTCTAGCGTCTGCTCTATTTTTGCTACTATTCTCTTGTTACTTGTTTTTTCTAAGATCATACCTATGCTTATGAGTGTTATACCCTTATAGGTTGAACATTTTGTCTTATCGCCTTTCTTGTGGAGCGGTACGATTAACGATATTTGCCAATCTTTAGGTATTTTATTTGTCCTCCGTATTTTGTTTATCAATTTCAGTAGGATTTCGTTACCTAACAGGTCCCATGTGCTTAAATATTGCAGTTGTAATCTGGTCTTGTCCCCTTATTATTTCTAGTAGTTCTTTTTCATTGATACTCTTATGTCTACTTCCGAGTCGTTCTGGTCTCTGTTTCTTGTTTTCTGTTCATTTCCATCATTTTGTGTTAGTAAGTCATCTTCTACTAATAATATATAATACACCGAATTATATAAAAATACAAGAACATCAAACAAAATGACAATATTCTGCCCTAACTTAAAAGAAAAATTCCCTCAAGGACCCGCCCGAAACTGAACATGCCCTAATTTTATTCTCATCCTATCGTAAACAGCAAAAACAAAACTAAAATTCTAAAATTTCCTTATGAACCTGTTCGGAACTTAATGTGTCCTAATTTTATGCTCCCTCACTTCTTCCATCTTCCTCAACACCGACGACCGCTGCCATTCTCGTTTTGGGCCATTGTCCAGTATTCCAGGCCATATCGTACATTCATTCATCCAATGCTCCCATCTATTTTTAACTACAATTTGTTATTAAAGTTCATTAAGTATATGGTCACAACAAGCGTGGCAGCGGCCTCTTCATTGTTAATTTAATTTCAAAGACTTATTTAGGACGGTATTTTCTACCAAAAAAATAAGCTTTCTAACAAGATCGAAATCTAGATATGTAGATTGCTAAGAGGTGAATTCACATTTAATAAGATTGGCTTTATGCTGATATCTCAAACACTGTTGGTATATTAGCCCAACGGTATTTTCTACCAAAAGAATGAGCTTTCTAACAAGATCGAAAAAAAATGTTAACGGTTATATATATGTGTGTGTGCATTGTTAATTGATATGGTGTCGCTAGATGGCGTTAAACTGTTCCTCTCGAGCACTGATTCGTAACCGGTGCTCCGCGAAATTATGAAAGCCAATATTTAATGTTGGCTCATCTAGTGTATGTGATTAACTTACCAATTTAGAAAAATAATTGGAACAGCTATATCAAATATTAGACCTAATATGGCTGAAATCTGCAAAGCCAACAAACTCAGGTATCACTTTGAATTATTTTCGCCTCAATTAAATTTGTTATATTATCAGTTGAACTTTTAATAAAAGTTATGTCTGACTTCAAAAAGGATAAGAATATCTGCTCTAGAGGATAGGTTATATTACCATGCGTTTCAGTTCTTTTGTCTCATTCCTTTGGTCCATGATGGTCCTTACTCTCCTTGTCATATTCTACGTGTTGCTTGGATTGATTTTGCTATCCATATTCTCTTAGCTTTTCAATCTACTCTTACCACATGCCCAAACGATTATATTTATTGTATCTTAAACCAGTAATAATAAGAATTTCATCTTGAGCGTTTATCTTAACTTAAAATTATTATTAGAATATCGATATTTAGAATATAACCATTTAAATGCTGGATAGTTGCTAATGATGTAATTTGGTATGTATATGAAGAACGAAAGGCCGTGGATTTATGATATGGAGGGACAATAGTACCCTTGGAACGAATATTAATGTTATGTACATCAGATTGAAATTGTACCTATTATATAAATATGGTGATGTTTTAAACTGTTTTGTCTATTACTCATTTACCCATACTAAGTCACCCGGCATATATCAACTTATGAATAATTCTGCACCCCCTTTTAAATTGCACTTGAATTTTGCCTGAATTACGAATGTTCAAAAATTCATCATCGACAGCATGGTAGTTAAGATGAGAGAGCAGGATGGAATTACGCTACTTAATCTTTAGTTACTTCATTCAGTATGTGACAATCGTCACATATTGTAATCACAATATATTGCTTTTAGGTTGACGTATGCTATACCGAATCACCTAGTGATTAGTGTCGAGAAGTTCAATCGCAATCTAACAAGAGGCCTACGTTGTGAAATTGGTTTGATAATTTTAATATTTCGTTATTAACCGAAATAGTAATATTTTGCTGAACTCTGTCCCGAAGAACATTTGTCTCTAACACAATAACTTGGAACTTACTGCTGTTAAGAATTAATCAGTACCCATTAGCAAACCCGTAAACAGCTCATTATTTTACATTAATGTTATGAATCGTTTACATCTGATGGATAGAAGGAATTTAGTAGCTAGTATGTTCAGCATAAAAGTGGTAAGCGAAATGTTTAATGTAACTCACCATTTGTGATCGGTATATAGAGAACAGGTCCGAGATTAGATCCTTGTTGAACACCATTTCCTAAAAATATTTAATTAAGAGAATGTGATCTGTTGATAAGTAACTTTGAAAGAATGTCACAGCCCCATCTTCAAATCCTAAGTAGTATAAAATAGCTAACATAACTGATACAACTAACCCCCTTGGAGGAAAGCTAAACGCCATCTAGCTGCACCACATCAATTAGCAATGCATACATATGGTAATAACCGTCAACATGAGATATTGTTTGAATTCATCCTCACTAGCTGACCTATACTGATGAGATCTAATAAGATCGAAATCTAGATATGTAGATTGACAAGAGGTGGATTCACACTTGTGTAAGCTAACACAACCTTTTAGTTAACCACAGAATATATTGTTAGTTAGCTTTCCAATATCTCTACCACTCGAGATACCAGTTTATATAATACTGATGAACAGCTAATCTGATTTGTCAATTAGAAATATATTTGTTATTTTACATTTGTCATTCACGTTGTTTTCGAGGGCTTTCTCAAAAACCATGGAGATAGCAGATAGAATCTTGATAAGTCTAAGATCAGAAAGGACATACGAGATTAAGCATGGTAGCACTAATGTTATCCGTTACCGACCGAGTTTATTTCAAAGAATTTTTATTTACTCTCTTCTTTGTTATATGAGCTACTGCAATTTCGATTTCTGCATAGTTTATATTATTCCTATTACAAAGTTAGAGAGTCCTTATGACGATCCACATTGCTAGGAGAAGGAACTCGGCAGTGCCAGTACAGTCAGATATCTTCGGAGGAAGTGTTCTACTAATTTCCATTAATTTATATATATATATATATATATATATATATATATATATAGCCAGAAATATCGCAAAATTTAGTTTGATAATACATTATTTTCTCCTTTAAAAATACGGCAATGTAAATCTATTGCATTTACAACAATGATACAAGATTTTCTAATCTATGGTTGTCGTAAACCAAATTGCCAAAAGAATGAAAATTGGTAATTTTAATTTTATACACTTTGTACTTTGACCTAAAATGTATTAAACAATTTCGGCTGCAGTAAAAACTGGATGTGACCATTACTTCCATACCATTATAATAATTAAGGGAATATCTTTTGTAGAATTAATATTTTAATTGTTATGTTTTCCTTAATTTTTATAATTAATTTGTAGGTTTTCTATAAACATACACACACACACATAATATATATATATATATATATATATATATATATATATATATATATATATATATATATATATATATATATATTACACTAAATACATACTTTGAATTCAATGTATATTTTAGAAAGTACAGTGTGATTACTGAAAGATATTAGTTTTTTAAATTTCAAATATGATGGTTTACGGAGAAAATGATATTGGGATTTTATAAAGAAGATTTACCCAAATTTTTTTTTTGTCTTTCCATATGATTAAGTATTCTATACTGAGTGACTATTATAAAATAGAGAAATATAAAGAAGAATTAATCAAAGAATTTTCCAATGGAAATAATATTTAATCTATAAAATATTGATATGATTTGTTCCCTAGAAAATTTCTTTGTTAGTTTGTTTATTTTGATTAAAATAGTGCATCCATAATTTCCTTATTTAATTGATTCTCCCTCCTAAGCCGTTGATTCTACCAACAATTCATAAGGTATATGTACGCTACGAACTGTTGGTAGAATCAAATATATAAAAAAATAGACATCATTAAATGTTCTACCAAAAAATATTATAACTTGAATTAATTTCTTTATATATAATAAATAAATAAATAGCATTAAAAAAATTCAAAATCAAATATTTGCAAATGTGTTTCAAGTATACACTCGAATTATTTACGAAATGTTGTGCTCTATCTAATATAATCAATTATTGACTTTATATTTCCGACTTTTATATTAAGAACTTTGATCTCCTCAGTGGATACAAAATATAAAAGGCGGTAATCATAATTTTTTTGGGCCAAATAATATGACTTTAATTGACATGCAAAAGGGTAACAGCCCGTATGTTACGTAGAGAAGATGAAAATGGATCATACGTATTTATATTTACATTACATGTATTGTTACAAATTTTATTGGTTCACAGCTAGAAAACATGATGAAATTAGAAATTCATAGAAAACAAAAAGATTTTTACAAAGCATACTCACTAACTAGTATTTTTGTTTGTTTGTTCTTTTTAATCATTTGGTATGCCATACAAGAGTGGTATATTTATTATTATTATATGCATACAAATATTCCTCTATGAAAAACAATTGCTCAAAATTATATAAATAAAAGAATATAAAACAGCAGTGCCCTAAAAAAAGAATTAAATTGTACAATTAGTTTCCATGCCGCTAATATTATCCGACGGCCATTCGTGCGCACCTAATTCAACTCCCCCAAACAACCACAACGAGCATTTTTTTTCTGGAAGGGGCGGAAATCCGCATTTATTAATTTCATACGCGCCAAACAAAATTCTGCAGGGCAATCCACCCCCTCGTGCCGTGTCTCTACAGCGCCGCAATATTTGTCGCACGCAAAACAACATCAAATAGAAATCCCAACCCCCATTATTTTGCAGCGAGGGGTGGTCGCAGCGTTGGCCGTCGTTAACATTCCGCGGCATTATTCCAAATGCAAATTGTGCGTGAGCTCGGTACATTTCCTCGGAGGCATAAAAATATTTATACTCTTAACGATACGGACGCCTATAAATTGCCGGCGATGTAAAACAGTCTTCAAAATGGTTCACGTAACTAATAACTAGTAATTATAAACTCATTTCACTTACAGCGCACACATAAAAGTATACCCTCACACACTAATACACGGCTTATTGTTAAAATGAACACATTTATTATAAATGCCATGCGCGTTTCCTTTTTTGTTTGTACCTGTAGCCCAGATATAATTAATTATGGGCGCTGGGAAAATAATTGATTGATTCTTGTATGCTCGCCAACTCTTCACGCGATGCGACAAGGACACAATTAGCGGCCATACCGAAATTATGCCATCCTTTTTAATTAAAACCGGCCATCCACGTATATAACGCAGACCGTACAAAAAAAAGAAGCAACCGATGTTTTATTTGTTTGTGTGTAATACGAAACTTCGAAAAAGACTGCCTGCCGTCAGCATGTCTCCTTCTGGGAATACAAAATTATCTCCGAACAAGAATATCTGGTATCTGACAGAAGCTATCTTATTCTGGCTATAATTATATGGCTGATGCGATGGAATGAAGTGTGGTCCGGTCGAAGATGGCAATTGTCCGCTTTACAAATTCAAATATAGGATCTGATATGTGCTGCACCGTAATTCTTTCTTAATCAAGATCGCTTGTTCTGTAATTAGCACCTACGGGTTCTGCAATTAGAGTTCGTAACATTGTTATTTCGAATGGTTTGTTTGAACTAGTAGCATATAGATACTATTCCGCCATGTTGGCATGGTTTAATTAGTTTAGTAAAAGTTATTCTGAATAATTTTTATTATAATTCTATACACCGGCAGGACCGCATTATGGATTGTCATCGTACGATGCCGATATTTTTTTGCAGCTCTATATAATAAAGATATTACAGGCATTTGAAAAGAGAGGTATACTTGTAGTTGTTCATTTCTACTTGTTCGCACCCCCAAATTTTACCCCTCTATGCAGCTGCCTATTCTGCGTATTGTAGATTACCACCCTGCTGTAGGTAATATACAAGTAATATTATATATATATATATATATATATATATATATATATATATATATATATATATATATATATATATATATATATAAATCCATCTTAATATTCGTTAACATGGCTAACATTTATTATTTATCTTAATTATTATGAGTAACATTACAAAAAATATATCATTTTCTTTGTTTATCCACAGAATGCGTAAAAACCCAACAGGTTCAATACGAGTAACTGAAGAAGAATTGTATTGTCTTCCTCGCACCAGGCTTTACAGTTCCAAAAGGAAACGGTGATAGAACTGAGGGTATTTTAAAATATTGTATATTTCATCTATTTAATGTACTTAATCGAAATATTATTTACTTAATTATTAATGTAATCATTAATTATTAATTATTATGTATATAACATTAAGTAGTTAAATAAAAAAATGTGTATAATAAATTTGCAAGTAAAACCTTGAGCAAAGCTATCTAATAAAGCTTCGGCCTTAAGTTTCAAATCTGTTCTCTACAAACGTGAGGATTTTGTATCTAACGCACTTAAAATGAATAATAAAAAAATAAAATTTTAGGCATAATGTAAAAACAAATCATTTTGTGTTATATATCGTTGTAATCTGAATATAAGCTGAACTCAAAAACGCATAAATCCAATATATAAGAAATCAATCTTTATTAGGCTATCGGCCTATATATATCCATAAGAAAAACAAAATATAGTGAGTATTTCTACTCCATCTTAGCCATTACAAGTTCGAAAGCAGATTTAGATTTGTCATAAAAAAGCGCGAATTTGTTGTTTACGGTCGAAAAAAGAGACTATATTTAGTATCTTTTACTTTCAATAACTATGTATCATAGTTATTAATGAGTACAAAATAAGTTTCAGAGGCAGCAAAAAAGTGTTAGGTTGCATAAATTGTAGGCCATTTCATTGCCTAGTTTTTGCTAAAACGTCAATACAAATTTACAATTAAACCCACGTTATCGTGCAAAAATACTTGAATTAAAATAATGATTTATTCCGTTCAATTATAATTCAATGTATGTGTATTAACACCTGCACCTTAAATTATACTTCATCAAGCTCTGATGATAGTTTACATCATTCGCGACAAAAAATATAAATTTATGGGAACCGGAGGTACTTATTGCACCTCTATAATCGCATAAGCGAGACGATTACTCTTAAATTAGTCAAATTTCTTGGTGACATCCTGCCACGAGTTACTAAAAAGTTGTAGTGTAGAAGAAAAATATTAGTACCAGCATTGTCAATAATAAAACAAACCACTATCATCATACAAGGGTATTATTAACAGCCGTCGTCGTCATAAATGAAGAACTCAAATGATATAAATAATTCATTAAAGAAAAGATCTCATCTTCCCACCGGACGCTCTCCAATTTACATGTAAATACCATTGCCGTATATTACACACTTATCTCGCATCGTACAGGGGGTGTCAAAATATATAAGCGCACGAGCTATTTTCATAATTATATACCCCCGTCGGATCGCTGGCAACATCTAAACGTATTTATATGTTCTCCGCACACACATTGAAAACACCGTTTATAATATACGGGATTATTATTTAAATGTGTAAAACGAAACATGCCACGTCGGGTAACGAGTCTCTCAAAAAATATAAAAAGGACCCTTCTTTCAAGAGCCTGTACCTACTAAACGGCACGTCATGTTATACGCGCTGCGGATCTCGTGATGGATCGTTGATTGTGTGAGCTCTTTTCCTGCCCACGGAACGCGACGACAAAAAGAAACGATCGCGCCTTCGTTTTGTAACGATTCATTAATTTTTTACGTCTCAATAACACGAGTCCTCGCCGACGAACCGACGGTTTACATTAAAACCGAATTTATTTCGCGCAAATTGTTAAGTGGTAACGCTCTGCTGCTGCCCGCGCTCCCAATTTCTATAATAAAGTGGAAACGTTGGGCGCAATAAAATGTAATCGTTTTTAAATTTGCATTTAATGAGTTTAGTTTGTGGTGTGCCGTTATTTTGAACCGAAAAAGGTTAAATATTGGCTTCATCAAATATAATTAATAGTTATATTGCGCGATAAAAAGAAGATTCAATGTGCATATTATTATGAAATTCGGATAACTGTAACTAGTAAAAAGGCAAATCACCTATAAAACATCCGTCATGTTTAAAGTTGCGTTCATGCCAATATACAATTTAAATATAGAAATAAGGCAGAATAAATCAGTACAATGATGGATTAATTATTATTCTATTACCATTTAGATCTTATTACTTATTTTGTTAAAATTAGCAATATAATGAACAATATCCCTCTACAAGTATTTCCTTATTTATTATTTTATTTGAGTATAAATCCACTTTTACTATTACAATGTTTACATGGGAACATGGGTGCGGGAAAGGGGATTGCTCTAGGGAAACTGTCACATACTTAATACATCGCCACACTGGAAGAAGACATCTTGTATGCATTACACTACCTAAATCAATTACTAGCAATGATTCCAAGCGCAATATTGCTCAATGTTTTCACGATAACCATACTTTCCTAGTTGGAATGTAGCAAATTACCCTGTTTGTTAAATATTAATTGTGAATTGTGTGAAACACATATGTACGAGAATAGGTACCAAGAAGGGTAGATGTGGGTACAAGATTTCTGATTTCTTTTCTGCCTGCGCTTATCAGCTACTTACTTTACTTTGTATGATTTATTATTACAGAGATTAAGATTATATTGCAAAACTATTTTAGTATTTGATACTTATGCTTCTGTACCCATAATCTAAACGACTCTCTTAGATTAGGAATCTCGTTTTAGCTAGTCCCAGAACTTCCCTATGCTGCTGGCTTCACTTAGGCCTCTGTTACCAGGATATTTGTAGGTGGCCCCTCGTTCTACTCTCTTGCGGATTCCAATCCAAACCCTGTCTTGCTATATGATGCTTATCTCTTATAAGCGTGTCTCCAATTCCTTTTTTCTCCCCAGTATTTCTCTGTTAATAGATGCGCATAGGGTGTTAACATGGTTTACATAGGATATGTCTTTTCAGAACCCTTGTTCGTGGCACAGGGTTTATTCTAAGCTATTCGATAGCCGGCGCAGGTTCATCTTGCTTAGTACTTTTGAAGATGCGATAAGTAGAGAGATTCCCATCCAGTTACTATACATACTTAGGTTTGTTTTTTTGGGGAGTTTAACTAGCAGCCCTTATTTGGAATCATTTGGGAATGTATCCTAAAGCCAAATGTTGTGGGTCAGTAGCATTAATACGTTTGTAGCGACTTCTAGATCTGCTTTAACCAATTCTGCAGTAGTCTTTACGAGTCCAGGCAATTGATAGTTCTTAAGCGACATTATCTCTGCTCTGCTAGGCGGTTGCGCATTTATATTTAGTGGTGTCTATCCTATTTCCTCAACATCCTGCGGAGTTGGTGCGTTTTCTAGAGACTCAAATATGTCCTGGAAATATTCATGACATCGCCTTAGCTGTTCGTCCCTGGCTCGTAGCTCCTTTGTTGGCTTATTTGTAGTATTGCCTTATCTATAAGCTCTTTTGTAGAATTATATAGCTGCCGCATATTGTTCTTATGCGCCCCTACTTGTGCTTCCTTAGCGATGATACTTCTTTGTTGGCTTATTTATAGTATTGCTTTTATCTATACGCTCCTTTGTAGACTTATATAGATTCCGCATGTTGCTCTTATGCGCCGCTACTTGTGCCTTCTTGGCGATGTTATCTGCCAATATACGTGTATCTTTCCTGATACGGTTGATCGAATTTTGCTACTGGGTTTGATGTAATCATTGCTGCGTCTTGTTGTTTCCGGTAAGTACACCTACGTGGAGGCAAGCGAACTGATGCGGTAACGATGGCTGGAAGAACCAGTATCGCAGCAGAAGGCTAGGTGGAGAATGATTAAGACTTTTAGACTTAACCAGAATAGCCGAGGAGGATACATACATTCGTGAAGCCGGAAAACGTGAGAAATACAAAGCGGTGCGCGACTTCGCCATCTATTATTGTCTGACCCACACAATAATAAATGGCGAAGAATAAACATTAAACACCCGACACGCTAACTACATAGTATGTCGAACTACCAGTACGGAGGAAACATAGGGATCATTGTATGAGGAGGCCAGGCGGCTGAGACTAATGATGCATGAGTCCGGCAGGAAGAACATCGTGTTTGAAGTCGACGCCTCCACGATAGCCACGTTGAAAGAAAAATCATGGAGTTTGCAGAAGCGAGGGCAACGATCTATAAAGGAACTTGCAGCCGTAAAAGCACCTACGAGGAACAAGCTAACGAGCAACCCAGCGCAGGCGTTTGGCCCATCGACAGGAAGCCGCCGGAAGACCACAAAAGCCACAATAATCATGAAGCCACAACGCTGACTTCCTATAACAAGTACCAGAGGTCGCTAAGGGAAGTCAGAACAAAATCGCAACTGCAACCAAGACTGGGGCATGAGGCTGCAGATTAGAGGAGGTGGACTCTAAGCCAAGGCTCTTTGCTGAGAAATCACTGAGAAGGTAGAAACGGTGACCCTAAAGAGACCAGGCATGGTGGTTCACATCAGAGGACTGGGCGAAATCACAACACGCGAGGAGGTTACCAACGCTGTTATCAAGACCACAAATGCGGTTCTGGAAAAACTAAGGGTAGAATAACTGAGGCCGGGGAGTCTATTCTGTAAGTTCAGACCGGTCTGCTAAAAGATCAGACCGATCGGTTACACATGGTAACCCACTAAACAACTGTTTCAGCCCCACGATCCGCTAACGTTATTGTCGAGCAACCAAGCACGGTGGAGGTTGTACCACTGAAAGACGGCCGGATGAGATCGAAGTAGAGACATACAGGAAAAGCCGCGGAGTTCTCTCCGCAAGGCTATTGAAAGAAGCAAGCGTAGGTGTTGAGACGAGCTCTGTGGAGAGGTCGAGGAAGACCTGTGGGGTCTCCCCTACAGAATAGACCGGCATTCAGCGTGCAGAGGTACCGCCCTGGGAGGAGGACGAGATCAAGGAGGCGATCCTGGGACTACCGAACAGGAAGGCCCCGGGCCCAAGAACGAGTTGAAATAGCCAACAAATGCCTGGAGTAGGGCAAGTTTCCCCAAAGGTGGAAAAGTTCCAAGCTTGTCCTCATCCCCAAGAAGGAGAAACCAAACTGAATACAATGGTGGAAGAGATTACTGAAACATACCATTAATTTCTAACTAGAACAGGCAAGAACGATTTTAGGTCTGGACCCCCGAGCTCGAAGGCTAATGAGTGATCGGTTCCGGGCTGTGGATCTGAGCACGGTAAGGGTTTAGTAGGTATTCCTTGCACTGAATGGCAAGGCGAGTCCCACTTTCCACAGCGAGAAACGCTGTACTTACGTAAATGCATTCCCCCGACAGCAAAAGTAAGGTTTCCTGTGCCATCCAGTGCTTTCGTCTGTTATCTAACTAGCCTAGAACTTAATCATTGATTTTGGTGTACATTTCTTTGATTCGTAGCCAAGATTCCTCTACAGATACATTCTTTCGTAGGGTGCATGCTGCCTTAATGCGAAGGGCAGTTGAGTATAGATTTTGTATTGGGGGCACATTTGAGTGTGATAGCGTCGGTTGGCCTAATTTTGCGGTTTTCTTATGCTATCCAGTTTCAAACGACTATCAGGAATGAGTAGGTGATCGTCACTGTCAATATATGCACTCCTCTTGTTGCTAACATCAAGCAGGCAACCTTTTCACTTGCAACTTCTCGCAATATGGTCTATTGATTTTTAGAAAAATACTCCACTTTATGACAGTTTTTGTGTGCCGCCAAGTTCTTGTTGTACGCAGTAAATGCATGAAGAGATCTCTATTTTCATTGCCTACACCTCTCGCGTGATTATCCAGATATCGTCCGATGTTTAAGTTATTGCTTCCGACTAGCGTTAAAATCTCATATGACTGTTTTGATGTCCTGTTTTTGTATTTTGGCCAGTGTACCAGAGCTTGTAACAAAAGTTTTCTTTGATTTCGGATTCCGAGGGATTTCTAGGAGCGTAGCATTCAACTTGCTATCTTTCATGCTGTAGAATTAAATCGCGCTGTGATGATGCAGGATATAGGCTGCCAGGTCAGCAGAATTTTTTTCGCTTGTGGGGGTAGTAAACCAACTTCAGATTCATCATAACATCAATGGTATTGTTTTCCAGTATAGGAGAGTCTATTCTTCATACGTATTATATTCTCAGTGTTCATTTCCACGGGTGTCGCTTAGAACGAGAATGTCAATGCTATAGCTCTTCATATTTTCAGCGACTTGTGCAAGCCTTCCTGCTTCGTTTATAGTCCTTACGTTCCAACATCCAATTCTTTCCATTTCTTCATGCTAAACGTCGTTTTCCGAAAATCAGTCCGGAATATCGTATTTGTAGAGGTTTGGTTGTTAATTTTAAATTTAAATGTACAGACTATTAACCCACAGCATTCTAAAAGGATAGTGGGGCTGACAATTTGTAAGTAATTGGACGCACCCGTGTGTGTAATTACATTTCCTTAATTCGGAATAGTGCGGTTATTCCGCAGTGACTCGGTCGACAGAGATTTAAAAGCGAATTTAAATTGAGATCATGATATCACGTATCGCTTCAACTTAATTTATAGATTTAAAGTGCTCCTCTGTAGCAGGATTCTATCTACATATCTGCATTCTCGAAACCCGACCGATGTACTCCATATAATATAAGGTATCTTTAGTGCTAAACGAAATTGTATTAATTAGTCCCAATATGGCCAGTGCGAAGCATTATACTCCATACCTTGACCAAATGCATAAGTGGCTGTTTGAAATATGTTCAATTTGAGTGCCAACATGCCTATATTGTGCCACCCGATTTATTTAACTCCGATGCCACCGAAACGATCTAGATCAGTTTTTTTGCATTGCAATACTACCAATGTTGATGTGATACTCCTGTCACATCAACATTGGTAGTTTAATGTTGGACATTATACATACCTTATACATCCAATTATTTTAATGTCATTTGCCACAGATGTCAAACTTCATTCGTGCCAACTCTGACACTCTTGTTTCTGGTTGGCATGAATAATTCCAATCGCTCTGAACTTACAAAGTAGACCATCAGTTTATGATCTTGCAGAAAGGTTTTATAAAGCAATAACGGTTGATTATTATTCTTGTATTACAACTGCCTGCTACTGCACAATATTGAAAATAATCCACCCCTATTGTTTTACAACATTTCCGTGTATCGTGTGTTAATTTATGCTAATCTATGGCGAGATTCTCATAACGAGGTACCGCAGTGCACCTCATCAGACGAGCAATTCGAAAACAGAACCATAAAATTAATATATAAAAATGTCGGAGCCCACACACATGCAGCGAGATCATTATAGCTGAGGCCCAACCCCGTGGATCGGATTTATAACCGAGTTTCTTTTTTCATGTCCGCGCGCATCCCTGGAAATATTCATAAATACACATTCCTCTCGGTTAGCGAGTGGTTAATTGGCGGATTAAATTGTTTATGAATAAAGCTGTGTGATGGTAACCCAATCGCCTGGTCGCATTAATGGCCAGCGCGTATTCTAGATGACTTTTATACAACTCACTTTTATGAGAGGTTAAATTCTTTATGTGCCGGTGTGCGTGCGTGCGTTTTGAGTGCATGCCGAAAACGATCTACCAAGGAATGAGCTTCGTTTATACATGGATAGCTAATTGGCTCCGCGGTTTGTGTTGTTTGTGGTTTTGAAACCATTTTGGAAGAAGTTAATTATTGGATAAATTGTAGTTAATTACATTTTTTTTTACAAATAACGAACATTCAAATTTTAGTGACTAATATTAACACATGTATAAAATAATTATTCCGATTGTCCATTCAGATTCGAATGAACATATTGATTCTATAGTGCCCATGGCAGTAGATCTTTTAGTTAAGTGTGTCGTTAACATTCTATATAAGAATACCATATTAGGTTACGTGTATTATTAAATTATATTCTTCTGTAAAACAAATTTCTAGTTTTTCTATTACGCGTTTACAATGACTTAGTGATTCAACAATAGTGGTGCCAAGGCGGATTTATAGAGCATTTGTATTTGCAAGCGCAATCATAATCGAAATCGGGAGCAACGTTATTTTTTGGCATTTATAGAAGATTATAAGGCTGCAAACACACGTCTCAGCGAAAACCGCCTTGTATGTTTTCAGCTGAAAGGTAAAGTAATGCTAACTGCATACACAAAAAGTTGTTTTCTATTTAAACTGGTCAAGTGCTTATAATAATCATTATAAGCCTATGTTATCAATTATTACATAGCGATGGTCCACACCAAACATTAGGTTAGATGCCATCAATATGAAGAATGACAGATACACACATAACCTTGGGCGGTGATTGGTTTCTCGTAAGGAAAACCGTAGTCGTCATCGCAAGAGATGAATGATTTCAAATGTCATCGTAAGATTTAGTTGTTCAGATTCCGATAAAGTGATAAAATTGCACTATAAATACAGCAGATCACTTTATAATACGCATTTCTGGAGATTATTAATGGGATAATGTTGATACTTAAATAAATACAAATCTCTCATTTTGCAAAATAAAACAGACCATGTATCCATACTTCAACATTTATGAAGGCACAGTATGAAAATGTCAAAATATCGTATTTATCACAAATTTTAGCAATTGTTATAGTGGATTGTAGTTGCGTTATGATTTAGTTATAATAATATTTTCAGCCGAATGTGTGGACTGGCTAACTTCGTTGGTAGTGTATTATCCTTTGTGCCCTCTGGAAGAACGACACATATGAGGAGGCTGCATGGCAAAGGATTGGATCAGGGTAAAACTGACCAAAGGGTCGGAGGTGAAACCATCCCCAGGCACCTCGGCCACAGATACTGGCAAAATGATATCTGAATGGCCGATGGTCCTTCTCTGGGAAGTCAGGAATCTACTGGAGGTCCAACTCACGGGAACAAACATTGAGGTGCTCCTAAAAGAACATGACGAGTCACCCCAAATACAGTCGAGGACAGGAAACCCGGTAACAACAACTGCACAGAAACCCCCCAGACACAATCATAGTCTAACCAAATGAGGGATAAACATACGCCGACCTAGTTCCGTGAAATGAGAAGACTCTAACGAGCCAGAACAGCAGGTGCGCCAACCAAACTGCTCCAGGAGCAATACCAACAGCTGAGATGCGAAAACAGGCAAGAAACAGAGAGAAGACAGAGAACTGCTGGACCAAGCTATGAAGGGAGGTCGAAAATGACCCAAGGGGCATCCCTATAGGCGGTCATGAAAAAGATCGGCCAGGTGGGCCCCAGATGTCACTGTACCTGGAGGAGTAAGGACGGTGATGGAGGCCCTCTTCCCGGCCCGGATACCAGACATATACGGTATGTACTCTCGATACCTTGATTCGCCTCCGAAACATGGACATTAACAGATAATGAAATGGAAAGTATAAGAATAACAACGAGCTATGGATAAGTCCATGTTGGAATTAACAAGAAGAGATCAAAAGACCAATTTATGGATAAGAAGATAAAACTAGAATAACCGATATATAATACAGTATATATCAAAAGGTCGTAGGCTGGGCATGTAATGATTAGAGAAGATGGACGAAGGACAAAAGAAAATCACATGATGCCGACCAAAACTGGAAAACCCAGGCTGGTCTAAAACAAGATGGAGGGAACGCATCGCGAAGGTAAGAGGAGGACAATGGGCAAGAGAAACTATAGACCGTAGTCACTGGAACCAAATGGCGGACTTGAACGCTGATTATGATGATGATGATGATGATGCTCAGCTCGTACTGTGACCTATTACTAACTGCGCATGTCTTTTATTCAATACATGAGTATGAGCATGAATAATTGAAACCAGAATCTTGACGAATATGTAACAATGCATTTTCACACTTATAAATAATCTGATTTATATTTTATATTATTTTCTTTATTGTATACAGTTAATTTCTGGTTTATTATTGGCGGATATGCTCACTTGGTTTATTTTAATTTGGTATATTTTGTGCAACTGCTGGCTGTAGTGAAGATTGGCAACTTATATAGATAGCTTTCTAATTAATAATTTATTTTTAGTAATAAGTCATTTCTCATTTCAATAATAATTTCTAAAATTATCATTATATTCATAGTATTGGCACAGAAATTTTAAATAATCTTAAATATAATTGGTACTAACATTTCTGTTACGCAAGTATTCCACTTGAAAACGTTACACGTTCACTTATTTAAGATATTTACTTAATCGAGATTTGAGCGATGCTTCCTCATGAATTTTATTAGTACGAGTCTCCTCTAAAAATTTGAGCAAGTTCTGTTGACTGCTAGCATCCAAAGGTTGTATCCATTGTGGCATCTGTATACCTTTAAGTAGAAAAATATGTTTGTTAGCCATTCATATGTAAGATTATACAAAAGCAACAATATCATATACTTAATGATGATAGCAGTTCTATGTACTCACTAAATAATGAGTGCTGGTAAAAAGCTAGTACACAAAAATAGGAAACTCTGACAGTGATTCTAAGAAAAAATATGCTTAAACAAATGTTGCGTAAGTAACATTAATTTGGAAAATGAAATTACTATTTTTGAAAAGCATAAAACTTATGCTTTTATCTGCCTCAAGTAAATTTAGAAAATGAAGAAACTATTTAGAATGCTGCTCTTGACAACCCCTTCTAAGTACAAGACTTTTAGCAAGAACTGTTAAATCCAGATATGTTAAATTCATATCACATTGGTCAATAGACAAAGACTAGCATTTTGCCAATGGATAGTACAGCAACACACACAAGGTAACTTTATTTCAAGAGTACTTTGGTATGATGTTTTACCAGGAATGTTATAAATCATAATCATAACGAACATGGCGTGGTCGCTAGAAAATCCATATGCAATAAGAATACATTGATTGCAAAAACGTTTTAGTGTCGTGTTTGGGTTTTTTAATGATAATTTGTTGCCTATCATGGTAATAAATGATCGCTTAAACGCAGATACAAAACTGCATTTCTAAATACTACGCTTATTGATTTATTTGATAGCATACCACTAAATATTATTCAGAATATAGAATATGTGGGACTAGCAAAAAGGAGCAACAGTCTATCGAGGAACACAAGTAATTGAGTGGCTTCTCTGTTGACACGTGAAGCAAATTACCTACCATATAAAAATTAATACTCGCCAAAGATTATTACAGAGAATACAAGGATGGTGACTCAAGTAAATTATCCCGTCAGTATAAACCATATTAAAGGATCCATGGTTCGTCGATGCCAAACGGTGTATTCAAGCAGTTGACAGGCAACTCTATAAGGCACCTTACACGTTCAATAATACTGTCAGTATTTGCTTCAATCCTCCTTTAATATTTATCAAGTAATCTATTATCCGGATATACATCAGTATTCTCTTCATTTCATCGTTACTATACCTTACACGATAAACAGAAGTACGAGAAGCTAGTAAGTACAAAACAACAAGCTATAGTTGACTCCCTTTCATACCCAGCTGTCGACTAACGAAATTAAGAGAATGATAGAACTGTTCATAAAAGAATCAATGACATCTATTGAAGGAAAAAATGGGCAGGCAAAGATAAGAGAATAAATATACGCCATATCATCTATCATTTATACATACCCTTTCGACGTAAAATTCCTCCTTGCCCCATCATCTTGTTTTTAATGTTTATAAAAGCAATTCCATAAATATACACATTCAATACATACTTCTTCAAAAAATCCTGCATAGCGTTACTACCTCCAATTGAGCTCATTAAATATTTGAAGATTTTAACGCCAGTCTCATTGTTTCTTACAGATTGTAACCTGCTATCGGAATGAGCATACCGTATATGTAACGTACGAGTAGAAACGCCTGGTCCAGAAAGTATGCCCACTTTATATTTTGGTAAGCATCTATTAAATTTATCGATGCATAACATCTGTTGCGGTAGTATTGTAACTACCTTCTTAGGAATGGTTGCATGATTGTGTATAACGATGGACTTGCCAATATAGCTGAACGACTTCAAGTAGGATGAAAACTTCGGGGGTTTGATGCTACCAAATTTACTCATATTTATATATGATGGATAACGTGTGAAGTTATTTCACAGCGACAGGTTGAATGTATATTGCTGCTTTTGTTTATATGGGCAACTTGATATATCCACAGATATAAAAGTGGAGTGTAATGAGTTATACTTCCCAGCAAATGCAATATTTTTTTCTTATGCAACATTTCCAATCGCTTAAAACTGTGCGAGATATAAACAGTTGTATATTTGAATACGCCTCTATAATTGGTTGTAGATGTAGGTTAGTAGGAATTTTATTTTTTATAATTTAAGTTGGCAGTGTAACTCATTCGATCTAGATGAAGTCTGTCAAAAAAAAAACTGCCTAAATGCCGGATTCACGCTGTGATCTGTCCGGGCCAAAATCACGCTGTATCCACAACGGGTTTGACCGCCATTAGGCATACTAAGCGCCATAGCGGCGTCTCACATCAGTTAGTCCTTCTTGTCTCTTGCTTCGTCCTGGTTCTATTAATTCTGTCTCCTGCAGGTCCTGTTTAGTTCCTGCACGTTGCGCGAGGACGCGAGGATTCGAGGACGCCAGGACGCGAGGGTGATGTCAATGTGGAATGTCGACGCTGCCCCCACGTTGCATACTAATAGTTCAGGTGGCTCTCGATCCCCAGGTTGCGGACTTCGCATTGAGGTCGCCTGTCATTATGACTTGATGCTAGACTGTCGCATCGTCTGCCCCAGTTGATTGGTCCAGTTTCTCGCATGCTCCCGGGTGCAATTGGGCGATAAGTAGCACACTTAATTGCCATATCCAATAGTTTGACCCACGTAGTGCCCCTAGTGGGTGATCCGTGGGACGCAATGCGCCCAGGGTGGTCCCAATTGACTTTAATAGCATCGTCCCCCATGGGTTCCCCGAGAAATTCGTACTTCTCTCCTCTCATTATATTCATTTGTATTGTGGGTACGCTCCAGTACATTAATGTTTGATACTTTGTCTGTCCAAGATTTCTTTAGCATGGGTCTGTAACACCAAATTTCAAACGCTGCCAGCTTATTCATATCTAGCTTATCTAGTCCATGTATCTATTCTATAGAATACAATGAGATCACGTAGCATCTTACGATTCTGGCACTCTAGGTACTTTTCATCTCCGCTCTACTAACATTGTTAATTTTCCTTGCTTGGAACATGTTTCTTACATTCCATGTACATATTCGCATGGTACCGTCCAACCGTGCCCCGTCCAGTGATACAATTAGGGAACTGTTTTCTCAGAAGAAGAAAAAAACTATTTATGCAAACCATGGTGATGATTTATACTAGGGAAATCCATTGGGATCTTTAAAACAGTAGTTTCTTTCTGCCTTCTGCATCTTCGTGCAGTTCTCGATTTACCTGACTTAAGGAACGATTTCCCGTCCCCAAGATAAGAGGGTGTCTGACTCTTGTAAGCTCTTCCACTCAACGCTGTTAGCTGGCAAAAGGGGATACTCTGACAAGCATTCGGTCTGCTTGGTCGGGAACTTCTTATGCACCAAAGAATGAAATTCATTACTCATTTCGCAGCGAACCTCTATATCTAGAGACGTCCACTGCCAACACCTGTGAATCCACTGGTAGCCTGCATCTCAGCCCCAGCTGTGAAATTTCTATCTAATCGTTAAGTAATATTAGAATAACAATTAAAGGTAAATGGAAAGTTATTATAAACTGTCTATAAATTATTATAATTTGACCGATAGCCAATTAGAATATCTAAACCACAACACCCATATAACCATTTACAATCTATTTGAAATGCATATCAAAACCATTTTAAATACAAAATTCAAAATGTATTTTATATTTAAAATGTATTTACATGAAAATTATTTCAATGGTTATGATCTCTAGTTCTTTCATATTCATTTCTGTTGTTAGTGCGATTTATTTATTTTATCTTATTTTTATTGGGTTTATTTAGTAAATAACATTATCTATAATGATCAAACTTATTCACTAGCAATTTAATAATTATCAACTACACACGACGCATATCCGCGTATACATCATCAGTAGAAACTTACATAAAGAAATATATAATGAACTGTTGGCGTAAAGAGAAAAGGATGACCACGTACATACGTGCAGGTTAATGAAGCAATATAACATTCACTTGCCAGTAATGAATCACGCAGTTATCATTTTACACCAGACCATTATAAATTAAAGCAAGCGCTGGATGCTCATACATGCAAGTGTACGCGAACGTACAACAAATGGATATCCATAACTATATTAGTTGTACGTGTACGGGTTTATGGGCGAAGTACGTGCATATATATTTAACACTCTCATAACTAGTTGATGTAATAACAGCATGGTGGTTTGATAATAAATAATAATTATAGTTTTCTTAGCGTCGTAACGCATTCTAAAGTATGCATTAGTTATTGTTGTACGTTTGCTACATGTGAGCGTGTTAAAAACTTTATACACTCGCGGTCACGACAAACTGCACGAACAACGATATATTATGGAGAGCCCGTTGGTTGCCATTCGTTTTATTTCATTCGTACCGCGATGAAAAAGAATGCGAAATTATACGCATTATGGAGTTATGTGTTTGAGCTGCAATATTTATCAGTTTCTTTTATTGTCAGTTGCTTGCAGCGGTTCGCCGAACGAACTGGGATACTGAGAAATTGGGGATGGTGCGGATTGAACAATATGAAATTGTTACTGAAATTGCTAGCCGAATAAACGATTTAAATTCATCTATAGAAATTTTAATGATATATTATTAAGTAAAGAAATTGAGGTATTCGGTTTTTACAAAAGAAACTTAAACTATATATATATATATATATATATATATATATATATATATATATATATATATATATATATATATATATATATATATATATATATATATATATATATATATATATATATATATATATTTATCCTATGCTTTTTATATCGGGTATGGAGAATTATATCTATTAAATCTAATCAAAGTGAAGAAATTTCGCGAAAGCTGTCATTAGTAGGGATTTTTTATGATGACAAAATGAGAACAATAATAACAAAAATCTATGGATCAATTAAAATTGATAAATTAAATCTACCGATATAAAATCACAATTATATAACAATAATATTTTTTTAATTTAATCGGCAGAATAATTTATTATTATTATAAATTATATAACAATTATTATAATAATAAGTCACTCTGTTTTTACGCCGATGTATAATAATCTAATACTAATCTAATAATCAGCGGTGTTTGTTATTATAAAATTGTAGGGGCGCCTCCTACGTATAATTATGCAGGGTCCTATTATATCATAAGACCCGGGGGGTAGTTTCTCTCATGGCAGATAATTAGTATTATGTAGATGCCTTATAAACTGACTACAAAACTTCATGAAGTGCCTAAATCACCGGCCAGATCACATATAATGTTATTTGAAAGTGGCATAGTCATACATTTTATAGTTTCGCTGTAAGAGTAAAAGTGTTTCTCCAAAATTATTCTGATGACTGGAAAAGTTTGTAAATTTTCGTGACATCGGAAGTGTTTCATGTGAAGCCTGTCTGTTGTTTCATACATACAACAATTTTGTTTCTTCTTATCTTTTATCTTCAACCAGTCGACGACGCATTGTATCGATACAACTTCGCTGGTCTGGCACCTCACAAGTTGGCAGAGGTACGCCAGCCGAGTTTTGCCCCACAAAAAAATAGATGTGCTCCCCAGGACTGATTCCAATATGGGGTCCAATGCGAGACCATTACATTAGGTTTACGTACTGAGACTAACTGACACTGCGGGTTTATCTCGGAACGTCCCACAAATCTAGATGCGGCATTGATCCGGGAGGTATACAAGCGGCTCATGGGGACAATGGGAACCCAAAATACTGAAACCAGGCCTAAAACAGAAAGTTGCAGCCGTAAGAATAGACAATAGGCCGAGACACATGGAAATTTAAATAACGAGGAAGGAGATGACGGAAATGCAAACCCGATTGGAGCAGCTGGACAGAAATACCAGCCAAAACAACCCCCTCAACCAAAGAATACGGAGTCCAACGAGGAAACAACAACATAAGTGGCTCGTTCGATTAAGAAGCAAATAGAATTGTTATTTATTATTATTATTAGAAGCAGAATATTGGCCAGAAGGAACCTTCATCAAAGTTGTGGTAGTGAACCGAGCCCGGATATGGAGATAGTAAGGCTCATCGACACTGAGTGCAGATCCACGAACAAATAGGCTTGAACCTCAAGGAATCGGAATAACCACGATAAGCTGCACCACCGAGGTTAGAAACTACCCAGGCTCTACCGCAGAGCCAGAACGACTAACATACTATATAGCGTGTAGCAAAGAATAACATGAGAAAAGCGGCACTCGAAAACTCAGAATGAAGCAAAGGCGATACTAGTAGATGCGATAAGACCATGATAGAGGCCAAAAAGATTCTGAAATACTAGTTCGCCGACTGCTTCATCCAGGTGCCAATCAAGAACCTGAAGAAGGTGCAGAATAATAATAGAAACAAATGAGTTAATACGGTACTAGTAGAGGTGAGAAGAGCAGGATGGATGTCAAAAGGATCCTGGAGTACCAGTTCGCCAACTGCCTCATCCTGGTGCCATTCACGGAACTGGAGGTTGTGCCGGTGGACACGAAGAGAACACTGAATACGGAGACCACAACGTAGATTACCTGACAGCCAGGGTAACAAGGGGAAACAATAATCGTATAACCATGGACAAACGTATAACGATTAGTTAAGCGCATTAAGGAAACTGAAAGCGGTGGAAAAAATTTAATCCAAATGGAGAGGTCGGAAAACGGCAACCTCCGACTAAGAGTAATGTATGCCTGTCACCAAACTGCAGCCGAACATACTGCACAAATTAGCTGGAAACACTAGAAAGATCCGTGCGATTAAACAAGGAGCAGTGGTAGCAGCCCTCTTTCCGCCCACAAGCCGCAACATCAACGTTGCACACCTGGAAGCAGAAGAGTCCTGGCACGCTCCACCATAGACCACTCCCAGCTGAAAAGAAGAGAAGGAACTCCAAGCAGTGACTAAGCTCCCAACCAACAGACAAAATACTGTACACATTGGATGGAAACAATAGAAAGATCCGTGCGATCAAACAAGGAGCAGGTCCTGGTGGTCAAGTCTCAGACAATGCGAAGTCCACCAGCGTGGGGAGCACCTACCACCGACACGAGGGGAAATACAATACGGGACCTCGTCTCCACTCTCGGACTAGTAGTATGTAACACGGGAAATGCGCCGGTCTTCATCAGAAGGGAGTCAGCATCGCATATAGATATTACTCTGGCCCCGATACATTTGATAGAACGCATGCGAGGTTGGAGGATACTTCTAGAAGAAGGAACATTGAGCGATCACAATAATATTGAGCATCAGCCATTGCATAACAACGGCTCGGCGCCAGTCCCACGCACAAGTACAAACTCCGGCACGACATATACTGTCACGAGCCAGGATATGAGTAATCAAAACAATTCATCACGAAGCACTGATAACTCAATTCGACAACGAACCTAGACTCATTTACCAACCTATATCAGATGGCGAAGGCGATAAATACAAACTACAAAAAGATGGCCAAAAGACATTGACCAGCCACGACTACAAACAAACTGAACAGTATACTGATGGTGCCAGGAGGTAGCCGAATGACGAAAGGAAGATAACTAGGAGAGAATAAGGGTGCGGCGGTGAGGGTTTGGCTGGATAACCAATGAGGTCATGAGAGCAGCAGCACCATCACTCACCAAGGCTATAACTACTTTAGTAAACAGATGGTTGGAGAAAAACAATTCCGAAAAGTTGGAAGACGGTAAAAGTCACCATTATCACTAAACCAGGAAGCAGGTGGCCCGAGCGCGTACCGCCCCCTATACTTATATACTAGACGGGGTGGAGAAGACCGCGGAGTGACTAATAACTTACCGCATTGCCGAGGCCCTTGAATCTACTAGAGTGCTACATGATCAATAGTACGGGTTCCCAAGAGGCCCTAAAAGCAGTGCGGACGCCCTAATAGCAGTGCGGAATATCGTGTCAGAGTACGCAGTGCATTATAGACACTCTGAACGTAAACCTGTGGATGGCCATCGAAGGAGAATACTGGAGGCCCTGGTACGGCTAGTACAAGGCTATCTCAGTGAAAGAGAGGTCGCGCACCGGAGGGCTGACGAAATTCAAAGTTACCGCAATTTTCTGTACCGGGGCGGTATGACGCCCTCTGAGCTGCCCGAAGACGTTACTACCATTGCAATCACTGATAATCTGGTACTAGTAGTCACAGCAAGGGATGATACTATCACTAAAACCAGGGCGACAGTAAAGAAAGCAGCAGAATAACTGGCTGGCACCGGATTTGGTGTGGCGGTTGCCAAAAGTGAGGCCGCTCTCCACGATCCGACAGTTCGGACAGGATTTCCCTGTCATGAGAAAAATATTAAATAATATAAAAATTAAGAGCGACGAACGGGAAGGAAATTGATATCCGAATCAGAACGGGGATACGGCAAGGGGACAGCTTGAGTCCTCTACCGTTCAACCTCCTGATGGATAAGATTATAACAGCCCCTGACCCAATAGAACATGGCTACAAACTGGGAAACAAACTCATTAAAACAGTGTGCTACGCTGACGATGCTGTACTAATCGCAGAATCAGAAGACGGTTTACAATGGGTACTGAACACGTTCAGAAAGGAGTGTGAAAAAATAAGCATGACAATAGCCACAGCTAAGACCAAAAGCCTAGTCATCACAAACAATCCAATCAGATACAAGCTAGCCATGAAGAACATCATCATTAAGTCTCAGAATTCCAATACCTGAGAATAACTATAAATTCCTACGGAGACCTAAAAACCAGTGTCTTAAACCAGGTAAGAGAAGCGTCCAGAATATCATGAGCACTGCGAAATCCTGTCTGGAAGAACAACTGAGAGCAAAGTAAGGATTTACAAAGCATGCGTGAGGCCCATTCTTACTTACTCCGCTTGAATCAGAGCCGATACGGCAGAGACAAAACGTCGCTAAGATGCGCAGAGATGAATACCCTCAGATCCATCACTGGCTACTAACTTGCAGATCGAAAAACAAACAAGGGAATACGGGAACAATGCAACACACCGGATATTATAAGATGGGCGCGGATCAGAAGAAGACAGCGGAACGAGCATGTAACACGCATGCAGGACGATATAATCGCCAAGACAGTCCGAGACGGTAAAACATACACCAAACGCCCTCTCGGCTGGCCACCGAAGAGGTGGAAGGACAGCTGGTCGTTGATATCACAGGAGCAGGACCCGGGATAAGAGTTTGGTCAAAACAAGCCACATGGCTTCTGAAAAGAAGAAGAAGTGAAAAATATCTAGGAGCAATACTTGAGTCCCATACTAACCACGCCTGCCAGGTCCTAGAGGCCACGCGAAAAGTCAGGAAGGAAGCAGCCCTGAGAACTACCCTGCGGAGGTCCTGGCCATGGTGGTACCGGGAGACATAATGGTGATAAATAGGGCATGAATAGACCACGCCATAAAGGGAGGAAAAACCCCAAATGTGACCAAAGAGGAGGCGGGAAACTGGGGAAGTGGCAGACATGGTGGAACTGGTATAGATAGATACCAGGTGAATCCGACACTGTTCCGGCACGGGTATTGCGTCGGTTCGTCAGCCGCGGAAAAAAAAGATCGCACAAAATGTTATTTGAAAGTAGCATAGTCATAGTCATTATAGTGCCTAGTTTCTAGTAACTAAGCCATATACATACTTAGTATGCATTCAAGCCAGTATTATTGCAGGGGAGACTAAAGTCTTGTAGAATTGTATGTGATAAATTAAACAAACAATAATAATAATGAATTATTGTAATAATATAATTAATTATTGTAATAATATAATAGTATAACCCAGCTCAGTGACCTAGCGTTTAGCGCCGGCCGTTCAAACCCGCGTGGGCGAAATTTCGTGTAGTACCATTTTAAGTTTTTCAGTGCTTTTCTTTGAATTTGAGGTAAATACCGGGTGATACTTTTCTGAGCTAACCGGCGAAAAAGCCCTCGGGCGTATAGCTATAAAGATAGACGTTTTTTTTACACAGGATATTTCTCATGTGCACCTCGACTAAATATTTTAAGTATCTTATTTAATTAACTTTCATTAGCAGTCAGTCTAGGTGTTAAGTACAGCTGTTGATGATGATTGATGTGGCTGTATAAGATAGCATCTGCTATAAACAATTTTTTAGACAAATTAACCGTCCAGAAATCCGCAGAAAGTGTTGCCCAAACTTGTTAATTACACGTTTTCTGCACTTAATTTCGCATGCAAGCAAACGTTATTATGTAGTGCAGTTGAATCACACGCATCGTTAATTATATTATATCCAAGCACGGCAGATTTTCTGAGGTGCGACGCTAAAAAGAGTTTTGGCACCTTCATAAGCATGTATATTTAAATTATACCAGTATGTAACGCTGAATTTTAAACACGCAATGAAGAAAAGTTCACATTTGGGTTGGTTTTGTGCATAACAGTAATGTTATGCGCCATTGAACTCAATCATGCAATTTGTGATTAATTAAAATCGCGTTAAGAGATATGCCAAAGAGCAATTATTTAATAACTAGTAATGGTATAACTTAGTTCAACTTGATCGGGTTGTCTGTATGGGTGGGCGGCATGTACGTTAATTATACGTGCGAAATTACTTGACACGGTGACCCTGTCGGTGAATTTGAAGTGGTAACTCCGACACCTTCAGTTTTAATTAGAATACGTCACGCTGTGTATAAACGATTAAGTGTGTATTAGACGTGTTGGGTATTGCATAAAGAGAGCTTATTATTATTACCATTCTTACGGCATTGTGTTTAAATTTATTTGTGACAGCTACAGGTGTGCTTTGAAAAATACATTATTGGTGAGTGTTTGTAATAATCAACTAGATATTATGATTAATATTTTTACTGGTTGTTTGATTGATATACAGTCAAAACAGTCAAAATATCATTCACAATATCATTCACTAACAAAGTACATGTCTATAATAAAAAATAACAAAGACAATGTTTTGAAACCGACCGACTTCAGTTATGACTTTTGTGCTGACAGTATAAAAGTGAGGGTCGCCGGTTTACGTAAAAAATACTACTCTAAACTTGAAAAATACTACCCTCGAATCCGTAGGGATTCGAGGGTAGTATTTTTCAAGTTTTTTTATTAAATATTTAATTGGATTATTAAGGGGTTTGCATTAATAGCAATGTTTTAAGTAGGGTTTTGATTTACATATTATAAAATAATTTATTCATTATCCGTCGTGCAATAAGCATATCACCCTTTGGCAATTTAATCGGGTTTCGTTGTAATTTTTTTTTGCGAATTAAGTATTTTACAATAAAAGCTAAAAACTTGAATTCAAACATAAATAAACCGCTGATTAATACATATTACAATTTACTACATTTAGTAAAGCAATAAAATCAATTATAAACAATTTGCCATAGTATAGCATGAGTAATTAACTGTTGATTTACCATTAGAACTAATTGAAAATGTTTTATTTATGACGGATTCTGTTATGTCTATATTTCTAATTTACGTGTTTCTCCTTTCTCCTTCTAATCCCATGTAGCCGTCCACATATACATAATAAACCTGAACCATTTTTTTTAATTTCCTGTAAGCGGCCATGTGCAGGTAAACTATACATATATAACCGGTATCTACCCTGTAATTATGGCAACCACTTCACTATTGGAAGTCAAACCGTTTCTGTGAGTAGCTGTATAGCCATCGTTACTGCATTGACAGACCACCATATTACATAACAACCTGTCCGTGTGTGTATTAATATAGCAGAAAGTTAAATACGCCACTGTCGGGTCTGTAGAACACACCACACGAACCATGAATAATAAGGTGACAAAATAATAACATGGTGTATCCACGTTTATACATTACTCCTATGTATATTTAATGCACGGTTCCGCACATAAATACGTTGCGTCGTTTGATGTGCTTTTAATAAAATGATTTCAAAGCGCTCGTTATGCCTGTTTTTTCTCCACATTTTTTCACGTGTTTGCACATGTGTAGGCGAGGTAATTACACGTTGCTCGCGTTTGAATTGTGCTCGAGTGTTTGTTAAGTGCACAATGCGTGGGCGTCAGTTCATTTTTAATATATTAAACATATTGGGTGATTACCACATAACAGATGTATAATTTATTGAGTTGTATTACAACAGTAATGTTCATAATTTATGAGTAGCTGTCCTAAATAAAGATATTTATTGCCGCAGACATCTTCATGTTTGATCTTTGCTGACATTTATATGACTTATTGCTATCAGTGGAGATTGAATGAAACGCAGGTTGAACACGTAATGTACGGTTTTGGGTACTGTTTTACATTCTATAATCAGTCTAATATATTTGTTACAAGTTATAATAATTTCCTGTAATTCCTATTACTTTCCTTACTAGATCCTACAGTGAGTGTAAAGGGTCAATATAGATTACAAATATATCCTCATATTTCTAATAAAATAAATTATATATTTTACTAATTTTTTTTTGAATTATTGTTATCTCCATTTAGTAACAGGCAATTTTAGGACGGATTTATGCAGAAAGGAAAGGAAAAATAGGAATTAATTTTAGAGGAATATTTTATATTATATTGTTAATATAACGACATAAATAATAGGAACTAAAGCTGTTTTCGTTTATCACTGTGTGCCGCTCCGGGCTGATTGTCTCTTGTTCTATTTCTCGCTCCCGATGCACTCAATTCTACCTGGTCCCTTACAACCGGTGCACGATCGCAAAACTTGGAGCGATACAGCATGTCACGGGGTGACTACTAATTTTAAACGAAAGCACCTTAAATATTTGATGAAGTTTCGTCAAGCACTAGCGTGTGTATTTTTATTTTGTGAGCTGACATGGTCCAAAATAATTCGTTTTTTTTCACTGATTTATGCTCTCTTATTCCTCATGTCTTGCTCTAAGACAGTACCCATTAGTCGATATGATATTTATATCGAAAAAGGCTTATTCACAATTGCGGCCTTTAATTGAAAATCATCAGAATCATGAAAAGGTGTATGATCTTTACTGCTTTTATTAAAGGTAGTCATTGGTCATCATCTACAACATATTGAGTCGAGCTGTCATGACAGACGACTAAGCTCAAACAATTTTTAAATACCGGTATATATCAACGAATGCCGGTAAAATTGGTAGTGTTAAAGTTATTCCCTCTGCATCAAAATAAGTATATTATCTGTGAATTTAAACGATAATTACAATAACGGAGGAACAAAATACAACCAGCACTTATAATGCATCCGTGTCTAATCTCTAATTATTTTTGGTATAACAGCAGATCTGCAGTAGAATTGAATAATGATTACTAAAGGAATTAATTACAATTGACGGTAATGGTATGGAAAATAATTTACTAAAGTATGAGTACTACTATTGGCAATAGTAATGCATAGTAGACAATTGTATTAAGTATTAAAATAAGTTGTAAATTGTACAGAAATTTCAATTTCATTAAGGGCCGGTTCTACAATTGACATTTAACTGGAGAATAAGGCTCTTCTTGGAATAAGTTTAAGATATTGGCATTAATATCTCAAACTTATTCCACGAATAGTCTTATTCTCCAGTTAAATATGAATTGTAGAACCGGCTCTAAGGGAAATATTTCAGCATTATATTAAATTAAGTAAATCATATTTATGCTAACCTGCACGTGTTAACTTTAAACTAAATTCCCTCAACAGCGTTGAATAAAAAAACGGCAATGAAACATATATCCGAGGAAGTTTCATATTTAAGAAGTAATTACATTAATTAAATTGCATTGAAAAAATGTAAATAGATACTAAATATTATATAGAATATTATTAAAAATACTCATAATCACTCGTAGTATTAAATAATTCCGGTTTTGCGGGATATAAATACCGAATACCAGTATTTAAATTTGTGAGTGAGAGACAATACAACAGAAGAAATTGCAAGCCAGAGAGGATTACATATTGTCCCCACTACTGTTCAATTTGTACTCAGATAAAATCTCCAAACGAGTAATGGACAAAGATAACGAACACCATGGAGTAAAAATAAACGGAGAATCTATAAACGCATTTAGATTTGCGGATGACGAGTAGTATCTCTATTGAAAACCTTCTAGGGAGGGTCTAGATAGGGAGGTGTAACGGCGCATATTACATATTACTCCTAAATCGTAGTTTAGAGAAAAATGATAAAATCTGTTTTGGGGAAACAATTAGATGTACAAGAGAGTTGTAGAGGACGACGTCCTCTATAAGAATGTGAACAAAAGTTATAATTATAATTACTGTATTACGAATAGCAGGGTATTAATGTTTGTGTTTAGGAGTTAAACAAAATTTATAATTACTGTATTATGAATAGGTGGGTGTTATTTTTTGTCTTTAGGAGTTATAACAAAAAGACACCAGAATGCTTAAGATATCAGATATCTCAAGCACTATGTTGGAATATTATTCCATAGAGGCCACTACCCCGTGATCCTGATGACATGAGCATGTTGACGGTTATTACCATATGGGTGTGCATTGCTAATTAATGTGGTGCCGCCAGATGGCGTTTAACTTTCCTCCTAGGGGGTTAGTTGTATTACACCAGAATGCTGTTTTTGAGAACAAAACACATGTGTGAACATGTGTAGTATTGTATTGAATATTATTTTCAATCTCCCAAGACGGAATATGGCAACAAAACTTTAAGATTTCGTCATTTATATACTTCATAACTTTTTTGATATCATTAATCTTCTTCACACTGATTGGTAATGGCACCTTGTAGGCTGGCTCGTTAGGCAATATTGAGTTCACGTTAGGCTTCAGCAATTTAAAAGTATTCGTCGAAAGTCCTACAATATACAAACTAGCTGAAATACACAAGCGAAAGAAATTCACTTTTAAAAAACTCGATTAAAATTAAGATCAATGGGCAAAAAAAAACTTCATCTATGTATAATGAACAAGCCTATAAAGGCAGTCCTCGTATAAACTGTGTTTGACATCTGTAGGTAAATGAATTCCAGACTAAAAATGCAAAAATTATGTAATATAAATGTGTTAGTACAGCGGCACAAATAAAGATTTACAAATAAATTTAAAATTATCAAATCCAATTCGATACACTATTTAAAACTAAATGGACAACCCATACAGTTGTTCAAAAACGTATAAACAAGTTAATAAAAGGCAATGATGTGTACCATCCAAGATGTGACTTGAATTTTATAGTATTCTATTATAAATATTTTAAAAAAATGTATCCGATAACGTTTCGAGCGGAACAAAGGCGTTTTTCCATTGTATTCGCTTAGCAAGCATTTTCGGTGGGGCTAACTTTTAACGTCAGAGATAAAATAGAAAAAAAAATTAACATATTATATAGAAGTTGTTCAATTGTAATATGATTTCATATTTAAATTGATACTGGAATTCTAGTATCAATTTAAATATGAAATCATATTACAATTGAACAACTTCTATATTATATGTTAAATTGTTTTTTATTTTATTTCTGACGTTTGTAATGTAAAAGATAGTAACATGTAAAAAAAATAAATTTTGTACTACAAAAATGTTTTTTAGGTTCTTGCTAGACATAAGAAAAGAATACCAGATTTTCTTCCAACATTAATAATAAACAAATCATACGTATAAATACAGCTGAAATAATACGATACATTCTTTATATCCGATAATATACATTATAGATTTAATTCAAAGGATTTTGATGTAATACATGTTTTGAATCTCAATTATTTCAATCAATTTATATTGTTATAATTTATAAAGTATTTCCTAATGGGAAAGTAAATGACTTAACTTTATGATACCTATGATAATAATTAAAATAGAACTTTTTTTTAAGAAAACATATTTCTTAAAAAAATATTTTATTTATTAATTTTTATTATATTTTTAAATTTTTTATTATGTTTATAATTTTTCTGCGATCGTTATGAAAATATACCTTCCTAATATTTTATTATAAATTATTTATTTTCAAAACTATTCTCGATATTTTCAACATAAAACACACTTTACCTGAATCGAACGTATATATTTTTTAAATTAACACATGTAAAGTGTACTTTATCTGACAGATAAATACATTTTTTTCGTTGCTAATAAAATACTCGAAATAATAAATAAGAATATTGTACAACATTTTGCAAACGTCTTAATTTTTGTTTTAATCGGAAAATCGCATTTGGTAAACATGCTGATTTCCGCTCAAAACTAATCAATATGGAGTTACTTGAGATAATTGCACATATTATACAAAATTTGGTTTAAAAATATGCAGTACTTTTTCGAAAACGTGGAGAAAAACGGACAGATACTTTAAAATAGGCCCCCTGATGATTTTAAAGTGTATAATTAGGATTTCTTGATAAATAAAATAGAAATGATTAAAATAATGTATCTATATTTTGTATGATAAAAAGTATTATACTAACATCATCATCCATGTAATATAAAAGGGAAGACAATAACCTGTCAGTTTTTTGTTTTTTTTGTGCAAATGTGGGAGTCACAGATTCGAATCTCATTAAGGGTGGTATTTTTGATGTGTTTTACTCAATAATTAATTGGAGTATTAAGTGTTTTGAAATAATAGCAATATTTTAAGTAAGGGTTTAGTATTTTCATATTAAAAATTTATTTATTCATTTTGCATCGTGCAAGTTAGAAATTCATTTGTACTACCCCGTCGAGCGATGGGAATTTCCCCTAGTATTAATACAAGAATAAAAGCAAATTATATCCGAATATGAAACTAACCAAAAATAAGAATATATAAAAAATTAACATAACATTATTTTGTTGCTATAATCTGATTAATGTAAGAAAATATATAAAATACGACCCACACTGATCTAGATGCTAAGTAAATAATTAATATATTTTGTACACTAAATGTCTTGAGTTAATTTTTGCAAAACTTTTACTTTAGGGCATTTTTAAAATTATATCCGAGTATGAAACTAACCAAAAGTAAGAAAATATTTAAAATTAACATAACATTATTTTGTTGCTATAATCTGATTAATGTAAGAAAATATATAAAATACATTATGCTGTTGTCCGAAATTTGGATTCAACTCGTTTTTGAAACAATAAAGATTAGATGGTGAGGCAGTGAAATAGAATTGTACGTTGACAATATAGTTGTGATATTTAATATCTAACAATGTATAGATTACATTATAGGAGAAACATAGTAGTAATCTATATGACATTATTTTCCTAAAATTAAGTTCCAAAATGGTTTCGAAAGTAATGCATCGTAATCTAGATTTTATTAATCTCCAAAAATTATTATATAAAGTTAAGTTCCAAAATTGTTTCGAAAGTAATGCATCGTAATCTAGATTTTATTAATCTCCACAAATTATTATATTTAAAATACAGTTATTGCTGTAAATGGACCACTAGTAAGTTAATAACTTCATATCGGTAAATAATTCGGCATTCAGATCTCCAGCAGTACTTACTTAGTATTTCCTGATAATTAATGTTCATATAAAGCTTTATTAGATATCCGTTTTGGCTATTTAAATATAAGATTACTGTAAATATAATATAATTTTGCTATCTCATTGCGTTTTAAATTACACAATATATGCGTCTTCTGTTCTCACACATTTATTTGTTACGGCGGCGGCATAAATATGTAAATATCCTTGCCGCAACGATTGCGTTTAAAATAAATCAATATCGTATTAAATTTAAATAGAAGTATGGCCGTGCCATGTTATTTATAGTGCACGAAAACTGTCAGAACAAAAACAGAAGACATTAACACGAATGCCTAATGCAATGTTTATGCGTTGCTTGGGCAATTCTATAACCTTTCCTAAAGCGTACAAAAGTAAATCCAGGTGCAATATGCATGTCATTCGAATTATATATTTCTAATGTTACGTTATAAGTATTGTTGCTATAATTATTCACTTGCAAATTCAATTAAATAAATTCAGGAATATTTGCATAACTTTATTATACATAATTGTTGCTGTATTATTGGAAAATCAATCGAAGATACAGTTTCAGGGAGATTTTCATTTATAGTTTATATAATTAACAACAAACAAACAGAATTTGGAGCATTACTTCTACAATAAGTTATTTAATTAACTCGAGTTTCCGTTTCGGAGTGCACATAAAATTATAATTTACCAAATTACTCACATTGAATAATGCTATTATTCAGAAGTCAGTTCGTTAACTTACGACAAACTATTTGATAGTTTTTTATATATTTTGTATTAGTAGTTTGTTGACCTTAGTTACTTAACTGACATTGGTACAAATAGACCTTAATCACAGAAACACAAGAGAAAATGAAAAAATACTATTGATTTATTAAATACTTTACACACATTTAGTGTCAGTATATAACGGCCAATAATACTGTCATTCCTAGTACTGTTAGTATTTGTTTCCAACAAATCAAATATCCGGATTAAGGTGGACCTCTGGTGTCCCCGAATTCGCGCGTTTTGCGTAGTGGGGTCAGTAGAAAGAATGTATTACTATTCTGTTCAAACCATCAATACTATACCTTACACAATCTGTAATACTGTCAATATTTTAGAATACTGGCAGTATTACTCACAGTGTAAGGTGTTTTTATGATATAATAACATAACAAAATATTAGTAATAATAAATATACCGAATATAAATATACAGAATAAAAATTGCAACAATTAATTTATAAAATACTATTAGATAAAACAAATAAATAAATTAAATTAAATTAAATTAAACTAATATATTTAGGGAAGACAAAAATATAATTTTTAATTTAAAAAAATCTATATTTCGTTCTGAGATTGAGAGCTTTATCAGGATTCACCACAATAAAGCCAATAGTACAATGTTAAAAAAGTTCAAAAATTACTATAATACTTACAGAGTAATGATACTCATCTCAGATCAGAGGATATACGTAACCACGAGGGTTTCAATTACATATTAAGAGCGTGGTGATCACAAGAAAATCTATTACAATTAATAAGTTCAATATTTTAAAATTAGTCCACGCTATAAAAAAACCATCTCTATATATAGAGACAATGTTTTGAAGCCGACCGACCTATTAGTTATGACTGCAACCCCTCCAGTTGCAGGTTCGAGGGTAGTATTTTTATGTTTTTTCATTCAATATTTAATTGGTGTATATAGTGTTTTGAATTATAAGCAATGTTTTATTAATTTTTTACCTACTAAAAATTAATTTATTTATTATCCGTCGTGCAATAAGCATTTTACCCTTTGGCAATTGATTCACGATACCCCGTCCAACGGGAATATCAACTAGTTTTTAATAAAATTGATTATATATATATATATATATATATATATATATATATATATATATAACACAAATATTGCCACATATGAAATGTGATTTTGTTTGTGAAGTTTTTCTGTACCGATGGCCTACATTGAAAATGTGTCCTTGGTCCTAGAGTTATGATTATTTATGTCTATATATTACAACATAATAGAGGAAAATAAACAAATACATAACATTATATGTGATTTTAGCGTCTAGATTTAACACAAAAAATATATGAATATTGTTAATAATAATGCCATAGGTCGATAGCCAGTTACAACTTGTAACAAAAACAGTAATTACTACTAAATAAATACATAAGTTTATTTTAAAAATTATTATATAACTTTTTTGTATTATAATTAGAGGAACGCAATAATATCATAAGAGATAAGAGATATTAATATTTTCATAGGGCTATATAATTGTAGACATCTCCATTTTAAACTCAAGTAGGGGCTGGCATCCCCTCGTGCAAGGCACCCATCTTGATTTTTAATAAGCGAGTATAATTATAGGGTAGCAACAAAGAAAGGACACACCTTGTGTGTGTGTGTGTGTGTGCGAGCGTAATGTCCTTGGGAGGGTTGCCCGGCCCTAATAACAAAACTCATTTTTTGTTATGCCAGAGTTGGTGTTCGTGCGGGCCTGAATACAAGGAGCCGCATATGCAATTTAAAATTATAATTTCATCATTAAATCGGAGCCCGTTCCGTTTTTTTCTCGTTGCCGCGTGATAAATGCGGCCGATGATGAACTCGATTAGGTATTTAAGGTCGTCGTTTTTTTTTTGGTGTGTGTCGGTATGTGATTAGCGAACTAGCGCATTAAAAGGTGGAGAGCGGGCATATAAACGACGTCTCGCGGTTGAAGATTAGACGCGCGCGGTCCCGACAAAACCTAATAATATAATGCGCGGCGCGGATTACAAGAAATAGCCGACCGTCCAATGGGAATGCTTTCGGAGGAATCACACACGGACTCGACTTGGGTGGTCCGCGTTTTGTTTTACTTGTTTCACACACACATTCTCACACAGGACACATACATGCATCCTTTATAAATCCCACACTCCGCCGAATTAAACCGCGCGATCCGTACAGGCTACCTATCTCACAGCTATCATCTCGCTTCATCTCACGTATCCGAATCTAATTATCTTCAGCCGCCTTACCTGCGTGTGTGTGAGAGAGACCAACGTGGGCAAGCAGTTCGGGTACTCGACCACAGATGGCCCAACATTGATTGAAAATGGATCTCTTGTTTTACAAGTGAAATTAAATTGTTCCCCTATGCTCTATAATTTATAGGGTTGTCTTAAAAATATTAATTTATGGAATTCATAATAAATAATCGTTTAAAAATTTCAAATCAATTTTGCAAAAAAAATATATGATAATGTTATCTATTCATACGATATTGCCAAAATATTTAAAATAGATTGTTTCTTAAAACAAGCACACTATTCATACATTATACATTATTATAAAATATTTAATATAGATATAAATCAAGAAAAAACACAATGTAATACGTTAAATTGTAGTAAGTTATAACGTCTTAAAAAATATTTTATATCCCATTCATACCAAACAATCTTTTTAAATTATTGATAGTGTGCAAAAAAGGTATATGAATTTTACTACGCCATAGCGTCATATACATATAATATACCAAATGACATATTAAAAAAAAGTTCTCAAGAAAAAGTATGCATTTCACAATATAATTCGTAGTAAATATTATTGCATATTAAAATGAAATTGGGATGCCGTACACATTTATATGAATTTTGCAGAAGTACACTAAATAATCTTCATAGGACATCAACCATAAGGTTTTTCCGCCGGCAAGGGTGAAGATATTTACTTTAACTTCGCAAAAATACTCTGATAAACTAGGTAAAGGTAAAGGTAATTGCTGAGCTGGTAAATGCTCAGTACGTAACGGAGGGCTTATTCATATAATTATTCCAAAATATTTAAAATAAGTTATTTTAATACATACGCAATTATAAGTGCAACAGAAATTATTATATATATATCTTTGTATTAAAATAATAAAACAATAAATTAAGAACCAATAAAAATCTACATGAGCGATTTGTCTTTGGTTTAGCATTATTTTGTGAAATTTGTATTCATTAGATATTACCATGCTCTTTGTTTTTTTCTCAAGTAGAAGAAAACTTTAAATATCTAGAAACTATAATAGAAAGAAATTGGAAAATAGACAAACGAGAAACTGGGTAAAACGGGTAAATTTTTAATATACAGGAAAAGTCGTTCATTGGAAGGAAAGACAATTCGAAAACCACCAAAGTGGATACAGTAAAAAACGTAATAAGATCAACAATAATGAACAGCAGTGAATCATGGAACATGACGGAAAGACACAAAACAAAACAACATAGAGATGAGATTCCTAAGAATTATTATCTTGTTGATTGGTTTTCTCTATATTTTTCGTTTCTTATTTTGTCCATTCTTGTTTTGTTTTTTATTCAACAAGACAAGAATGGACGAATAAGAAATGAACCATAATACTAAACCAACCAACAAGAAAATAATAAGACAGTTCAGATGTTCGGACGAGAAATAGAAGGAAGGAAGGAAAGAAAGGACTACTAAGAAACGATGACAATTTCAGCAAGATACAAATACACTAACAATGCATCGGCCCTCCTATGTTTCTTACACATTCAGCTAGCCGATTAGGCACACTTGAAATGAGCGAATCTATGCTAGTCTGAGGTATACTATCCCATGGTTCTAAAATCCATTGTTGTAGGGCATCTACATGGTTAAGCGGAGGCTGTAAATCATTTATCCTCCGTTCTACTATATCCTACACATGTTCTATTGGTGATAAATCTGGCGGACGAGAAGGCCATGGAAGCAGATCAACATTAGCAGTATTTAGAAACTCCATAGCAGCAACCCTTGCGGTATGTGGTCGCACATTATCTTACTGAAAAATGTTCTATTTCTTGGAGATATGGCAGTAATACTGGATGAAGCACGTTGTTAATGTACTGATTTGCATTTAATGTTCCCTGAATAACTAATAGAGGAGACCTGCTGCCATGGCAGATTAATCCTCTTTATCTATCACCCTCTTTGACGAAATATAGAATTTCAATTTAACCATGTTTTAAAAAGTGATCCGTTAATTTCTTTCTCCAGTGTATAAATAATTTACAAATAGGTCAGTTACATTTTGCCTATTAAGGCTTCATCAGAATAATTAAAGGAATCATTAATAAAAATGATAGCCGTTTTTAGTGTTTGTCATTTCCTTACTTTCCGTTTTTGCGTTTTTTTGTTGTTTATTCTATAGGATTATTATTATTATTAACATATGGCCACGTGCTGTTACTTGGCTATTTGATGGTGTTGGTATCTGAAATAATACGGGATTGTTTGCAAATGTTTAATACATAAAACATAATAAACCGTTGATTATAGAATTATGCAAAAACAAATTTTATAAACAGAGGTTACCTACCTACCAGATTGTTTTTTTTTCAGTAGCTGAGGAATCAGGAAAAGTTTCCGATAACGAAAGTGAACTATTATCACAGACATTATAAATAATTTTCGCGGGCTGAAAGACTTCGGGAGTTAGCCAATTATGATGTATATATGTAAATGTATGTATGTAAATGTATGTATTATGTATCACAATATTTATTATAAATCATCGATCACAAACCTTTTATGCGCACATGTTAAAAAATGTGTATATTATACGTATCATAATAATTAAAAAAGATTAAAAATCATGAAGGAGATGAATCTCAATGTACAATGTTTTTTACCAATTTATTTATTTTTATAATTCTATCCGCAATTATTGTGCAAATTTAAATTTAAATTTTAAATTATTTATTTTAATTTAACTATTCTCGTTATTTATAACAGCAACAAAAAAACATGTTAATATTTGAAAAATTGACACTGGTAAATTACTTTTCTCTGATAGATATATATTTTTCATTTATAATCAAATATAATTGTTTGTATAAAATTGGAAAACATGAATTTACTCCGGTCGATTTCCACAAAAAAACAAATCACGAGTTACTTACGTGAAATTATAGCTACATGCAATTTTTGGTTTGAAAATATCCCGTACTTTTTTCGAAGACGTGGAAGAAAAATGTATCACAGGTACCGGACGGACGACAGACGGATGGACATACATTTTTCATATAAAGAGGATTTAGGTAAAAATGAGAGTGCGAAAATGCACACGATTACAATACTTTTATAAGGTAAAGTAAAAAATAATATAAATATTATTTTTTACTTTCCCATATAAAAGTATTGTAATCGTTTTTTCACTCTAATTTTTATCTAGATCTTATTAAAATGATTAATTTATCTAATAAATGGCCAATTCTATTAATCTCTGCTGCTCTGATGCTTAATGTCTTGATTTTAATATACTCAATTTATTATTCCTTATTTATGAACATCATCCTACATTTATATCAATATTATATTATACATTATAATTCAATTAGGTAAGTGGCCGAATGGTTGGCATGGGTCTCAGAGGTAATATGGAGTGCACATATCTATACTACGACAAAACTTTGAGAAGTCCAACAACTCCCACTTCCAGGTCCTCGTCGTGACCTCTGGCTACAATGGGTGTTCGTGGTACAGCAGACGGAAGGGGGTGACGGCGTCTTAAAACTTCAATAGATCGGAAAGAAACCCGAACAGAAAAATCCAGGTCCTTTAAGCCTGAAGGTTGAATCGATGGGCCAACAACTCATTTGAAATAAAAACTGTAAATGTTAAAAAAAACTGCAACAGATCGGTTAAGTAAAGAAACCCCAACCGAAAAATCCTGGTCCTTTAAGCCTAAAGGTTGAATCGATAGACCAACAACTCATTTTAAATAAACAATGTAAATGTTAAAAAAGGGGACGAACTACGCAAAGTAAATTTGTTATGAGATTGCCCACATGGAATATACAAGGTTTAAAAACAAAAACGGCAGAATTGTTTCTTGAAAAAAAAAAATGAAAATGGATATACGTGTACTTATACACAAAAAGGAAAAGGAAGCGGATTTGAGACGTACATACACATGTATACTGCGACGTTAAAAAATACGCTAGAGCAAAACGAGGAGTAACAATACCCATACACAGAAAGTATAGGAAAGATATAAAATACCACGAAGAAGTAGTTGTGCAGATATTAAAATTGGAACTGTTAAAAACGGTCGAAGGATTATAATAATCAGAGAATATGCCCCCAGCGAGGACGCAGAACCAAGTACCAAAAATATTTTCTACAAAAAATTATACGATGTATTATCAGAAAAAAACATAAAGAAAAATAAATACTAATCTGGAGTGAGTTAAATGGACGTACAGGGTGAGAAGAGAAAAAATTCAATAATTGGCAGGTATGGAGAACAAATAGTAAATGATAACGGTTGACACTTAATACAACTGGGTAAAAACTCCGTAACGATAATGAATGAGCACCAAGCCATCCATAAATATATATGGACCCAACCGACGAAAGGGCTGAAATCGATAATAGACTACGTTATGTAAAAACAAAATGCAAAAATAACAACTACGGACGTAAGGGTGCATCGGGCGCAAAATGTGAATAGACCTGTTGGTATCCAAATCCATGATAAACTATAAAAGATTAAATGCAAATAAAACAACGAGCGAGGGAAACAGAAAGGAAAATGCGAGAGAAATTATATATAACTTACAGAGCTTCGAAAATGAATCCTTAAAGTTTCTATATATATATATATATATATATATATATATATATATATATATAGATGAAATTGGCCACCAAACTACAAGGAGTGCAAACAGAAAACAAGACAGAGGAGGAACTCTATCAACTAATAAAAAAAACATCAAACAGGCAGCGAATGAAGCTATAGAACATCAATCCAGAAATATCAACAAAAATCAGCTGTGGTGATCCGAAGACATAGGAAAAATGGTAGAAACAAAACAGAGAGTTACCAAACATGGCTACAAACCCGGAAAACGGAGGATAAGAAAATATATACACACTGGAATCGACGTAAAAACAAATTGCAGAGGACACAAATTAAATGAAGCAAACAATTTAACGACATAGATAGATGCATGAGAAGGACGAACGCATTGGAAGCCTGGAAGACGAAATATTAGGAAAGAATTAAATAGGCAAAATAACTTAGAACTAATGGGGGAGTGGAAGAACCATTACAAGAGTCTATAGCAGAGAGGAATTCGACATTAACTAAGTGTATGTGGAGAGACCCACATACGGAGAAATAAACGTAACAAGCGAGATAAACATAAAAGAAATAAAGAAAGCCCTGAAAGAATTTAAGAACAAGGCTGCAGGACTAGGAAACATCCTAATTGAACTAGTGATGTACATATCTGATATACTGCTCGAGCTGATAGAAACGATAGAAACGATCATTAATAAATGCCTATACAAAAAGAGGACAGAAGACTATTTAAAAATTATAGAGGTATTAGCATCACTAGCGCATTGAGGAGATTGTATGGTCGAATACTAAAAAACGCATTGAAAGCAGCATTAGAAAAATAGAGGACCAAAGCGGGTTTCGAGCAGGCAGATAATGTATTGCCAATATATATTTTTATAACAAGTAATAGAAAAAACAGAAAGCCAGAAATCCTCTCACGCACCTACTATTTATCATCCTTGAGAAAGCCTTCGATACAGTACCCTGGAATAAACTTTTCGAAACATTGACGAATATAGGCCTTAATAGCGTAGAACCTATCAGAAACAAGTATAAAGAATAATAATTTTTATTAAAGAAGATAGGAAACACATTTTCGCGGCCTGTATAACCAATAGACTAAGGCAAGGTTCCAGCTTATCACCAACATGTTTAAGATCTATATACAGGAAGCATTCATTATTTGGAAAAGGGAAATAAAAGAAATGGGAATCAAAATGGGAAAATATAGCTTGACGAGCTTGCTATTTGCGGATAACCAAGTGATAATAACAAGCTACGAAGGATATATCGACTACATTCTAAGGAAATTAGTGAAAGAATATGCTGAAATTGGGGGCTCAGCATGAATATCAACAACAGAATATCTAAGGAGGGGGTGGAGAGCAGAAGAGAACGACCTGAAGTTAATGTTAAGAGAGATCGAAAAAGCACAGGAATACGGATCATCTCATTTCGAAAGAAGTAACAGCGAACAAGATATAATAAACTGACTCTGCCAAGGAAAGGAAATTATATGTATGCTAACTCCAGTACTGTGGTTCAAAGAAATGAAATTGAACACGTTGAGAATCTACAAAGCTATCTTAGAACCGATAATAACGTATGAAGCCGAATGCTGATGAATGTCAAAGAAAGAAAGCAAGGGTATATATAGAAAGAGTAGAAATGGACTTCCTAAGATGAGCATGCAAAATATCCAGTATTGATCGTGTAAGAAATGAAACCATAAGAAGGAAGACGAGAAGAATTTATAACACCATGGATGGAATAGAGACACGACCATTAAAATGGTATAAAGTATGATACGAGAAAGATGGCCTAAGGTAGCGTTAGTATACATGACGACATGTAAGATATGGGATGCGTGTGTGAAGCCCAGACTGCTATACGGAGTTGAAGTATGGGGTACGAGAGTGTAGGATTTAGAGGAAAGCGAACAGATATTGTTCTCGAAGATGCTAGTGGGGCTGGAAAGGTCGACCCATTTACCGATCCTCCTGCCTACTGCAAGAGACCTACCGAATGAGTATGAGGTTGGAGACGTGCAGGAGGGTGGTAAAGCTCGAGGCAAGGCTGCAGGGGTTAAAGGAGGAACGATTAGTGCTGATGGTGTGAATGAGAGATAGGGGTAGGGCAGAGGGCGTGTGGAGAAAGGATAGAGGAAGGATGGTGTGGGTGAATGTGAAGCTAAGAGGTGGAGGGTGCGTGCGAACTGAGGTCACTCGTACAACCCGGGGTATAATAAGTGGCAAGTACGGGAGAAACCCCCGCGCTACATAACAAGGATACGGTTGAGCATAGAGGAAAAGGTATGCATGGCACGAGCTAGGTGTGGGTAGGAAGAAAGAGGAAAGAAAATATGGATGAGGCAAGAGAACACCACCTGTGTACTGTGTAGTAAGGGGAGTAACACGTGGTGGCACCTATGCCACGAGTATGAGGGTGTGAAAGAGGAGTGGGCGAAGGAGTGCAGAAACGTGAATGAATAGCCAAGAGAGGATGGGAGTGGCGTGGACTTCTGCAGAAGACCGTCGTGGGAGAAGATGTGGGCGAGGGACGGGGACGGTAGGGTGTGTATTTTTTAGTGTGGGAAGGGATGTTATGGAATGACGGTTTTATTTAGAACTGTGAATATTCTTGAATTGATATGTATGCAATGGTTATGCCAAAAAATGTCGGCATACAAAAGAAGAAGAAGCAGACCAACAACCCAGTGGATGGACGCCATTATGATAATAATGAGAAACAGATCCATAGGGGAAGAAAAATGGAAGAATAGAGAGAGGTGGAAAAAGTAATGCGATATGTGGCAAAACTGTAGGAACCTCGCACATACATACATTTAGTTAGTAAGTTATGAATAACATGGTAACATTTTATTATTGTCCTATAATATAATTCTATAATCATAGTGTAATAATATTTAAATCAAGACTGTAGATTCAGAATAAAATGCAGATGAGCTTACATACATATATTTTATAGGAAATATATCCTTTTATCGACTCCTGTAACTTTAAAACCATTTTTGATAAATGTATGTCATATATTTTGGCCGACAGTCTTTGCAGAACAAAGATGCATGAGGTAGGAACTGCCTCATTACTGGACCGGGACTATCGACAAATCGGTTCCCTAAAGACTCAAAACCAGATATTCATGGGCTACGAGAAATTACTTCTCCTAACCGGCCACAAAGCTGAGATAAGGAAGTCAACGGGAACCCTAAAATCTACCGGTCAGCCAAAAAGATGAAAATAGGCACATAGAATGGGCGTAGTCTATACGAATAAGGAACAGTCCATAACACAATTCAAGAAATGAGACAGCTTAATATCAAAATTCTAGGCATCAGTAAAGTGAGATAGCCTAATTCTGGAACCTGTATGATACGTGAGCACCAAGTATACTCAGGCGAAGGCAGCAATTATTATAGGAATGGGGTAGGCTTCTTAATGAAGAAAATAGCAATATATACAGGTAAGTCGAATAAATCTTAACCTATTCCAAGTCTATGCACACACAACAGCTACAGATCAAGAAATAGATGTTTTCTATGCTGTTATGAGATGTTCTGAGGTTAACAAAGAAATAAGGAATATATGTTATCAGTTCCATTATAAGAAATGCAGAGGAAATGTGGGTGAGATAGTAGGATAACAAGATCTAGCAGTCCGACACGAGCGCATAGTGTAGTTCTACAAAGAGGAAGAAATAGCGTTGCTGAATGCAAAAAACTGTCGTGCAGATGATGTAACACATGAGTCTTGCTTACTGACGATACAAGCTCCGTTTTCGTAACACCATCAAATTATGAAAACTACCCAGCAGCGGACTGTGATCTGGTAGGGATATTTGGCGGTAAATTTAAATATCATTGCGATCATTGCGTGACACGATTGGTTGGGGAATTAGCGGCAAATTTAAATCAGCTGTAGTGTTGGTAGTTGCAAGAGCAGTATAAAGTCTTTAAGTAGGGTGATGTATGTCATATTCTTAAAGTTAAAGCAATAGTATTTAATTTTATACCACTCTTGCATACTACCAACATTACACAGGTTTAATTTGCCACTAATTCCCAACCCAATTGTATCGAGCTGCCAAATATACAAATCCGATCTGGCCCGATCACAATGATATTTAAATTTACCGCCAAATATCTCTACCACATCACAGTTCGATGACGACACATGATTTCCTTTTACTATGCGATGCGGTGTCCTCTTGTATACAGTCCTTGCCCTCGGATCACAACTTACTTATAGCAGTAGTGAGGGTACGGTCGGAGAGAATTAAACAATGATAGTGATGATGATCATCAACATTTGAAATACGAATATAGCACAATAAAAAGATCATTCATTATTCAGTACTTGATTAGTGTTAGGTGGAAATTTTTCGCGAAAAACATTCAAATATAACGAGACAAATCAGAAATGGCATCTTAAACAACATTCGATTCAGGCAACATACAATTTTAACTAAATATATAGAGAAAAGATAAATATTAATTTGTAAATTTTCTGCATATTTAAATAAACATACATAGATACATTATCTTTTGCCGACAAAAATATATTTTTTATTTAATTTATATGATATTTATATTATAAAGTATCAGATATTTAATGATTATAGAATATATTAGTTTTAATATTTTGAAATTAGTTTACCTACAATCATTACAATGCAACGTACTGATGCATTAGGACAAACCTTCTAAGACTAATCAGTCTGTATTTAGTTTTTAGTACTATTAAATATTTATTTTTATTCTACATTTCAGGTCATGTGCTTTTATGTGACATTTATTGTCATACAGTGTTTGTAAAAAAAATTACATAATTAGTATTGCTACACAGAATTTATATAATTTATATCCCGTTTCTATTAAAAATGTTGAACATTGTATTTCAAAATAATTACGATTTAATGAAAACAAGTGTAAATTGTGACTATATGGCGATGAATACAATTAATTGAATGTAGCATGTGTATGTAGATGATACGATACCAGATGTGTAAAATATAGCCCGAAACATGTTACAAACGATCGTGCCATTGCTAGTTCGTTATCTTCCCGCAGATTTATGCGTGTACGAATTAACAAATGATTTAATTATGCCAGATCCATTTTCACGTCACTCGTGCCCAAGCTTGCGGGACTAATAAGTTCTGCGATCGTGCAACTGAGATAATTACAATTAGAAATTTATTGTCTAATGCCAATAGTTTATTTCAATATTTTAATTGGATTTAATTTACATTCATTGCGATATTTAAACCCTCCCCCAAACCAAATCAAGCGTCTAATGTCAATAGTTTATTTGAATATTTTAATTGGGTATTATTTATATTAATTGTGATATTTGAAAACTCCCCCAAGTCAAATAAAGCATATCGGAATGATTATATTGCTTGCATTGAATTCACAAATTCCACGCTTCGTTCTCTGAATTTATTCATCTCTTGTGTGGATTAGTGCACGCCTGTGACGCAATCTATATTATATGAGCGGGGTAAATTTAAATGTCAAGCGGCGTTATTAGCGACGGACACGGGCCCGTACACGGCCAGACTTTAGACAACAATCACACCACATATAAGCGGACAATACGTTACATTGACAGCTGTCTCTTGGATGTCCGTCATCCTGCCACACCATCGCCGTGTCCGTAACAACCTACTCGTTCAATGAAGTCCCCATTGTACACGCGAAGGAGACTTGCGTAACACACATTGTCTTCGTATCTATCGTCCTTTATCGTCGCTTTCCAATCGCTTGTTTGCGAAGGCATCATGAGTATTTTGTTTGGAGACACGTCTTAATGTCATGATGGTTAGGTATTTTTTGTTCTTTGAGTGCTAGGTACATGGTTTGAAACAATTGAAAATTACGCCCAGATTGTTAGGAGATGATTTAAAATGTTAATGGTAGACAATCGAGAATTAATTGGTATTTAATTGTCTATTTAGTACAACGTTAGATGTTGGAATAAATAAAAATATGATCGGTCCAATAATTATTGTATTTGTATAAGAGGTCTTGTAGATGAAGATAAATATCCAGCAATATTAAATTCAGTGCATTTTGTACATGAACAGCTATATATAAAACCATAAGAAATATTCCGATATTTCCGATAATATTGATACTACTAAATATATAGGGCAGCTTATTCTTATAAATTAAATAATATTTAAAGGATAACGTCTTAAAAAATCCAATATTTATTTGTTTCTTTTTTAATTGATTCTTAGACTGACTTATCTGTGAACGGTGTTTTTAAAGATGGTCGTTACAAAATCGGGCATATTTAAACCAGTAGCAACTTTTTTTTATTCCCAAATTGGAAATGGAAATATTGTCAACGGAATATTATTAGTTGGTTCTATTGTTTGTAATGTAGTTATAGTTTCAATATTAGTGGTTCGCTATCTTTTTAAACTCGTTCCCTATCTCAAATATATATGTAATTTAATTAATATAATTATTATTACTATTCCTATTATAAGTATATAAGCATAACAAAAATAAAACCTTATTTACCCACATTAATTCTATGTCCACGGGCTACGCACTAATAATCTAGATTAACATCTGACATTTTAGTGAATAAAATGTCAGTTAGAAAAATTGCGTTGGCATATCTTTAATATTTAATTATTATTATTAAATAAATATGATAATTTTAACGATTTTTTTTACGATTTGCTTATAACCAAGTCGAAGTTATTTACATTTAGATTAAAAATATTTCGGTAAATTCATCACATCCAATTAGCAACCCACATAGAATAATTTGTATGTCCTAAAAAAAATCTTAATATTCCCACGAATTAAATCTCGAGCAGCTTGAAAATACTAATTGGTATTGCACATAAACACTTCCTGCTACCATCGTGAAGATAGTTTCACGATAATTAAGAGATATGCGACCAATTATCGAAAATATCAACAGACATTTGCTAATGAGTTAATTATTCATCCGAAAAGAATGTGTTCCATTGGTGCGTTATAATTATAAGGTACGGCCTCACGTAATTAAATACATTAAAAACCAATAATATGGGAATTATAATAAAGCCGATGAAAGATCTGTCATGTCCGATGAAGGGTGCAATAGGACCACACTGTGCGCCAATTAATAAATCTCAATGATATCAATCAAAGATAATAAAATATTGCTTTAACCTTACGACCGGCCATAAATCACTGTATAAACCGATCATACCAAATGAAAAATGACAATGGAATGATTATTATTATCACTGGCACCAATTTAATCGTACACATAATGATTGACATTTTATGGGCGCTGCTTTATTAAGTAAACATGCCCTAATAAAATAATAGTCTCCGGACATAAATCAATAAAAGTCGATTAAATGATAATTGAGTTCGTTTGTAATAAATAAATTTGATTCACCTAATAAAAAAATATCCGCAGGAATATTTATGTAATATCGTTCATCAGAAAGCTGCCAACTCCGTTTAGCAATAATAATAATATCGCTGTGCGTAATTACACGCAGTTGCTTTATAAATTATTATAATTACAATATTAAGCGGGATACGTTGCGGCACGTATCCGCTTCGCGCCGTTATTTATCTGCTTGTTTTCGAATAAAAATTCCATCGCTTAATTGATTTGTGCTCTCATTAAAAATTAATTAAGGCTTGGGAGGTAATGGGAGAATGCGCGACAGTTTTCCACGCGGCTTTTAACGGCTTACATATTTGCCTAGAGATAATTTTCAATAATCATATTTCATATACCAGCGTGAGTTTTTGATATCGTAGGTGTTTTATGGATGGCGAACTAGTTTAATGGTCAATTTATTTTAATTTAACTTTTTCTGACTGGACCATGAAGATATATTGCTGTTCTGATTATATCGACTGTTTTATTAAATTAATTTTTGAACAATAAACATGCAACGGCATTTTAAGATTACAATATTAATTAATTGAATTTGAATACTGGTTAATGGATAATGGATACTGAATGAGCCCCCGACAGTATTTCTGGCCTATTTCTGGCCTCTGAGTTTTTATTGGCCAGTCTTGCTTGTCATGTGTGTTGTAAGTGTAGTTCGCTATGGTTGTTGTAAATACCTGTAAATATTGTCTTGGTAGGGCTTTTTTTTAAATTAGGGACACATGGAATAAATTTTGATTTATCATGTTTTTTTTATGAGATATTTTTTTATAGAAAACAGACGCTTATGGTTTCTCCAAACTAAATATAATTTGTGTTTATGTGATAGCACCGAAGAGAGAATCATTTTACCATTGTAAATAATGTCATGTTGAATGTCTATTTATTATTCTTTGAAGTGAAACGCAATTAAAAGCAAAATAACTACCAAAGAAACTCAATACGCGGAAGAAATTTCCTTTACAGAAATAAGTCTCTATTAATAATCGGTACTGTACTCAATTACACTACACGCGCCTATTTAATATTTATTTACGATCTCCGTGGGTTTAGCTTAGAATTTTAATAAATGCCAACGCGCGCAACTGATCCGATTTATACTATATATAATTGGCGTAATAAATACTTTCTAATAAACGTCCGGCGCGATATTAATTAAGCACAGTTTTATTCCTCGCCGCGGTTCCACGCGAAACAAAAAAAACCGTAAGCACGATTTGATTGATTTATTCGGCGACGCGTCCATTACAGAAACAAAATGCGAGAGCCATTGTGGAAGCGCGAGCGATAAATTCACTGGTTTTTGATTTATGCCATTCATAATGTGCTCTAACGATAATTGCATTGGGCGCAGTTGTGTGTCCCTTTCATTTTTCAATTGCGAAAACCCACGAGAATAATTGAGTCTGTTTTTTGCAAGGGGCGAGCAGCGAATGAAATTGAAGCGTTTTATGATAATTGTTTGCATATTGTTATTGAAATGATTTATTATTTTATAAATACTCACATAACTAAAAAAATATGGATGAGGAATAAATTCGAAAAAATGCATATAGAAAATAAGTAATTCGAAAACTAATAAAGGATACAAATTAAATATACATATAACAAAATGCCAAGAGCTTTCTTGAAGACCATAAACGGCCAATTGAACAAAAGAGAAATAAATTAATACTATATAGCAGAAGAAATAAGCAAAGTAATGGAAGGACAACTAATAAAATAACAAACGAGGAAATATTTTGCAAGCATTTGGAAAATAATCGCTAAACAAATAAGTAATACAAAATTAAATCCAAAAACATCAACTAATAAGCGAAAAAATTAACAGATAAATTATGAAGAAATAATCTAAATAATAATGACCATAGCACTAAAATTACAAACAATATCCAAAAACTAAATAAAACTAAACTGATACCAATACTAACAAAACTCATAAACACAATTCCAAAAGAAGGAATATATCTCACCTCTATAAAAAAAATCTATATCATACCATATTTATTATATTGTATTCTACGTACTGGAGGACTTGTTAAATGAAATGTTAATCGTTCATTTAGTTCAATGATGGGAAACCCCCTCATCTGCACCTACACTTGGTAGGGAATGTAAACGCCAAAAAGGTGGTGGGGCGATTTTGAACAATGCCACAAGGAAAGTATCAATGAAAACAAGGTTTTTAGATATAATGGGGATCAACGACGGGTTCTGTACGATAAAGGACTATAGAGTCTACTATTCTGGAAATACTAATGATCAACACAAATACGGAGAGATTATAGTAATATCAAAGGAGCTTCACGAATATGGAGTCTATTTTCACCAATATCAGAAACAATGCTAGTAACTCAAGTCGACAGCTCAACTATTAAGTTAAACTTCACCAAAGGCAGATGCCTTGGTCCCTACCGTGGACAAAACAGATGAAGAAATCGAAGAATTACACAGATTAATGGCAGAGCTACTGGCACAAATTAACAAGCGCAAGATACAATAATTATGGGTGACCTAAGTGCCAAAATTGGGTAAGGCTATGCAGATATCAAAAGGTGACTAGATGAAAGAAACGAAAGAAGTGACTAGAGATTACAATCATATGCAAAGGAGGAAGAGTACCTTATTCTTAACACCTTTAAAAACTCGTAGAATGGCGATTATATACATGGACATCGCCACAAGACGAAACTTAGAAATATCATTACAAATCAAATTGATAAAGGTACTTCTAAATAGACGTTTCTGCAATAGCTGCCGATATAGCATCAGTCCACAATCCTCTTATTGGAAGATTTAGAATAAAACTAAGGAAGGAGAAGAACAATAAGAAAAATAGGTGAATATGAGGAATTTAAATGTTCAAGAAACAAGAGATACAGTGCAAAAGTAATAACTGGGAAACGTAAAGAACTAGAGCAGTTAGAAAATACACTAGTAGAACTATCCAAACATCTACAGCAAGAAAAAAGAAAAGACTGGGTGCCAGATAAAATATTAGAACTCATGAAAGAAAGAAGAGAAGTAAAAATACAATCAAGTAACATACAAAAAATGCAAAGTCTGATAAGACGGGATATCAGAGTAGCAGAAAACACAATATGCAGAAAAAGTAAATCTGGACCTGACGTCGTACGAGGAGGTTATCGCCACTCGCCTCTCCGACACGTCAAAAATGAGGCTACAAAAGTTGTTTAAAAGCGGTAGGGATCACCTGGACGCCAAGAGAAATACGCTGAAAGCGGAGTAAGGGAAGAAAGACACGGGGTTCCAAGAAGGCCGGATCGCCGAAACCAACCAACAGTATACCATAAAGAAAGCCCGAACGTAGTACAAAGAGGTCCTAGAGATCGTGAAAGTGGCGGTATTGCAAGGCGATTTTCCCTCTATGCAGATGGACCCGATAAGGCTAGTCTACAGAGCCATTCTCCGGGCGCAGGAAGATATACCAGAAGACGGACCACAAATAAGGTTCGCCAAATGCTCCCACATGCCAAGATACTTCGTCTTGACCTGCGCGGACCAGTTAATGGCGGGTTGGCGAAAGTTCCAATACTCCAGCCCATCGAGGGGCAGTTCTGAAAGCATTAGACGGTGAGAGACGTGCCGAAACCCTGCGCCTGTATCGTATTCGTACCAGACGAATACGGTGAAAGCCTAACGTTCTGAAAAGGCTGCAAGCATGGACCTTTTCCATGTACATGGGTTCATATGCGGCCATAGAGGCCAGTAATATATCCTCATACTTAGGCATGGGAAAACAAAATTCTCGCGGAAGAGGGGACAGAAAGAATACAGAAGCAGAAACCGAGGAACCTTTTCCAAAGGAGACCACCCAAAAACCCACCTTCGCCCGCCGAGGAAGAAGGCAATATCCCCGAAGACAATGTCGACCCGCCTAGGAGGCTACTCGTTCAGGCGTACGAGGCTGTGTCTGGACAATTATCCTCCATGGAAACAGAGGAGGGTGAAGAAACAGCCCCGACAGGAACTACACCGGAGACGAAGACCTCTCCGGAATAATGGAGAGGATACGGGCCCTGAAAGCAAACCTTCCACATGATAAGGCCATCACATATCGGAGATTCGATCAAGAACGTCTAGACCCTGCCCTGATATAAGAACCCTCCTACAAGGAGGGAGGGTTGCAGGTATAAATCCGCAACAAGGTATAGTACTACTGTAGAGCAAATTGCAACTCACGATTAGGCATAATACCTCCAAACGAATAAGCTGCACACTAGTACCGAGGCTATGCACCTTGGACTTTGTTACAGCTCTTCTAACAGCACTAACCGAAGGGGGATCGAAGAGACTGCTTCCCAGGTGAGGATAAGTGCCCCCGCACCAACATCTACCCTACAGGTGAGTGACTTGAATATATATCAGGTAGTTATAAATATAGCCAAAACGGGCAATAAACCTACTTTCGTACGGCAGTAGAAGAGAACTCTATAATAGCTCCATTCGTTTATCACTCTGGGCTGGTACAGGCTTATTGTTTCTTGTTCTATTTGCCGCTTCCGATGCGCACAATTCTACATTGGCTCTTACAACGGCGCACGACCGCCATACTGTACGCCACGGGGCGACTAGTAATGCTAAATCATGCTAAACGAAAGCGCCTAATGAACTGAGGGCAGACCCTATAATGGACATGCCCACAGACAGCATGACAACTAAAAGCAATAATAGTGATCGCTGCCACAACCACAATCAAGTCCCGGCTGGTATGGGACTTCCAGCAAATCCTTGGCGATATAGATAGATAAAACAAACTGACCCTAGCGAGTGTGCCAGGGCATAGTGGCATTAAAGGCTATTGCCTTGGATGCCACTATGCCCACAAGGCAGACGAACTCGCCCAAGAACGGGCATCGAAACACTTAATCAGTCCAGAAGCATACCGCAATGTTTCAAAAGCAATCACAAAGACATCCATGTAAAAATGGAATGGATGGCAATAGTCTTAAGACGGTGGATAAACCAGCCAGGACAGAAACATGCAAAATAATTAATAAAATGCCGAAGCCCCAAATTCACAAATGACCTATTAACCGAAGTCAGGAAAACCGCCAGAATGATAGTAGGCCTGCTAACAGGCCACTGCATGCCTGGCAGAAGAATCTCTCTGTAGGTTCTGCCATTACGAGGCGATATGCAGTGTCCGATCCTATGCATTTGGAAACACCGAACCACGACCATCTCTATATATAAAGGAACCGACATAGCTTTGCAGTCTGTGAGCCAGGACAGAGCTAAAACACACCGGGAACCACAAAAGCTCTACAGAGGGCACAGTGGTGTAGGTCCAGGAAGGCCACTCCTTCTCAGTCTAATTTGAACTAATCAATAAAGACAACATTAAATAGATAACAAAAATCTTCAACAAAATATATTAATGCTGTGGCTAAAAGCCAAAGTTCATCCTGGGTTGTAGAGCTAATAGAAGAAGATTAGTGTATTGTGGTCAGATGATACATGAGCCCCCGGATATTTTTTTACTGATGTGCAGCTGATTTCACTGTTCTTTTGTGCGTTCCATGTCTACAGTCTTATCGGTGGCATTTTAAAAAATCAGTATTGTTCTTCATGTACAAATGTATGTAGACAGTCTTCCCTCTCATTTCTTGTGCCTAGTCCATAATCACCCACAAATTCTGAAGTGGATTCTAGGTCGAACTTAGCATTAAAATATTGCATGATTTCAGTCATATCTTCGTGTATTAGTTGTTCTATTGCCTAGGTAAGTTATTCATAGAAGTATTCTATTTCCCGAACTGGATGCTCTCTAGTAGATGCGTAAATTTTATAATATTTATGTTTACTGGCCTGTGGTACGATTTTTGACCGATCACTATTACCATGCGCTATAATGCGTACATATTTCATAGCGCTGAACTAATAGAATTAACAAAAAAAATAATGTCAAAACATAACTACTGTCGAGCTATCAGTTCTACTAAAGATTGGCAGAACATTTCGCGAAGCGTAAGGTCGAAATCGGTACAATTTGCAACAATTGCTCAAAAATACACCCCCTGGTATTTAACTGCATTAATATCATCCTTTCTGAGATTGATGTGAAATTGATTACGTGTTTATTAATATCTTATGGTGGAATTATTTCCACCCCATGTATATAATGCTTGTTCGTCAGAAAAACGACCCAGCTCAAAAAACCTGTTTTTTGGGTTAGTGCACGATATATTGTAAATTTGTATTCACTTTTTGTTTGAAAAATGTCATAAGACTAGTTCAGGTGAAGCCACCTGAGCACACTAGTGTCGTGTTTTCATTGGAGGCAGTTGTCTTCCCAGTTCTTAAGAAGATTTACATAACTGCTGTTCTGGTTATCTGGGCTTGAATGAATTACAAGTCTATCGTGATTCTGTCGAATCCTACCCATCTCATTTCGCACGCACCCATAATATCGAGTCTGTCCATTTCATAAATCGCGTTCTTGCTTGATACATAGATCTCACGTTACATGTGCATATTCTTAGATCGTTTTAGAGCTTTTTTTTGTTACAACATTCTTCAAAACTGCCCTCTCCGGCGATTTGATTGAAGCTCCGGTATACTTTACTAAACATAGCCATGATGAATGTACTAGAGATTATCCATTTGGATCAATGTTTTCTCCTTGCCTTTTGTATCCTATGCCGATGACTATTAATATAGTTCATCCGCCTTCGGGTTTAATATAGATTAATTTTAAACTCAGAACTTGAGAGTGCCCTTGTTGTTGTAGGTTCGTCCACCCGTAGCTGTTGACCATACATGGGGAACGCTTATACCGGCATTTATTCGGTTTTCAAGATATAGCCACCTCCTCTGGGACAGACGCTGTCCTGTATGCTAGTTTTGGTCCGCCCCGAGTATTTCATTTCCTCGGTACCACTCATATCTGAGAGGCATTCCCCTATCCGCCACCTGGGGAGGCGCCCGATGGGGGACTAGCAACCCCAACACGGGATATACTCACATACAAAATATTCAGAACTACTAAGAACAGAAACAATTAATCAGTACAGCGATGTAAGATAACATATAAAAATATGCTCTCGTTACATTACGTTTAAACTAAAAAAAAACGAATTAAATTGAATTAAAAAGTAATCTAAAATGAAAAACAAATAATTAAAAACACACAACTCTTGATATCGACAAACAGAGATAGGAAACAATACTGAAACCCAAGACACAGAGAGGAATCATCAACAACATTCTATAAAATATTTTTAACAATACGGTGCAGTAGTTAGGATCCCCGTTTTATGAACGGCCCACTCAGGTTCGACTCTCGATCCGGGTTCGACTCTCGACCCGGGTTCGACTCCTGGCCCGGGTATTCGGTACCATTTGTCAATGGGATACAATTAACGAAACTTCAATGAACACAGGAACGATTTTCTGAGGTAGCAAGTCATTTCACTCATATATACATACACAAACACACGACTGAAGGAACCGAATATATATATAATATTGTAATAAATGCAGTAACTACTACTACTATTTTTTTACATCTATTTAAAATTTCTTTATTTACTTATATGCCTCTATTCATAAACTTAAAAATAAAGCCCCTTTAAATGTAAAATTGACGTTTCGATTTCGACTGAACAGATTTTAAGGTCAGCGATTAAATCCTCAAACGGCCGAGAACTGCAGTCACTATTTGGAACCGAGGATTGGTGCTTAACCAATGATCAAAATAATGGTGTAACTAAATATACAATAATTATAAATTATTCATTGTATTAGAAATTAGAAATATGTATTTAATGTTGGATACATTTTATGTTACTAAAACTGCGCGCTGTAAAGGACAATAACACTCACACATTCTATGAATAGTTTTTTATATAAGGTCCTATATTCTCTATTCAGAACTGACTTTTTCCAAACAAGTCGAGAAGTTGTTTAAAATTAGGCAATTAAAATAGGTATCATATGGGATTATGATTTAATATGATTAAGAGTGCAGAAATATTATTTGGTTTCACTAAATTTTAGGTTTACTTTACGTTGTATCCCCAATACTTACATCACACAGGACGACAAAGTGTTCCCAAAAATAAAAGAAACACAGGAACCCGCGTATTAAATCGAAAACGTCAACATTACTAATAAATAGGTAGACAGTAAAGGGTTTATCCTGGCAAATAAGAAATTATAAATAATATATGAAATCGGCAATTGATTCCTTAATTGCTTCTTAATATTGTTTATTGTGACTAAATAAGTAATAAAAGATCCAAAAATAATTGTTATTTAAACTTATTTCTTCTGGTATTTACTTTATTTATAACATTACGAAGTACCTATAGAAAAAGTATTGTAATGGTGCGAAAAAAACATTGCAGTTCAATTATTGCGTAAATCCACTTTATTAGGTCCATTAATTATTTCAAGCCCATTTTCGGAAAATGTCTATCCATTATTCTGTAATACGTTTTCTTTTTCCACATTTTCGGAAAAACTACTGGATATTTTTATCAAATTTTGTACTTATTCTCATGTAACTCCGTATTATTAGTTTTTGGTGGAAAACAGCTGTTTAAGTTAACCAGCAGTGATTTTTCGATTTTGAAAAAAATCACCTTGTTTTCAAACAAAAATCTTATTTATTATTTCAAGTATTTTATGAGAAATATAACAATGATATCTTTGAGTGGAATGATACTTTAACTGTAAAAATATACATTCGATTCAGGTAACGAAAATACAGAGAGTTATAACCATAAATAATTAGGAATACAAATTAGGAATGCATACAGATATCCATATATCGCGAAATTAAATAAAAAAGCTAAAATTTTTTATTTATATTTTTATTATATTTTGCACTGGCCACATCAGATTATAATTTCTTATTTTATGCCAGTATAAATCCACCTTAAATGTTGTTCACTTTCATAACAGTATAATGTGACCGTGTACATTCTTTATTGCAATAAACCAACAATATAGTGAAACGAAAGGACATTTCTTCACTCTACTGTATATATCTAGTGACTATGCATGCAAAATAAATTATTGGTGTGCTCAATTAAACAAAAAAGGCAATGCTTCGCACGTAATGAATAAATTTCTTTCAAGCAACTACCGCACCGCACCGTTTAATATCCCTAAAGCCTTTTATGAAAATCAACAATAATCCACACACGCATCCAAAGCAGACGACATTAAAACGACTCTTCTCTCGCATTTGCATTAATGGATGGCTGCTTGCCGGCATTTATTATCCATCTATGAAACGTGACTAGTGAAAAACGCAGCACGGGCACTCATTCCGGTGCGTTAATTGCTATTGTAGCGGCGATTAACAAATATATTCAATTGGCGAACATTTAAAAGCGTGTCGCAGAAAAAGCGCATAGTGGCTCATTATAATCAAGCCAATTTCGGACTGTGCGCCGTTCGCACAGGAGCGTATTTAATTCGGAATGAGAGGAGCGATGGATCGAAAAATTCAACCCGTGTGGTCTCTCGGCTGGGCGGATTTAATGATAACTTGTACAAATAGCGTAATAAACGTGGATTCGTATTATTCGCAGGTTGTTATTACGACTGTGCTTTTGCTTTTGCGCCTGTTTATACGAGTTTGCTCCAAAAACACCTACTTATAGTTAATAATAGAGAAAGTTGTATAGGAAAACAGATGTAAGGAGGATTATATATATATATATATATATATATATATATATATATATATATATATATATATATATATATAATATATAAAGTCCCTACAACTGTCTAGTAAAAATCAGGGTCGCATTATAACATAACACAAAATATCTAGAGCTCGTTGAAGACCAGCCGTTCCATACTATACCGAGAGATCTATTGATTATTCCGCTTTCTCATGGGAAAAACTAATTTTATTCAATGAATTTTAATTTAATAATAAGTATATGTGTATGTACACTAAATCCGCACTTGCCAAGGAGGCTCTAGGACGTTTCAGCGGGATTTAGCAACGGTCAAATTAGTCAGTCTACATTTCAGAAAAAAGAGTTAGTTAGAGGGTAGTTTTTCGTCGAAACTAGTCAGGGTGAAACTGTTGGGAAGGGCAGTGATGTTGTCACTGTGTAACTTTTTGATAATAATAATTTTATTTGTGATGACTTGATGTGTAATTTTATAAATAAACCCTCGTGGTACCACCGTCTCCTATGATGTTTAACTATTTTTTTATCACTCTATTTTGTAAGTATTGCTGTAATTTTTAGACTTTGTAACGAATTGGTTTTTTTTGTAGTAAATCCTAAAGAAGCTCTGAACCAAAGAGCGAAATATCGATTGTATAAAGAAGGAGTTTCTTCTTTCGCCTTTCCAACAGTTTCTTCCTAGAATAAAATAATGTGCACTTTGCAGCATCGTTTTCCGATGGCTACCCGTTAACGGCTGAATTAACCCCTGCTACGTAATGGGCACATGGCTACTAATGGTTTAGTGGCTAACGTGTACGCCAAGGCGGTACTTTCGCATTAATCAACGGCTACGCCAAGTAAGTACTTTTTCAATTAATATACAACTACGCCATAATTTACAAACTAATCGGAGATGAAATGTCTTGGCGATGAAACGGGAGACTATGGAACGATGAAACGGCCAAGGCTACCTTTTGCTGTTATTTATTTGGTCTGATCCTAACCAAGCTATGAATTTCGTTTGATAGCGTTATCAATATAATTATGACATGGACATTAATTGCGTGGACTGTTATCATTGGTTCAAATTTAATATAAAACAGAACCAATCGATTACATAATTTGGTATAGTTTAACTTATTATTATACATATTTATAAATGTTATATCCATAGTAACTTACTGTAGTTCTAAAAACTAAAACTAGTACAATTATAGATTAGGTTTAGTACTTCAGAATCCATATTTAGCATCTTCAAACACAGGTGTTTGTACGTAAATCTTCGTTAATCAATAGCTTTGTTTGCCGACGAGACGCACTTAAGGGAGTCGCGCGTTAAATTAGTTGTATTTTCCGCATGGAGGTAATTTCCACAAGGCACATAAATTTCGAACGTTGTTGTATGAGTTATTGCGCGTGCATGCGGAAAGGCATCAATAAAGCCGTTTAAGTGAGCATAAAAGAGTGCAGTGGTAAACACTTTAAAGAGTATTATCAAGAGTGGAAAGGATTAAAAGTGGATGCTGTGTTTGTTGGTGCCGAGCCCGAGAGCGCGCTTATCCTGGGCCATAATCTACGGGGGTTATGTAATAGCGCGCCGCCGCATCGCAGCGCGGCCACTCTTCAAACCACCAGTCATCTCTCTAATGGTCGAATCGTGCCTTATCTTGTAATATACTTACACTCCTCCATGAAAGAGATACGGGATGAAAATATACGATGTAAATTGTGCCTCCGTGGCCGGGGCCCCGGTTAACCCAAGGTACTTAACTATATGCACGGCTTTCGTTTAAAGCGATTCCTAGGCTGTAATTGTGCCGAGCTGTAATGTAAACGCGTGAACGAGAGCGCGGATTTAATAAGCCCCCCAACAAAGCATTAAGTATTATATATTACTTAACCACCACGCAAGAATATTATCCTATGCCTACATTATGTACAGTCACTTCATCTTGATGCACACGTTTTCATATTGTTTATAATTTTAACTTTTTAACAAAATTATTCACATCTAAAGGTTGTTTTTTTAAGACCAATTAACTTTGAATAAAGAATACAAACAATAACTTGTGACCATAAATCTTATTTCATTTGAAAGCTTATTATATATATATATATATATATATATATATATATATATATAAGCACATTAATTTAGTCCATTCTTGGGTAATTTTTTCGAGTAATGGTGACCCTATGTCATAACACAAATTATATTGGCTTAAAAGCAGCTAATTGTTGCTGGTTTATTAGCATAAACCAGTGATTTCACGGCAATAATCTGGATGCGCCAAAAAATGAGCCTCATCGTTGAACACACTTTTGCGATAAAGCAACGGGCTAGCTCACAGCTGATCTAAAGCCCAATCAGCAACTTAACGACGTAAATGATGGTCTTGTGGCTTTAATTCCTGCACTAGCTGGATCTTAAATGAGTATAGGTCTAAACCTTTTGAATAGTAGTCCATGTAGTGGATTAAAAGAGCTTTAAAAGAGCTACAACTGCTGCGATAGATGACGAATCGATAGCATTGATTTTTGTACATACTTTCGCTTGCAGCGGTGATAGTAGGCACATTCCTTTGATGTATTGATCTTACATAATGTAGAGAGTGGGTGGCATGAAATGTATCCATAGTGTGACTGATAACTTGCTCGATGATATGATGATATATATTTTACGGCGCAAGATTTATCTATACGTTTCGCGAATCGACGACCGACTGTCAATGCAAGAATAATTTGATAGTTTTTATAGCGTGAGTCTATACATAATTTACCACACTATACTGAACATAAATGTTATAAAGAGTGGCAGAATGGTTTGACAATTAATCCTATGCTATATCCTATAGTTCTATGTACAAAACTCTATATGATTTCTAATTCTAGATACAATCCCAATTCCAGTTTTAATGATAAAGGTGTGTGTCATTTAGTTAACACTCTTATTGTTTTAATGATTGAACGTTATTACAATTTTCTGAATAGGTAGAATTCCGCGTTGCGCAGCGAACCATGGAGAGGCCAATAAGCCGTTATCACTTCGAGACAGAATTTCAAATGACATTATCCGAAGAAGAACGGGGGTTATGAACGCGGAGCAAGTAGTATCTCCCAGCTAGCCCAAAGATGAGCAGTTCGAAGGACACGAAGCAGTGGATTGATTGATGATGATGAGGATAAAACTGATTAACACGGTTAACAAGCTTCAGCTGGAGCAGTATTGAATGAAAATTGTTTCTTAACGAATCTAGTACGTTGTAACTCGTGCTTTAGCAGCAACAGCATCTAGTGCTGTGATATCTCATTACGTATGTTTATGTTTATATCTATTTTCATATTTTATTAGCTCCCTATATGACATGCTAGTATATTTTTTTAACTAAAAAGGTACGACATAAAGCAAAAAGTTAAACCTGTATTAAGTTGAAATTGAAATATAAATAATTTCCCATTTTATTTTTTGTTTCTTGCTCTAGATTTTAGATTTAAGCGGTATGCCTTTTTTACCCATTTTAAGCGTAAAGAAAGTACACATATTTAATGAAAAATGAGGAATCAACAAAATAATCCAAAAAGGCTTTAATTATCCGAAAAGGTCAACTCGTTCCCTTTTGGTATGTTATGTCTAACAAATCAGGAGAGCAGGAGTGCCCTAAGTCTTTTTGAAATAATCACTAACATGAGAAGGATAAACCCAAAGAATAATACCAGAAACTACGTTAAAATCTTATGAAATCCTGTAACTATGTGGAAAACTAGCATTGACATCTGACAAATAAAATGTACATAATCTTTTAAAAACTTCTACCTTTATAGGGCTATCAGCTGTGAAACTTTTCCGCCGATAAAGGGTGAAGCTCAGAGGGGTTTTATCACCCAGTATTTACCTAACTTCACAGGAAACCTCAGAAAAACTGTGAAGGTTGATTTGCTAAAATGGGCTGAATGGGGTTTGAACTCGGCTCCCCAATTCTCAATGCGAGACGAACGAGTGGTTAGAGGCGCCAACCACTACGCAATGAGTTGAGTATAATCCTGTATTATACCATTTAGCGTAAAATTAATCAGCTACAGGGTCTGCCCGTTCTTGCGAAGGATAAAGTTGTGGTTATTAAAGGATGTACAAACAGGACATGAAATGAACTAACTTTATATAACTTTCTGCGAAATATCAGTGATAGAATATCATAAGTTAGTCTTTATTGTAGTGTAAACTGTGGGAAAAGACTCCCAAAATAAGATATTTAAAAAAACAAAAATGTTAAATCGTTCAAGGGATACTGTGGCAGGTGTAGATTTCCACCAATGTCGCTATAACTATGATTTTTGCCTCAAGTATTACTAAAAATTCAAAAGTGAAGACTGCTCATTGAACGATTTTTAGTACTTTAGGTTTTACAGTGTATGTATGAACACCCGAGTGCCTTTCGTTTATCACTATGGACTGGTACGGGCTTATTGTTTCTTATTCTATTTGGCGCTTCCGATGCGCATAATTCTACCTCGGCCCTGACAACCGGCGGCTCACGACCGCAAGAGCTAAGCGATGGCGATACTGCACGCCACACGGGCGACTAGCAATGATAAACCATGCATACTAATGAATTACATAAAATTAAATTATCTAAATATATATATATATATATATATATATATATATATATATATATATATATCATATATTTCAAACATTAGCGCTAAATATGCTCTAAGAAAAAGGTGAAGGCAAATAAGAGTACATAGATTAACACTGACCAACAAAATAAAATTTTTGGTTTGCTGCCGGAATAGTAAGAACTGATTTTGAGTTTATTTTGATGTGCTGATTCCAAAAGTACCTCACTTTTTTCGTAGCAGCTCTAGTTTTTGAAATATAGGCGAATTCATTTATTTCTGATAAAATGCAACAATAATAATAAAATAATGATATCGGAGGCCATAATTAAAGAAATTTATCTATAATTAGAATCTAATTTTATCTCTGGTATTATCCATGATCGTGAAGCCCGATATTCCTGTACCTACGTAACCCTCACCATGAAATAATTAATGTCCCTCCCATATTGACTCTGCAGTACCCGATTGAGTTTACTATGCTATTGAGTTTACATAGGTGAAGTTGTGTTATCATTTCCGCATTTTTTTTAGTTAGTAATAAAACAATTAATTACAAAAATGACAACCACAAACAGACGTAGCGGTGTGAATCATCCAGACGTTTTTTGTTGTGTATTCGACGAATAAAATAGCCTACACCGAAAGGTAAAAGGCAAATAGATAATATATGTGGCGAATACATTTAGAAAGAAAGTAGAAAGTGAAAAGTATTTATATGGTCTAATTTAGCGATCACTTGGGAGACGATGATAAATCTTGGGCTCCATATTTCGTATGTAACACATGCGTTGAAGATTTACGACTATGGTCATTTGGAAAGAGCAAATGCTTAAGTTTTGGAGTATCAATGGTTTGGAGGGAACCAAAAAAACATCACGATGACTGCTGTTGTTTGTCTTGTAAATATCAAAGGCGTCAATTGGAATAATAGTTACAAGTGCAAATGTCCTGATCTAAATTCAGCTAGGAGACCTGTACTGCATTGCGTTGAACATTTACAACAGTGGTCAATTGGAAAGAGGAAATGCTTATGTTTTGGAGTATCAATGGTTTGGAGGAAACCAAGAAACCATCACGATGACTACTGATTTTTGTCACGTAAATATCAAAGACATCAATCAGAATAATAGTTACAAATGCAAATATCCTGATCTAAATTCAGCTAGCAGACCTGTTCTGCATTCTGAATAAATCCTCGTTCCATCATTCATCAGTCTGCCGGAAGATGATACAGAATCACCAACGTGTGATGAAATTCAATGTATGCAATCGGAAAACGACAGTGATTTTGAAGCAGATTTAGCAAGTCCCCAACATTTCAATCAAAAAGAATTGAATGATCTTATTAGAGACCTAAGCCTTTCAAAAAGAGTTTCATAATTACTTGCTTCCAGATTGAATGAAAATAATCTACTTTATCCAAGTACTAATATTATACATTATCATAAAAGATGCAGTTAACAAATAGTAATAACGTAATATGTACTTATTACGTTATTACTATTAGTTAACTGTCTCTTTTTTAGTTAGTTAAAAAATAAGATAAAATAGGCCAATATAGTATCTAAAAAACTAGATTCGATAGACCAAATCTAACACAGCCTGCAGGAGCTAGCTAAGAATAACAAACTAGAACTCTGCTGGATCAAAGGACATAGTGGCATCGAGGGGAACGAACTAGAAGATGAGCTTCTCAGAAAGGGATCCTCACATCCTCTAACAACCCAAGAGGATGGAATACTTTCTGCAGGTACTCTGAAAAAAATAATAGGGTATAGGACACATGCTCTTCACAAGGTAAGATGGCGAGAAACGCCGGGCTTCAAGCAATCAAAGGTGGTAATTAGGCAACCTTGTAAAATTGCAGCCACGGCCCGCCATAACTTATCTAGAACTAATCTGAAATTACTGACCATCATCAACTGGCCACTGCCGGCTAAACAAACACCTACACACGATGGGTCTGGTAGACAGCCCGTTATGTAGAGGATGTAATGAAGAACCAGAAACAGCAGAGCATGTAATGTGCCTCTGCCCAGCTCTAGTAAGCACTAGGCATCTAATACTAGGGGAGTGCTGGCCTAGTATGAGCAGCATTGGCAACTCCTCACCCGCCAGAGTTTTGTAACTCGCACGCAAAATTGACTGGTGGGACGAGTGAGTAGTAGCCTTAAAGGCTTCACAATGGGCCCATTTTGAGGCCTAAGTGTCTGTAGCTATGTTACCCTCCAGCCAACTATCCAGATCTATCCAGACCAAATCTAACGGCTATTTTGGATTCTGCAAACAGTTAAAAAGACGCAGACCAAAACCTCTGTTGGACAGTGTTATCTAAGAAAGGCATCAAAATAATCAGAAAACCTACTAAAAACTGGCATACAATAAAATTGTAAAGTATCGAATCAAAAAACTCTACGAGAAAATTTATGAACTAATAAGTATATAGTATAAAGAATATATTAGCTCTTTTTGATATCATGCGATGCTTTAAATATTAGCTTATCGATAAGGGTCAACGAAGTTTCATCGCCGCGTTTTTATCACAGCATTTCAAAAATGATTCTAGAATGGTTTATCATTTTGGGGTAATTTGGGCTACAAGATTCGAATTCTATACTTTTACCAATACTGAACTATGGTGCGACGTTCATGTTAGTACAGAGAAGAAGGGAAAACAATTTAGAACTGTCCTATAATGTATGGTTAATTTGGCCTAGCGCTAAATTGGCCTGGCAATTAACTGGGCCTGGTGATGAATCGTCCCATTCCGTATCGATAATTGAAAAATTGGTATGAGAGTGTATAATGGAATATATCGTACAGTATATACAGACTATGACTATGACTATAAATAGCAAAGAAAACGGGATATAAGTTAAGTCATATAATTTTAGTTTCGAGGTTTGAGTTTGATTAAATCAAAACATATTTTCATTCTATTTCATAAAATATTTCTGAAAATATTTACTCTTGTACAGCAAAAATATATAAATAAGAATGTTAGTGTTTTGCACATATAAAATGTGATTCTTAAAACTTGAAACGATATGGACCATTTTTAAAATTAATATATCTTCGCAGTGTGTGTAGCAATAAATGATAATGAATTTTTATACTAATATATTCTTGTACCCCGCTCAGTGGCCGAGTGGTTAGAGGCGTCGTCCGGTTCGTACTGAGCATTGTGGAGCTCAAACCCTATCGAATTACCTTTCATAATTTTTCAGAGCTTTCTGTGCAGTTAAGGTAAATCCCGGGCGATTAAGCTCCTCCCTTGAGCGGTGGAAAAGCCTCACGGTTTATAGCCCTATAAAGACTTTATATTCTATTTGATTGGTTACTATGTCAATATGCTTTGGTTACTATTTCAATATGCTTTGGTTACTATGTCAATATGCTTTGGTTACTATGTCAATATGCTTTGGTTACTATGTCAATATGCTTTGGTTACTATGTCTATATGCTTTGGTTACTATGTCAATATGCTTTGATACTATGTCAATATGCTTTGGTTACTATGCCAATATACTTTGGTTACTATGTCAATATGCTTTAAAATACACGAGCCCACCTCTTGAGACCTATGGATGTTATAGTTTCTTCCCATATGTACACTTTGACGTTATTGTTATGAAAACCTAGGTTGTATACATACATATTCCGTTTATTATAAGCTAACGATAAATGACAGACGTGCCTTCTATAAATCAAATAGGATCCATAATATTCCCCTGTTTTGCTTTCCGCTAATCACCCTTGATACATTTTCTTGCTTGTTCATAACTGAATTTTATTTTTTGGCATGTATCTTAGCAGGAGAAAAACATTTATAATAAATTCCTTATTAAGTACCTTCCTAATAATAAAAATACGCTAAATCATTAGCGTATTTTTCATTAATTTCTCTACATTACACCATATAAAGGTCATACATTTTTCTAAAATTTAGATCAGGACTTAAATTTTTTTGACCTGAAATATGAGCAAGTAGTATAAGCTTTTATACACGGAAGAATTTTAAATATTTTCTTTGACGAGTTTTATTTTGTATGCATATGTTTTTTGAGGTGGCTTTTCCCACGATTGTTTCTAATTGTACCACCATTGATGTTTATTTCTATGTTAGCTATATTATGGTTAATTAAAATTACTAATGTACGTTTGCAAAAACAAAATATTTGACCGATTGGTGCGCGGTAATTTTCTGAATCCGATCGAGGCGGTGGACGATAGAGAATCGACCCCCAGTTGAATGTGTCGGCATAGCACAGAGAAAGAGAGAGATTGTAACGCGGCGCTCGTGAGCAGGCAAGTCGCTCACCTAACTGAAGACCACACACGTTGAATCAACTCCCCGCTGTCCCACCTCACCCTTCACCAATACCTTAACTACCTTGTGAACTTTCAGAAACGTGGAGTAGATGGCGAGAGTAATACTTCACTGAAATTGTGTAAGCAAATAACCAAGACAGGATCGAGACACATTTTTGATTGAGAGATTACAAATATTTAAAAAATCAGTGTTAATACGTGTATATCTTATAATAATTTACAAAAATAATTTGAAAAATGAGTGATATTAAAATAATTTTAATAATATTTCTTTAAAGAATGTATGTTATTAATCAACCTTTTAGTCTTATATTTAGTTAGTTATTTAATTGAATCTTATTAAAAAGGCGACATTATTTTATTACTAATTTATAACTAAATTGAAAATATTTTTATTCATCAATTGGAATTTGATCATGTCTAAATAATTTCAATTTAGCTATACGGGTGTTATCCTGCATTTTAATTACTGAAGGATATATTCCTTGGCTCAAATAATGAAAATTACCTTATATATTCGTTTTCCAAAGTGCAGGAGATACAGATGGGAATAAAAAAACAATAATTGGCTATAACTTGTTGTATAGAGCAGAAGAAATAATTGTGTACATTATAGAATATATAAAATCATATATAAATATAATATAAATTTGATGTGGATAATTATTGTCAATGTGAGGCTGTAAATAGTATTCACATTTATAATATAAATATTTGAATTTTGTTTTTATTTTACTAAATAAAGTTCTGTATTTTTTTTAAATATAAAATAAAATTATTATAGCTTTGGTTAATTCGACAGCTAAAATATCAGAAAATTTGCAGAGAGCAGAGTTTCAGATCATCAAAGATACTGACTATATACGCTAAGTACGAATGTGCCAAATTCGTGTGTAAGCATATTCATACATTTACTTGCCTACTAACTTCATCATATCTTACATGACAGTCAAGTGTATCATTATTAATATTAGCCTGCACATCGACTCAGCACTTATGAGCAAGGTGCTCACCACTCATGCATTAAAATCTTCAATAAGATCCCCAACTATGTACGACATATAACCTTTGAATAGAGCATCGTAGAAAAATAATATTTTGTATCATATTAGAGTCGTTAAAGTCAGTTATATGCTTATATAAATATTTGAATTTGGTTTTGATTTTTCTAAATTAAAGTATTTAAAAAAAATATAAATCTAAATTATTACATCTTTGGTTGGAATATTTAATAAAGATTATTTTATGCATTCCTCAAATTTCTCTTCTTTTTGAAAAATCTATTAAATGAGAAATAAATAAACAATAACAATGTTCGATTTTAGACCAAACGCATTTGCATTGCTTCATACAATGCCATCGAAAAAACAAATTATTCTATTAACTGTAAACAGTATTGTCCATATGTGACTAATTTAGAGATTTTTTGATAGTTATAATTTGATTTAGTTATGTGTTAATTTCCATAATCTCATCAGGAGAGTACTTTTATGAAACAAATAAGGAATTGTAAGAAAAGCATAGACGGTACAAAAATTTCGAATAAAGTGCTTATATTAGTAAATTTTATAAGGATACATCGCTTTTTGAATTTGGATCGCATGGTAATCCGTTATTTAAAAAATTACTAATACCAAGACATTTTTTTATTACTGGAAATTTAATTATTATCATGAACTATAAGAAAACCATAGATGGTACAAAAATACCAATGTAAGGATAAAAGCATAAATTTCATTAGGAATATAACGCTTTATGAATTTTAATTGGATAACAATCTGTTCTTTAGAAAACTATTATAACATATAACATGTTCTTTTATTAGTGCAAACTGTAACTCTAGCGAGAATTATAAGAAAACGATATAACGTACAAAAAGAACAATAAAAGACTTATTTTAGTAAATTTTCTAAGGAATAACGCCTTTTGATTTTTTATCGGATGCAAATCCGGTCTATCCAAAAGGACACAAATCCAAGATTTTCTTTAATAGTGCAAATTGTAACTATAGCGTGAACTATGAGAAAACTATAGACCGTACAAAAAGACTAATAAGAGCCTTATTTTAGTAAATTTGATAAGAAATAACGCCTTTTAATTTTATATCGTTCTTTAGAAAAGGACTAAAATCCAAGATTTTCTTTAATAGTGCACACTGTAACTATAGCGTGAACTACGAGAAAACCATAGACCGTACAAAATACTAATAAGACACTTATTTTAGTAAATTTGATAAGGAATAACGCTTTTTAATTTAGTGTCGTTCTTTAAAAAAGACTAAAATCCTAGATTTTCTTTTGTAACTATTAACGTGAATAATAAGAAAACCATAGACGTTGAAAAATACGAATAAAAGGCTTCTCTTCGCAAATTTCAAAAGGAATACTAGGCTTCTTGATTTTTTATCGGATTATAATCCGTATTTAGAAAACGACTAAAATCTAAAATATTCTGTTATTAGTGAAAACTGTAACTATAGTATAACTTTTATACTAATGGTTTATTAGGTATTTTCTAGAACACTAATTATTACAAATATTTCTATTGCAGGGACAATAAAGTAAGAATCTAAATATAAAGATTACTAACTTTATTAGTCCTTGCAGTCAGACATAAATAGGTCATTTATAAATACAGCCTGGTATACGACCAATGAGCAATCTTAATTCACTCATGTTGAAAATAAATATGTTTGTAACTTTACTACTACTATAAATGATATACTATACTCTAAAAGATTTTAGTTATAGCAACTTCTCCACTGCTAGACTGCTATTATTTAATAGTAACTATACTATAACCTTTAACCTCCACAGCTCGAGTATATTACTTCGAAGTAAATATATTAACTCTTTTTATATTACGATTACACAATTAGGAAGCTCGGGGGAAGCTCGTGGAAACTAAATATATTAAATAAACTGTGTTGGTGTAACTTGAACACTGTAAATTTGTCTAACCCCTCTTCCTTTTTCGCGTCCGAAAATTATGTCCCCATAAAACCATTCCGTTTTTTTATAAGGGGCGGAAATTTACGTGTTGTGAAAGGTCGCGCGTGGAATTCTCTTTTCCCCGCGCAATAAATCCGACGGGGTAGGTGCCGCGTCCGCCAGGTTGTATATTTTAAAACAGAGGGTTGATGCGTTTTTTAGATAAAAAAGGTCTTCAGAAGAATTTATTTAAAATTCCTAGTAACGCGTCCCGCATTCCGAGGAAATCCAAATGCATATGGTATGATTTCCGTTTGGACGTTAGAATTAAAAAGTATTATTTACATAAAAACCTGGTTTTGAATTGTTACTTTATAATGCAGGAATTATTACAGACCGAGGTTATTATAGTCTTTTAAGCTTGTATTCATTTACTTTATAGAATTGAAAAGTTAATTATCCTTTATTTATGTTGTCCCTTCTACTAATGGTCTAATAACAATAAAACAGTAAAAACAACAAACAGTGGTTAATTTAATAAAAAGCTTAAATATTTGAAACATTAATATATAAATACAATAATATACATATATATATATATATATATATATATATATATATATATATATAAAATAACGATTTTCTCATTATATAAAAACACATATCGGCTTCACTAATGATTTAATGATTCCAAATATTAATACTATATATTATTCCAAAACTATATCGACGACTGGGAATGGTTGTTAAAGCTCCGCAAAACATTATAGGTGGATTCTTAATAGAGTCTCAAAAAAATACTGAAAATATATTCTATAGTGAGATAGATAAATTAGTATTTCTTAAATTTCATTATTTCATAAACATAGTAAGATACAAAAGAAATAAAAGGTACAATAGATATGAAACACGCTAAAGAGCTTAATTAGAAAGTGACAATTTATATACGAAAGTCTCAATAATACATGGAATACATATTGAATAGCTAGATTTATTGTCTATGTTATTTAATTATGGATAAGTAAAAAATAATCTGCAGAGCCGCATGCGAGATAGAAACTTAAACATTTTGTTTTGCTTATGGTATTTATTTTGTGTTTTAGCGGTTGTTAGTGAACAATTATTGAATTATATGTGTAGGTTTTTTTAACGTGAATTCAGCGATCTTTGTTCACGGTTTTATTTTCAATATGTGATAATTTGGTACATTACTGACCACCGCCGTAGCATCCTTTACTTATCAATATCTATAAATTCTTTTATATTATATAGAATATTTGTAAAAGAAATTTATTGTTTAATTGAATCTTATTTATTTCCAAATTAACTTTTAGATATCCGTCAGTTGGAGTTTGATTATGATTATTTAGATATACATGATGTTAGCCTATTGCATGTCAATTACTGAAGGACATATTCCGTGGCTCAAATAAAGGTAGAATGTAATTAATAATTGGCTATAACTTTTGAGTAGATCATCAGAAAATAATATTTTGTATATAATTGAGTGTACAAAGCCAGCGTTATTAGTAGTATTTTGAAACATATTTGTATTTGATTCTCTAAGGCTAATATATTTATAATATATATATATATATATATATATATATATATATATATATATATATATATATAATGATTACAATATGTATAAAATTAATTGTAATTGTGTCTACATTGTAGCTAGCTGCGAGGTTGGTTGATATAAATCAGTGAATAGTTAGCTCCCAACTACGTCTGCAAATTGATATGCAAAATTTATCTTGTCGCAACAGGCAATTTACAGCAGGATCAATTTCACGCGGCGGTCATTAATTCACATATACCCAGTCTGTGAGTGGTAAAAATTTGGAAATATAAGAAGTGTAGGTATATGTAAATTAAATTGTAAATGCTGATGAGTGTAAGTTTCTAGTTTATTTCAATTAATATAAACGTGTATCCATATACAAATCATTATACAGTTTTTGTGTATTAAAATGAGTATACGCGACCGAACACGACTAGAAAGTTGAATAATTTATAAAATATTTTTACGACCAACCAATATGTTGTATAGAAAATTAATTTGTAATAAAATAAAACCATCAACACATAACCTAATCTATCGAAGTTTGCGTAGAAAAAGGTGACTGAAATATCACATTTCCCAATATACATCCGCCAATTATTATTCATATTTAGATTTGTCAGTTATTAAGTTTCATAACACCAACATATATTACATAATATAAAATAAATTCAGGGCCAACAACAATTTTTTTTTGTAATAAAAAGCACAATTATTAATTGGAAAAGTTTTATACTCGTACCATGAGTTTTTACATTGTAATATTATGAATTAACATTTTGTAAATACTAACTTGTTATCTATAAGGCATCTTATACGGTCAATATTTGAGAATAGTGACAGTATTACTTATCGTATAAGATGTAGTATGGATGAACAGAATACTGACCTTAAACCGTATAATTGATTGGTTGATAAACATTGAAACATATATTGACAATAGTATGAATGACCGTGTAAGGTGTCTTTATAAGCCACCTTACGCGGTCAATAATACTGTCAATATTCCAAAATATTGGTCTAGAATGGACATCTTAAAAAACCTTCCAATGGGGAAGTTATCCAAAGGAGGGGCCCTAGAAGAGACAATTATTGGATGTGGAAGACTAGGAAAGCATAGTCCAACTATGAAGATACTCCATGTAAATTGGCCTCGGCTGCTCCACATGAATATACAATCCTTAACATATAAATATTGTACTTATTCAAGAACCTTGGGTATTCAAAGGAGAAATCCAAGGACCTAACCGACAACCCAAGAACCAGTATCCTTGCAAAAAATCAGAGTCAAACTACACTATCAATGTGAAATCACCAGTGGGACTAGAACTAAGACAGCAAACAGACACGGAAATTTTACCGAGGATCTGCATACCCTCCATATGATCAACCCGGACCAATAAGAACAAATCCCAGATGATTATCGGATACGATGCAAATGCACACTAAACAGGATGAGTTTCTCTTAGATTATTTAATAGAAAATAAGCTAGATAGTCTCAAATCGATCGCGAAAACAAATCGAACATACTAAGCGAAGTTATTGACTTCACCTTAGTGACGATGCAAACATCAATCATGGTAAGTAAATATCATGTATCAGACGAATCATTTCTGTCTGATCACAGATGCGTAAGATTTGAAATTAACTCCACGTAGGTTGCGTTTCTGGCAGGTCTTAGCTCTACTACCCTGTACAAATCTACTTCTTCCTCTGTGGCGGTTTGATAGCCTCCTCTATTTCTGACGTTGTGGTTAGTGTGTCAAGTCCCGTGATTTCTCCAGGCCTTCTCACCGTCGCTTCCAGTTTTGCCATTATAGCTCCTCATAGGGCAATGATTTTTGCCCTACTGCCCTGACCCGCAAGTGTCCGTTATCAGTTAGATCCATCCCTACGACGTTGTTGTCTGCATGGTGGCCGTCATGGACCCTGCGAACCAGGTCCGAGTAGGTCTCTCCCTCCGCAGGTCTTATTAATATAGTCTTCTCCCTGCTACTTTGTGGCTTGGCACCCCTGGTGTGTGTGATTACTTGTAGGGTGTTTGCCGGCGCTGCCCTCTCCTTTTCTCTATATTTCCCAATCGGGCGATCTCGAAGAATTGTTATTATAGTATCTTCCGCCCTTCGAGTGTGGTGAGTTCCGCCAATTCTAAGTTTATGTGGTAAGGTACCGTCTTTTCCCATTATGTTCCTCAGCCTTTGTTCCTCGGTACAGTGAACTCTTCACAAGGTCGGCGGTTGTGGTATCACATATGACATAATGTGTGGTCCACACGATTTTCTTGGGTGGCCCTCTGTGATTTTAGATCTCTGTAGTTCTAGTTAGGGTCGCCACTGCTCCTTCGGTTTAATTCTAGATTTGCCTACTCTTGGATTACGGCGTTTCTTGGTATCCGTTCTTTTGGGTGTCTCGGGGCTGCCTTCGTCCTCATATGAGTCCTCCGTCCCCCATCTGATCATCATATCTGCTATTGATCTTTCATTGTCTGTTCGGCTGCTTGTTGCGGTTCGTGTCTTTTTGCTTGGTCTGAAGATGTTTTCCTTTAGCCCTTTTTCCAGTGATTTTTGATGGTTGAATGTTGACGGTCGGAAGGCACCCACCACAATGCCTTCCCGACATGCAGCGTAAACGTGTTTTCCAGTTCGCTTGTATCCATATTGTATTTCTTGTGGTTTGATTTATGGACAAGTGCCAATCCTATCTCTGGTCGTTTGCAAGGTCGTTATATTGGTTGCAGTCATGGACAGCACAGAACAATTCACTATATCAATGCCTATTTGTTTTTTTAGTGTTTCTACTTCATCGCTTCCCTGCCCATCCACCAGGATCGGCGAAACCCTCACTCGGCCGTGTGATGGTTATACGGCTGTCGGGGTACTTTGGCTACAGTGAGAGGGCCAGACCAGCAAGGAGGGAGAGACAGACTGTGTTTTCCTCTCTCCTGTTTCCGCTTCGAGCCAACCGGCGGTTGGTAAATTTGACGGCTTCACATCACAACTTTGACGGCTTCACATCACAGCTTTGACGCTTAGACACGTGAAACGATGGTGTGTAGCAGAGGGACTCACGGTTAGCGTAAAAACTTTCTAGTACCAGTTACACGTAGAAGGAAGTTATAATTAACCATGGACTCAAAACTGACCTTCGAGTCGTCAACAGAACCTACGAACAAAGTCGTGAAAGTTTTATGGGCAAGTCGATGAATGTTCGAAAAAAAAACCTGGGGACTAACAACAAAAATGGTGTATTGGCTCTACAGTCGAGTTATGGCCCCCATTATGACTTACGCACCAACAATCTGATGCTGTCAGCAGGAAAATATTAGAATGCAAAGAATGCAATGTCTAGGGATAATGGGGACAATGGCATTAACTCTCCGCAATGGAGGTTATATTAGATTATTAGACATGCCTCCACTTCAAATAAAATTGGATACAAAGGTCAAAATAGCAATCTACAGAATTAACGCCACGGGGAACGAATCGCCCACATATCATAACGAAGTGGCGTTAGAGGAAAAACAGAAAAATACATTCTAAGAATCCGACATGACAGGACAATAAACACAATAGACACACTCCATACGACGAAACCTTACAGGGAATAAGAAAAAAGTAGCTACATGCAAAATATTAAAGAATCAATCTGGTTTACCGATGGATTTAAAACCAACTCAGCAACGCTGAGAGTACTAGACTGTCTGATGAACCTGGAGGAGCTAGCTAAACATAGCAAACTAGAACTCTGCTGGATCAAAGGACATAGTGGCATCAAGGGGAACGAAATTGCAGGTACTCTGAAAAAAATAATAGAGCATAGGACACATGCTATTCACAAGGTAAGATGGCGAGAAACGCCGGGCTGCAAGCAATCAAAGGTAGCAATTAGACAACCTTGTAAAATTGCAGCCACGGCCCGCCTTAGCTTATCTAGAACTAATCTGAAATTATTGACCAACATCCTAACTAGCCACTGCGGGCTAAACAAACACTTACACACGATGGGTCTGATAGACAGCCCGTTATGTAATATGCCTCTGCCCAGCTCTAGTAAACACTAGGCATCTAATACTAGGAGAGTGCTGGCCTAGTATGGCCAACATTGGCAACTACTCACCCGTGAGTTTTGCAGCACGCACGCAAAATTGACTGGTGGAGTGAGCATCCTTAAAGGGAGGTTTCACAATGGGCCCATTTTGAGGCCAAGTGCCAACTATCCAGGAGTCTGATGAACAATGCATTAAAGATACAATTGTGTGGGTACTCTAATTCCCTGGTACCCCTCAGGCAATAAAAGGCAACGAGCGGATAAATGGGCAAGAGAGGCAAGTGAATTAAAATTCAATTGTACGCGTTACACTTGCTTATGTACGGTGCATCGCTGTGCCCAGATCGACACATATTGACTCCGAATAGGCATCAGTCATATAAAACATCGCCCGGAGGTCCGTAGAGGAGATGTTTTGCATCTACCTGGTGTCACATTTGCTAGATCACGGTGCTCAGATCTACTTTTTACGACTCAAAACATTACTTACCACAAGACGGACTTTGTTGCCCAGGTTCATGCAGGGTTTATTTCTCGGATACTATTTTTTCAAATTTTACTACAAGGTAATCTCAATTTTTCGAAATTATTCATTCGATTCTTCTAAGTGGGTATTTTTTTTAAAATATTCAGAATAGTTATAAAATAAATAGTTATGAATAAAATATTATGATTGTATACAGATTTTATAAATATTTTATATATATATATATATATATATATATATATATATATATATATATATATATATATATATATATATATGATACGTATGATGAGGTAATGAGAATTTTCTAATTTTATAACCACACAAACTCATTTTAACTTCAGTAACAAAATCTTGCAGTCTCAGAATTGAACGTCCAAAATTAATAAACCTTTTATAATATATGCAGACTGTGAAATTAACCTTCTGCTTATGTACCCACTTAACATTTGATCCCTGTGGTAACGACCTGCAAGTTTCAAATAGCATACGCGATAATTCATTTGAGACATATTTAGACATAGATATCCATTGCAGGATTTTAAATAACAAAATAAATATAAAACAAAAAATGATCTTATGCTACACCTACATTAATTCTATTATAATTACACGAATGAGTTTAGATAATTAATTATTTATAACACATAATTACATATTATTACAGCGCGCAAGCATACAAATGGGCACTAAAGGTGATTTATGGAATCACAAAACTAATAATTCCAATATAAGCGCTATTAATTAAACACAATTATTGAAATAGCGTATTTACTCTGTGAATTATATGCTTCGCACGTGATATATTATTTGTTTAGCCATATACGTGTTCTCTTTTGTTGTTGCGGCCATCACGTTCCGGGCTGCACAGGAAAAAGCATATGCAAGTTTTTGTCCCACACTTACCTATATGGAATATTAATTAGATATTGGCCGCTGAATAACTGCGCGCGCTTTAATCAGTGATTTATGGTATAATTATATAAAATAATGCACCGCCGCAGAGAGAGTCAATACAGAATGTTGGTATTTGTTTAGCACGCGCTGCGTTTCGTTGAAAAAGCTTGGATTACAAGCTGCTGATAAGCATGATGTTATGTGTTATTGGGGCGTTCACCTTTTCAAGTTTTGTTTTATTATTAATTGTAATATACTTAAAAAAAAACATTGTCACTTTAAGATGGTTAAATCAACTGTATAATGTCAAATGGCTGTTAAACCTTTGATGCATGACCACTTAAAACTTAAAAAGAGTGATGGTAGTACTATCGAACTATCGATAGTCGGAAAAATATTAGCCTATGGATAGTTGAAATACAGTCGAAGACAATTTTGAGACGGGGCTAGTAGGTAAATAATAAAATAATGTTTAATTCCAAAATCGCTACCGAGATATTACAAGCTTAACTGAGAAAATTATTTTACTTTTTAAGATAGAATTGGGTCCGAACCGCGAATTGAAGTGGATTTGTGAAAATTTCCAAATCGTGACTATATGTAAGATTCTCTTTTAAAAAACATTCCTATTTGGCGCACTCTCATGGCGGATAGTATTTTCATATAACACATATGTCTTGGTCTAGTTATCAAGCTATTAATGGATTTAGACAATAGTTATCTATAGTTTGAAAACTATCGATAACATAATTCATTCGATACTGCCCATCACTACTGAAAACTTTTATTGGTATAATAATTATAGTTATTAGATGTTCTCTTTTATGTTATCAAACGCGACGTATAGTGAGAATAAATTTCCTGTCTTATATATATATATCTATATATATATATATATATATATATATATATATATATATATATATATATATATATATATATGTTTATATATATATATATATATATATATATATATATATATATATATATTTATATATATATATATATATATATATATATTGAACCATGACTCCATAAGTGATTATTTTATTTGTAACTTTTAATAATTAACTTTATCTATTTCTAATAATATGGACTACTGCCCATTTCACATTTTATATTATTTTAGGTCTGACACTATTTTCCAATTTAATGTCACTTGTACGTCTTGTAAACGATTCATTTATTAGAATTAAAGATTATTATTGTATGAAAAACGGAATCTAGAAGAATTAATTAATTAGGGGGAAAACAGACAATTAAGCAGACGCATAAGAGAATATGGCAGCTAATGTAACAAAAAAGTTTCAAAAAGACATACTTTTTTGTTACATTTGCTGCTATGTCATATTTTCTTCTGCTTCTGCTTAATTGTCTGTTTTCTTCCTAATTTATTAATTCTTCTAGATTCCGATTTTCTGACATGGGATTTGGGAATCTCTGATTTAAGGCAACAGAACATATGCTATAATTAAGATAATTGTTATCCCATCACTAAAAAAAGTGTTTTGGCCAGTAGTAAAACGGTATATAACAAAAATAATAAATTAGGAACGTAAAAGACATAATAATGAAATATTGTATATTCAATTTAGTTTCTAACGTGAAAGATTACAGCCCTGACGATATTGTTAAACCGATATGCAGAGTATCCGCCGTAAAGAACCCCCCGGTAACGGCACCCAATGCCTCGCATCTATCGATCCCGCAAACGCGCAGCACTCTGATTTTATTTACAAGTGATGTAGAAAATTGAATTCCGCACCCCCTACAAGGTGTAAGATTCCACCGCCACACCGCCCTACCCCGCCAATCAATCGATATAACAATATCACGGTCGCGTCTATCTCTCTCCCTCTCAACCCCAGCCCCGTTGCGCCGGAGATCAATTTGCTCCGCCGCCTCCGCCCTCCGCAGGAAAAACTCAATTCCGCTAAAACTGAGCGGCGGCACCCTGTTTAATCGGATGCGGGATAGGTGCTGTGTCACAGGATACGCATAATGCATCCCCCATCATCTATATGCGTTTCACGCTTGTTTTCGCCTATGTTAGCAGATACACACATTTAATGATATCTATTTGCTTGGGGGATGGGATCCAGTTACGTAACGAATTCATTTAGAAGAGTACATCGCGTTTGTCATTTATTGTCGAACCGCCGCTCAAAAAGGGAGAACAGACACCGTCGGGTTGATGGTATTAGCTCAAGGGTCTGTTTAATGATGCTTGTAGAGATGAGTACACTTAATAGAGATAATTAAAAACATTCAAGTTTTATTGTTTTATATAGAGTCGGGGCACACTTGCATTACAGCTTTATGGTTTACTGTTTGTGATGTTTAATTGAATTGCTGGTAATTATTTTCAAGCTAGATTTAAGGTCGAATAGTGAACAAATTAAATAAACATTTGTATTCAATATAGGATGTCGATATTTTGTATGGCACGAATTTTGTAATTGTATTGAGCTTTTACTACTTTTAGCGCATTTTTTAAAAATTTATATATAACTCCACGAATGTGTAAAAATGTGGTATATAATAAAAACCACCTAAAATGTCTCGATCACCTTGATTTATAACATATAAACTAAATGAGTATTATATTTAATCGTAACTAGTAATTGTTTTAAAGGACCTCGCAGGTTCATCTACATGTTAGTACTTTAATGTAAGATTACAGACCACCCGTTTGCTTAGCAGGCAACTGCTAGATTTAAAGTATACTAACATTTGCTTGTTGTCTTAGGGAAGATTTCAAATTATCCTAGGAGTTAATAACAAAGAATTACATAACTTAGTTGTTGGCTCTGAAATTTATTGATTTGATAGCCATAATTCGTAGTTATAAAATAAAGGATGGAATCAAGAATTTAAGGGACAATAGCTACACATGCTAGGAATAACAGAAATAAAGAAAAAGGATTGTAATACTGGATAATGGCCATGTGTAAATACATAGCGTAATCGAAAAAGGTAACCGGGTAGCTGCAGGTGTAGAATGATATCTATAATACACAAATAACTAATACAGCAATTTCATAAATGTAAAACATGGATACAAAGAATGACGATGCAGTTGAGAGATGGCAAAGGCAAAGTACTAGAAAAATTATAGCTGATAAACTGACGAAGGTATCGGCGAATGTAAAAGGAAAAGTATATATTTTAGGTCCTTTAACGGACAAGGAATGAACTGTACAAAGAAGTGACCATGATAAGCAGACACGGAACAAAAACAGTATTAGATTACTAGACTTCTGCCCACTAGCGTTGATGGAAGTATTTTATACTGCAATCAACGCTACTACATTACATGGCAGTAATTAACAATTGGTTTCAAAACAAGGAAATACACAAATATAATAGAGATGAGAAAATTCTATATTTTGGTGGGTAGAGACAAGAGGAAACCAATACTAGAAACCAAGATGAGATGTACAGGAAGAGTGTTTTTTTTTTTCAAAATAAAAAATCGGAGAGGTGCTAGGAAAAAACGGATACACATGGAAGAAGACGATATTCAAAGCAAAACGTAGTTAGGAATGGACACACATTTTACACATTAAGAGTATCACCAACACACCATTACACACAAAAACGAAGTAGAAAAATGCTGATATGGTTTTTGGTTTTAAGCTATTGGAAGTGACAAAAGCTGCTTCATTTATTGAGAACTATAATCTATTCATCTCGACAATTCAAGTTGTTTTACACACTGCATATTCATAATAAGTGTGATAGCGAATCCGCACAGTTATTGATTATTGATATACATATGCCATTAATTGACCTGTTAATGACTAACATTCTAATATTCCCTCGAACGCCAGAAGAGTAAAACCAGCCAAGAAGTAATTGAAAATCGCATACGGCATCATATCAAACGGAATGATATTCTTGTATTCGCAATACTCCCCGAGGGCGAAGACCGGCCCGGCGAGGGCGCAACAAATCTTTTGGTTCGTGTAACCGGCGACTGCTAGTGCCAGAGCACTGGTGTAAACCACAACGTTTTTGGCGTCCAACTGATCTTCATTTTGAAACGTCCTTTGTAGCCATAAGCAGGCGCTAATGATTGCAGGGACGTAGTTGCCCTGCGGATGGATATTCAATGCGACGAGGATTTGTGTGGTGAAGAAGGGCATCGCCACGATGCGTACGATGTTATCCATCATGTTTAAAAGGTCGTATACATTAGCTGATATATACTGAACATCTGAAAAACAGAAATATTATGCCAATATTCATAAACGCCTGTTTATATAACTAATACTTCGTTAAAACAAACTAGATACATTTACAAGTACTAATCTCCGGATATTTCATTGCACCATTATTTTAATCATTGGTTAAACAGTAATCATCGGTTAAAAATAGTATTCGGCTGGAAAAGGGTTTAATTGGTGCAAGATAATCTTAAAATCAGTAGTAAAAATGGAACGGTCCATTTTGGATTTAAGGCAGCGTTATTTTATAACTGTCATTTATGAATGCGGGCATATGAGTTTAGATAAGTTTTTTGTTTACTTTTATTGTCTTTGCACAATAATAATCCGTTTATTGTACTATACATATTAAAATAGGCAGGTACGGCTATAAGGAAACGCCAAGGGTCGTGAGAACTCCTATTCATTAAACGATATATTTCTTCTAAACATCTTTTGTTAGTTGTTATATCTATGTCTATTTTATAATATTCAGATGTAAATATTATTTTTAAAATGAGCTGCCAATAAAACCCTATGCGGCAGTTGTGGCCAACGTTCGTGTACTTTTTATCTTAAAAATATGTCGCGACTTGCTGTCATCGGCATAGCTATGTGGAGAGGGAGAGGTGTGAAATACATACTAAGTTTATTATATATACTGTGTTTCAGAGAGAGGTGCACTCCACTATCATGAGCTATGGATAGATACGTAAAATATATGTTCAAACACACGTATCTACTCAAGTAGTTAAGACATCGCGAGTTATCGACCAAATTTGGCTTCGCGATCGACCAGTCGATCGCAATCGACTTGTTAGCCACTATGTAAATATATAAATTGAGCGAAATAGATCGATAATTGTAAAATAGCTTTCAATGTTCTACGCCGTATTCCCAATAGCTGTACCAGCCTAACCAAAATTAGTCTTACTTAAAAATATAAATACTTACTTTCTTTATAAAACATAACCGCGGCAAATACGAAAATACTGGCAAAGGAAATTAGAGCGTACATCTGTGAATCCCACAGGGTCAAATCAATGCTTCCATACATTACATAAGATGCAGCTAACAAAAGCACCACACAAGACATATAATTCAAATATTTGGCCATTTTACTGAGAATTTGTAACTTATAATAAAAGTCAAATTTGAAAGATTACGGTTTCATAGATACTATGATGAATGATATGATATGAGTAATTTATTGCTATTAATATCTATAATTTAGAAACTTTATGATACTCGAAGGTGTAAGGATTAAAATATAAAGAAACTATACACAATTAATAATAATACTAGGCACCAAGTTCTTCTATTTTAACTGTCATTCCAAGTTTTGACCGGTCAACCTCTTATTCTTTCGTATTTTGACATCCATCAAAGATCGATGCCTATGACGGTGCTCCTGCAGGATATTAATCGGATGAACATATGGTGGGAGTCGTGTTGAAGGGTAGTGAAGTTTGAGGAAACAATGCAGGAGTTGGGGAAAGAGAGACTGGTGCAGGAGGTGTTGATAAGATGTAAGAGTGGGACAGAAAGGGGAAAGAGAAAAGATGGAAATAGGATGTATGAAAAAGTGAAGTTATCTGAGGTGTGGGTGGAGGAAAAGCTGAAAGGAATTGGTAGTCTTGGAAGTCAGGAAGAGAATGAAGGATGTTGATTGGCAAGAAAGATAGATTCTGACCTACCTTTCTTGCCAATCAACCTCCTTCTGAGAGCGTGTACAACCCTGGATATGTGGTGTGGCAAATGCAGAGGAAACCCCAAAGCTAAATAACCAGGGGAAGACAAAGTATGAATGGCAAGAGCGAGGTGCGGTTCTGAAGAGAGAGGAAGGTAAGTGTGGATGGTGCAAGTATACACCATATTTGTACTGTATAGTAAGATGAGTGACATGTGGTAGTAACGAATCCGAGGGTACAAAAGCAGCGGGCGTGGGGGAGTGCAGCAAGGTGAGTGAATTGTTAAGAGCGGATGGGAAACGCCTGGAAATCTGCAAAAGGCTAGCGTGGGAGAGAAATTGCCTCGCTCAGTGTCTCTCCCACGCTAGTCTTTTGCAGATGGAATAGTGAGAGGCAAGGTATTTACAAATTGGAGGGTTACATTGTACAATTTGATAATATTATGTTGAGTTGGATTTATATTTTGTGTGTATGGTTATGCCAAATAAAGGTTTTATGGTTGAATAATCTAATAAGTTGAATTTTGATTTTATTATTAATTTGTCTTCAGTACATTTATTTCAATGAGCAACTACTTTACTCTAGCTATTATCAATGACTAACTATGAGGGTTGTTTGGTAATAACTAGAGTATAGCCTAAACCGGTTGCTATTTGCAAAAAGTTTAACTGTCAAAGCTAAATTACTAATCAAATTATCTATGAAACCATAATCTTTCAAACATGAAGTCTAAAAAATCTAAATCCTCAGTGATAATAAGCCATTGTATTAATTATATGTCATGTGTGCTGTTTTTGTTATCAACATCTTATGTTATGTATAGAAGCATAGATAAGTACCTATGGGAAAGGCAGTTGTATGCCCTAATTTCCTTTTCCACAATGTTCATCTTTGCAGTGGTTATGTTTTTTAAAGAGAGTAAGTATTTGTATTTTTAAATAAGGGTGGTTCTGAAAATGTTTTTAAGGAGGTACAACAATTAATAAAAGATTCTTGATAAATCCCTTTTCAATTACTTCAAAATATTACAATGTAGCCATATAAATATCAAATAACAAGTTAAGCATGCTCAAACATATTGAACAAAATAAATTGATTCATTGAATAGGACTTTACCAGATCTCCCTATGTATAAACTCTAACATTTCTGTTTTTCAGATATTCAGTCTAAATCAACTATTCTATACGATATTATAGACAATTTGGATACGATCGTGCGCCTCGTGGGAATGCCCTTCTTCACCACACAAGTCCTTATCGGATTGGATATCCATCCGAAGGGCAACTATGTGCCTGCAATAATTGGTGGCTGCTTTGGGCTCTACGAGGTTTTACTGTCTGACGATCTGCCGGACGCCAACAGTTATGTGGTATACACCTCTGCCCTGACACTAGCTACCGCCAGTTATGCGAAACAAAAGATGTACTGCGGCATCGCGGGATTGGTCTTCGCACTTGGAGAGTACTGTGCCAATAATGAAATCCGTCCATTTAAAATGATGCCGTATGCGTTTCTCAATTACTTCTTGGCTGCTTTTACGATTGTGGCATATCGAGGATTAGCTCAAGTAGATCCACAGGGTGGTGGTGATGATGTGCCATTTGAATGGATTTAATACTCAAGAAATTAAGTCCTTTTTCATAATACGACATTTCCAATAGCGTAAGACTACAAAAGATATAAGCGTTTGTATATTTAATATAAATAGGCCTCTGTAATTGATGCAGTTACTTGATAGGGTTGTTATTTTTCTTCATAATTTCAGTTGACAGTACTATGTCTCATTTGATCAAGATAAAGTGAACTGTGAATAATTCAAAATAGGTTATTTATTTAAGTTAAATGTTTTTGCTTGTTGCTGTCTCGGATGCCACGATGTCGTAGCACCCATTCCAGGGGAAGTTTATTTTGAGTACCTAGCTCGCCATGGCTCTTTTGGAAATTCCCATACCAGTTGGGATTTCAGTGGTATTGAACCGTTTTTAATGCGGCTTAGCCATCAGTATACATGGCAATTCGTGTGTTGATTATTTTGCCTCTGGAACAGTGTTGTATGGCCATTATTTATCTTGGAAACACTACCGCTTGCCTCAGGCGTATTTGTTTATTTTCGGGACAACATTGTATATATCATTTTCGGTTCCTTCCGACGTTATTGAGCTGTTGATGAACCAGGAGAACTCTAATTTGGCAGGTGGATCATTTTATCTGACTTCTCTGACTAGTATTGAAATATTCTATTTCTTGTTGTGTTTGGTTGTCATGCTTTCGGAAAGCATGCCCTCTATTGAGTTGACCCTTAGATAGTTTTACATTCATAGCATTACGACTCGTGCTATTTCCTTTGCAAGATTGACCTGAGTATTTTGGTATCTTATTCTCTTATGAAAATTTGTAGTAGTGGCAGGTCGTAGGACTTTCATTGCTGCGGTAACGTGGTTCTAATAGCACCTGTTATGGTACTGTTGAAGAGTCCGGCTGCTTTGGTTTGCTTAGACATTGACCACAATTCTATTGTCTCATATGATATCATGAATCTTACGTACCGTAGTGTATAGCCATTTTGGTCATTCTCTCTTGTACATTTTACTCCACCCACCCAGGAGTACGATGCCTGACACCGCTCGATCAGTGGTTTGATTGAATTTTTGAAACCACTTGTTTCGAACGTATTCGTTTAACTGCCAAAATCAGTCCTCAAATAAAATGCGAACAATTCATGATGTGACGATAGAGAAATGATGGAATTTGTGTTTTAGTACCCTTAGAAACACGAATAAAGCGAAATTCTATAAATAAACGAACTCAAATCGTGAATTGTCCTAATTTTGCAGTGACTTTGACAGTTAAACGAATGATGGTGTCAGGAATTGTACCCCAGGGTTATTGTAGCTCTCTATGGGGTTTTGCTTGGGCATAAGGCACCTTATACGGTCAGTACTACTGTCAATATTTTAGAATCATGATAACATGTTTAAAATGTTCATTATTCTAAAATACTGACAGAATTACTGATCGTCTAAGGTATAGTAATAATGGAATGAAGAGAATACTTATGTTTATATGGATAATTGATTACTTGATAAATATTGAAGAAGGGTTGAAGCAAATACTGACAGTACTAGGAATGACAGTATTATTGACCGTGTAGGGAGCCTTTATGAATTCCACGTCAGTTTTTGGGCCAAGATTCCCAGATATAATTTACATGCCCTTGAGTATTGGACGCATTAAGCATGTTAGTACTCTTCTTCTTGTATAGACTATTATAGTCTTATAGAATTTAAGGATAGACTTTGCTCCACGAACTATTTATCAACTATATTCATGGCTCTTTGTATGCGCTCTGAGATTATTGCTGAAAATTGTTTCATGACGCTTGCTGTCTTTTGGATACCCCAGGCAGAGGCCTTTGCAGGATAATTTCTACAGGGAATCGTTTACTAGTAGGACTACCCAAGGTGGCGGGGATAGCACCTCGTGAGTAAAGGGGTTTCCACAGGGCGGGTGAGTGGTTTCGCCGAGTGTAGATATGATGATCCTATTCTGTATACTTAACAACGTACTAACGGAAATTCGAATATAGTTCAACCATCCGGTCGGGGCAGCTAGTAACAATAAGCGAAAGCAACTCAAGAAATCAAGACCCACTACAGACAACTAACAACTCGCATCAGATATAGCACAACCAAACTAAATAACAGAATCCCTTCCATTTAAATGACCAGGGTAGTTAGCTTGTGTATTAAGTTAATGTATTTTCAATTGCAACTCTTTAAGTACCATAATTAATTAAATAATTGCATTATCTCTAAGATAGCATTAAAGATTTATGTAACACTTTAATGGATTCAGAACACTTTGATTAATTCGCCGGAATATAATAAAAGAATAAAGTAAACTGATAATGCAATACTTAAAGTACGCAATATTTCGGGTAGTTTAAAATAATTATGTGTAATTAAATTAATGTGTGGGCAATTAATCATTCGAATTACTGCATATAAAATATATAAGACATAAATCAAAAGTTATGATGGGCTAATGTAATAAAAGATAAAGAAAACAAGATTAAATTAACTATATTAGAAACAGTAAATTGCTTTATGCGCCAAAAAAACGCTAATAGCCGAGACATTTACGTCGACGAAAAAAAAATTGTGTGGACCACACGACTTTCCTAATAAATTAATATTAAATAAACATTAATATACTGTGGTTCGACTCAGTTAGATCCACGGATTCGCATTTTCACGTTTTCTCATTCTCACATTTTGAAATTTCACGCCTCGGGTTTCAGTGGATTTCCAAATATGGTCGTGATCCTTTGGGCCATTTTTTCCATTGACCGTAAATCCGTTCATTATAGAGGAACTACTTGTAGCCGTGGGGAGGCTCACGAATAGGAAGGGGCCAGGCCGAGATGCCATCCCAATTAGAAAAGTGGTGAAACTGGCATCCAAGTCAGCCCCAGAGACGGTTCTGAGGGTCATGAACCAGACCCTAGAACCGGGCTACTTCCCGAAAATATGGAAGAATGTCATGCTTGTGCTCCTTCTCAAGCCAGGAAAGCCACTGGACAACTCGTACGACATACAGGCCGTTATGTATACTAGACACTATTGGCAAGGTACTTGAGTATCTGATGGTGGGAAGGGTAACGCCATGCACCGAGGCAACAGGACTGTCGCCGTTGCATCAAGATATCAGCGCAAGCAGATCGACGGTAGGGGCTCTAGGAGAGGCAACGCGGACGAGGAAGCTCTGCGCGCTCATCACGATCGTAAAGAATGCGTTCAACTCGGCGAACTGGAGGCGCACACTGGAGAAGTGTGAGGCCTTAAAAATCCCGAGGGACACTCTAAGCTTATTAGGAGTTACCTCAGCGACGGAGCGGCGGTGATGGGGCAACCACCAAACATTGAGATGTGGCGTTCCATAGGCCCCACCCTGTGGAACGTCAGTCATCGCCATATGGGGCCAAGCTGATAGGATACGCAGACGACGTCGTCAAGGTGGCCAGCGACAGGGAGGAGGAGGATCAACAACCGCCTGGAGAGAGTACAGAGGTGGCTGGATGAAAACCCGCGTCAGGGAACCGAACATAAAACTGAGGCGGTGTTTCTTATTGGCACAAGAAGGCCGCCAACGACATCTTTCCAGATCGGCTAGATGAAGGTGAGTTACCTGCGGGTGCAGCTGGACCTACCTTACCACCGACACATGCAGGAGGTTGCAGGGAGAGTAACCAAGTGCGTGACATGCCAAATACCAGAGACCAGGTCAAAGAAAACTCATGATGCTGACTAAGGTGGCCAAACGTATCATGCTCATGCAGGGAGATCTGCCCCCTGTGTGAAGTACCTGAGGACACGGCGCAGCACGCCATATTTTCGTGCACGAGGTGGATGTCACCGAGGGCGGCCTTGGAGTCGCGATTGGGACCAGAACAGCATGGTGGGTCTAATTTTCGATAACCCAGGGCCATAGTCAGACAATGAGGGACACGTCACGGTGATAATGGACGAGATAATCTGGGAAGAGAGGGAACGACTAGGAGCGACTAGCCACGAAGAAATACCCCCCAGACTTGAAGTAATGCTCGAGCCGTGCCGAGCATGTGGTGTGGACAAAGGTGGGATTTGGCTAGAAGGTCCCTAGAGGGCCGGAAATCCAGCACTACTCGGGGGAGAATATCGGTACGGCCTGCCGGGTGTCTTAATAAGATTTTTCAAGCCAAAAAAGGTGATCTAATATTATATTTACAAATGCTATATAAACACAGCAAGGCAGTAATACGAATATATAAACATGCAATATAAAAAAGGCGCAAGACAAGGATAAATACTATCCTCGTTTTCTTTATCATAAATGTAGAATACTGGTGTGATGGAATCGTAATAGGAGGAATCCGTATACTGTTGGTACGTACAGAAGATGAACTAACCAAAGTGATGAGTGAAGTGAAAAACTGACGAAGTGGGACATATGGCCTAGAAATGAACACCAATAAAACTGCTATGATTGTCGATCGCGCCAACAATAGAGGAGACATTAAACAACAGGAGGTGTGAAACGGCTAGAAGAACAGAACCTTAACCACGAAGAAGACAATAATACAACAGTATTCCAACTAGTATTCCAACTGTTCCTATATGGAGCAGAATGATGGACACTGAAGGCACGAGGCAGGGAAGAAACGATGCCTGTAAAATGTAGTGCAAGCGCAGAGTGGTACTAGTTTCCTGGACTGATAGAAGAACTAATGTATTTATAATAAGAAACATACACGAACCGCGAGGACTATCCTACTTTATATATGCACGTATCCCTAAATAATTTGGACACATAACGAGGACAGGCGTGACCTTTGCCACTCTTTATCAGGGGAAATGGAAGGTACCAAAGGGACGATCTGCAATACAATGGAGCGAACTCATCAAAATACCACAAAAAGCACTATACAACAGGCAACAAGAGAAGTCAAAAACCGAGAAAGATGAATCAGTTTGTGATCTTCGCATGATGAGCCACAAACTGAGTGAACGACAAATCCTCTGTCAAAAAGAAACACGACGAAGAAGACGTCTTTTTGAGAAAAAAAACTAGTCTTGTTATTGCTACCAGTTTTCTGGACTGCCAGAAGAACCATTGTCTCTATACCAAGAAACATAAACGAACCACAAATCCTCTGTCAAGAGAAATCACCACGAAGAAGTCTGTTTGATTAAAAAACTATAGCCTTGTTATTGCTACCAGTTTCCTGGACTGCCAGAAGAACCAATGCCTCTATACTTAGAAACATAGACGAACCACAAATCCTCTGTCAAGAGGAAACACGACGAAGAAGTCTTTTTAATTAAAAAATATATAACCTTGTTATGGCTACCAGTTTCCTGGACTGCCAGAAGAACCATTGTCTCTATACTAAGAAACATAAACGAACTACAAATCCTCTGTCAAGAGAAAACTATACGAAGAAGTCTTTTTGATTAAACAAATATAGTTTTGTTATTCCTGCCAGTTTCCTAGACTGCCTGAAGAACGAATGTCTCTATACTAAGAAACATAAAGGAACTACAAATCCTCTATCAAGAGAAAACATGACGAAGAAGAAGTCTATTTGATTAAAAACATATAGCCTTGTTATTATAGCCAATAATTTTAAGAGTTTTTATTTAAATCGCATAAAAACGCGGTATTCGTATTTATTAAAATTGATCTGTACATTCCCAGTTACTTTATTTTACTAAAACTAGACAAATATGGGGTTCGTAGATCCTCACTTGATTTTATAAGGCAGCATTCACTCACTATTACTTTTGTAATTCAAAACCGTTTAGTCAAGCTAATCAACATATTTAAGTGTAGTACTGTATGTAAAAATTATTTATTATTTAATGAAATTATACGCAGCCACATGTTTATTTTTGCAGTTCTTCTGTGTTTTCTATCAGATCCTCTAAATTATTAATTTTCATAATTCATTCTGGTTTTATGTAGTTCCACTTATTGCTTTGCTTATATGTCGAATGTATTCCAATTTCTACGTTTTTACTTTCCGAATAGGAAAGAATGGTGATCGCGAAAAAAACTAAATCCAAAGGAAACTTTGACTTTTCTAGTTGAAATAGACAATTTTTTAAAATGTGTGTGTGTCTGCAAACCAATTGCGCAAACGGCTGCATGGATCGAGACTAATTTTGGAAATTGGGTTTGTTATCACTATGGGACGAATAAGCGACAATTTGAACACACTCTATAGGATAAACTATTTAAGAATTAGTGTTAACAATATTCGTATCTTGCTGAAATGATTATCGTTTCTTAATAGGAATAAAACACACGTTTTCTGAAAATTTCATTAAAATACATCTGCGTTTACTGTTGAGTGTTCATTTATTTATGGCGGCGAGTATAGTAATAGTTACTGTATTTGTTACAATTTGTAACTGACTAACCACCTAAGTGTATGTGTTAGGACTTGCTACTCAGAAAATCGTCCCGAGTTTTCTAGTGCCGTTAATTGCATCCCAACGATAAATAGTGCCAAGGTCCTACCTGTCCTACCAAGCATTCGCCAGTCCGGGCCGCCCGGCGTATCTCGGGATATAATTGTTGGAATTTCATCATATTAACATTGTGTTATTTAAAGTGTATGCCGCATTTTTATGTAAAAATTAAGATAAAAGAATATCCAATAAATCCACCGTTTGTATTAAACATTAGTAAATATGTTTAATACAAAATTAAGTGCACTTATATCACTAAGTGCTGTGGTGTCAATTTTTTTTACAATATTGATAATGCCAATCTCTAGGATCGAAATTATAAAGCTGCAGTTATTTGAATACATCATTCATTAAAAATATTTTTTAGTATTAAAAATGGATTTGCATTGTCCTGTTAACTGCTCGCATCAATTTCCACTCTCCGATTAGGCCCCTGAAATTCATTTGCCCCGGCTGCCCGTCATTATTAATCCTGACCATATTGTTTCACCCACAACGCTGGCCTTTTTATCTCCAGCATATTTTTCATCTCTTTTGTCAACGTTAACAAAAAAAAGAGTAGTCATTAATGTTAAACCGGCAGCTGGGCGTCCGTCCAAACAATTTAGTATTGTCTTGCATCACCTCGATTCGGATTTATCTGCCGCGTCCAGGCGACAGCCCACACACTAAATTAGGCGCTGGAAGAATGCGCGCGTTGGACCCTCTCTCGTTTCAGATAAGGGGTTGATTCCCGTGGGGGGAATGTTTTATAAGGCTGTAGGAATTTAAGAAGTATTTGGACGGCGCGACGCGATTTTACGGTCGCATTTTGCATTTTCATGCGGAACAACTGAGAAATGTGCCGAGCGAAATTCCACGCTGCCGCATTGTGCATTTCTAATTGATTAATTTTTGCTTGTTTTTTTAAAGTTCTCGCATGTACTAGCGGAATTGCGGCTCTTATGGTGATTAATTACTACACGACTTATTAGAACTATTCACGGAGTATTATAAAATACATGTAGGCAAGTTATAATTATTGCCAGAAAATTAAATAACAATAACTCTGCTCGCAGTTTTCTCCTAAAATAGACGTAATAATAACAGCACAGCACACAAAAAATATATAGGCAGACAGGCGGCAATAATATATTTATTATTTTAATTAAAATTACCTGTTTAAAACATAATTTACCTTAAGTAATTTTTAGGTATGTAACAACGCATATATGTGGAAATTTAATATCATTTCATGTGTTTTATATTGAACAGATGGACTTATAAATATTATGCAAATCCAAAAATAGTAGTAGTATGGTGTACACTAATCATATTTGGGATTACTGGGAACATATATATCTACTACTATGTATACATCATTATTATTCTTTATAATATATTATGCCCTTAAGTAATGTTTAGGTATGTAATAAATATATATAACGCATATAATTGAATACTTAATATTATTTTGTGTTTTATATTAAATAGAATGCACTCATAAATATTATCCAAATACAAAAGTAATATTAGTATGTTGTACACAATTCACATTAGGAATTACTCGCAACATATATTTATATTATTACATATACATCATTATTATATTATATCATCATTGCTAATAAAATTCTTGATTATTTATGATTTGATTTATTACTAGCAACATGACATTAATTGCGCCATTATCTTCACTAATGCTTCCTAGTATTTATAGTATATTGCATACAAAACTTTGTCCATTTATGCACAAATATAATATATTCTTAGCCAGTACAAAATTTGGTTCTATATAACTTAATTATAAATAATAACATAAAATAAATCATTTTACATTAAATTATACAAGGTGTACGTGTGGTATATTACCATACCATAAACTAATTAAATCACAAAATGATCACAATTGTTAGGGAAAGTCTTTATTATATATTATTTTTTATTATATATAGAAATTACAGGGGTTTCATTGTGATATCAGTTGACTGTAAAAGACATATCTGGTCAGTGGTCACCACACGAGTTAACGAACAAATATAAATAAAAGTAATATACATTTTGATACATAACTGGAGGACAAAAATGTCATATACAGCATTAAATTAAGTTTTCCCGCAGCCACTTCATTTACAAGATATTTAAGATCAACAAAAACCTACCAAACCATACCAAGTAAATATAACAAGTTATGGAAAATTAAAAATTTCGAATACGTTGTTATCTTTATACGATTATAGCACCATCAAAATCCCACACCAAATATTAGTTGATAATTGTTGAAAATTGAAAATTTCCTAAGAAGCTTAATTAATCAATTAAGCTTCCGCTCCCGGCCGTTTTTGACGTCATTTACACATCACAAAAATCGTTTTAAGTATTTACATTTTTTTATTACATTGACTTATTAATCTTTATGGAAATCCATTTTTATTTATACGCACCAACTATTTTTGTGACATACAAATTACGTCAAAATCGAAATCAACTAGGGCTTTAAGGGAAAATAAGTTTATTTTTTTTAACTATTTGTTGATGCCTATTATGTGATGTAAAATTTGGTGAACGAACCGCGTGCGTAATAAAACGTTATTTCTTCTTTTCGTCCTGTATATGAGGATATTTGATAGCACAATGAATTACACAGGATTAATTAATATTATAATTACTTCTTTTCAGTAAAAATTTATTCTTAAGTTTCTTTAAGATTTGTATATAGATCTTTTTGTGATTTATTTAGTTTAGCGTATACCACCCCTTTGTCGGGTTAAAATAAATTCTTAACTTTAAAGTGAAAACTGAAAACTATATAATATCAAACCTGAATAAATTTAAAAATAAACTTTTTTCCGTTTGAGAAGTTGTTATAAGCCACACACGTAGTTTTCGCACTTCCTGATTTATCTCTTTTTGCCGGAATAATTGTAAGTCGTACGTGAGAAATTTGAAAGGGCGTGTTGGTGCATGGGCATATTTTAGAGGGGTTTTCAATCCAGGAGTGCAATACGAGCGGTGGTGAATGACTTATTTTGTCACCGCGGGGATTAGAGATGACAATACCTGCACAGATATTGCATCTTATGCGCCACCGGCCCACCTGAGTTGAGAGGTGCCATCTCCTTGTTAATAAATTATCCAGTACATGGATATAAAAGATCTCGGCACCGTTTTCATCTCTTTTTTTTTCACTTGCCGGCGTCCGAAAGCGAGATAATGATGAGTGTGCAAAGGAGCGGGCCTGCCTTTTACACTTGCTCTCAGAAATTGTGTAGAATTTCCAGGTATAATAATCTCCCCGTTTTCGGGTGCACGCATGGGAATTTCTTCATACAATTACCGACAATTTTTCAAAACATACAGCACGAATTTAATGACTGAAGATACAGTCAGTTCATAATTTTCGATTTTTAGTTTCATGTTTGCACAATTCTATGTTGTATAATTGTTTGCATACTTTTATGTTCTATTATTGTAAACATAAATAACAAGATAACAAGTAAAATATCTAGTGTGGGCACCACTCAACTTTCCGAATTATATTATTAATTTAAAATTACTACATTAAACATATGGCCTATTCGGCTCTCACACGGTTCATGTCTAGTACCCCTGTTTACATCTGACATATCCTATTATTTTGTAATTTTTGAGTTTTCGCTAAAATAATTCGAAGTAAAGTTATTCTCAATCATCTATAGAGGGATTATGTATCAATATGTTTATATCAGGACATAAACTTGGTTTAATTCATTTGATCAATTGATTTCTTTCGCGGTTTTTCATATGGTTTGATGCCGATCTTAGTTCCAGTCAGTGTTACCAAACGTATGATAATCATCGTACATGTACGATATTTTTGAATAAAAAATCAGCGATGTACGATAAACGATAATAACTTATTATCGTACGCAAATATACGATATTTTGAGGACTTGTAGGTTATTTGCACCATATTTTCATTTAATAAATATAAAATTTTCTATTGTTTAGTGGAGCCATCTTGGAATAATTTACAACTTAATATCGACCGTCAGTTGATAATCTACCATTTTGTTATTTGTTTTAGAAGTGTTTAGTAGTATATCATCTGTGTTTACAGACAAGTCTTTAGTACATTACTTCTTATTCCTTATTTGGTGAGCATAAACCTACGTTTAGTACTAGATAGTAATTTAATTTCAATATAACTTATATTATTTAAATTTTAATACACTGATGCTTCTGAATCTGCCGAAAGTAATTGTGAAGTTTCTATTGATGTTTAGAAAATTTTACAGTTCTTAGGTTTAGTCCAAATAATAAGCGCTTTATTTTATATTTCTCTGCATTTGCAAATGTGCTGTGTAGTCCTGCACTGTTCTCGATTAATAGCAGTAACAGTAATTAATTGAGAGAATGTTATCTAACTAGAATTTTATTATTTCTATAAATTTAAATATTACTTTATTTATATATGTATTTTGGAATATTTTTGTTTGTTGGTTCAAGTGATCCATATAAATTTTAAAATTTAATGTAGTTTTAAACATTATTTTGAAAATTTTGAATTTCGTGCCATTCTACGATAAACCAGTTAGTACGATATTTTAGAAGTAGGTCTCTGGTAAAGCTGTTTCCCGTACATATATCCAGTTTTGGCGAGTCTACATTCGTGTTTTTGACATATCCCTGCTTTGGTGGCGTTGGGAGAGATTGGCGATACAGTTCGAAGTCTGCCCAGCCTTTTCTTTCGTCTAAGGTGGAATCTTCGATAGACACCTATGTCTTCGGGCCACCACTAGGTGACAGGCATGGGTAGTGCCGGATTCACGCCATATATTGATTGCCTATCGGCTAAAGCAAACCACAGGTTCTGTTCCAGGAGGACTTGATCACCTGAAAGCATTTCTAAGCCCTGCTAGTCGCCTTGATATCAGTTAGTTTTTCTTGTCTCTTGTGGGGGCTGGCTCGGTGTCCGCCATGTCGTGTTTTGTGTCCAAATTCTGTCAGTGCATTCGAAAGTCGTTCGCGAACTTTTTCCCCATCACTGTCTGGAAGAAGCCCGTGAATGCAGTCCACGTGTCCTTGTCTTCTAGCATTCTTGTTCCCAGTTGTTCTAGTTGTGTCTCACCCACTTGGATCTATAGCTCTGCTCTCTCGGCGTACCATCTTGGAGAGTCATAGTGTGGGCCGGATCATCTAGACCGCCACAGTATAGACATGTTGGCGTGTTGCCTTCCCTGACCGGTGAAGGAATTTCTAGAAAACTCTATGTCCGGATTGGGCCTGCATGGTCCAATAATCAAGATCCCCATGTCTTCTATTGAACCAGGGCTCGATTTTTGGTACTGTTCTTCTGGTCCATTCGGCTTTGGTGGTGGTATCCCATCGTACTTGCCATTTGGTTAAGGTGTTCTTCCTTGCCGTATCACGCGCCTCTTTGGGTTGCTTGCCCTACTTGGTCAGTCGGTATTCTTCCGCTCTGTCTTCGACACGAAGGTCAGCCGATATTGCGGCGGCTAGGACCCCCACCGCATCGGTTGGTGGATATGGTCCTGTAGGCCCGGGCTATCCTGAGCGCACTGGTGCGCAGCGTTCCCTTGAGTCTGTTGGATGTGGTTTGACTCTAATAAGATTCCTAGGTATTTGAACTCGTTGTCTAGTGTTTGCTTAGTGCCTAGTATCCACATTGTGCCTCCTCCTGATCCTGCTGTTCTTGATCTCTTATTGGACAACTGGACTACCTCCGTTTTATTAGTCGCGATAGTGGGTCCGATGTCCCTCATCCACTTGTCGACATTTTGTTTCCCAGTGGCAACTTGGTTTTGGTGGGTTTCAGGTCTAGTCCTCGCGCCAATAGTGACAGGTCCTCGGCAAAGGCGATTGAGGTTGTTATTGGTGGTAGTGCTATTTGGAGGACGTTTTCATAAGTGAGATTCCATAATAGGCGCCCCAGGATAGATCCCTGCGGAACAGTTTCAGATGCACTCTTGGCCGGCGGGGTGATATTCTCAAATACTTGGATCAGGTTGGTAGCGTCTATGGACTCATTCGCCCACTTGGTCCTGGGTGGTGATGTCATACCCTGTATGTGGGTCCTGTGGGGTCGAGGCTGAGCGACCTTGCCTGGTGTTATGGTGTACGTTATGTACTGGTGGTCGCTCAGCGTCTCCTCCCCCAGCACCTGTCATCCCTGCACTCGCCTCGCTTATACGTTTATATAGGACGCCGAATTGTCACGCGTGAAATTCGGCGCTCCGTCAGCATTGCAGAGGTCGAGTGCAGTGGCCATTTCAATCACAGCCTCTCCTCTTGCGTCAGCTGTTGAATGTGGAACGCCTTGGCATTTAGGTCCCCTGCTGTCACCACCTATCTGCCTATGGCCCTGGCTGTCCTCTCCAGCGTGTTGATCAATCTGTCCTTATGCTTTTTGTCACAATTTGGAGAGAAGTAGCATGTTACGATTATCAAGTCTCCAATCGTAGCCCAGGCTATTCCGCACGTGGGTGAACCGCGGGTTGAGATGTACCCTTGGTGGCTGCTCAGGATCATGAGTGCCACGTCCCCCGTGGGCCCATCTGTCAGCCACGAGCAGTCCAGTTTCTTACAGTTTGACAATGATGCCGTCTGCACTTCTTGCGTTGGTGAGCAGTACTTGATGGGCTAGTCTGCTCTGCATTCGCATCCTGATTCGGGGGTTCTCATTGTCGGTTCTAATGACACTGACCACATTTTTGGTAGTGTGGTCCACCTCTCGGAACCTCCCCTCTGGGGGAGGGGCGATTTTATCTTTTGCTCTCTGGGTTTTTATATAATTGGAATAGGGGTATCCCTCTGCTCGTCTTTCCTTGTTTGTTCAATTTTGTTCCTCAACGATATTTGTATGGTAGTCGTGGAGTATTTGTTTTGTTCCTGTTGTAGCCATAAGCTCCCTGATTTGGTTCGCACATTGGTATATGGATTCCTTGGTATATGGATTCCTTGGTTGCTTCTAGGTTAATCGTTTAAGATCTTATGTAGTGTGTTATCCATTCGGTTTTATTTGACGGGACTGGACAATTTCGGACTTCGACAGTTGTGGCTATGTGTCAATTTGTCCATATTTAATATCTCTGCCCGTGAGTTCTTGTATAGTTGGCCCTGCTTTTTTCCCGATAGTTATGGATCTGAATTCTCCGTCTTCTAGTCTTATTACTGGTACTTCAGGGAGGGTTTTATGTCCGCTCCCGTTATTAGTTTGACATTGGTGTATGCCCCGGCCGACCAGTCTTCTTCCATTATTCTGGTGATCCTTTCTTCGTCTGTTTTTATTGCTGCCCTCTGTGGTGAATTCATATAGGCATCCAGTCTGCTCTTAATTTTCTCCAGTTCATGTCGCATTTCCTCCACTTCTCTGTCGGCTCTTTTCTTGTCAGCCTTGAGTGCCTCAACCTGTGCCCTCAGGACCTCTGTTTCGCTGCTTTGTGTTGTGTTTGCGGCTTTTTTTACTGACCTTAGCTGTCTTTCGTATAAGGTTTTCAGAGCTCGGGCATCTGCTTTGGCTTCTTTAGATACATTGTGGGTAGCCACTGTTGTACCGGTCAATCTCATAATTATGTCCTTAGCTTCTACCAGCTCCCTTATCGCGTTGCTTTGTTCGTCTTGTGTCTTTGAGGTTCTCGCTACTGCTGATTTCCGGCCTGGTGGGGAAGATGCTTTCCTCTTACTACTTTCTTCATTTTCATCTGAGAGTTGGGCTAATTCCATTAGCCAATCTGCTAAGGAATCGTCGCAGTGACTGCTTTTACGCGTCCTCGTGTGTTTAACCTGGGTCCTCGGTGAAAGGGTTTGGCTGTTACATTGTTGCTGTTACATTGTAGGTTTGGGCCTCTCCGATGCCTTCACTGACCTGCACTGGAGTATCTAGCCCCTGCGCCGTAAACATTGATTCTAATTTGTGGAATTGGGGCGGTCGCTGTATAGCGTGTATGTGCATTAACAATTGTGAGTTCAGTTGGAAAAAAATAGTCATACGAAAAGTAAGATGGAGTATGTGATGGCAATTAAATGTCGAGGTCGGAAAGAGCCAAGATCGGCTGAAGAGTTGGATAAGGGTGGCCGATAGGTCACAGGTGTGAAATGACTCGTTGTCTAACACCGTCGGGGTTAGAATAAAGCCAATAGAGGCTGAAGAGTTGGCCAAGGGAGGCCTACAGATCACAGGTGTTCGATACTAGGAGAGTCTCATCACACAAGGAGGAGTGCTGAGAATTGAGATTTTTCTGTTGCTTGGTTTTCTTTATCTGCTTCGTTTACGTTCTCGGGTATTTCCTTCTTAATAATTATCTAAATGTTCCCCGATGTCATTGTACTTTCCAGGTCCATTTGTAATCATATTTATTTTCATCGATGTCTGGTAGAATTCCTCATACATTATCTTTAGTTTTTCTATTGAACTGCTGCTGATGACTATATCGTCAACAACTCTTGGGCGACTAAGGTATACTCCGTCGATTTTAATTTCTTCCCATTTCATGTTTTTGGATGCTTCGAGCAGTGCTGCATTGAACAGTTTCAGAGATATTGTATCCCCAGTCGCACATCTCTCTTTATCGGTATTTTCTCCGGCTTGTCGTCTTCGTCAATTTTAATTTTCATATGTACATTCTCGTTTCTCGTTTTTATGAGGAGGAGGTGCAAGAGTAGTCATCGCACTCAATGAATAATACTCTTGCTTGTCGAGTGCCTCTAGGAATGACCATTTTTCGACACAGAATATTCCGAATTATTGTTAAAATTATTTAGACTTGAGAATTTAAAAAACAAACCTGTAACTATTTTATATAAAACGAAGTAATTTTTATGAAATTAATTTTAAGCAATTCCACGGTCCCGTTGTAATATTTCAAGACATCCTACATAAAGAAAATTTATAATTCTTCAAAATCATTGAATAATTCCCCCTTTTTTATAGCTATTATTATGTTGTTCAAATTAAGGAATACATACAGCGATGTAATTATAATTCACTTTAAATTATAAGAATGAAATTGCTGATGAAAATATTCACGTCCCATGTCGAAAATAATTAAACATGAGGGAAATGATGCTTATTAAGATAAATAGTTTGATGCGGCGCTTTGGAGTGCCCTTTTTTGTATCTACAATATGCTCATTACGGCCGAAATGGGAGGTTTGTCTTTGCCCGCTCTACAAGATAATTAATTAGTATTTGAATGAAGCAATTTCGGGAGTACAATGGATGTTGAAAATAAAAACGAGCATTATGTACGTTCAATTAACATGGTTCGGTGGAATTGGGGCGGTCGCCGTGTGGCGTGTGTGCGCAATAACAATTGTGCGTTCAGTTGGAAAAAATATATAGTCATACGAAAGGTAAGATGGAGTCCGTGATGGCAATTAAACGATGCAGGGTAATAAAGCATAGACGTGACGGCTCGATTCCTGGGATGAACGTTTAACAATTGCTACATCTTTTCGTACTCGCCTTTTTTTCACGTGTTTCCATCTTTCAAATGGATTTCTTTAGGTCCATTCCGCATTTAGATAATTTCGTTCGTGGAGTATTGTTTCCTTTCGGCATTGCTGCTTTTTTTTCGGCTCTTGTTCGATCACTTTAATTTCAATTATGTTTAGTGGACTGTGCACGCGGGGGAACGGGAAAAAGCTCACCGACGCGGATGGAGAGGAATTTCAGGAATCGATTAACATTAAAACTGTACGTTCAAATTATCTTCTCTTTGATGGTTCAAATGTAATTGACTGTGGCAAATAACTTTTTGAAAATAGAATTATCATTCCGCTATAATAGTCGTTATTAAAACATTTCAATTTCCTTTAGAGCATTAATATCAACTACACTGCACTGCAGTTACAATATGAATGAAAATTACAAAAGCTCAGCACTGGGCGCTTGATTTTCAGCGTAATACTGTTATTACTCTCAAAATCTAGCGCCAGGTTTCTTCAACAAATATAATTTAGTTAAGATCAATCTTATTAATAACGTGGTTTTAAAGAGTTGCACCAAACAAAAAACAGATATTAAGACGGTCTTACATTGTAAGACACTGCGAAGCTGCTCTTAAGATTCGGATTATAATCTAAATGTTAATTGAAAAAAAATATTATTTAATTATTAGTATGAAGAAATTATAAACTACACAAAAAAACACTGTTTAAATATAAAAATGGAAATTGGTATTAAACGCATATTTAATTCAATATAATATGATAAAATAATCTGTACAATAGCTAACAATTGAAAAAATATGGGTCAAATAATTTAGTTCACGATGAGAAGCAATTCGTGAACAATAGCAAGTCGAACAAAACTCTCAAAAAGAAGTGGCAATATGCAAAACAAAGGAGGCACGGTTGTTAAACTACTTGCGGGGCTTCCTGAAAATCCAGCACCCGTACCTGTTCGATTTCGACACGGTGTAGCGTTTTTGAATCGCATAGAAAAATCGGAAACGGTAAATCTCGTCATGCGGTCCGTATCGAAAGCGTACACACCCGTACCTGTCAAAATACGACAAAATATTTTACTTCCCGACACAATGCGCCGCGCGCTTGAATGTCGCAGTCCTCCTACCTGGGCAGAAGGATAACCGTGGAAAATGCGAAGCGCGCGATTGAAAACAATACACCATACAATGCCAGAATAGGTTTTGTTTACCTTGACACTACTACAGGCAGCGAATGTTCCCATTTTTTTTCGGGGCGACTGTGTCGAAAGGGCCCCGGCGCTAAATAGATTTCGTATGGTTTGCAGATAAATGCGATTATTTCGTAAACAAACACCGCGGGAGCCCCAAAAACGGAAACAAAACACAAAAGTTGACTTGGCAAGCGCATAAAATTGACGAAAAACGGATTTTGCGAAATGAAGAGTTGCAATCCTGTAGCGATGCACGATGAATTTTATCTGACAGCTTCAGTTATGCACCTTAGCTTGAAATTTTTAATAATACTATTAGACCTCTAGGAACATTTAAATTTTAGGCATAAAATACCACCCGGGTTTCTTTACAGTATTTAGAATTCATACTATTGTTTTCTTCAGTGAAAATTAACATAATATATTCCACATAACATTCTCTATTTATATATATATATATATATATATATATATATATATATATATATATATATATATATATATATATATATATATATATATTCATTTATAAATATAATTCCAACTGTTTGTTTTCAAATGTAACCTCGCAGTACTGAGAAATTTGTAAATTTCTAAAAAAAACAACAAGCGAGTAGTTACAAAACTATGATTAGCCTAGGAATAAATCTTTTGTTTCTGCACTAAAATGCAACACTTTTGCAATTAATTTTATTTGAACCTGAACTAAACAATTGTATCTCCACCATGTGAAAACATAATTCTAGGCGCGTATAAAGCTGGTTATAAGAGTTTTGAATTTCTTTTATAGGGATCGATAGAATGGTATCTCGGATACGATTTTTCAATATGTTTACATCATTTCGAATGGGAGTACTGTAAACAATTTCTTATAACCGGCTCCTCAAATAAAAATCAGAAATCGTTAGATCAGGGCTTCTTGGAGGCCATGTGACTGGTCCATTTATCTCCAAATTTCTCGTTCAACCAATTGACCATATGCCTGCTAAATGGGCAGTACAGCTATCGTGCTGAAAATATGCTGCAGCTCGATAATTTAAATGCAAATTATACATTTCCTCGTAGAAGAAGGTATTAAGCATTTGCAGATATGAAGCTTGATTCACAGTTTCCAAGTATGGCCCTATTATGCCATGGTAGAACAGTGCACCAAACGTTAAATTTAACGTAGTACTGGCGATTTGTAGTTTCTCTGAAACCTTGATTTGACAAGCTGCAGTGTAATTTTTTCTGAGTTGTCACTGTTTGGAATTAAATGTCGCTTCATTAGAAAATTTGATGTAGCGATGAAACGGATTCTGAATCGTATCAAAAATACGGGATCCAACCCATAGACAAAAGTAAAGACGTTTTGCATCATCATCTTCTTACTGGTTAGTATGGATGATATTGATGAGTTTCAAGGATTCCATGGATATGAGTCATACTGATTCCAGTCTCATGCGATCGTTTTTTTAGCGATAATCTTCAGTTCAGGACGAAGACTGTTGCTGTATCATCTTCATCAAGAATCTGCTTTGCCTTTTTCATATCCCTCGCACAACCGGAAGATAGGAACTTTTTTATTAGTTTTGTAGCTCCTTGGAGTGAAATGTGAGCTTCTGGATATTTTTCATGGAAAGAGTCGACCACATAGTTGATGCTCGCCCCACCTGTCCCGTAGCACTGAACTAGATAAATTCTCTGTTGCAGTATTAACATTCTAGCAGAATAATGTTTCATATGAAAACTTATCTGTTTAAAAACGTCTAACATTCCAAGGCTATCATAGTTTTGTGACAGAACGATAAACTGTGTCACGTTTTTTTTAGAAATTTAAAATTTTCTCAGTACTGCGAAGTTAAATCTGAAAACAAACAGGTACAACGAATAATAATAGAAGAAAAGGGATTTAATGTTGTAATTATGTATTACCATATTAAATCGATCCCTTTTCTTCTGTTCCTAACTGTTGTAGATTGTTTAGATTTTAGATTTATTGCAATTTTCTTAAGAAAAAGCGAGCGTTTAGCCTTGTTATACAACGCGGTGCTTTTATGAACGATTGCGCGGGTAGTTGCCCCGCGTCGCCGCCAACAGATAATTGTTTCTTCGGAACCGACAATTATCTCGGCCGCTTTTCCCGATGATAAAGATCGAAACAGCGTGCGGGGCTCAAAATGGTCTTATTGCGCGAACAAGAAGATTTCTAACAGCGATGCGGCGCGAGCGTAACGCGAAATTACCTATGCATTAGGTAAAATCGAACGCGGTCGACCGGCTTAACGAGACCACTCTAATTATCCGTAGTATGTGATAGAATGTTAATAAATAATTGGTTTGGTTGGTGGTGATAAAAAGGAGCGATCGCTGCGATTGCAATCAGTTTGTTGAAACAATTTAAGGTATATGTAAGAGGTTAGTTAAGTTGTCACACATATTTGAAGCAATATTGGATTCTATGAGATTTAAACGATACAAATAAAAAAATAATGATGATCGAATACAAGCAAAATATACTTTAATGCCTAAGAATTCAAGATTCGTAGTCTTAAGCAAACTACAAAATTGAGCCAAAGTCAAGTAGGCATCATTCGTTTAAAGAATAGAAAGCAAAATACAACAAAATCAAATATACGAACATATACGATATTTCACGCCCTTGTACGAGGGTTGATATTTATGTATTGAGAATTGGCAAGACTGGTATTACTATGTGCGATCCGACTATTTGTATTGTTAACAGTGAATTAAAATGTTTATCTTGGCCAAAACATGATTTGAATCGTGAACATTTTCGTGTGAGGAATATTTACCATTTGCAACGTGGATTATCTCAACAGCAGTATGCTGATCAACTTACTGTGAGTTTTGTTGATAAGACACCTTTCAAGCCCACAGTAGATCGATGGTTTAATTGAACGTGTCGAATCTTGGATTCATTATTATGAGCTCGAAACTAAACAGCAGACGCCATAAGAAATTGTTTATGCATTCAAAAACTATATTTTGGAGATACCTACTTCGTAGTGGAAAAACTGCTATGCCAATTGGTGGTTTAATCGAAAGCTAAAATGAGTAGGTCTTAAAGGAAAGTAGTTTGAAAAACAATAAAGCAGTTTCTACACCCCAATCACTGTTTTTGTTATTCAATCTCAATACATAACTAGCAACCCTCGTATACTGTCACAAATAAAACTAAAACACTGTATATAGTATATAGTATATAGTGGGTGCCCATAGGAAGAACTTGTCTAGTTTCTTATTCGCTGACAAGCTATTCTTCATCAAAACTGCTGCTTCTTATAAAAAGCATATTGTCACATATCTGTATTAGCAGTTGCGCGGCTAGCAAGCTTTAGCTTAGATGTCCTGATTTAGTCAGAATAGTCCTGCTTTCGAGCATGAATGAATATAAAATAGCCTTTAAGCGATAAATGATAACGTCCTGCATTGTTTTTCTATAATATGAAATTGACATACTTTAGTGCAAAATCAAGAAAAAACTAGTATGCATTTAAACTGGGTAAATTATATAAAATCGTTCCATAATATCTTACGAGCTGAGAACCGATATCTCTATACCTAACGTGCTCATTCGTATTGGCCATTCAAGCCGGGGGATACTCGATCTGGTGGTAGGAAATGTACTATATTTAGTAGGGTATGTTGTTTGCATTATACATGACTATATAGCCCAGGTTATACTATTTATACCTTAAAAGTACATTAACAATGGCGCATTATTGTAGAAGTGACTGAAATTATATGCTTTTAATGCAATCAGCTGATCAAACAATAACAAAGATCAGCTGTTTACCTACTAACTCTAAGAAAACCGTTAACATTTGAATCGCGAATAGCTATTACTTAATAATAACTCCCATGTTTTTATATTCACCACATCATCTAATTTTCAAATTATGACTGGTTTGCTTGTTATATAGCTGAGAAACGATATCTTTTTATTAATATCTTTCAGTTCACAAATTTATTAATTTCGTCTAACACCTGAGATACATTGCAGAATTAACAACTAGTAGTAGTTACTGTATTTGTTACAAATTCTGTAAGTGGCTTTCGATATTCGGGTCCTTCTGGCGTGTATTAGGATTAATTAAGTTAATTGTTTCCAAACGACAAATGGTACCGACTACCCTGGCAGTGATTCGAACCCGGGCCGCCCTTTGAAAGGCGGGGGTGCAGTGGTTCACTACAACGGTGTGTATTCACAACTAGTATATTATATTTGCGATTAATGTTAGTTGAAACATTATAAATAATAAAAACAATGTATCATCAGTTATTAAAATTTTCAAAATAAGAAAAATTAACACTTAACCGCCTATGTATCAAAATGCAGACGTTCGTAAACGATAACAGTCACTGATACCGCAACATTTCTTGTAGAAATATAAGTTTAAATTATTATTTATGTGCTGTAAGTAGCTTAAAATATTTGTTGAAGTTGGTATGAGTAATTAAACCACATTTTTTTTATATGTAACAAAATAATTTGTGTTACAAACATTTATTTGCTATTTTACAACAGATCTCAGTGACCGGACTTAGGTGGTTAAGGTTAAAAAAAACGTTTTTAATAGCTATCAGCCCTAGGGCGTTTTCGCCCTCAAAGGGAGAAGCAGAGAAGTATAGTCACCCGGTGTTTACCTTAACTTCACAGAAACTTCTGAAAACTGTAAAAGGTAATTCGCGAACTCTTGCTCCCCAATGCTCAGTACGAGACGGACCACTAGGATACTAAGCTGGTTCTAAGAAAAGTAAATATTCATATAAAAATAGCGTAAATAGAATGAAAATAATTCATTGTATTTGCGCCATTTGTTATTGATGATAGTGAATGTAGAAGAGAAACTAAATTTATATGTAAAATTAAGCACCAATGCAGCAATAATTGTTTACATTTATCAAAGAATTACACTAGATACAACGCTTCCAACTCAATTTATTATTTCAAAGAAAAACTCGACAGGAAAGTAGATTCTATTGAAAGAAACCAAGCTGCTATTCAAAGGAAAAAATGTATGTACTTTTTTTAATTAGAAAAGGTAAATGTTAGGAATGATTCTGATTAATTAATTACTCATTGTATATAGAACATAATAGATATAACAGGTGAACAATTTATTTACTTGTCAATCCCATTGAAGCGAACGTAATTAATGATTCTTAGTAATTATCTTAGTAGCCATCAGTAATTTGTAATGGTAGATATTATGCGGTATTATTACGGAATTCTATCTCTATTAACATAAAATGGGGAAATTAGTGCTTATATTTACAGACAATTACAAAAAAGTAGTTGCACTTCATCATATGTTTCATAAAGAGAGAAAACAATCTTTATTAGGCTATTCGCCAGTGGCCTTTCCACCATAGTAATTACAATGATGTTTGAGTGACAAAATAAAATAAATTAAATTAATTTTCAAAGTAAAAATAGAACACATTCTTAATATTAAACCTAGTTTATACAATAATATATATTATCCATTTGCCTTTTACATTTCGGTGTAGGCTAAACTATATAATAATAACATTAATATATTTACAGGTAAATATATTTATACATATCATCATACCTGGTATAGTTTTTCATATAACGTATGAGTTGGATGTTTGCGTTTTAATATTAGTTTGTTAGTCATTAATAGTCTGTCAAACCTTATTAGTGTCTTTGTTTATAAATTTTTGTTTTAATTTGTCATGTCTTTGCTTTATCGGTTCTATTTTAGTGGTGTCGTATAGTGCAGTATTAGAAATATTATGCAGTGGTATACTTGCATATTTTTATTAGACTTTTTTCCGTTCTGATTTCTCAATTATGTTCGTCATCTTGTTAGTTGCGTTGATGGTAAGAAGATGTGCGTAATCTAGTAAAGGTCTGCAGATAGATTTATAAATTTTAGAGGCGGCTGCTTTTCCTATCTCTCTATTGCTATAAGTTAGACAGCGGAAATGTTTGGCTCTAGCCGTCATTTTATGACTAATTTTTTTGAAATGTTTGTCTAATTTATATTTGTTGTTTATTATAATTCCCAGGTATTTGATGCAAGCTGAGGGATTAATTTCGGTTTCATTTATTTTGATGGTGGGAGATAGGGAGGATATTTTACGGTTGGGAATAAGCAATTGGCATTTGCTTGGTTTAGGTATTAATTTCCACTTATAAAAGCAATCATTGTGTTGTCGGTAAGTGTTCAGTACTTTGACATGTGCTATCAGTGATGTGCCATCTGAATATTGTAGAGTTTAGTTGTATAAATTTGAGTTTTCATTGATTACGTTGTCCTGACAAATGTCATGGCAATAAATATTGTATAAAAGCGGAGAGATTGGGGATTCTTGTAGAACTCCTTGAAGTGTCGTAAAAGTCTTTGTAGTATTGTTTATTCTAATAATATATAATAATATTTCTGTAGTTTTCTATTGTTGAAATTTTGGGTAAGGTGTATTTATTACATACCCCTAATGGGTGCAGTTTGTAAATCCTTTATGCCATACGGAATCAAAAGCTTTATTTATATCAAGAAATAATGCGTTTGTTTCATATTAAATAAATAAAAATGCAGACTGGTCTGTTACCCATGGCGACTAAATTAACAACTGTTTCAGAGTTGGTATGCCCCAGGCTCCGCGAACGCTAGTGTAATACTGCCTTATGTCAAATGTCACAATATATATATATATATATATATATATATATATATATATATTTTATTAAATTTTAAATATCGTAGTGACAATTATAGAAAAGAATAGGCCACGCTTACAAAAACTGGCCATTTATGGTACAGGTTTAGAGAAACACAGTATGCAATATGCCAAAATTATTAATTATTATTTTTTTTTAAATTTATGAATTATGCATAATAACCCTTGTATTTTTAGTGATTATTTTATTGCAATTTTCATGCGGCTAGAAATAAAAAATAACTAATGATACATGGGCTATTATACAAAATTCATAATTTATTTATTTAAAAAAAAATATGAATTTTGTTAGTTATTATTTTATTGATTTTTTTTTCAAGCGACATGACGAAATTTGTTTCATGCAGCTTGAAATTTTTTTAAAGCGGCTTTAAATAAAATAATAACTAAAACTTCATGGGTTATTATACAAAGAGGAAATTTTTTTTGGAAAAAGAAAATTCAAGCTAAAAATATTCATTTTGTATAATAACCCATATATCTTTAGTGATTATTTTATTTCAAGCCGCTTGTAAAATAAAATTCCAGCCGCTTGAACAAAATACTGCCAAACATGTCAAAAATTTCGAAAATGTAATTCGGAAGGTCGTTGGTGCGCACACCAGATATTTCTTAAGTCAATTCCTTTTTTCCTGACCAACCGTTATTTTTTTCTTAGATAATCTCTATTATCCTGTAACGGGGCATTTTAGGATGCAAGAGTATTTTATTACCTTATGGTAAGTATGGATAATGTAATCGTGAGCATTTTTTTAAATTGTATTTGTATCCTGTTTATAGGTTCCCTGATTATTTTAAGACCATTATAGGATATGTCTGTCGCCTCTGACAATTTTGTGGCACGATAATTTTTACCATTTTGTTTAGTTATACCAATAAACTACTAGTATATTTTGATACGAAATGTTGCATATAGCTACTACCTTACGTAACTGAGTCTTGCTTAGTTTTTGGTGGAAATCGGTTAGAGGAAAGTCTATTTTAACCAACTACCATTTACCAAATTTTATAAAAAAAATAACACGATGTTTACTAAATTTTCTATAACGTATTTATTAATTATTTCGAGTATTTTATCGTAACGAAAAATCTGTATCTCTGGTTTTTGTTTTTTATCGATTAAAAATTAATTGATAATACATATTATAGAAATTAAAATATTTTGTCTTCCGCGATTGTTATTCAAATCTGTATATATTCCTAATTTTTAATTGTACGTCATTTGTAATTTTGATATTTTCAACAACAAAAACTGTTTCGAATTTTTTGAAAAATTGATGCAAGCAATGTGTATTTTAGTCAAATATACCTACATTTCTTTTTCTAGTAGAATAAACGAAAATTTCCGATAGCCTAATAAAGATTGGTTTCTACCTACACAAAAATAAATAAGAATTTTGTGCAAAATTTCGTAAACATTGTGATATTTATTTTTTCAAAATCGGAAAATCGCAGTTGGAAAATGCATGGATTTTGTCCCGTTCGATTTTCATCAAAAGCCATATACAAAATTTGGTGTAAAATATCATGTAGGTTTTCCGGAAAATATTTAGACATACATACATTTTCCGAAATGGTCTTAAAATGAACAGCGGAGCTAATAAATTTGCGCAAAAGAATGGAAGAAAAAATTATTCCATACAATTAGAATTTTATTTATTAAATTTTTGTAACAAAAAAATTATCTATACATCGTATATATAAGTAATAATGAATCATTCAGAATTTAAAATTACTAGTGTATAAAAATTTTTCTTCGTTAATAATAATAATAATAATAATATGGATATTTTTTTGAATTTAGCCATTATTCCATATTCAAATCTCGATATCTAGATGATGAAATATTTTTATGTCACATATTCATATGGGGTATTAATAATAGTAATAGTAATTACTAGTAATAATAATGATTTTGCAACAGAAAACAGCTTTTCAATTATGGGCAAATGATATAATATTATTTAAAAATAATTATTAAAATAACAATCATTCAAATAAAATAATCTGGAATTTTAAAACATATAAATAAATTCCTAATTTATAAATTAGTATTAAATATGTCCAAATGAATCGATTTATGCACTTCTTGGTACATGTGAATAGTTTCATCATGTCAACATTTTTAATTTGATCGTTCAAAGGAAATAAATTGTGATTTCAGCTAGATTTCTGCTGTTACTAAGAGAAGCAAGTTCAAATCGTTTAAAAAATCTTGGTAAGAATTGATCATAGTTTGGGTAGTATTGTTTTATTGTTTGACAATATTTTGTATTGTTTTGTATTTTTATGTTTTGAATTCAGAATCCATTCTTGTTTTATATTCGTGTATTTTGTTGTTTGCTTTCAATATGATGCTATATTTTTATTTGATGTTTTTATTTTGATATTTTAAATTTTATATTAGATTTAATTTAACAAATAGTTTTTCTCTCTATAGATAAGATGAAAATATTTCTGATTTTTTCTCCAACATTACCCTAATGGGCCATTCACAATAAGCGCGGAGTGGTAAAGTAATGGGCTATTCACTCATTACGGTATGAAAGTATCAGAATTAAATAAAAAATAAAAACTGTTTTCCATATTTCTAATACAAATTATTTATCCTCTTTGACTATTCGAGAAATACAGTTATATAAATAATTCGGCAAATATTTAAATCGAGAAATGAAATTAGTGCACCTATAAGATATTTACCAACATTTCTACGAAAAAGTGAAGAGAGGGAAATGTTACGTTTTAGTCATTACAATACCGGAGCAAATTACATTTATTGTTAGATGCGTGAATATAAATACTTTAGCGAATCAAATTGATTTCAGTGAATATTATTTATATATAACATTCTCAAATTCCGATGTTGATATTCAAAATATCAGGTGGCGACTGCGGTATATGCGAGGCAAAAACATTGGTTTTCAGAAGGGAAAGTAGATTATATAAGGCGCTTTTATCTAAAAACATTATTTACAGATTCACTGATTTATTATTACTTATTATTATCGCTGATTATATATTATTGACTAATGAGAGGCAACAACAACAGTTTAATTCCAGTGCCACGGTTATTTTTTTTAACTTTAATCTAATGATTATCTCAGTCATCAACTATGTATTATAATGTATATCATTTATACACATTACTTCATCTATACACTAACGCACACTGACTATGGACAGACACACTACCCATGGATTAATAGACCCGAATTCCGAACGGAAAAGAGTCTATTAATACCGGACTGGAACTGGTGACGGAGTGGACACAGTGGCTTCAGACCGTTGCCTTAGACCACTGTGCCACGACCGCCCCCATGCGAGGCAACAACAAATATTCTGCGCTCTTTGACTCTCTATTTTCTTTGAAATTTACATGTTGTATTATTTAAAAAAAAAAGAAAAAAAAGACCTTTATTAGGCATAACCAACACACACAATCAAACAACTCCCCTGTACAAAATTCCATCAAAAACAATAAAATTAAATATACAAATAAAATGTTTATGTTATTATTATTTGATGCTAATTGCTTTAGAAAATGAATGTAGTAAGTAAAATACTATGAAACATCAGAATGTATCATTTTTCTAGCTTTAAAAAACCATGATAATTAGATTAAAAAAATACGATGTATTTTTCAAAATATATATAATATATACATATATAATATAATATATATATAATATAATATATATTAGTGATTGTTAAGTAGAAGCTGAAAAAACATGGTACCTACTACCGGAATTTTGTATATACATTTTTTTTTATTTTGTCAGTTTAGATTACATCTACAATTCCCCTGACGAGAAGTTTGTTTCAATAAGCTTTTATTGATGTGAGTGTCTATTAAGTTTTTTTTTATATGAGCTTAAAGGATTAGGTAATGAAATTATGTCTCTCGATATCAAATTTTTAGCTAAAGGAGATTTGGAAGCAAGGAAATATGAAATGGAATATTGTCTTACTAAGAAATTTACCCCATTATTTTACAAACAAATATTGATGTCAATTTGATATAGTTTTCCAAATTGTGTGCTAGCACAGACAATCTTTTTAACACTGCATGTTCTCATTGAGACTAGAGATATTAGTGTCTCTAAACTTAAAATAATGTTTAAAAATTATCTCAGGAAAGAATAAGTAGTCTTGCGCCTATTTTAATTGAACATGAAATAACAAAAAGCATGAAGTCAAATAAAATAGCTACATTTGCGTCGTTGTATGCCAGACGAATGTTCTTTCTTTCGAATTAATAAGTTCATGTATTATTTTTCTTATATTAGTTTTTAATTTAAAAAATTAATATAATTTATAACAAAAAAAAAACACTGGCACTTTTTGATCAGTTTACTTTAAGAATATAAAAATAAAATAAGTTTTGTGTATTTTTTTCTAGTGTAGTAGCTTATAAAATTATTCCAGCTTAATTCTGCAAATTAGTTGATAACAATAGATTTAAAAAATATTGAAGTACATTTAAGCCGTTTTCGTTTATCGTTCGGGAGTTGTTCTGGGCTGGTCTTAGCTGGCTTATAAGAGCCTGGAGCAGCTCCCGAATGATAAACGAAAGCGGTTTTAGAGGGTCTACCGGTTTAACTGACAATGGCTTGTATATTAGGGTGGAACAAAAAAGAGGTCAATAAAAAAAAATCCATTTTTTCCCATGAGAGTGATGAAAAGTTATCTTTTATAGTGATTATTAACGTGTAGAAACCCCAGCTCGGTAAAATATTCTTGATGGTTCTTCGCCAACACTTTAAACTTTCTCATTTCTCTCAATACGAACCAATTTTTTTCCATTTTTATCAAGGCAGAGTGGTTGAAAGTTGCCTTTTGTAGTTATGAAATCATGCAAAAAAAACCTGATGAATAAAAGAATGTCTTGTGGGTCCGCAAGAACTTTTAATTTTATAATTTGTTTCAATTATACTTCAGTCTTATGACTTTTATGTACCCTATACCAACCTACTAGAGGTATATTTTATACTTATTAATAGGGGCCTTTGAACACTTAAGCCCGTATGACATTATCTAGTTTCTCATATCGTTTTCGATATAGTTCTCGATACAGACACAAACTACATAGTGTAAAGCCCGTATGACATTATCTAGTTTCCTATATCGTTTTATATATAAGAATTGATATATTAAACTGTATAACTATTTCTAAATGGAAAATTAATATTTTGTATTACGGTTCTGTTATTGTTAACTGAATTTATTATTATTCCGCCGCTGTATCATTTTCTACATGAGTGTATAACATAACATAACTGCATTACTTTTCAATTACTTCTTTAATGTCTGTTTTTTAAACCTGTATAAAGCCCATATGACATTATCTAGTTTCTTATATCGTTTTCGATGCAGACACTATGTAGTTTGTGTCTGCATCGAAAACGATATAAGAAACTAGATAATGTCATACGGGCTTTATACTGCTTTTAAAAACAGACAATAATGAAGTAATTGAAAAGTAATGCAGTTTATTAAACTAAAAAGTAAACATCGATAGGTAATTTATACTTGATATAATAACAATTACAGTTTTTGCGGACCCTCCAAAACTATTCTGACAACAGGCACAGTTTTTAGGAGCGTTTTGTGTTGCTAAACGCAATTTTTTTTACCCTGCCCAAATAAATTTTGAAAATTGATTGTTTGTATATGAAGTATTTTTTCCCCTGAAAATTGAATAATTTAATAGGGCGGACAAAAGTTACCGGCGCATACCGAGGACCAGCTCTGCTTCTACTGCATGTAATGCATTACTAAATTACACTATCAAATTAATTAGTACCATGCTAACTTTTTTTGCAAGGAATTTTAGGAAAATAATGTTCATTACCTAAATAATCAGCATAAGTGTAACTAGTCTAATTTTATTATCACGTCCTTGCAAGATTCCCACTCTCGCATCTATGTTTTGTTGCCGTTTTTCTGTTCGTTGTAAACAGTGAATTGAAGGTGTAAGCATTAATGGTATTTATTTAATTTAAAATAATGTTGAAATATTTTACATAATGCGTTTAAAATTTTCGTACAATGTACTCATTTTATAAAAATGTAGTAAGTACAATTTTCTATTGTCATTATTAACGAATATGATGGCACCGCAATTAACATTAATCATACTTTGAGGTCATTTATTATCCATATCATTACGACCAATGTATTTCAATACTTTTGTAATCCAATTTGGTCTATGCTACATATCTGCGGTTATACCAAAAATTATTAGAGCTAACGCACAGATTTTATATTTGAGTTATATGGGCAGTTTGTATTTTGACTATGACAGTATTGAAAATAGTTATCAGCATAATATATCGGTTAACATTGTTTATTTATGATAAAATTAACTCTACTATCATTCAATTCCTTTGATTTATTTTTAATTATATTGCCACGCATGTGTCACAGCCATGTAATGAGGAATAACAAGAACACGAAGTATTACGATTATTATCCTGAGTGGTATCATTATTATTATAAACCAAATTATTCAAATTCGATCATTATGTAAAATTGAACACTTCCATACGCAGCCGATATAGATGTACCCGGCGTAAACACGGGACCGTTTGAAATCTATCAATTAGTTCTACCACATTGATAAAACCATTATCGAAACCACTTATTAATCCGTATACCACTTATATGCAATATTGAATTACAACGTTTACATGGGGAGCTCCGCCCAGACTTCAGCCAAAAACAAACAGACGTACGTCTCAATCGGACGGCTAAAACCCCCGCCACCACCGCCGGCCAACCAGCGTCGGATTTATGAAAGTCGCCGCCCCCTATACCATTGGCGGTGACATTGAGTGAGACGTAGGAATCTCGACGTTGGAGCGAGACAAGCGCACTGGCAACGCGAGTTGATCGATCCAACAAGCTTTTTCAATAACCCGCGGCCGATTTTTTTCGCGTGTACACTAAAAACTGCACGCGCGCGTTTTGTTATTAACGCATATAGCAGATTTTCTAATAAAATTGTGTTTTTGTATGAAGCGAAAAGGGCATGTGCGGCGAGTGGAAGGCAGAAGGGTCATCGATTCTGCTCGAACGAGACTCGAAGCGCATCGCGCGCAAGAGTGAAACAGATACACCGGCTGGGCGGGGCTTGCATCTAGACTTCAAGTAATAAAGATGACTATTTTGAAAACTCACTCAGTTTGACAGGGTACTTACACAAGTAAGCACTTGTTTAAGCATACTTAGAGAGAGCAAGTTTGAAAGTGCGTGTTACCCATTGCAGAGTAAACACTTGTGGTCGGTGGACTTTTTTTCGATCATCCGTATGTGCATGAGTGTTTTATGTTGTTCCGCAATATAGAGCTGAAGATGGCATTCGAAGACAGATCGAGTCCGAACACGGCGACAGGCCCCAATACGGAAATCAGCCAGAACTCACCGAACTCGCCGGAATCGACGCGAACGTCGCCGTTCACGTGCACCACGATACAAAAACCACAGACGTACATCTCGCCACCAACGTCGCCAGCGATGCACCCTTATATCATACCGAAATTAGAGCAGGAGCGCAGTTTTTTGAGGATTACATCGTATGCGCTTTCTAGTCCAAAACACGAAAAGGATGACGATTCATCGCAGCGCAGCTACAGCCCCAACGCGATGATGGGCAATTATAGTCACTCGGAGGCCTCCACGTCGCCGCCCCCCAACGACGAGCCCACCATACAAACCCTCAAGTATTCAATAACTAATATCTTACAACCGGATTTCGGTAAATCAGCGCTGATGCGCACTAAAACATCGCCGAAGATTTCGTTTAAACCCTACGAGGAGCGTAAAGGCTTCGCCACCGCTACAGCCCCGCTTGGTAGTTTATGTCAGACGGTTTCACAAATCGGGAAGGTCAACCGGACGCCCGAGCCGATACCACCACCGCGTGAACCCAGCCCCGCTAAAAGCATCCCCGACGAGGGCAAGAGCGAAGACGGCAAGGTGCCCACTCTGTGGCCTGCGTGGATTTACTGCACCAGATACTCGGACAGACCTAGCTCAGGTAAGAATCACAATTGATATGTTTGCATATTATTATGAACAGTATAGATTGAATATATTTTCACACATTATCAGGATAGATTTTTAAATATAAATATTTGATTAAATCTAGAACACGTTCGGAAAATACATATTATATTAAATATTGAGTTCAACCAAAACGTGTGTAATAAAAACTTGTTAATATATTTTGCTTACAAATAGATGTAGGGTTTAAATGCAGGCTATTAATGAGTAGTTTTTTATCTAGACGTTTTTTCATTTATTTGTGCATAATGTATATTTGTTTTGTACACTATGTTTTAAAAATCAATAAATTATTAATATTAATATGTGAATTCGGGGAGATTTTACGACATATTGGGTCGCTCCTCCCTGGCCATTATCTCGAGATAACACAGGAAACTACAAAATATTCCTAATCTAAGATACAGATTTTAAGGCTGAGTTGTATAAATATGAGTTAGATGTAGCTCGTAATTATACTTAATCCAGTTATAGATATTGTATAAATTGTTGTTAATTTTGCCCTCATGTACATTTTATTATATGACGTTTGAATTGCGGATTAGAAATAATATCGACATAGCAACAAAAAAAAATGAAATGCTAGTATTAAGATCAATATAATTACGAATAACAAGACACGAAGTATTACGATTATTATCCTGAGTGGTATCATTATTATTATAAACCAAATTATTCAAATTCACGAATTACACTACTCAACACACAGTAGTGTAGTTTTCCGCGATATCAATATTATTTCTAATCCGTAATTCAAACAAGTTAAGATAAATACCGGATGATTAAACTCCTCTGAGCTTCTCCCTTGAGCTGCGGAAAAGCCTCACGGCTGATAGTCCAATAAAGATAGAAGTTTTTTGTATATTCTAAAAATATACAGAAACATAATAAAATATATTCAATGCTAATTTCCGTGTTTGAAAATATTTTGTCCTGTCGCATTTTAATGGTATTAGATAACAAGCTTTGATAGCTTCTTGTCATTAGAGACTTTATGAGTTGAAAATTAATCGGCTCATTAAACCGATAAACATTCTTGTATATATATTTTTCGGGGCAAGCGAGTGTTTTGAGAACGGCAGCCGTTTATCGCAACCCTAATGCCCCGAATCCATCACCCCATTGTTTCCAACGTCTAGGGCAATTAGTTTCGTGAGCTACCGCTTTTAAATCCAGCACGATAAGATCTCGGAATCAAAACAGTCCATTGTTCCTAAATTAGAGAGCCGTTCCGCATGGGCAATTAATTGGCCGCGCGCATTTGGTTGCCTAGGCTGTTCAGCATAAATCATCGCTCTTTAAACAAATTAACAGCCAAACAAATTAATAATGGGGGACTGCGATATTTCCTAATTGTGAGTACTAGTTTTTAGTGCTAGCCAGCCGCGGGCTTGATTGTTTTAGGAGCGTGTAATTTATTTTAATTACGGCCGGGCTGCGGATAGGAAAGCGGTTCCGCCGGCTTCGCGTGGGCTGCGAGAACTGATTAAGATTTTTATTATGTGCTAAATATCCCGTTTCTACGAATTAAAATTGTGTTTCGTTTGTTTTATTATTGTCTTAGACCGGAGGCTTGGCGTTTACATTTTCGTTTTTGCCCACGCGCTCGACCATAGAATGGGAAAATTGTTTTATATAACTGTGAATGGTATTTATTTGAACATTTAATAAACATTAATGCACCTATTGAGCAAAGAGAATTCAATATCCTTGATTTGAATTAAATTGAATTTCATTTATATATATATATATATATATATATATATATATATATATATATTGTTTTATTGTTTTATTTTATCAAACAACTCAATATTTTAGATATTGCACCCTTACAACAAAAGTCATGTTGATTTTATAGAAGGATGGGATCATATTTATACTTTTAAAAATGTTCATATATAGTTTTAATTTATGAACATGTTTAAGAAAAAAGTTTAAAAAATTATAAAGGAACATGTACATGAACATATCTTTTTGTTACTTCACGAAAATAGGATTTGAAATTTTTTCGGATTTATTCCGACAAGTTGAGATACAATATTCAATGTATTTCAACGTTTGAAACTTGTATCATAAATTATATAATAATGTATAAATTAATGTAATAATGTATAAATTAATGTAATAATGTATACATTGATATAATAATGTATAAATTGATCAGTTTGAAATTGAATATGACTATTTATGAATATATTTATGTCAATTTTGTATAAATAGACTAGTTCAAAATAAATAGTCTCTAATTTGTAATAATCGCTTACACGTACAACTACAGTAAACTTACAATCTCCATAAAATAATGGTTGAATTTATAATATCTGAACCTATAATGAGCCCGAACTCAATTTCATGTAGCAATCTCGTTTCCGTATTTTTAAGGTGTGAACAAAGCACATTTGTAAGTCAGAGCCCGTTTATTTCGCCAGCTCTGGCTTGATATTTGCGCGCTCGGGTCGTTGGAATCAGATGCATGTTTCAATTTATTTCGTTCACGCCACGAAAATATTCCTGCAGACATTTTCGAGCACGTGCAAATAAAACAAACGCCAGCTTGATCGTGAGAGAAATTTCAAGTTTTCCAAGCCTGCCTTTCAAAAACTGGGAGCGCACACGTGCAGTTTAAACGGAAAATAAAGCGTGGAAAACGAGCTTGGTGAACAGTTTTCTGTAATTCAGTCTGAATATACAAAATTTATATATAATTTGTTTCCAAAATTCGGGGAAGATTTTCTGAAGTAGCTAGTTCTAATACTCACATACACATACACATTCGGCGCTTTCGTTTAGCATGGTATATCATTGCTAGTCGCCCCCGTGGCGTGCAGTATCGCTCAGGTCTAGCGGTCGTGCGCCGCCGGTTATAAGAGCCGAGGTAGAATTATGCGCATCGCAAGCGGCAAATAGAAGAAACAATAAGCCCGTACCAGCCCAGAGTGTTAAACGAAAGGCACTGACAACACACGGCAGAAGGATCCCCGAAGATCGATATCTAGTTACAAATATATAACTAGTACTACTATTTTTTCTCTCTAAATACTAATCGTTTTTCTGATTTTGTAAATACTAGTATATTCGATTTCTATCTTTCACGACGGAAAAGCCGTCACGCTGATAATAATAATAATAATAGATTTTCTGGTGGGGTAAATACAAGTATATCCCTTCCTTATTTTATTTTTTCACATCCCAACAGAATATAACATTCCAGTTACAGGGATTACAAAGATGAGAAATTTAAACTTCAACTTAAGGTATCTTATGTACAAATTAAGTAATTCTTCTAAGAAGTAGGCTATTCATTTCGTTAATTATAAATGTACTCGGTTTTTGTTAAAATTAAATAGTTTTAACTTTTTCGTCTTCACTTATATAATTTATGTTCCGCTGATTTTGACAGGTACAGACAAATTAAAAGTAATCATCGACGTCTAGATCGATGTAAGTAATAAACATTGACATAACATGAATTTATATCGATCAGAAAGATTAATTATCGCGATTTAATTTGCACCTTAATATATTTAATGGGTTTTGAAATAATGTCTATTAATAAAACAAACGTCGATATCGCTTAACTTTGATGTTTTAACGGTTTATTTCCATCGTAATTATACAGGTATGTAATGGATATAAATCTTGATAGCAAATTAATAAATCAATTAAAAATCAACAGTTTTGCTCAAATTGAATTATACGTGTCGAATAATTTTTTATGACTTTTTCTTGTAAATATTAATGTCATCTACTGAAAATAACTTTAGTAAAGAATATTATTATAGAAAAAATAATTTAAATATATGAGCCTGTGACAATGAAAGTGGTGTAAGTCACATTTGAATTATTTGAAAAGGAGAAGGTTTTCCGTTTGGTATTTATGTAAATCGACGTACGCAGTTACATTTTTATTTATGTTTCATGTCTGTAACTGCGCACGTCAATTTTCATAAATACCAAACGGAAAACCTTCTCCTTTTCAAAACAATTCAAACGTGACTTACACTTTTTTCTCACAGGGTCATATTTGTATAGAAACTGAGAAGAATCTCAGTTCTCGTTTTAAAATATTGTTGAATAAGTTCCCTAAGCATTCGAAAAACTACTAAATAAAATGATTAAACTAGAAACTCTGTCAATTATGTATATAAATCAACCTGTCTAAGGTGGATTAACTAAAAAAACTAAAACATATGAAAAACATCTAGTCATCACATGTAATACATAAAGGGTTGATTTATATCCGCCCTTGTTTTAATATACCTATATTTTATATCTAAATACTTCTCCTCGTAACTGCATTAGCACTGGTTTTATAACACGTAAACCATTCATAACTAAGTCATTTGAAAAATTCGTATGATTAAAATGATCTTGATAAAAGTAAACTGTTATAGCCATCAATAAATATATTTTTCGAAACGAATGCGTAATTTTGACATGGGGAAAGCGCGCTCGATAACAATTTTATTGCACCGTATATTTAAAGTCCGTCAGGGAAAAAGCGCCTGCCTGATTATACACGTTGCGCAATTAATACACCGTTGGTAATAACTACTGAACTTTAATAAATAATAAAGGGAAACGGCAGTGTATTTACTTATACGTGCAATTAAAATCAAATAGAAATTACAGTGCAGAGACCGTCTATTTTCCTGACGCGTGTGGTAAAGCACACGTGGAAACGCCGCATTAGCAATAATTAAAATAGAGGGGGCCGTTTTTCTAATTAATAGAAAAGCAATTAGGGAAATTGACTGTTATTTATCGGCATTGCCAACCGCGATTTTTTCTGCGATGAAATATTTAAAGGCCGCCGCGTCGTCTGTAGGTAAACACGCGAACGTCGGTAATTATTTAATCGAACGCTTAATTAATGACGGATCGATATACAACATCGAGCTTTCTTCCCAAAATACACGCTTTTAAAAAGCACTTATCCCCACGTTGACAGCTTAACGCGGGCGCGCACAACCTTTTCGCGCCCCCGCCGAATTACTTTTAAATTTAAGTGCTTCAGCGAGTGATTGATGCGCCGCATCGGCATTAAACTTAAAATCCTGCTGAAATCCGCTCCCGAAACGTTATTTATTTACGAATAACTCATTACGCCCAAAATAACGAGCAGGGCGATTTTTCCCAAAGGCCATAAGTCAAGTGCCGGTTTAATCATGTATTCATAACGGCCCCTAATTGGGACAATTGTGCGGAGCAGTTTAGCACAACGCAGGCAGGACATTAGTCCGTTATTAACCTACTCGAAATATATATTGTCCCTTTTGGGGCGACATAAGGCGCGTTATTAGCAACCCATTTAAACCAACCCCATTCACATTACAACAACCTTAATGTGCTCCAGTTGATATACAAACATTACTTTATGTAAGAGACCATAAACGCCACCCCATTATGTAGCTTATTAAAACCATACCCTTATATATCTAATGAAATATTATTTTTTGTTTACAGGTCCTAGATCTAGACGTATGAAAAAACCCACCCCATCCGGCCCGAAGCCACCAGCTGAAGACAAGCGTCCACGCACAGCATTTTCCGGCGCACAACTCGCCAGATTAAAGCACGAATTTGCTGAAAACCGCTATTTGACAGAAAGACGCCGTCAACAACTCAGCGGCGAGTTGGGGCTGAACGAGGCGCAAATTAAAATCTGGTTCCAGAACAAGCGTGCGAAGATAAAGAAGGCTTCCGGACAAAAAAACCCGCTCGCCCTCCAGCTCATGGCGCAAGGACTTTACAACCACTCAACAGTGGCGTGTGATGAAGATGAACTGGGCATGTCCATGTCCATGTCGATGCCCATGCCCACGTAAATAAAAACAATAATATTTTTATATAAAAAAATAAAAATATTACGTTTTTTTTTGAGTGCTTAACCCCGCTAACACACTAGATCTCAAAGTATCTGTAAATATTTAAATTAATGTAAATAATTATTAATTTATGTTGTAAAAATGTACAAATTTGTTTTACATAAAAAGCTTACGTAGACCTGCTAGATTAATCGAAAGAGGCGTTATACAAATATTTGCATTATAGCCCGGATTAACGATTAAAAATAGACTGACTTAAATTTAGTTGTGTGGACTATTTAAATAAATGTGCAATGTTTCCCTGCCAACTTACTACTATTCCCCAGTAACAAGTGTTTGTTATTAAATTATTAAGAAATTAGTGTAAATAAATATATACGTTATGTCGAATAAAGAGCTCTGTACGTTCTTCCAATTTATTCATATATCTTTTCTGATAACCCAATACCTATATCATAAATCCTACTACACGATATTTTTAATAATAGCGCGTACACAATTAATCAATTCTGTGGGTATATGCACATAAAGTTTCACGCCAATTGCCGTGAAATTCAAAGTTTCCATAACCGTGTAATGTTCATTGTAAAAAGCGCGATTATAGTCTCAAATTAAGAATAAATCATTTTTACGATCACTTTATTCGTTCCGTGCAAGATATTAATTATAAATATTTCGCGTGGAAACCCATTTTACGAACAATTTCATATTAAATCAGAATTTAAAATAGTTCTCAAAAATTATTTATGAATAATAATAATTATTAGTGCGTAATTAAATATTCATAAAATTGCCAACTACCAGCCAGAGGGCTCCACAGGTAAAGCGAAAACCTCAGAGAAGTGTAATCATCCGGTATTTATCTTAAATTCACAGAAAAACGCTGAAAATTGTGAAACGTGATTCGCGAAATTTCGCCAACAATAAAGTTTCTTGCCTCCCAATGCTCAGCACGAGACGGACGGCATCTTTAACCACTAGTCCACTGGGAATCTTTTTACATAATTTCAAATTATTGTTTTTCAAGCAGGCTACTCGGGCTTATCCGGACCGGGATTCGACGGCCCGGATAGCCGGTACCAATTGTCGTTGGGATAGAATTAACGATAATTTAGAAAACTCGAGAACGATTTGCTGAAGTAGCAAGTTACTGATATTCACATATACTAGCATACGGTAGAGGGACCCAAGGATGTAGCCAGTTACTATCGTTTCAAATACAATACCTAACTAAAACTAATTGAAAAAAATGGACAGTTTATAAAATTATTCTTTTAGATTTTTTAAAACAGTTTTTTCTGTGGGGATCGATGATAACAAACTCAAAATCGAAAAGCCTCTGTCATTAACCATTTGAAATTTATAAATAGTTGCAAGTTTTGTTGGTTCCATATGTACGAATATATTGGTTTAAGAATCGAAGTGGGGTTTGGTTGGTAGGTCGGCTCTGGATGGGTCGGAATCCAGCACTTCCAGGGGAGAATGTCTTATTGACCTCCCGGTCATTTGAAGATTCGCCACCCCAAGCCAAAAATAAAAAAATTGTCCGTAATCGAGATTTCCACTTTTAACACGAATTGTGAATTACTAGACAATCAGACAACATTAATTGTTTCATTAATTTGGGTAGAGCTGCACGAATTACTATAAAATCACGTCAACATAATATTAAAATAAAAAAGCCATTATAGCTGGAAAATCCAATAACAATGCAAAGTGCAAAACGTGGTTTTTCATACATCCTAAAATATCTGATATATTGATATATCACGATTTTCCGAATGAATTACTAAATTAATATTAAATCAAAATTTAAGATATTTTTCTAGTCCTTCATTTAAAATAAAAGTAATTAAATTACAAACTTTTTATAAAAAATGTCACCTTACACGCGACCAATTTCGAGGCCCGCCCGAATTCTTCCTGTTACCGGCTTACTTGTTTACATCTAACCACGCAGCTTCATGCGCGATACGTTTTTTTAATTTTTAATTTTTCGTAAACATGATTTTCATATCCAGCTCAGTGGCCAAGTGGTTAGAGGCATTGTCTCTTTCGTATTGAGTATTGGGGAGCCTGAATTCGAACCCCATTGGGGTCAATTTTCGCGAATCACATTTCACTGTTTTTCTGTAAAGTTAATGTAACAACCAGGTGATTAAACTCCTCTGAACTTCTCCTTAATCGGCTGATAGCCCTATAAATATAGAAGTGTTTTTATTTGTATATTTGTCGTTGGGATGCAATTAACGACACTTTAGAAAACTCGGGGAACATTTTCTGAACTGGTCCTAACACATGTATGTACCGTGTGTACACATACACTAACACACAGCAGACGGATCTAAAAGCCGATAGCCAATCACAGAACTGTAACAAATCCAGTAACTACTACTACTTTTAATAAAAGAATCGAATTATATTATATTAATTTCTAAATTAGTTCCGAGCCTTACAGGTGTTTTCCCGAAATTTTATTTACACACACATAGAGACATTTTCCAAAAACAGTATATAGTCGATTAGACATGCAACGTAGAGAAAATTTTAAATTAGCAGTGCTGTATTTCCAAAGTTTTTTGTTATTAAGATACATCGTGAAATATACGTTCTTCAAACGATCATTTAAATACTTTTAAAAACACAGGTAAAAAATGTTACGTGGCAGTGTGTATTACTTTATCATATGTATCATAATAACCAAAAATAAAATATATTTCTTAAGAAATCAAATATTTTAGATTTTCAACTCTTTAATTATTGTTATAATTTTTGTTTCTGACTATTATACAAATATGTTATCGTGCCTAATACTTAATTTTTATTTTTTTTAACTATTCTCGATATATTTTCAACAAAAAACACTTTTCCGAAAAGATTTTTGTTTTTTGAAAAATCAACACCGGTAGTCTCATTTCTGTTAAGCTCTGGTTTCCTCAAAAGCAGTCGAATTAAAGCAGACTTAGTTAATTTGTACGTTACAAAAATAGTTTTACATGTATTCAAACGAATAAGGTTTTCCATAAAGAGTAATACCTAAACGTAATGCAGAAAGGCAATGAATTACGATGCAAACTGGTGATTCAATTGTTATACTAGATACGAGCAACAATTTGGGACCTAGGACACCATACACCGAGTAATGTCCAGGGAACTACCACTGAAGCAAAACCCAAGGCAAGAAAGGAGGAGAAAATCCTGATCAAGCCAGCCGAGGGAGAGACCTATGCGGACCTGGTCCCGAGGATCCACGACGACAGCGGGAACAACAACGTCGGCTGGCTAGAAAAGACAGACAATGGCTACCTCCGAATCAGGCTGTGGCGCTAAAGTGGACGAAGTATGCTACACAATCAACGGCAAAGAAGCGGGCACAGAGGCGAGAGTCAGGAGGCCCGGCGTAACCTGCACATAAGGGGCCTAGACATCCTGACAACAAACAAGGATAAAAGTAGCCGTGATCCAAAATAGAGCCACCGAAGCCCCTGCTGGTTGGATAGCCACCGGACCTAATGTAGTGGGGACGACAGACAAAACCTATACCTCAGATGTGGTGAGGAAGACCACCAGGCCATGCAATGCAGAAAGTCAATCGCATACCGTGCAATTTGCAAGACAGAGGACAATGTAGCAGGGGATGACCGATGCCCGATTAAAAAGAGGGCAAGGGAAGAGGCAAAGCACAAGACCAGAGGCGACGGCGAAGATTGCCGATCCCAGCAACATAGAAATCAGATCAAGAGACGTACAAAAGAACTAGGGTGGAAAAGAGTAACCCCGAAAAACTGGGATCCCAGGCGTAGGTTCACGCAGCGCGTGGAGCGCTTAGTAGCGCCTGGGTCAAGCCTTCCCCGTGGGACGTGTAGAGGTTTAGGCGGTAGACGCCCCATCTAAAAGAGGAGGTGAATCCTTCACTGATAAGAGCATGGGACTCCTCCTCGCGGAAGTTAAAAAAGTGCTGAAGGCAGCGGCTCTAGAGATACCCAGGGACGTAACGACGCTGGCCAATAGTGCCTGGAAACAGGAACCTTCCCCAAGAGAGACAAGATAGCGAGATTGGTCATTATACCGGGAAAGCCACAAAGCGGCCCGAAATCATAAGGGTGGGAGTAGTGTCCTTGACGGGATGATGAAAGCCGTGGAGAGGGTAATCTTGTACCGTATTGCCGAGTCCCTCGATACATAAGGAGGGCTGCACTTCCGGCAATATGGCTTTAGGAGAGGTTCCGTACTGAACCCCCTGCTGTAGAACGTAGCCTATGAAGACGCTAGAGCTGCCCGAAAATATGACGCCGACGATATAACAATAGTCACCCGTAGCCGTGACTTTGTCCCTATCAAAAGAAAGATCAGGAAAGCTGTAGGGAAAATAGTCGAGTGGATGGTCCAAACTGGGCTGAGTGTCGCGGTGGTCAAAACGGAGGTAGCTCTACTCTACCCGGAGGGTCGGTACTCAGGACTCCTACGATCAGGCTCCTACGATAAGACCAGACGACTACACGGAGGATCAAATATCTTGGAATACATTTGGAGGCCAATACTAGCGAATCCTAACATTGCATTGGCAAGGCTGCTCCCAAGCGTCGAGGGCCCAAGGAAAATGAAGAGGAGGTTGCTGGCGAGGGTGGAGTGCGCCCAACTCTTGTAAGTAGCTCCAGACTGGTCTGAAGCTGTAAAGATTAGGCGGAATGCGAACAGACTGAGGAGGGCGTGCACACCAGCGCTCTTTGAATAACCCGCCCATAGTACACCACCTCGACGGACGCAGTAGAGGTCCTAGCTGCCACCGTCCCGGCGGACCTTCAGGTGGAAGAGCGAACCAGTGCATACGCAGCAATCAAAAATAGAGAAACCCCAGAGGCTGGCTGCCCAGAGAGAGACTCGAGAACACACCCAAAGTCGGTGGGAGGAGTCCCCAAAGTCCCAAGTCCTCTCCCAACTGGATCTTGGGGAGAAGACAACGTCTCCATGACTGAGTGATAGCATTCCGCCTGGTCTTTACAGCTTCAGACCAGGCCGGAGCAGATCATTGGCTGACACACCCCGAAGTTTCGAAGCTACCTACACACGATTGGTAAAGCGGGCACGCCAACGTACAGGTACTGCGAAGAGACGAACGATTCACCTCACACATTTTTAAAATGCCATGAATTGTATTGAGAGCTGGCCCTAATGAGCTGGGGATAGGAGAGGAGATAGCCATCCGAAACCACCTGGGAACAGTGATGTTAGTCTTTACAAGCTGTGGCCACATAGGCCAAGACAGTAATGAGAACAAGGTACACAACCTACGCATAAACTGACACAGCACTGAGCAAGGACGGACAAATGAGATAAGACAAGTGACACGAAAGACCTGACTGGCGCGAGACGGTAGCAATAGGCGCAATTCACACATAAGCGGCGTCGGGCGCAGGCGCGGTGTAGGCGAGGCGCAGGCGAGACGTCGCACAGGCGATTGTGATGTCCATATGCAGTGAAGGGGTGGACATTGCACCTTATGTTTACATAGAGGCGGCGTGGAAGAGTTATGCCTTTCGCCTCTTCGTCTACAGTGTCTTAGACGAAGAGGCGAAGACGCGGTGCTAGCGCTGCGAGAGGCACGACACTTCAAGCCCCCTTTATATAAACATGTGGTGCAATACTCACTTAGGTGACGAGGCGCGGGCATTTGCCTCATGCCTCTCGCCGCGCCGCACCGCGTCTTCGCCTCTTCGCCTAAGACACGGTAGGCGAAGAGGCGAAACTCTTCCACACCGCCTCTATGTAAACATAGGGTGTAATGTCCACCCTTTCACTGCATATGGACATCACAATCGCCTGTGCAACGTCGCGCCTGCGCCTCGCCTACACCGCGCCCTACGCCGCTTATGTGTGAATTGGGCCTTAGAGTGTCTCTGAGGCGGGTAAGGCCCTAGTGACAGAACGTGAGTTTTGGTTTAGCCGGTAAGCGTCCCGGCCAGAAAGCGGAGTGAATCCGGATCACTACCACCTAGTGGTGGTGACGGAGGCATGGGCGTCTTTCGAAGACTTCACCTCACATGACAAAAAAGTTAATTGTAGAATCGGAATCTAATCTGGAAAACCAAGTTCCTCTAACTTATGTTTGTTTTTGAGATCGTGAAATAAAGGTTTTCGAACGCTCTTTTGGAGACGTTTTGGACGTTTTGAGAGAAAGGTGCCTAAAAAGTCACGATTTCGGATTTAGTAAAAATTATGACATTTTTATATTATTAATGTTTTTGATAACATTCCACTACTTGGTAAAGCGTAATAAAAACTGTAATTGAATATTTGTTTATAAAAGTATCTGACACTAGAATGTCATTTAAACAATCAATTTTTGATTATAAAAAATGGGATTCCGAATTATATTTTGCAGTGCACTATTTTATTAATATTAAGGCGAATCTCGGAAGATGAAATACGGTTCAATGTTGATCTAATCGCGCGGTCTTTTCTAGTCAACATTTTATAATTTTCTGAAAATATGTTTGGATATTTCTCCAGTCTAAGGATGATTTGATACTGTTAGGATGAAAAAGTTAATTTTTTGTCTCGAAATAGTTAAAAGTAGAGAAGTAAAAAATATGCAAAATTAGTCAATATTTGCATCAGAAAAGTATATATTTACTCCGATTTGTAATCAAACTTCAACAGAAATTCCTCTAAGAGATTGGAGTTTCATATTTCAAGTTTTGATAAATACAATATAATAATACTTAAGTATAGTAGTATAGTTTATAGACATCCGTGCAATTATAACAAAATGATTCATTATTTCGAAATAAATTTATTTCTCGGTGCGCACCCCTCCAGTTTTTTCTGGGCCACAGTTTGTACACAGTAGCAGCAGTTCCGTTAGTCTCACAAGGCGTTTTTCGAATAGATTTTCAGCTCGAATTCTCGAACGATATTTTCGAAGATTCGCCTTAATGACTAGTTATGCTAGAAGGGAACATCGTGGCGCAGTGGTAAAGCATCGCTCTGCTGCGGTAAAGATAGTGACTTTAAATCTCACGAAGCGAAATAGTTTTCAGATTGTACGTGCTGTACGTCTGCAATGGCGTAAAAAAGGTCGTTATAGATAGATAGTTAGGCTTACTTCGATAATATTCCACGGCATTTGATCGTGTTAGATTTCAAAAGTACAAATAAAGAATACATTTTGAATGGATTTTGAAAGGTAGTACTACCTTCTTAAGACTCGGAGGTATTCAAAATAACAAGTTTTCAAATTAATACCATATAATGAACATCAAGGTGATGAGACGAAATCTGCGAAAGATAATGGCATCTCACTAATCACAGAACTTAGAAATCTTGAAAGTATTGCAAGTTCTGTTACTTAGTTGATGGTGTGCAACCTTTCACACTTGCGATTTCCAGCCTGAGATGGAAATTTGATGCGATCAATTAGTTATTTTACTATTGTTATATCGGTATAATTATTGGAATGAACAAACATATAGTCGTTTCGTAACGCCTAGTAATTTATAAATCCCGAGGAATTGCAACGTACGGCTGCGCAATGTAGTAGTAGTAGTTGTAATAGTACGTACTCTCTGTACTATTACTGTACAGAGAGTACGTACTATTACTACCTTTCACGTAGAAGAGGATTGAATTTTTATAGCTGTTCCAAACTTAGTCAATTAAATTTTGTTTTTGTCCTCGAATTATTGCCCAAAAGTTATTATGCCCTGGGTTCCTTGGAAGCGGTCACTAAAAACCGACCGCTTTTGACGTCATTTTCATATCACATTAAATGTGTTACGTGTATATAAAAAATGTATTGCTTTGTAATGTTTATATCTGTTGAAAATAAAGATCTGGATATACATTTTCAATTTATAATTTACGTTATGAAAATAGAGTTCGTCTGGTATAATAATGAAGCGATAAATTAGGCTATAAAACTACCGAGGAATGTAGCAGGCCGATTTATGCTGTTTGGCACTTCGTTTATCAGCTCCGTTTGGGAATGTGGGCTGCAACATGATCGTTCTAGAGGTGATTTTATGAACGACGTTGATACAAATGTGATATACGATATGTGTCCGGCGAGCTGCGGCCCGCAGGATGTTGTTAAATCGGTTCGCTGCAATCTGGCCTACGTCAAGAATTGATGAGAAAGTAGGTGTATCAAATGGAAATCCATTAATTTGTTATAACATTAATGTGATACTATTATTTTACAAGACTTATTTTTAACCGCATACTAATTTTTGTTTGCACGTATATGATTTAAAAAAATATATAATTCTTTAACTTGTTTTACGTTGTTTACGTAAAACAAGTTAAACCCCGAATCATAGCAAGTCTTGGACTAACGAACAATTTATCTGATATATCGTTAACTACTGTTTATAAGGTTTCGACTCGTATTCGTATTTACTTTGCTCTACTTTTTCAAGTTTGACTTTGAGTTATCTGGTTTATACAACCGTGCCTTAGTTTTATTCTTAAAGTACCTATGTCCACAAGCTGGATACATTTCATATTTATATGCTGTAGATAAGAATGAAGATAAAGGAAGAACGAGATAAATAAGTTTTTGTGCTTGGAGAATTCTGCGGGAGAGGAGACTTAGCATCCGAAACAATTCGGGAGGGATATAATGTAAGGTGACGATACGTCCCGAATTTCCGGGGACAGACAATTTTCAATCTCTGTCTCGTTTTTTTCGCAATTCGCTTGTTGGTTCCGAATGTATAGGCTGTGTCCCGAAAAACATTAGTGTAAGAACGTAAAAGTTTAAATGGATATATTTATTTAAGTACAGTAGAGTTTATCTTTTGCTGCAGTATTTTGAATTATGAACAGTTTTTGAACTAGTGATAAGACACACCTTCAAGTGGATACTTTGTATGTTAATCACCCGACTAAATATTGATGAAAATTGCAGGCACTTTTAATAGAAGATTAAAAAGAAAAAAGATGTTCTAAGAAATATTCATTCTTCAGAGAAATATAAACAAAATTATTTAGAAGGGTTACGAATTTATTATTTTGAGTCCCGAATTTCGGACTTCTGGTCACCTTATATAATGAGGGGTTGCGTATAATGTGCATATGCATGCAAATATCTGAAGAATAAACTTTGGAATAAATAAATAAATAAAATTATTTATCATGAAAGAAAAATATATGATTAGATATTAATCGTTATCTGTATATACACATAAACATTTTTTTACTTTATCTTACGAAGTAAGGATAACGGATTGTAATCGTGCGAACAAAAGACTGAAGTCAGCAATGTATACAGATTTTCATCAAAATCGCGTGAAAAATAAATGTAAGAAAACAAAAAAATAGTATGCTTTCTCTATGCAATTAAGTCAATTTAATTAATTTTGCACGTTAACAAATGGATTGGTTATCAAAATTATGTGACAGAGCAACAACAATGTGATTCTCTTTAGCAGGCCATAGTAAACCTCTGAAGTCCTGATTTCCTAGCAAACGGTGTCGATAAAAACGGCCGTTTTTGACGTCATTTACATATTACAAGATACGTTTTAAGTACATGTAATTGAATAACTCACCAGATTTCAGTGTAAGTCATGACATTTTCCCAATACTTTGAAGTCTGGATTTCCAGATTTATTTAAATATACGTAAAAGAAATGTATGACGTCAAAATGACGTTAAATTCGGCCGTTTTTGTAGACACCGCTTCGTAGGCTTTATCGAAGTTTCCTAACGTTTTATATACAAAAGTTTTGTATTATACGTACCAAAAATGCTATAGAAGACATCTGCTATTATATAAACATTCAGATTCATTTGCTAAAGTTTAATTTTGCGTACTTGGCTCCCTAAATACCACTGTGATTTTAATTTAAGGGAATGCCCCGGCGTCTAATGTATGCAGTATATGCCGCCGACCAAGCGAACGTCAACAAATGCAATCATTTGTGTACATTTGCTATACGAGAGGCAAATCAACGAATGTGCCTACGCTCGGTTACGTTCGCCACATCGTCTGTAGGGAATATTACATCAATGACTATTATTACATCTCCTATTCGAAGGGTTACCAAATACTACAATTTAAACATTGCATCTCATTGAATATTTTCTTCCTAGTACAACATAATATTTTATTTATTTATTTCATTGTGTATTCGGATATTAGGATAATTTTCAGAAATACACCGTGAAAATTAACATAATATCCAAATGTATAAACAATCGAATACAAAAATAAAACAATGTATCAAGAAAATATATACGATGAAATACAATATTTCGTGATAAATCCAAATATAGATTTACATTTTTATTATTGATTTCGCATTGACATTTTAAAGTGGGACAAATTATTAATAGTAAGTTTATTTTTATACGAACATATCCCTATAAAGTTTATTGCTAAAGAGAAAATTCTAAACATTTCAAAAGAAATATAAATAAACAACAAAAAGATGCAGTAAAGTAATAAATACGAATTTAATTATTGGCATTATAAATTACAAATGTGTGTTTAAAGGAATCCCGTGCGGTAAATAAAAGTAAATGAAAAGTTACATTAAAAGAGATAAGTGAAAGCCGATGGCAAGAGCGCGCTCGTTAATTATTCATGGAAAATATCCCCGTTCCCGTAAATGAATATCAAATGAAGCATACGAGAGCAAAAATAGCTGAAAGCATAATAAATCATAAGCTAATAAATCAAACCCCGTTTATAAACACACACGCACACGAGGGGCATAAAGCGGGAGCTAAACTCAAAGTGTAATTAAATTTATTAGCGGTGTCATCCAGATCTACTAGACCGTGTCTGCGTGTCACATCATTAACGAGATGGGGACGGCTAATGAGAGCGGGGGTCCCTTTCAAGTCGAGTCGTTTCAGCTAGTTTCAATAAATTTATAATTATAAACACACGTTTTGTTTTGTCACACTATTCGAATTTGCACGATTTCCCTTCATGCTATTTATATATGCTATGCTATTGCATGTCGTTAATTGGACTACAATTAGTTTACAATAGAGAGATATTGTAAGCGCTATTTGCTAAAATTTATTATATTTCTAATCTAGAAAATTAATTTATTACAAGTGGATTCAAGCACAAACAAAATTTGATTACATGATGTGGTTAATTAAATTGCAATTATTTTACAATAAAGCGCTACTGGATGAAATTTATTATCTTTGAAATCTACAACATTGATTTATTTTTTATTATTGATTATCCAAGCGGAACCAAACGCAAATAAAATTCGAATAAATAATGTGGTTTATTCGAATACAATGATTTTACAATAGAGAGATATTGTAAGCTAAGCCCTATTGACTAAAATTTATTATCTTTCAAATCTACAAAATTAATTTATTCCAAGTAGATTCAAGCACAATCAAAATTTGATTACATGATGTGGTTAATTGAATTGCAATTATTTTACAATAAAGAGATATTATAAGCCCTACTGGATGAAATTTATTATCTTTCAAATCTACAAAATTGATTTATTTTTTATTATTGATTATCCAAGTAGAACCACACATAAACAAAATTTGATTAAACAATGTGGTTTATTTGAATACAATTACGTTACAATAGAGAGATATTGTAGGCAATTGTGTTTTTATATGGTTCAACATTATTTAACACATACACTGAAATCTATCCCATATTCATAATCTAATAGGGAATATAATCCCGAGCACAGAATTTTTACTTTTAAATTATTCTCTACATCTTTAGCTATCAAACATCTTTAAGGGCCGGTAAAGGGGGAAGCTCAGAGGAGTTTAATCACCCGGTATTAGCTTAACTTTACAGAAAAACTATGAAAGGTAATTCGCGAAAATTTGCCCGTATGGGGTTAGAACATTCGCTCCCCAATGCTCAGTACGAGACAGATCATCCATCCCTGTATTACTTTATAAAATGACATATGTATCTTGCGAACAAAAAATAATTTTTGGGGAAATCCTCTTTTTAGGTTCCCATCATCGTCTGTCTGTCAATCCGTCATCTGTGATAAACACTTCCTCTACGTCTTCGGAAAAAGTACTGCATAGTTTCAAAGCACATTTTGAATATGGTTATTATATCAAGTATCAAAGAACTACTAGAAATAATAAGGGAAATTAAAAAGGAAAAGCACCAGGACAAGACCAGATTATAGCGGAAATGATCAAGCACCTGGACCCGGTCGGTAAAGAAAAACTACGGAAACTACTGAACAACATATGGAGCACAAATATCATACCAAAAGACTGGCAAACAGCACTATCGGTACGACACAACACTAATAACTATAGGGATGAAAATAATAGCAAGAATAGAACAGACACTAGAAGAATCGCAATGCGGTTTTAGGAAAGGAAGATCCACACAGGACAACATTTTCACAATAATACAAATCACAGAAAAAAAAACTACAAATAATAAAAACACATATTTAGGATTCATAGAACTAGAAAAAGCGTTCGACATGATACCAAGAAATAAAATAAAGAAATAAAAAGAGAGATGTGTAGAAAGAAAGACAGTCGAATTAATACAAAACATATATAACAACAACACCCATGCAATAATACACCAGGGACAAATATCAAGAACATTTAAGACAACCACTGGACTAAGACAAGGAGGCGTTAGGCCCAATTCACACATAAGCGGCGACGGGCGCAGGCGCGGTGTAGGCGAGGCGCAGGCGCGACGTCGCACAGGCGATTGTGATGTCCATATGCAGTGAAGGAGTGGACATTGCACCTTATGTTTATATAGAGGCGGCGTGGAAAAGTTTCGCCTCTTCGCCTACCGAGTCTTAGGTGAAGAGGCGAAGACGCGGTACCGGCGCGGCGAGAGGCAAGAAGCGAATGCCCGCGCCTCGTCACCTAAGTGGTTATGGCACCATATGTTTATATAGAGGGGGCTTGAATCGTCGTGCCTCTCGCGGCGCCGGCACCGCGTCTTCGCCTAAGACACGGTAGGCGAAGAGGCGAGAGGCATAACTCTTCCACGCCGCCTCTATGTTAACATAAGGTGCAATGTCCACCCCTTCACTGCATATAGACATCACAATCGCCTGTGCGACGCCTCGCCTACACCGCGCCTGCGCCCGACCCTGCTTATGTGTGAATTGGGCCTTATTTAACATATACATGGATGAAATAATGACGAGCATGAAACCAGAAATCAAAAAAGCAAATATAGACTACAAAAACATGCAAGTGGTAAAAATACCGGAAGGATGATGATGATGTCGTAGTGATAGCAAATATGAAGCTAATCTGCAGCATAACCTGAGTGTATGGAATAGGCATCTAGACCAGTATAATATGATAATGAATTATAACAAAACAAAAGTGATGATAATAGGAAACCGGAAAGAACAAATAAATATAAAGATAGAACAACACAAAATAGAGCAGGTAGAACAATTCAAATACCTAGGAGTAGCACCGACAGAAGACGGAAAAATGGAAGGTGAACTTAGTAACAGAATAAACCAGACAGTTAAAACATACCACGCATTGAGCAATATACTGATTAAACAAAAAATAGATCAGCAGAAGGACAAACATAAAAATATACAAAAGCATATATATATATATATATATATATATATATATATATATATATATATATATATATATATATATATCAGACCTATACTGACATATGGGAGCGAGACGTGGAAACTAACGAAGAGGGACAAAAGTAGAATACAGGCAATGGAAATGAAATATATCGGAGGAGTAAAACAAGTTACGTTAATAAATGATGACATCAGAGACGAATTGGGATTTGATTTGAAGCTATAGAAAAGTATATAGAAAAGAAACAACTAAACTGGTGGGGACATTTAATTAGGATGGACAAAAAGAATCAAACCAAACCGGTATTGGAAGCAAGAACTGGAAATAAAATAAGAAGAGGTAGACCATGAAAAGAGTGGAACAACAGAATAGAGGAAATAAGAATCAAGAAAGGTAAGACAGTTAAACAAGCAAGAGAACTGGCGAAGAACAGAAATGAGTGAAATGAATTTACAAATGTATAAACAACAACAATAATTGTAGTAAAGTATAATGTTAAGTAATGTAAATGTAATAGCCTACACCGAAAGGTAAAAGGCAAATAGATAATAGATAATAGTAATGCGCACTAGTTATATCATATTTTAATAAATACAGTAATCTTAATTTTTGAATTATTCTCTTAATGTTTTTTATGTATTTATATATTCTCAACAGAAGATGTCTTTCGTAAACTATTTCGGATAACAAAATTACATTTATTATCATTATCATTATTATTATTCGGCACAATAGACTAAACTTTATTATCTTTCAAATCTACGAAATTGATTTATTCCAAGTAGAATCAAACACAAACAAAATTTGATTAAACGAGCGTGGTTTAACCTTTCAACCGGCGATGTCGAAAGGTCACCACCATTTTTCTTAATAAGCTTCCCCTATCACGACGAATGGTAAATCTTTAAATCACCGGGCATGACTCGCGTTTATTCGTCGGTCTTGTTAATAATTTCCATGCGGACCCACATGCCCCATGCTTCGGAAACACCATAAATCACTCTTACTAAACAGTCTCATTTGGCTGATTTCTGTGGAGAATTAACTAAAACAAACAATGGTTGTCTAATCGAGTCGTAATTGCAATTGAAATGATTTTGAAATCATTATTAGATAAGTGTTGGTGCAAGTCATGCCCTTATATGGTGGTTTTTGACAAAGTTATAATATGATGTTCATTACAAAGGATTACAAAGGATAAGTATATATTTGAATACACTTTTAAATTGAAGTTTATGGCAATATTAAATAAATTTAAGTTCAGATGTTTTCCTAACTGTGGAAAATATTAGCATTGTGCGGATTTGTGACGTTGTGGGATTCCTGACGGTTATGAAGATGCAATTAGCCAAGAAATTTGATACTTAATTAAATTAATAAAAATAATTATAATAATAGGTTTATTGTATCAAAAGAGGAAAAAAATTATAAAATAAAATTAAATATATACAGGTTTGTAGGTAAAGTCAAGATAATAGTCTGAAGTGAACAAGTGGATTCAGTACTCTATGAATTCCTGACGCTGTAGAATGCTTTATTAGTTAGGTACTTTTTAATTTCTAGTTTAAATATGTCTGGTACCAAGGTTATCCAATTTGGTGGCTTATTAACTTATTAAATAGTTACAGGTGTCGGTGTTGGGCTGCTGTAGTGTTTGTTCTGTGTTTCGTGATATCCTTAGCTTTTTATGATATACCAATTATACTATAATTGTTTATTTGTGCCCTATTTATCAACTTAAAAACTATTTCATGATAAATAGGGTACACATAAACCATACATGAAAATTCCTAATATCCTAATTTTCGTATTAGCGAGAATGATGGTGACAGAGGCCCTAATAGTAAACCCTGGGAAACACCACACCCAACATCTAGAAGGCGGCTTAGACTGATATTTACATGCATTGCATGCTTTCTATATTCGAAGTAAGATGCGAATTGTACCAATGTAATAGATTTGACAGAAATAATGTATGCTGCATGCAAATAAAAGCTTTGCTTATATTGCACAACAATGCTTGGTAGTCGTCTCCATCTTCTAGTGCATCCCATATATAATTAAGTAGAGATAATGCCGAATCGACGGTATTTCTTCCTTTTCGGAACCCAAATTGACCAATGATTGATCCAATGGTTTTGGATACCACCAGAAGTATCGATATTGGCCTTCAACTGCTTACTTGTAGGCGCTGACCATTTTTGTAGATAGGGACAACTTAGGCAACATTTAATGCGTTCGAGAGAGTTCCTTGTTCGACACAGGCATTAATGACATTTCCTGAGAGGTTCAAGAAGGATTCACAGACAGGTGGAGCTGATATTTATATGTCTACTGGGCTGTTAGTATCTCCCAGGGTTACTGATCAGATCTGCTCAGATTAATATGACAGTAATATTCATCTAGATCGCCACTAGAAGGTCCCTTATTATTTATTTTGGTTATAAACTTTGTATTTTATAAAAGGTTATAAATTAACCAAAATAAATAATAAGGGTCATATGACAGTAATATTCATCTAGATCGTCACTAGAAGGTCTCTTATTATTTATTTTGGTTATAAACTTTGTATTTTATAAAGGGTTACAAATTAACCAAAATAAATAATAAGAGTCCTTCTAGTGACGATCTAGATGAAATTTGTGTTAAGTAGTTATTTACCACCACAAGACTTAATTTTGTTGCCTTTGTTGTTATATATTCTGTAAAGAAAGCCGCTACTGTCGAAGTAAACAAAATTACAATGTAAATTCAATTTAATTACTTTCTACCTCCAAGGATTAAAATATTTTTTATATTATATGTTTTATTGTTATCTTTAACGATTAAAAATGTCTTTAACATGAATATGCAGCATTTTTCTGTGTCTATAGCTGTTGAAAGTAGAATAATATTTTTCACTTAAAAACAAGCAATTGAGGTCGTGTGTTAATTGACCATGTACGTACATGCAAAAAATGACATGTATTATACGATATTAAATTAGCTTCAAAAGAAAGTGTCAGATATTTTAATTTCGAAATAATTGCGTTTGAGTTACTCTGCCAGGCATGTAATTTCTTCGAATAAATCGCCTCCTTATTGCCTTTAATGTGCGTCGATACATATGCAAGTTAATCAGAGTGTAATTGGACATTGCGCGCGAGCGAGTGAAATTGTATGCCAATCGTGGCTCTGGCGAACAATCATCCGCTAAATTGCATTCAATTAACAGCGAGCTGATTACGTAGCTGATGGTTATTATCAATTTTGATTATTGCGAGAGGTGGAGTCGGTATAGTGTTGGTAACAAGCTTTTTATGATATTCCAATTATACTATAATTGTTTATTTGTGCCCTATTTAACAACTATTTCATAATAAATAGGGTACATATAAACCATTATGATATAAAATATTTTTATTTATCAAGAATATTTTTATATATCACAAAAAGAACTTACCAACTGCGATTATAGTAAGCATTGCTGTGAAATTCTTCATACATTATACAATATGACATGGTTTATTAGTGATGGGGAGAATCGAGAACTTCGATCTCGAGAACATAAAATCAAGTACTAAAAAGCGAGAATCGAGAGCAGTATTCCGTATCCAAGAACCGAGAACCGAGAACCGAGAACCGAGAACCGAGAACCGAGAACCGAGAACCGAGAACCGAGAACCGAGAACCGAGAACCGAGAACCGAGAACCGAGAACCGAGAACCGAGAACCGAGAACCGAGAACCGAGAACCGAGAACCGAGAACCGAGAACCGAGAACCGAGAACCGAGAACCGAGAACCGAGAACCGAGAACCGAGAACCGAGAACCGAAAACCAAGAACCGAGAACTTTCGTCATTACATTCTAAATATGTGTTGCCATGCTCAAGTTATTGGTTCTGGATCTTTTATTGTCGTTCAAGTTCTCGAAAACTTTTACAAATCGAGAAGATCGACTCTTAATAGGAATCGAGAACAGCTGTTCTCGGTTGTCGAATTCCCCCCATCACTAGTGTATATGCAATATTTAGCAATTGATTATAGGATAAACCGATCGAAACAGAATGTTTAGCCGAAATCGAAACCGAATTTAAATTTCTATTCCAATATTCGACTCAAACCTAACCGAATCAAAAAAATAGTATTGCTTGTTCAAGAATTTGCTTTGTGTTTGATTATGTATAGGCTACAACTATAGGATAATCCAATTCCAATTAAAATATTTTTCTAAAAAACTAGGTGCATATTAATTTGATTTGTAGTAAATATTGCAACATATAATGCAAGAACACTAAAAACTAAAACTAGTTAAAATAGAAGATGCGTTTGATCCGAATTAACTCCTCATTTATTTGAACGAGTCAGTTTTTAGTGTGGATATAGTGCGAGTAAGTGAAGTAAGAAGACGTGGAGAAGAATGGAGAACACTCTTAAGTCCAGAAATATATCTTGTCGGAGAAGCAAACAAATCCACAGGAGACGTAGATTTACTCGTCAACAAAAACATGGAAAACATCACATGTATACTGCGTGTTTGCACAAAATCCTATATCTAATACTTAAAATATAGCATACAAATCATGGAAGCTTACACACCCACCGCCACATATATATAAGACGAGGTGATAGAAAGTTTCTACGAAGACACAAGCGACAAAGAAATCACCTAGTTAATTTACATTAGTAGGTAGTGATGTTAATGCTAAGATTTAGCCGCGGCCGTTAGGACAAAACAGCAAAGTAAGAGATTAGATGGTAGCTGCTGAAAACAGATCCAACTGCAAGGGGATAGTCAAGAACGCCAACGCTCATCCTGGGTTGTGGAGCTAAAAGAACAAAAACTACTATACATAGAAAGAATGCGAAATTGGTATTTAGTAATAGAAGAAATGTATTGACACAAAAACGAGAGGCAATAAAAAAACTTTATGATGGAGAGAGTAATCGAGGTAGCAATAAGTGAGGCAAGAATTAGGGATTGTCAAACCATAATCCCAGGATGCCGGAAACATGAAGTAATGTTGAATTAATAAAATTATATTTCAATAAAATTTAATATATAGCTTTACATATAAATAAAAAATATTACATAGAAAGTCATTCAAAATGAGTATGGTTTTACTTATTTCTAACTGAAACCGCTAAAAATATTACACTAGTGGTATTAATTAATTGTAAATGTTCGATGTTTTAATTTAGTCTAAATATGCGAAAAACATAAATAATATTCCCGTTTATAACTAATAAAATATTATTTAAAAAATTAATATCGGGGCTTTAAATACCGAAATACCGGGATTGAAACTTAATCCAGTATTGAAATTCCTAGGTGAGGTAACAAGGAGTAAAGACATGTCTATTAGAATTGAACAACGCAGAAGAGAAGCAATGGTCAACAGGAACAAGTTGCAAGGCTTAAAAGGTAATAAAATATCTATCAAATGATATATGTATAAAAAGAATTACAGAGAAATATAAGGATGAAGCAGAAGGGAAAACGGATAAGAATTTGAAATTCAAGAAGCGAAAAGATTGTCTGTTACCAATACAATGGTACAAAAAACTAAAAAAAAGTACAATATGAGGACAAGATCAAGGATAAAATAGTAAGTAAAGGAGTAATGCACAAAATAAATTAAATAAATAAAAGAAACAAAATAGAAAATGGATGCAAGGCAGAGCATCGACAAACACTACGACTAAACATATTCAAAATTGTAGTAGTTACTTAGTTAGTTAGTTAATACTAATTAATAGGAAATTTCTGTGAAAATTTTGAGAAAAACAGTAAAGTTATTCACAAAATGTTGGCATAAGAAATATTCAATGAAGACTAGAAAATTATGGTAAGAAAATCCATCAGAAGACAATACTAACCTTACACGAAGTTCTTGATGTATGATCTTTGCTATACTGTCATGTAGGTCTAGGTATGACTTCCGCGCCAGTGTGGAGCATCCGGATATTAGACCAATGTACGAGGTATACAGAGATGATAGGAATATAGATAAAAAGCCAGTATTAGCATTAATAGGAAATTTCTGTGAAAACAGAAAACAGTAAAGGTATTCTCAAAATGTTCCCAATCCCTCAGAAAATAATAGAAGTCGAAACACAGCAACAACAAAATATGGCATGAGAAATTCTGAATGAAGAAAATTATGGTAAGAAGACAATAATATCTCAGAGGAAGAATTAGAAATGAAGCCAAAATATGTAGGAATCCCGGTCTCCTATGAAGAGAATTAATATATCCGAATATGCATTCGCTGATGATGTAGTAATTATAACGGGCAGCAGCTTTAAAATTGACACTTTCACGAAGTAAGGTATAAAATGAAAATTGGCCAATTTCTTATTAGATTTTAAACTAAATTATTATTAAAATTATTATTTACCCATTTCATAGGATTTATCTAGTATATAAGCCGGCATCATCCATCTGAAAACAAGATGTATCCGCATGTCCATAGCATTATTAGATAAGCCTAATGACCTGATGCTATTGTGTAAGGTTTTAGGGATTGCAGCTGTGGCCCGTATTATGACGGGAATAATAGTCACGTTGATCATTTGCCATGTCTATATATTTAATTTGTTTGTTAGTGGTATGTATTTATTATTTTTTTCGGAATATTCCTTACGTAGGTTTTTCAGTTTGTGGGACCGAAAATCTATTAGAAACGTAATACCAGATTATTGTATTGTGAGTACTGTTTCGAATATTATAGGGCGTTGGTTTGTCGGTTATTATTTGTTTGGCCAAGTATAGGCGATTAAGGTTATTCTCGCATATTGATAGCGGCATATATTGGTAGTAGGGTGGGGTTCACGTACGTCACACGAAGTTCTTGATGCATGATCTTTGCTACCCTACCATGTCTAGGTATGCCTTCGGTGCCAGTGTTGAGCATCCGAATATTAGATGGTCGAGGTATTCTTCCTTTATTCCACACTAATGCTCTCAAGTTGTTATTTAACTATCCTTTTTCTGCATACTTTTGTCGGAATGACCTGTTTCTGGATAGCCGCTAAAATTCCCTCAGGATCAGGGAACAAATTTCCAATCCGCAAATACTCTGTTGATACTTCTGTGTCCCCGTGTCGTCTTCAATTATAGATCAGTATCTGCCATGCACTGGTTTGCTTCGAAATTGCGTTCTCAGTTGGTCTATAGAGAAGATTTCTGCTTCTGGTTGAAACTCTGCTGTTACTAGCCTCAGAGGCAAAAAGATTGTGTCAGCTTCTACTAATGCCATGTAGAAACTGCTGCTATTGGCATTATTAATAAAATATTCTCGCACGTTTGCCACTTGCTTGTAGTGTCTAACTGATCCCTTCCACCCTGATTGCGCGGGAGATTGAACCTTGCGGACTGACGGTGGATGTTACGCGCGGTGCTTCTGAATTCTTTTCTAGTTTTTATGTTCATATCTATCAGTTTTGTATAGGTACATTGAATTATGTCAAAGCTATAGGTGATCACTACAGTCGCATAAGCGTTTATAGCCTCCGACATAATTCTGGCTGCCAATTTTGATTTTAAGATTGTGTGCAGGGTTTTGAAACTCTGTTAGTATCTTTGGTCGTTCGTTAGTCCATTTATCTGGTTTGAAGATATCCTGTATTTGAGTAGTAGTAGCTGAGTTTGTAGTACTTGTAGTTTTCTTCCTCCTGTATTAGACTTTGATTGTCAGTGATCTTATGTACAGTTTATTCCAGCCATTTGTCCTTCTCCATACACCTAACTTGTATTTATCTAGACCAAATGTTATATGAATGTCACTACCAAACTTCCCTACTCTCACACATGGAGGTAGTTACTATACCCCTACTTGGGCTTTGTTTCAATAGAGGAAACGCCCAGAGTCCTATGCATTGATCTACGTGGACATGGTTGCATCAGAATATATAAAGATGATAATTTATTATTATCTCGATTGACATCGGAAATTGTTTACATTATTACTGCTATTGATGCGAACGTGAGCACAATAGTCTTGATTGGACACAGCTTGGGAGGTGCCGCGTCCATGTTTGGACAGATCAAAAATGCATTTCCTAGCAGACTCGCTTCTGAGGAAGGCCTAATTCCTCATGCCACCGACGTTGAACTAACTCATATTCCGAGTGCCATATCCACTGACACAATTAATGAAGTGGATGATATTGGGGATGGGCCAGACATTCCAAGGATTTCGTCTTCAATGCCTTTAAGACCACTACCCATTCTGAAACTCTACGAGCGCTAGAGCTTCTACATTATAGTCATACAATTACGTTTGGCGTATTGATTTGTCCAGCACTGAGCGTTACTGGTTTTCGTAGTTCGAAGGGCTATTACCAAAGCTTTTGAATATCAATATTGCGAAAATGTTCTTGCCGAGCCAAATACTTCGTTGACGGAGCCAAACACTTCATTGACAGGTTAAGTTCCAGTTGCAAGTCATGGGACGTTCAGGACATACCATACATGGAAACTATCCAGATGAGTTGGCTAAATTGATTGGGGCCTATCTGTTGTACCAACGCTTTACTACAGCTATAGACGAGATGATTCCTGAAGCTGTTCCTAGCCCAATAATAAAACAAAATAACAAAATCCTGCAACCAACTATATGTGTGTCGTTATACCTTTGTCATAACCCACGCATGAACAAGGTCCAGGAAATAATGATATATATATATATATATATATATATATATATATATATATATATATATATATATAGTATGAACCACGAATGCATTAATGTATGCGTCCAATTGGTTATTTGCATAGATCTAGATTGTAATGAGATGGGATGCAGTGTTTTTACCACAATACTCGCGACAGCATTGATTCTTGGTTGATTTTGGGTTAGATCATTATTTTCTGGACCTTGTTCATGCGTGGGTTCTGTTTTAACGACGGTTCCGACCCAGCTGCTGCTGCCCCGGCAAAAGAGATACTCTGGCGAGAGTATCTCTTTTGTCTTATATTAACAGCAACAGAAACATCACACCCAAAATGTTCCTAACCCTCAGACTGGTATCGGTGTTCAAACCCTTCCCATAACTGGGGTCCGCGGGTTCGTTAAGCCCGATATCTAAGTACACTATACTCAGACACCCCTGCGGGATATTATTATTATTTATATTATTATTATTATATAATATAGAACTATAATCTTAATTAAAGAATCTTCCACATGCATAGCTTAAGCATGGTTCTATTCTTTATCGTATGGTTTTATAATATGTATAATTTTAAAAAATTTGTATCTGTGAATATATAATTTGTATATTTCATTTTGTAATTAAGAATTAGTGCTGAAAATTATTTGGTTTTAGACGCGCTAGGTCTTTTGAAAGTTGGCTATTGGTTACAAGCTGCCTTTTAAATTGTAACATAATACCAAATATATATAATACCCTGGTTCTCCAAAATAAAATTGAAAAATCGAGTTATACGTCTGCTCTAATTTCTAACTTGCTTGATGATATGATAGATTCAGCCAGCGAAATGCAGAGTGGTTTTTGTTTTACGGCCCGGGATTTTTCTTTTATAGCTGCGACAAACAGTAATTCAATTTTAATCCATCCATTCAGATTTTAATTAAATAAAAATGTTTATATTGAATAATAAATTGTTCAGAAGGGAGAATTAAGCCTATTAGACTATCAATAAATTCTCAAGGGTATCATCCATTGCGATTTTTAAAATTTTTTATATTCACGAGCAAACCAACTTCACAAAAAGTGTTTTTCTCAGTTGAGCCGTGTAGTTGATAATGAGTTTAAATGTATGCCCAGCCTTGAGATTTACTTTAAACTGTTTCCATTTATTTTCTCTCTCTCTCTCTCTCTCTCTTTCTCTCTCGCCAAGTTTGTTTTTATAAAAAATAGATTCATTACATTACAATCAATAGTTAGATCTTTTTGGATGATGGGCACCCGTCCAAAAATTCAATTAAAATAAGATTATAAATTTCATTATTTAAGGAAGATTTATAAAAGATTAAATTTATATTTTGTCATACTAATCTGTCAAAATATTATTCAAAATTCCATTCCTCTACACTTTTTCAAAACCACCGTAATCTAGCCATTTCCCTTGCTGTTTATTATCGTATAAATATCAAAACTACCGTGACAATAACAAACTGCAAACTGCAAACCCTCTATATTTAGTTATTATGATACAGTGCAAAATCACTGTATTAATATTCCTAATATAAATACTAAATAGCTCTGGCGATCGCAGTTTGTCATATCAGACAAGGCAACAGGTAGCGTTTTATTGTGGCGACAAAGGCCGCCACCCCGTTGCAGGAATTCATTCGACTGTGTTTGCGGACGCGTCCCGCGGGATTCGGAAACGAGAATGTTTTGTCAACAGGCATCAAAACGGATTATGACAACTCAATGCGGGGCATTTACGGAGTCATTAATTTCACGTGTCCGTGTCACAAATGAAACGCCATCGGGGGTGCAGCGCGCTGCCGTAATTTCTCATTTCTGTCACACAATCGCGAATTATTCGCAGGCGAGCGACGTAGCTGCTCTTGGGCGCCTTTCACCCGAAAAGTTATTAATGATTGCCGGTAATGATTTTTAAATTCGGAGCGTGGAGACGGTATACACTTGAGAATTTTAAAAGCCAGGAATATAATGAATTGAAAGGGTTCGTATTGGTATAGGTTTCATGAAGGAAGATTGATGCATGACTGTGTTTTTAAGTAAATTTCAATTGGAATATATACTGTAGAGTTTTGAGTAGACTAGTAGCGATACATTCTAGAAAACTACTTTCACACGAAGGTGCTACCAGTATGATGATACTGGTTTTACATTGTAGCGTTGATTGAAATATTTCAATCAATAATTGTAAGCAATGGGAGCATTCACGTGCGATACTTATGTGGCCAATGTAAAGGCAGTACCCAGCATAACGGTATAGCATATTAGCATCTGTGTGTGCAAGAAGTCCCATGTTAGGTTCATATCAAACCATTAAAACTTAAACATATCAAACAAAATAGCGACACAGCAATTTTATGGAAACAAATGAAATGAAAACTTGCGAGTATACTAGCAATGGACAACATATCAACAAAAGTGAAAACAATGTTTTTCTTTTGGCTTTATTTCGTATCACCTATATTTAGTTTAATGCATCTGAATCTTCCAGTTAAAAATGTGACGTTTGTGTGCCGAAAAAATAAAACGAAATATTGTTTTATCACGGCTACTGTTGCTATGCGTCTTCAAAATTGTTACCGGAAAAATATCAGATTTTGGATAAGAAGAGTGACTAAGTAAAAGTAATGAATATCTTGGAAAATATTAAACACAAGGCGGAAAGACCCATGTATGGGTCGATAGCCAACTAAACATATATATATATATTAAACACAAATCAACCTATATCAAAGGTATCAAAGCCACGAATGTCACGGCGAGGACTAAGAAGGGGAAAACATTTATTTTTTTAATATACTAGTAATCATTTTTAATTTGAATTCTATGTTTATTATAATAATCCTAAGCCAACTAAACATATATATATATATATATATATATATATATATATATATATATATATTAAACACAAATCAACCTATATCAAAGGTATCAAAGCCACGAATGTCACGGCGAGGACTAAGAAGGGGAAAACATTTATTTTTTTAATATACTAGTAATCATTTTTAATTTGAATTCTATGTTTATTATAATAATCCTATTATTTATATAGACAATAAAAAAAAACGAAACTTAAACTTGAAAACCGATTCAAAGTTCTCACTGGATATTCATGAAAAAATCTGGAAACATTAACAATTTTTCGCTGCTAAGTAGAAGGCATCAACGGTTTGAGCAACCACAATTGAGCAGATGACCTGGTGATGACATGAGTTTCTTCTAAGCTGTTCTAAACTATTATCAGCTGTTTTTAAGCTGCTAGACCTGATTCTAAACCAATAAATTCAATTTTTAATCTGTTGTCTTACTAAATTATGTCTGCTCCGCCGTTGTTTCCGCCTACTTAGCATTGAAAAGTTATTAGCCGATTTGCTTAAAGATAATATTGGTAAAAGGGGAAAATGTTTCCAGATTTTTTAATAATATCTATCGACGACTGAATCGGTTTTAGAAAGAAATGATTTTCCTAATTATTGTGTGCTTTCTTTGTTAGGTTCGGTACTACCCTCGTATATATCATTTTTTTTGGTCTGAAACAACCGATTTATTTGAATTGTTATGATACGTATAATGAATGGATATGGATGTATACAGTCACATCAGTTTTTTCTACTATTACAATTTTTAAGCTACAAATTATTCAGTCTATTAAACTTCCCAACTATTTGATTTGATATATGAACCACCCCTGTTCGAACATAACTCCCGCCAACATGCGTTAATAAAATTCGACCGATATAAAAATCCTAGCACATTATTAACATTTCCAGTAAATAAAGCAGGAATGAACGAGTATATCAGCACCGCTGCAGGAATTGAGTGTTGAAGAGATTGTGTGTGCAGGCGTCCGCGCTATTGGGGGAGGCCGCGCTATAAACACTCGGGGCTGTCTACGTTTATATATAAGGCCACCCTTGAACTGATCGAATGATTTAATAAAACCAACCGAAGGGTGCCGGGGCGGTATTCAATTTAAAACTTTACGGAACGCGTGACAAATCCGTAATTCGCAATCATTTTGGCTGTCAGCGCTGCACTTCGGGATGCGAATAATACTTCAAATTCTTTAATTTCAATTAGCTCTGCTCCGGGTGTCGGACGTTTTTATTATTTCCACGTGCTTGATTGCCGATCCTTCGTTTAATTGGCATTTGTTAGTTAAAAAATGTACAGGACGTTTCTAATTAAAAATTGGAGATTGTGAGCAATTTAAACTTAATTATTTGTATCAAAAGAGGAAACCCCTATTCAAGCTTAATTGTTTTTATGATACTCATCAAATTAAAAGCAAGCCATAAAGTTCTGTTCAGGTTAAACTGCTATCTGCTGGTTCGGCAGATGAGTCGAAAGAAAGAAAAACGTACCACTAATACGAAGGATATGGCATAGATAAATAAAGTTATTGTCATTCCTACTTCATTGTTAATATTTAACTACGTGAAAGCACATCCTGCAAACTACAGCGGGTGCATAATTACAAAAGAGCTACAAAAGAGAAGAGAAACTGCAAACAGATAAGGAGCAAAATGTTGAATCAAGATATTTTGTATCTAATAAAGCAAGAACTAGAATATCTTATGTTCAAGCGATACAGAATGGATCGACAGGTCTCTCTCCATCCGCACCAAATGTAGAACCATCATTAATGAAAATAATGCAAAATATGATGGTTATGCTAACTATCATCGCTGATAGACTCAACAGACTCGAGGTCAGGAATACTGGCGCTATTCTTAAACTAAATAAGCAATGAAAGATATCGAATTACGAATTTCCACCTAGAATATCAATCACATGCTCAACCAGAAAGATGAACTAGAGGTGTTCTTAAATCTACAACACATTGATGTATATCTCATCTCTGAAACTCACAGACGTATGTACAAATAAGAGATTATAAAGTTTATCACATTGCACACCCAGATAATCGAGCTGAAGATTGTAGTGCGGACACCATCAAAGAACTTATAAACCACAATGAACAATGCTATCTACAGCATGAAGACTAGAATTGCCAACCGTTTTCCTTTTAGGAGGACAAAACTCCTCTTGGCAAAAATGCCCAGGCAGGATTCTTGCTAAAATGTTCTGCATTTCTTATTTATTATTATTGGTTTCGTATTTGGACTATTTGGTGTATAGGAATTTTATTAATCTATCTTTATTAATATACTATATTGATGAAATTTAAAAAAATCTCACCCTAATTTTGAACCACCTCTAACTTAGCATAACGTAACCCCCCCTTTTTAAAACCCGTCCGCCTTTTCAAACAAGAATAGTTAGGAACCTCAGTAAAGACCGATACGCTTGATTTCTTTATCTCAAGAAAAGTATCACCAGACTTCATAGACGCCTAAACAAACCGACTCCTATTACTCAGCTATTATTTTAACTGTGAACGAGTGAAAGAATCATCAAGAATGAAGCTCGACTAATGTTTGGTGGAGTTTCAAACTTGAACTTCAAGAATTTAATCCATTCTTGAAGTTCAAGTTTGCAATTGTTGCATTAATATCAAAGGAACAATAAGAAGAAGTAGGAAATTTCATGAAGTTACTACAAACAATAGCTTATAATAACACTAAGAAAATTACCTAGATCGGCTCGATGAACATGGCAACGAATTAGGAACCCAACAAGACGATTCTAAGCAACAAAACGATAAATGGGAAATCAAGAAAATCGAAGAGAATCTATTAGTTCTTATCTAGAAAGCCTCGATTCGAATGAAGAAAACGATTATTCACCAAGAAAATCAAACAACCTATAACATCAATTCCATCCATTTGAAGAGATCGTGGGCTAGCAGTAACAAACAAAAAGTTGATATGTTTGCAGAGTACCTAGCTAACATCTTGCCGCAAAATCTAGTGGAGGAAGAGTTCATTATCGAAACAACATATAACTCAATATCAGAAGAATCACCCAGGTTATACCAACTGAAATAGCGGAAGAAATAAAAACAAATCTCTGAATTGAAGAAAATTACCAAGAAAAGGTTTAGTCATGCTGGCATACCTCTTTAATGCAGCGTCCACACCTGAATTTACTAAAAGATACTACTGAAAAAGTAAAACAAGAAGTAAACTTGTTGCCCTGCAGGTATATCTAACCAAAGACCAGGCGGAACGCCGACAGACTGCGAAGGGCGCTGCGCACTAGTGCCATAAGAATCAGCAAGGCATACAAGACAATAGACAGAACGAGCCTACATCCACAGGAGCAGACGAACGGGAAAGTCACCCAAGGAAGCCGTGGAAGAAGCCAGGAGAATCACACTCCGGAGCTGGCAGACTAGATGGGCAGAGTCAGAACATGCTGCGTGGACGAGGAGGGTGATCCCATCCGTCGAGCAGTGGTTCACGAGAGGGCACGGTGAGCTGGATCACTGGACCACCCAGACCCTATCCGGGCACGGAGTTTTCCAGACCTACCTCCACCGGATAGGGAAGGCCCCAACGCCTAACTGCCGATACTGCGGTGGTACGGACGATCCAGCACACACCATCTGCCATTGCCCCCGCTGGGAGACGGATAGGAGCTTACTCTGGAGCCAGGTAAGCGAGACTAGACCAGAAGACATCGGCAACAAGATGCTTCAAGACAAGGACATGTGGGACGCGTTCGTGGCTTTCTCCCGGAAGGTGATGGGGAAAAAGTACGACGACGACTTGCGGGCCCCACAGACCGACTGACGAGGACGGACGACTGACCACTTCGTTCCCCTTTTTTCATTTATGTTCATACCCTACCCCGATTCCATGCACATGAGCGTGACTGACAGACTTACGTAGGACGGTCCGGGGGGCTTAGGAATGCCTACTAGGCGGTCAAGCCCCTTGTCGACAGAACCTGGGTTTTGGTTTAGTCGGTAGGCGTCCCTGCAAATACGCGGGGCGAATCCGACACTATCTATGCCTATCACCACAGTGGTGATAGTGAAGGCATGGGTGTCTTTCGAAGATTCCACCCCAGAAGAAAAAAAAAATATATCCAACCGAAACAACAAAGAAAAAGTAATAAGTATAATAACAACAAGAATAAACAATAACCTAAAGTTCCAGGACAACAAAACAGAAAACAAAAAATGGATGAACAATGAAAATTTAGAGCTAATGACGGAGAGACGAACACTAAAAAATAGAAAAAAAAACTGAGCTGCTGAATCACTTCCCGAGAAATGCTTAACTTCCACATTTATACTTATTCACAAGAGTACGGGAGCTAAAAAATATGACAAAAACCGCTTAATCAGCATATGAAGCCATTTGCTCAAGATCATTCTGAAAAATATATATAAATGAGTACATAAGAACATAGGCGAAATACACAATTTGCCTTTAGAAACTGGTTCGGTATAAAAGAGGCATTATTCAGCATACAGGTACTTATATTGACTTATACTGACGTATACGCATGCTTTATGGACTATATGAAGGCGTTCAATAACGCCAAACGCGATAAGCTGATGAATATCCTAGAAGGTTTGCAGCAACATGTAGGAGGTGGAACACAAGCTGGATTCAACCCGAGGCCTTGAATCCTAGACACCAAGACGAAACCTCAGCAAAGGCCACTCAGGAGTTGAGGATATGGCAAAGCAACTTGTTAGGTCCGGCCTTCTGGTGACGCGAGGGGTGGCGTTAGCAAGGAGGACAAACAACAAGGCGTGTAGGAAATCACAGCGGGTGAGAGCGGTAGAAGCCAGCCACCATATAACGAGAGTCCCACAGGGTTCAGTATTAGGTTCCCCGCTCTGGAACATCGTGTACGACGGAGTCCTGAGACTGAGGGCCTCCGTACACTGGAAGCGTAGTCGCGCGATCGGCAGGTCGGGCGACTCAGGTCGTTCGACTGTATAGGCGACTGTGCCGTCCACTGGCAGCGACTCTTTTCGCGACTTGTTTGCTCGACTTTAATTTATTTCTCCTTCCCATCGGAGAGAGTGATGGATTTAGAGGAATTCTTTTTGCTAGATAGTTCATATCCAGTGAGGCGTCGATTAATAATGGGACTTTCAAGACATCGTACGTGTTGGGTAAACCCAATATTGGCTAAGAGGAACGAATTGGGTGAATTTCATCATTTGTATGAAGATAGGAATAGCAGCGAGCACAAGCCAGCACAAACCAGTCACAAGTAGAATCAGGCAGAAGATTTGCTTCTCTTGGAGAAAATAGATCTGTGCTGCTTACACTAAGCTTATTTCACGTCGTTTTGAAAATAAACAGTTTTGTATGATAAACTTATTCTTAACTTGTATCATTATACTTTTGTATCATTAACTTGTATTATTAAAGTGTTTTGTATCTGTAATAAACGAAAAAACTTATCATATTTCATCTACCTTCCTCACTAACTTCAGCCGAAACTTCGCTCCATAATATTCTTTGGACATCCCTCTGATGATATTCACGATCCTTCATGCCCCACAAAGGTTATTTTCATAAATGCAAACAATAAATTTAAAAAATAAGCGACTGATCCCGTTCCGAGCGGAGTAGTCGCTTGTAGCGCATTGTCGGCCGTAGTCGCCCGCTCAAAGTCGCCGCCAGTGAAAGAGCATCTGTCTTTTCTCACGGTGTGGGATGTCTGAACATTGGACAACCCAACTAGTATCGGGACTCGGGGTTTTCCAAACCTACCTATACAAAGTATGAAAAGCTACATCCACCAGATGCTGCTACTACCTTGAGACCGATGCCCCGGACCACACAATATACCGATGCCCCAAGGTATCGAGAACGGTTCATGTTATGCGTGGAGCTGGGAAATGAGGAGCCCACACGACAATGAATGGGACAACTAGTGCTCGAATTGTCGGAAATTTGGAGGTAATGGTAAAATTCGGCAACACCGTGATGGGATGTAAGTTCCAGCATGACCTACAGACATAAGACAAGACATCAGACCAACGAGACGTAACTATTAGACAAGGCGGACTAACCGTATAATTACAACACGGCGGGCTTAGGGTGCCTAGAAGCCAAACAAGCCCGCCAGTGACAGAACGTGAGGTAAGGTTTTAGTCGGTAGGGGCACCGGATTGGACGCGAGGTGAATCCGACACTACACATGAGGCGATAGTGAGGTATGGGTATTTTTAGAAGATTTCCTCCTCACAGGACAAAAAAAGTTCGATTCGACTGCGCCATCGCAGTTTCACATTTCGGACACACATAATCAGAACGTTTTGTAATACACACGTTATTTGTATTGAAAACAGTGAATTGAAAATTTTATCTCTGCTAAAAAATGTATGTGTGTATCGAAACTAAACAGCAGGTGCCACACATGCATTCAAAAAACATGTGTTCGGGGTCCTACTTCGGAGTGGGAAAATTGCTATGCCAATTGGTTTAATCGAATGCAAAAATGCGTATATCTTAACCCTTTAATGCCCAAATTTTTTACCGTCGCATAAAAATTGTCCTCATATAATTGAATTGATGAATATATGAATGAATCTATATTCAAATGTTGGCTACCGTCACTTTATACACCTGGTAAAGGTATGCCTGCCTTGAGGCGTTGGGCATCAAAGCTATACAATATTTGAATGCATCGTTATATACGATTAAGCGTGGTCGCCTTGAGGCGGAGCTCGAAATTAGAGAGTTACAGAAGAGTATTTTGGAAAATAATAAAGAAGTTTCTACACACCAATCATTATTTTTGTTATTAATTTTCAATACATAAATAGCAATCCTTTGTAGGACTCTCGGATGCGTTTCATCAATATTATAGTACGGCGTAGAGGAATGGACCATGACTGAGAACACTATAAAGTGACTAGAAACATTTGAATTCTGGTGCTACAGTCGAATACTCAGAATCTCCTGGACGCACCATGTAACCAATGAAAAGGTGCTGGAGCGGCTTAACAAAAGAACAGAACTAATGGTTCAGTAAAAATACGAAGAAGGTCTTATTTCGAACATATCATGAGAGGAGAAAAATACTCTACTAAAAGTCATGCTACAACGAAAGGTAGAGACAATAATAGGACGAAGAAGAACATTAATGCTGAGAACCTAAGGAAATTAACAGGAATTACATCAACCGAACTATTTAGGTCAGCGGCCATGGTAATTGCCAACGTCTAATGAGGATATGATACCCCAAGAAGCAGAAGGAAAATAAAACATTCATTTATAAGGACATATTACAATGTAAAGTAGTGGTATCTAAGGCGCTTTCGTTTAGTATGGTTTAGCATTACTAGTCGCGGCGTGCAGTATCGCGGTCGTGCGTCGCCGGTTGTAAGGGTCGAGGTAGAATTGTACGCATCGGAAGCGGCAAATAGAACAAGAAACAATAAGCCCGTAGCAGCCTGTGATAAGCGAAAAGCGCTATTCTGACATATTTTAACCGACTGCTTACATGAGATGCTTTGGTTTAACATTACTAGTCGTCCCATGGTGTGCTCTATCGCTCCAAGTTTTGCGATCTTGCGGCCGGTTTTAGGGGACGTGGTAGAATTGTGCGCATCGGGAGCGGCTTGCATGGCAAATAGAACAAGAGACAATAAGCCCGGGACAACACACAGTGACAAACGAAAACAGCTATTGTATATCAACCCTTTGAGCGTCATAGCAGCTTCAAGAAACAAATGCGAAAAGTTCAAACTGAATATTTTTTTAAATATTATTTCGAACCGTCATTATGGTGTATAATTCTACGTTAAGGCTGCAGTACATGCATACACATAAGAACAACTGTCGATTTTCAGGCCTATGTGCAATTTAATATAATAGTTCCTTTATATATTTACTAATAAGATTACTAAAGCCCGTATGACATTATCTAGTTTCTTATATCGTTTTCGGTGCAGACACAAACTACACAGTGTCATACACACATGTAGAAAATGATATAGCGGTGGAATAATAATAAATTCACTTAACAATAACAGCACTTTAATACACAATGTTAATTTTCCAGTTAGAAATAGTTATACAGTTTAATATATCAATTCTTATATATAAAACAATATAGGAAACTAGATAATATCATACGGGCTTAATAAGTAGGCATCGAAAAGAGATACAATTGTGCCCGGTTAATAACATTCGTCAGCGTATGAATACCGACATTTCAATGACAATTTATAGACATCATATAAATATAGTATGACTATTGCACATTATAATTGATCATTGCCGAATATAAATAAATGTTAACCTTATAATATATTCATAATATAATTATTAGTTGTTTTTGGGTAGTCATTTGTATGCAGGATAGATTGGTGTGATGAGGTACGTTTTACAATGGGCCAACCCTGTAGTATCCCGTGTATACTACCCTCCAGTCAGCAATTCAGAATTATCTAGGCTAGTTTCTTTGCCGTTAGATGTAATACATATATGAAGAGTGCTAGTTAAAATTTTTAAAGTTATAAAAGTATACTTGTAGTATATATATAATCCTGTTTAGAAATTAATGAACGACAGATATACATGTATATGATGTCTCTAAACACACAGAAGATTATGCATGATTTATTTTACTGAATCAGATGTACCAAGACACACAATTAATTCTGCAGGCGTGTTTTTATGCAATAAATACGTTATGTGTTTTAAATAATAATGTTGCCATTATAACAACATCCTGATTTCCATTACAAAGTCGGCAGATTGTAACTTTGGTCACCAGATGAATTTTTCCCGATAGGAAACACGTAGAATGCAAATGTAATTTCTTGGTGAGGTGTTTTAGGAATTGTTCTCATTCCAAAATTGTTTTAAAATTGGATTTTTTCGGTAGCACCCTAACTGAATAGGCCTTTAGGGTGCGCACAATAAAAGATTTTCATCAGGGCGATAATGGCAAGCAATTAAACATGTCACGGGCGTGAGCGCTAACTAGCGTGCGCGTTATCATTCCGTTTGTGCTGCACGTCCGACGCGGCGTAGCATACCACGTTGCTTGAAGCGAGATGCAGTGTGTTTTACGTTTAATTTAAATGATCATCGGGAGATGTATAAATCAGATGGACCACCCGTGCGACAGTCGGTGGCTCGGCGGCGCAACTGGACACCGACACCAGCGCCAAAAATGTTAACAAGACACATGACAACTGCCGCCCGGCTGCGCGCCCGTTTTTCGGAGGGCGGCGACGCGGCACACCTATATGCCGCCTCTATGGTTTTTAAATTACATTAGGGTCTAATTATAACATGTCCCCCTCACTGCAGGCCGTGCATACTTCTAATAATTAAATGCGAAGGTCATATGGATTTTATTCATTTGCGAGGATCGTGTTTATTATTATTATGGTTTTTGATCGTGCGCGGGAATTTTAATTCGTTGCGAGATATTCCAATTTGTTGCTACCAACATTCGTTGAATATTCTGCAGATGTGTTTTTCATTAATTCAATTAGTTTTAGTACTGGTATGACCCAAATTGAATGTCTCAAGATGCAAGAGTAAAGTTTTTAAAGGCATCATCAATATTATTGTGACTACTTGGAGTTATTGACAGTAAATATTATTCATATAATAAATAAATAAATTTATTATATATTTTTTTATTGCCCAACGGAATTAGCAAAATATTGTAATTACAGGACAACAACAAAATATCACACATTAATAATCACATACCTTACTAATATAATATAACAAGAGATTATATTAAATAATAAATAATAATAAAATATAGAAATAAAGCTACAATAGTTAGCGATTAGTGATACATCACAGAGTTAAAAATATTATGTAAGAAGTAAAACATATACTGTTAGATTGAAGTAATTACGAATCCAAGTAGTTTGGTACACGACCGTTGAGTTTCTTGCCTACACAATGTATTTGCGTCCTTGCAAATTACATATTTTCTAATGACTATAAATTATGAAATTTGTGAAAATATCCCGATCCACCCAGTACAGTGGCCGAGTGGTTAGAGCCGTCGTTAGTCTCGTACTGAGCATTGGCGAGCCAGAGTTCCATCCCCAGCGGGAAGCGAATTTTCGCGAATCACCCCTCACAGTTTTTCAGAGGTTTTCTGTGAAGTTAAGGTAAATACCGGTTATTTAACTCATCTGAGCTTTTCCCTTAACCGGCGAAAAGCCTCACGGCTGATAGCCCTATAAAGATTGAAGTTTTTTTATCCCGATTCGTCGTATAAAAAACTTCTAATTTTATAGGGCTATTAGCCGTGAGGCTTAGCCAGTCAAGGAAGAAGCTGAGAGGAGTTTAATCACCTGATATTTACCATCTTAACTTCACTGAAAAGCTCTGAAAATTGTGAAAGGTGATTCGCGAAAAATCGCCCCGACAGGGATCTAACTCAGCTTCCCCAATGTTCAGTACGAGACGGAAAAAGCCTCTAACCACTACTCCACTGAGCTGGGTCTAGTTTGATATTTTTCTAGTTATTATTATAAAGAGAATAGTTTTCATTATTTTGTTAATATCGGGTATAATAGTCTTAGAATTGTAAGGGCAATTCAAATGTCAAAGGAATTAGAAAAAATGGAATACAAGTCAATATACATCATCTAATTGATTATAGATGGAAATAATAAAGTCACCGGTGCGCGTCAGAAAGATACAAACGGATACTAGAAGAAAGATAAGAATAGCAAAAGCAGCATCCAGGAATGCGCAGATTTTTTGAAAACTATAATGGAATATACTACTCATTTAACTTGGAACTTGAAACTTGGAAGTGGAAAGAAGTAAGCGGTATCAAAAAAAAAACAGAAATTCAGGAATCCTGGAAAATAGGGACGGGCATATCATGTTGGTTCCACTGAGAAAACTAGATAAATGGCAAGAATACACTTAAAACTCTTCAGTGCCAACAGAAGTGAATATCGTAAACTATTAGTAAACTATTTTGTCCCTCTGGTCTTTCGTCTTCGAATAGATATTTAATATGCTTTCACCATATACGCAGTTAGCTTGGACGTCTTTTATGATATAACCATTTGTGTCGACCAGAACACTACCCTATGGCCGTCATGAAGTTCCAACTATTTCTTTTCTTTTTGTGCATATTAAAGATATCGTATGATTTATGCAGTCTTTCTAGTTTTTCGCACTTTTCATTCAACCATGATTTCTTTGGTTCGAGGGGCTTTATGGTAATTCCTCTATGTAGTTATTTATATTTATACAAATGTTGATTTGTGTCTTCTTTCTTCCATCAGGTTTATTATTTCTTCCGTCATTCCCTCACTGTTCTTAATTTGTTAGGTGTTAGTAATTCTACTATGTTTGGCTTGATAGTATCCCATTTGGTATTTGTATCATTAATGTTTCTAACTGTTTTCTTTAGCCTCTTTAAGCTTTTCGCTTATTTCGGTGTTAATTCTGTCCAGTATGGCTTGTAAATCTTCCGTCAAGAGGACATAATCATCTGCGTATCTGATGTTATTGATTACCTCATCATTGATATTAATGCCCTGTATTGCAACCTGTAGCCTCTTGTAACATTGTATCAGAATATTAATTCTAGAAGAGTATACAGATGCTTTCTAGTTTCAGTGGAGATTATCGATTATACGCGTATGTCTGCAATCCAGCCCAATGATGTTTAACATATTCATTAACCAACCATGTTGCATATGATTACACACATTGATTCATATCTTGGCATCTCTGCACTAATACTTGAATACAGAATAGGTCATCTCTTGTACCTATACTCGTCCTGAATCCAAATTGCGTAGTAGATTTTTTTATATATATATATATATATATATATATATATATATATATATATATATATATGATTTTCAGGAATAGTTACTGTACCTGACTTATTAAGCTAAGCTTTTTTTGGTAGGGTAATGAAGGCTGACCTCAACCACGCCTCTATGATAATACCTGTTATAAATATGTTATTAAATAAGACTATTATTATTCCAACACCCGCATAATTTATCAGTTTGATGAGTTCCGTATATATATATATCAGCTTGCTCAGTAGATTTTCCGCTCTTAGTTTGAGTGACGACTATCCGAACATCTTTCATTATTTCTGGGCCCGTGTCTGCTTCGGTATATCATATTATTCTGGTCTACGAATAATTCCAGCACATATCGTTTCCAATGGTTCAGTTTGTTCAGTAATACTATTATTGTCTATTATCTATCAGTGGACTAGAGCCTTGTCTTTTGTACATACCAAGTGTAGCTCTGATCTGTTTATATAAGTTTAAGCTATCGTATTTACTTTGTAGTTGTTCTATTTCACGGCATTTTTCATACATCCTCATTTCTTTAGCCTTCCGAATTTTTTTCTAAAGTCCTTGTGATTTGATTAGTTCTGGCTTTTACATTTGCGTCTCGCATTCATTAGTTGAAGAATTTCATCAGTCATCCGCTGTTGTTGCCTTGCCAGATTTTCAGGTGTCAGATGCTTTTCTCCTGTTTTTACCTGTCCTCCTTTATTTTGCCATAGTTTGTTGACCTCCTTTTCAACTACGTTGGATATTATTCACTCATTTAGTTATATCACTTTCCATCTTTTCCCGAATCTCCAGATCGTTGACTTTTCCAATTTCAATCTTCTTATTTCTATTCTCTTCAGAATTTATTTAAGTTGTAGATTCATAGAATCAACGACTGGGGCGTGATCAGCTCCGAGGTATGGTTTTACGGATTGAAACTATTCCTGTAACGTTGGTCTATCAATAAATCATCAATCAACGCCAATTTGACTCCGGACTATTTTATGGGCATTGTTTTGTGACTTCCAGGTGATTATAGACCTAGAAGTCACTCTAAGACTCTTGAGGGAACTTGAAGAAGGTATTTAGTATTAAGAGATTTTCATCTTGGCAAAATTAAATAAGCCGATTACCTCTTTAATTTTGAACTCCAAGGCCAAAGTTCCCGATAGTTTCGATGATTTTGACTTACCCTATCTTTGCATTAAAGTCGTCTAACATGATGTTCACTTCCGTGTTCTTTGTTAATGTTAGTGCACTTTTAATTTATTCAAAAATTGCTCAACTTCATCATCGTCTTTTTCTGAAGTCCACGCGTAAACTTATTGACCTGGTTAAGGTTCTATCACACAGTCTGGTTATGGAATAAAAGTGTTTGACTGGTTAGCTGTTTGTGATAGAAAACTGCAACTCCTTGCCTATGGTAAGCTTCGTCCTTTCCAGCATAGTAAATTGTAGATTCATTGAATGAGCTTTGGCCTAAGAATTTTTCCATCGGAACTAGCTGGTATAATATCGTTGTTTAATCGTCGCATTTATCGTGTGGCATTCGACCACTTTCCAGGTGCGAACGTAATCCGGATATTCTAAGTTGATATGTTTTTGGTATTTGTCAGCAAATTCAGATTCTTCTCATCATTGACCCAAATTCATAAAGGTGTCTGGAATAATGATTGAGTATGTATTTCCAACCACTTTCACTCAACTCTTGACGAGAGACACACGTCTCTGCCTATAGTGCTGGCAGCTGGCAGTATAGGTGGACATACAGTTTAACGTGGATTCCAGATAAAGGTGTTTGCCGTGAAACCCCATATTGGCAAATAGGGTTCGGGAGTTGCAAGCTGAAAAGTATTTCGCTTTGTGAGGTCTGAAGTCACGACCGTCAGCGCAGCATTCGGATGCCTTGCACCACTGCACTATTAGTGGTATGAGGTGGTTTCCGGTTGCCTTCCTCGCGCAGTATCAAACAAGAAACTACTAAAATACACCAAACTAAAAATTTACAATACAATGGTAAAACCAAAAGTAATATATGTACTAGAAACCAGATACATAAGGAGAAAAGATAAGGAAGACCTTGGGATAACCGAAAGAAGAGTAATGAGAACGATTCTAGGAGCAAAAAAGTAAATGAGCAATAATGTATACCATCAGGAATATAGATATACTGGAACAAAAAGGGAGAAGAGACTAGTAAGACCTTTATTTGGCATATCAGCCCAACCCTTCCCTTTACAAATTCCAGCCGCACAAAAAAAACAATACTTTCACAGAAAGAACTAAAAAATAATAAAAAAATAATACAAATTAACATTTTCTACCCACTAAAATAAATTAAAACCCCTCTGCCCTCGCCAATTTCCTTACCCACGTCAGCCTTCTGCAGATTTTCACGCCTTTCCCATCCTCTCCTAACCATTCGTTCAGCTTTCTGCACTAACCCACCCACTCTGATTCCACTCCCTCACATTCTTTGCTAAGGTGCCACTACGTGTCACTCCCCTTCCTACACTGCGCACACGCGGTGTACCCCAGCCCCATCCACACTTTTCTTCCTCGCTCTTCTGACCCACACCTCGCTCTTGCCATGCATATTTTGTCCTCTCTGCTCCACTCTCCCCTGGCTAAGTAGCTCGGGAGTTTCCCCTGCACTTGCCACTCTACGTAGCCAGGGTTGTATGAGCTCTCAGCCATTCTCACTTGCCTTTCTTGCCACTCAATATCCCTCAGTCTCTCCCTTATCTCAGTTCCTAGGCTACCCCTTTCTCTCAGCTTCTCCTCTACCCACACCTCAGACATACCCACTCTTTCATACATCCTTTCTCTATCCTTCCTCTATCTACTCTCTGTTTTACTCTTACACCTCATCCATACCTCCCCTACCAGTCTTTCCTCGCCCAAATCCTGCAATCTTTCCTCAAACTTCACAACCCTCACACACGCCTCCCACCACATACTCATACTACTTGTCTCCTGCAACAGCACTGCCCTCGGTGTCGACCTTTCGAGCCCTAGCAGATTCTTCAGAAACCAACCTTGCTCCCTTTCTATTACCTCCCATTCACGCAATCCCCACACTTCCACTCCATACAACAATATAGGTTTTACACACGCATCCCTGATCTTGCTCGCCATTATGAGGTTACCAGCCCCCAAATTCCCCCATTTTCTGCACGCAATCCCCCAAGCCATTCTTGCTTTCGCCTGCATACACTCCACATGCATCCTAAGCCCTCCTCCACAGTCAAACCAAAAGCCCAAATATTTAAAGCCATTCACTCTTTCAATCAGCCTTTCCTTCCATTTCAGCCCTTCGCCCTTACCCCTCCTGCCCCTATTCCTAAACAACATCCATTTGGTCTTTTCCACATTCACCACTAGCCCCCTCTTATCCAAGTACCTACCCATTCTTTCCAACATCTCTTGCATCTCTTCCACTCTCTTGGCCACCAGCACCACGTCATCTGCATACGCCAACATCCACACCTTGGATCTACCAACCACGACCCCTCCTGCCTGTCCTCTTCTCAGCACCTCTTCCAACTCGCTCGTGTACAGATTAAACAGGAGGGGGCTCAGCGGGCACCCCTGCCTTACTCCCACATTCACCCTAAATGTCTCAGATATTTCTCCATTCACTTTCGCTTTCGACCATGTCTCTTTATACATCCTTCTCACCCACTCCACTCCTTCCTCTTCCATACCCAATCTATCCATACATTCCACCAGATTCCCCCTAGGAACTGAGTCATACGCCGCTTTTAAATCCACAAACACCGCATACACTCTCCCTTTGCATTCCAGCGCTTCCTCCACCATTCTCGCCAGCGTGAAAATCTGCTCCCTCGTCCCTCTTCCCCTTCTGAACCCACCCTGGCATTCCGGGAGCAGCCCCTTTTGCTCCACTTCCCCATCAATTCTATTTTTCACCATACTATATACTTTTCAAGCACTTTCACGCCATCTTGGCGTATGGGTCTCTTTCTCTGCCTGTAGTGCTGGCAACTGGCTCTACAGGTGGACCTACAGTTTAGCGTGGATTCCGAACCACTGGAGTACGTTTTTAGATGAGAATATCATCTACTCCGGACCAGAGAAAGGTTTTTAGCCATGAAACCCCACGCTGGAAAAGCGGTTTGGGGAGTGGGGGGCGCGTACAAGCTGAAAAGTATTTCGCTTTGTGAGATTTGAACTCAGCAGCAGCAGTCCGATGCCTTACCACTGCGCTACGCTCCCGCAGTTTTTCGCCATAGCCATCATCAATTTATAACTGGCACTCTCTCAGAAGAGACTAGTAAATAAAATAAAATCGAAAGAATGGGTTTGACATGTAAGGAGGGAAGACAAAAATGCATAGTAAGAGGAATGATGCAATGGAAACCAATAGAAGACAAAGGAATACCAAGAGCAAGGTGGCCAGACACTGTAGAACAGGACCGAAAAAAGCAGGAATCCAATACTGGAGGAAGATAGTAGAAAAAGCAAAAACACACAAAGTTATATTGAAGATAAGAAGGAAACGAACGCATAAAGCCATTTGGGGTTGTAGAGCCAAAGAAAAATAAGAATCTTGTAAACTTTCGGCAGGAGCAGAGAATTCGCACCATCAAATATAAAACCGATAAATGAAAAAATAGAGGGTCAATTGAGTTGTGCCTTGTACCTGTGTGCCGCATGAAGGAAGCAAGGTAAACCAAAATAGTATATGAGACAAGAGTACAAGGAAAAAACTAGTGGGGAAGATAAAAAACAACGTATACGAGAAGAAGCAAAAATAAGTTAGTTGTTTCATTTCTTCCTATGGTATATCTTATGCCATGGGAAGGAATGAAACAACTAATACAGGATAGAAAAAATGGAAAGAAGAAATACAAATGCCAAGGATAAAAAACGCCTACATCTTACTCGAGAAGGCATATGATTAAATTAAAAATTTAAATTAATCTATAGATCAGTAGTACCAGCACAGCAATGCGAGAGTAGACGTTGCATGTATGAAAAAACGTATTCAATAGTGAAAGTAGAAAGAAATGTTTCTGAAATATTTGAAATAAAGAAACTGCTAGGCAGTCGGAATTAGGAATGAATGTGGCTGCAGAGAGACTGCGATGAGCGCATGAAAGCCCATATGGAGCGAAGAGAACGTATAGGATACGTTGCGTTAAAAAAATGTCGGTTTCTAGTTTACATTTATCGCACTTTTCTAGCGCCGTATGCGAGAATTTACTAGCAACTGGCCGACATCAGAAGTTCACCTCTAGTAAATACGGGAACTGTTCATCCCAAAATCTATACCTTCTTGACTAACTTTGTTTTTGGAATGATTACTACATTAGACTATTTGAGTAGCCCTAGACTCTCTATTATCTCATGCAAAGGCAGAATATAACGGGAAATGTCATTTTCGGAATCGAACCACACAGTCGTCCCAAACATTTGTTGAAGGATTTGCACATAGGAAGAATGCAAATATCGTTTGGGGAATAATAGCATATGGTAACCGGCCTCCTCTAGTTATTGTAGAGAGGAGTTTATACACGATTTGGCATATTGAGAACATTTTGCAGCCATTGTTAGTGCTAGGTGTATATAGATTGCAGAATGTCTTTTTTCCCTCACTAGACAGCGTAATGGCCGTCAGCCTTTTTATTGTGCTGAACTTTATTACCCTGGGCATCTTGCTCTACAGATCTATCGCTGATAGAATATATTTGGGATATGACTAGTATAAAGAATAAGAATCTTACAGCGTCCTCCTACCACTGCAATGGAACTTAGTCGTGAAATTCACGAAGCTTGTCTTGAAACAACCCAGGCAGATATTAATAATCTCATGTCTAGGATACCATGACGTGTTCATGCTTTGAAAATCATGGTGATAACACTCATAATTGAATGCTATTCATTTGTTTTTTGTTTGTTTTGGTTGAACGTTTTTTATTTCATCATTGATATATTTCACTGACATCATCAACATCTGTTAAGTTCATTAAAATCGTTTAATAAATACTTAAGTATTCTGATTTTGTAAGGGCAGTAGATGTTAAACAAAAGAATTGTCAACCATTTCTAGTTCAACTATTGCTCGCAATTTTGATAAGAATGTGTCCATTCTCCTTATTCCAAAAAGTGTCATTTATGAAGGCGATTTACAATAATAGGTATTATAGTAGTACATATAGAATTTAATATTAAATTTATTTTAATTATTTTAAACTTCTCTTAATGACGACCAACATTAAATATTAGTTGATATTCTTGCCTTTCGCTTCATGTCTCAGCCTGTGATAGTCCACTGCTGGACATAGGCCTCCCCCATTTGGTACCATACGTCCTTATCTAATGCCTTCAGGTGCCATTGTTTCGCTTCTTGATAAACATAAAATATTTGTTGATATTATTAGGGGATCGAATCTAATATCCACCTCAATAAAAAGAGTATTTTGGAAAGCAGTAATGTATTCGCTTTAAATTAATTGCGATTAAATAAATATATAAAATATTAAATATAGGGGTTGAACCTTGGGACACAACAATATGATATATTGTGGTGTAGTACATTTCTAATGTAATATACATAGCTAAACAGCAACTATTATTCTTGTATGCAGACAATTACATAATGTGATCTTAGTTTGTAGTCATTATCCTTATCATTTGCATTAATTATAAAATTAAATTCTTAAATCATATAAATATTCGAGTATCTCAGGTTAATTTATTAATTAAATATATCATTAGAGCACGTAAAATTATTGCTTTGTAAGGCACTCAATAACAATAAAGTGATCGAACAGGTCGTTTACGGACCAATAATAGCCTCTTAAGCGTTGTTATTTTTTTCAATATGCACATGTAATATGATGCGCCGGTCTCCGGCAACGTTATTTTATTGTTGACCATTAATTGATACAACTGGCCATCAATCTCCCCCAGAAAGGCCTTTGAGTTCGACCATTAACGTTCGAATTTTTTACCTCTCGTCCGCTTACACGCGCGGGGGGATGGAAGATGAAGGGGATCCCGGTGCGACGGTGTCTGTGTGTGTCGATACTAATCTAATCTAAAACTTCATTAAATCGAAGCCCATAGATTACGTTACAATACTATCGAACCCTACCTCTCGGGCCCATCGGAATTCGAAACATTCACGAATTTATATCGGTCCCATTCAATTATGTAAATGGCACCGTTTGCCCATTTTTAAATTAGATTTTATCACTTTATTTAAAAAATAATAACAATAAAGTGTACGCGGGCCCACGCCGCAACGGCATTCGTTTGTACATGGGAAAATGGAAATATAGTATGCGCCGGTTAAATAAACCGGCAATAAACACGGCCGCGCTAGTGGGACGATTATATTGTATTTCTTATTATAATTCATAGACACTTTATTCAGGTCAGTTTGATATTAAGCGATCTGCGACGAGAACCTTACCCGTGAACGTGTTCATTTACGTGTTCTCACAGAACGAGCGAAATTAATACAAGTCAACCGTTTAATTTCTCCATAATTGCATCAAGCGGAATTATCCTTTTATTAAAATGTACTCGCGCAAATTCGCCGCCATTTACGCTAACTTGCTTTACTGCTCATTGTTTTCAACAAAATATACCTACTTATCTTTTTGTTAATATATAACTATAAGGAAATTAAGTTCTGCAATTATAGTTGAAGTTAATTTTGCATATACATATTTTCTTTAATGTATTGTTATAAAACGATATTTCGTTTAACTCATAAACTAATATGGGTCAGAGTTGAGGATAATAATATATGATAAATAATTAAATAAATTAGTCTTAATGCCATCAAGAACAAATAGTTTAGAAATAGAGTTATTGAGGCGCAACCGAAACCAAATTTCGGCTTTTATCTCATTTTCAAGTGAAACCGTACACAAAACTAAATTAATCTTTGACAAATTCCGAATGTGCACTTAAACACCAAATATATAAATAAAAAATGATGGTGCCAGCACATATCCAATTCAGATAGCGCAATACAATGAATACATATTTAATGAATGTGGGGGAAAATCTTGCTAGGAAATTGTGAACATGCGCCACCAGTGGTTCAGAACTGAAGAAAAAATTGCCGTTCGATATTTCTAACTCCAACAACACATACAGAAATCTTAAATATTATCGACATAAGAAAAAATCCTGCACTTGGAGAAGATAAATCTTTGGCAAAGATATAATAAGTATTGAGAATATTATAGTAACAATCATCTGTGAACTAATTAATAAGTACATGAAAGATGGACATTATCCAACATGTCTCAAAAAACTAAAGTCATTCCAATTCATAAATCAGGAGCAGTAGAGGATTATAGACTAACTTATTAATAAGTATTCTGAGAAAAAATTACGAAATAGTTAAAAAAAAATGAATTACGTCTTTTATAACATCAATGATTGTATTTGATAATAATCAATTCGGTTTCATTGAAAACAGTAATACACAAGCAGTTATGATTGAATTTATGGAAACAGTGAATAGGGCGATTGATGAAAAATATTACGTGCTGTTTTCGTAGACCCTAAAAAAGCGTTTGATGCTTTGTAATCATAATATATATATTGAACCAACTACATAACTTGGAAATAAGGAGTCTGGCAAATAACATGTTAAAGAAGATCCTCACGAATAGAAAACAGCAGACTAAAGTGAAGAAATGATATAGATGACTTGAAATAACAAAAGAGTTGCTTGGGGCTCATCTGCAGAATGCACTTAGTCCACCTATGTATGGCCTTTGTGCATCAGATGACATTTCAGCTGTCATTTCACCATTCATCCCACAGTTGTGAAAAACTGAAAGATGGCTTTTGGGGGGATGACGCTTAGCGTGCACTGGTCTAGGCTGGGGATGCTAGCCGTAATTAGCATTTCGGAGGAAACTGCGGGGTAAACACAGAGAACATGGACCGGCGTCTCCTCCTGTCGGTTGCATCCTCTGCATAGCTGATCGACAGCGAATCCCATTTTGTTGAGAACTTTTTTTAGAGTACAATGACTCGTTACAACTCCTAAAAACTTCCTCAAGTCACCCCCGAGAGACGTCTATAAAAACCAGTTGTGTATTCGGGCCAGGTATGAATTGTCTTGGACGTTGGCACATTGTAACGCTTCGCCATCTGTCTTGCTGAGACTTTAGGAGAAAAGAAAATTAAAATAGGAGTCTCTCAAGATTCGGTGCTTGGTCCGCTACTGTAAATATTATACATAACATCCACGCACGACCTGAAGTTGCACTCAAATTACGTAATATATGCGGACGACAGTGTTAGTGTGTTATGACAAAGATGTTGGTGAACCAGAGAGGAAATTAAATGAAGATCTGATCCAGTAAAACAGTGGCTATTAAAAACTGTCAATAAACTTAAATAAAACTGTGTATATCGCGTTCAAGAAGCATTTTAATTTAGATTTAAATATGGCACAAAGTGTTAAAATAAATAAAGTATTTGAAACAAAATATTTATCAGTAGTGGTAGATGAGAAATTGAATTTCAATACGTATGTTTTAAATATAAATTTCGTTAAGATCCTCTCTACTGCACAAGTACCACAAAAATGGACACAGAGCATAAGCATCGCATTACATAGGACATGTAGACTAAACGACCCAAATAACTACCGATGAATCCACCATGACACCTCAATGAAAATATTCATTAAACTACTGGCGGAAATATTGCTAAAAAGGTAACAATGCGAAAGGAACTACAATGATTCAGGAAAAGCCCGCTTGACCACAGACGCTATCTATGTGGTTCCTCATATAACAGAAATTAATAAATCTCCCTATCTCTATGGACCTCGAAAATGCATTCGATAAAGTACGACTTTCCGACGTACTCAAAGCTCTTAATGAGGAAAACATGAACTGCGAATGGCGAAGTACCAGAGATCAAAATAAAGGCAGGAATATGACAGGACGATAGTCCCAACCCGTAACTGTTCAACCTACGAATGGACAAAATAATTGGAAGACTGTACAGAGCAACCCAAGGATACAATTCAGGAAGGGCTGTTGTAAAAATCGTTTGCTACGCTGATATTGCCGTCATCATTGCATTGACTTCAATCGTTGCTAAACACATTCAAATCAGTATGCGATAGGGTTAATATCAAAATTCAACAAAATTAAAAACTTTTTAATAATATTTTGATAATGTAATGTTTTCAATCCGGTTAAAACTTTTTTATAAACCTGAATTACTTAGAACAGGAAAAGTTTACTGGACGAAGTTTATATCTATTTTTATAAAATATTCAAATGTTTAAAATGACGTCCATAGAAATATATACGGAGTAGTTATAATAATCTCACATAAAAATAAGCAGAATGTCTTGAACGTTGTGAACCTATTTAATAATATTATAATGGTGGAAATCAGATCTTGTACGTGAAAAATAAATATCATCCACATATCTACAGCAGATACGAGCATCGAGGAAATAGAAAAATTCTACAATCAATTAGAAGAAATGCAAATAGTGAAAAAGTCGGATGTCACCATTTGTGACTTTAATGCGAAAATAGGGTATGGAAATATTGAAGATTGTGTAGATTCATATGCTATTGGCGAAAGAAAGGAGCGAGGGGAAAAACACATTGAATTATATCAGATTCAAAATCTGAGGATTATAAACATATGGTGTTAACTACCAAACAGAAGCTTATACACCTGGACATCGACAAGTCACACAACAGACAATATAGTATGGAACCAGATAGACTATATCCTTATCAACAAAAGATATTGGAATGCACGTAAAACCGTACGCTGGAACAGATGTCTGATCATATAACAATCCCCTTATTGCCACCTTGCAAATCAGATTTAAAATTACAAATAAAATGTCGAAAGCAGAAATTAAATACAATTATGCTCCAAGATGAAGAAATAAGACAAAGCATGAAGAAGAACATCAATGAAAAGCTCGGAGAGATTGTACAAAAAAATAGATGAGCCATAGAACAACATAAAAGAAGCGTTGATGGCAGCAAAGATAAATTGAGATTAAATACTAACAACTCTCAATCTCCCAAAGAACAGTGGACGACAGATGAAATTTAGGAACTCATGGAAAAGAGAAGACTATACAGAAACAAGGATGATGCATAAATACAAAGAGATACAACAAAAATTAAGAAGAAAAAAATAGACGCCAAAGACAACATTCATGGCAAATCAATGTGAGAAGATAGAGTCGCTTCAACTGCGGTATAATTCCTTTAACTTCCATAAAAGAATGAAGAAAAAGAATGGGATAATAAAAGACAACAACGGACATATTAGAGTGAACATAGAAAAGAGATCAAAAGTCTGGACGAATACATACTGAACACACAACTGTTTGAGGACACTAGAAATGAACCAGACCTAAAGGAAACTCCACAGGGAAGTGCCATCAAGAACTCAAAATATAGAAATACAGTATGGCCAGATGAGATACCAGTGAACATTCTTAAACTAATTGAGGAAGACAAAATTAACATCATGTTAAATCTATATAATACCATCCATATGACCGGAATCATACCACACGAATGGCCAAAGTCCATATTTATTCTACTACCAAAAAAGCACAATGCAAGGGATTGTTCAGATTTTAGAATAATAAGTTTGATGAGTCACACCTTAAAATTTTTGTTAAAGATCATTCATAGTTGGATATACAAGAAGTTAGAAGTAGATATTAGTAAAATACAGTTTGAAATCCGTAGTAATTTAGGCACAAGGAAAGCTCTATTTGGATTGAATGCCATAAGCGAACAGTGTCTCGATATTACGTTCATATCGAGACACCTATTCATCGGATTCATCGATTTTGAGAAAGCCTTCGATAAAGTTAAACACGACCGGTTAATCGAAATAGTACAACAAAAGGGTCTTGACCATAATGACATCCGAATAATTAAAACCTTGTACTGGAATCAGAAAGTCCTAATAAGTATGGAGGGACATGACTCTGACCAACTGGCCATACGAAGAGGAGTTCGGCAAGGATGCATGTTATCGCTGGTACTATTTAATATGTATTCAGAGTGCTTATTCAAATAAGTTATTAACGAAGACTCTATTAACTATCAATAACATTCGATACGCAACGATACTGCGATATCAACAACAATTCACGATCACTCACGGTTAGTCAATCTTATGGGCTCAAAATAAATTTGAGTAAAATTAAAATTATGGTCATCACAAAGAACAAGAACAATATTAATAAGCAACACTATAATAGACACGAGTTAGAAGCGATCAATACTTAGGGACTCGAATCGATGACAACAGCGATCAAACCATAGAAGTTATCAAGATAACCTGGACGGACCTAGTAAGCAACGAAATCATGCGAAGAATGCACATAGAAAAGGAATGGATTCTCACGATTAAAAAACGAAAGCTCGAGTATTACCCGGGGAGAGAGATACTCGATTGTCCAATTAATTATGCAGAGAAAATACAAGGAAGAAGAGCTATAGGGCGTCAAAACCCTCATGGATAAAGAACCTACAAGAATGGTATGGACAAACAACGATCCAACTTTTTAGAGCCGTGATGATTGCCAACCTCCGATAGGAGACGGCACCACATGAAGAAAATTGGGGCCAAAGTACCAAGTGTTTTAGATATTTCTAGAAAGATAAATATTAAAAGGATCAATACATGTCTATTTTGTAAAAAAATATAAAAGAAAAACAAGTGGTTGAAGGTTCTGCCATTTTGTATCGAACCCGAAACACATTTTATGGCCGAACACCAAACCGAAACCAAAAAATTGGAGGTCTAGTTCTAGCATTACTTAAATGAATTAAATACTTTATTGTACAAATAAATTAATTTCTCAATTTAACGACACATTTTCTATAGGCTTCTGGGAATTATTAATAATAATTAGCGCAGGTTATTTAACATTACGCAGTTTATTAATATATTAATTAAAACGAAATTTTTAGCAATTATTACGATGATTATAAGCCACAGCGCGCTCATACTCAAGTACGAAAGCTTGGTTAATGAAGAGAGTTAATTGTGTTGCCTATATTATTAGCGAATCATTGCTAATTTTGTACACTACAAATTAAATGTAAAAAATTCAAAGTAAAAATTATCAGCATTTTTTCTCCGCTCACTAACTATTGTAATTTGATTCCTATTAAGCAAAAGCTAACTAAACTAAATAAAAAAGTAAATATATAAAATATTATAAAAAATATGATGATTAGTCATTTGTCAATAAATTATTAATTATTAATTGTACTGGTATGGCTGTACGTGAGAGGATGACATGGAACTATGAATATAAATTAACAATTTATTGTAATTACAAAGAGTAATTGCAATAAAGAAAAATAATTATAAGAAAATGTATCGAGATAATTGAAGAACCGTTGTTAATATATTTGTATACACATAAGTATCAAATGCAAATATAGTTTTACGATGTATTATTAATATTTTCTAATTTATTGTTTTTGTTGTTGCTGTTGTTATAATGTATGTTCTTTCTCACCTGTTAGAATTCAGATAAAGGTAAATACAGATGCATTGCATTTCTTGTATAAATATTATAAATAATTAATTATTGAAATAAAAAATTTACTTTAAAGACAATTAGTCGTTTCAAATTAATATAAAAAAGGAAATTTAAGTTTAAAATATCTGAATGGGGCTGGAATGCATGTGCATAAAAATAATAATATAATTTAACAATTTATTATTATGAGAAAGAATAAAGAAACAAAATAAACAAAATAAACAAAATGTGTCGATATAATTCAGAACTGATCTTACATTATTAGTATGAAGATAAATATCAAATTGCTCATATATTTTTGTGAAATTTCATTCCTATTTACTAATTTATTGTTTCTATTTGTTGTATATGTTTCATAGTATTAGAGATATAGGTAAAACGATATACATTTATTTTCTTGCCTAAATATTGCTAATATATTATAATACTATTGATTTTTTAAAAATTTTATAGAACAATTAGTCATTTATAAAGAAATTAAATAAACAAAAAGTGTTGAAAACTATTCTTACATTATTGATAGAACATAAGTATGCAAGTTCCTCATATTTGTGAAATATTATTCCAAGAGAAATCAATCTTTATTAGGCTATCGGCCCTTGGTCTTTCCGCATAATTATTCCGATTTACTAATTTATTGTTATTTAGTTATAATATATAAATATATATATATATATATATATATATATATATATATATATATATTATAAATAAATAACTATTGAATGTTGTTAACGTTAGAAAAATTAGTCGTTGAAATAAATATGTAATATCATAAAGAAACAAAATATGTCGATTTAAGGTTTGTAAAAATAAAATAGCTGTGTAATTTTTCAGTATAAGATTAACCATGTCATAAAATTTTATATACTGCTGTTATTATATGATGTGAAATTTCAAGTTACAACGCATTTTTGTGGAATAGCATTTCTTACACTTTTTCCTTTTAAAAAAATGTACAATGTACAAAGGATTTACTCAATTATTTCAATACAGTATAATGCTGAGCAATATCCGCATGAATTACGTTTTTACTCACTCTCTTAACGACCTAACAGTATAAAATCCCCCACTTTATACCATTTTATTATTAATAATAACACCACAAGAGCAAAATGGTGTAGCTTTTATGTGGAGCGATCTGCGAGCGCATTAACGTCGTGTCGGCGAGCTTTTTCAACTTGATAACACCCGTCGATAGTTTCGTCATGTTTAAATATACGCTTTTTATCGGACCGGAAAATCATTATGGACATTAAATATACACGCGGAGAGTACATCATTTTCTACGAAGGAGACCACACGTCATACGTAATGGCCGACCTAATGAACACATTATTTACTCTTGAGCTCTAACTAAATGTAGCTGTGTAAAGTTGTCCAAGGATCAGATCAGTTCACAGCCACATCTACGTGTGTGGTCCGAGCCTATCACATATGCTATATCCTCTACATACCTATACACACACGTATACGATGATACACACATAAATACGAAAGGCGCGCGCGCTCACCGTGGATTTGTGTGAGTGTGTAATGTGACTTGTAATGGAAGTCCTGCTCATCATTTAACTAATGATTGTGTGGTTATTATATTTTATTATTCAAATGCGAATTTCTTCTGTTTTGCGCGGCTTCATTAGCTGCAACACTTACCCGAATAGGTAGTGTTTATCCACGGTAGATCATTAAATTCTTACGTATATTATTATTTTAATTAGTTGACCAAATGCAAGGCATATTGTGATAGTAATGCCTATTCTGGAATGGCCGTCAGGAAACTCACCTGAAATAAAAAGAGCGTGTTAATTAATTCACATATTACTTATTATCGATTAAGTCGGCGCAAAAAAAGTACTAGGAATTGGCTAGTTGTACTTTCAATGATGATTAAGAATTCGATCAGCTGATCAAACAATAATAATATTATATATATACATATTGTTAAGAAAAAAAACAAAGTTCTTTATTTATCTGAGATATATATATATATATATATATATATATATATATATATATATATATATACATATACATAAATAAGAAGTTGATAATCAAAAATAAAGGTTTTAAAATTTTAAAGAAACTAATTAAAATGAAAATTGTTAACATAGAACTAAATAATATATTAATTGTTACATTGTATTTGTGATATAGTTTTTCAATATTTTTTTGTACGTTCTGTAATTACCACAATTTTGGAACGTTGGCAGCAAATCATTGGGAAATTTTTAGCCGGAAATCTTGTGTTATAAAATGTATTTTAATCCGTGTATCATACCTATAGTAATTCAAATAAATATGCGTGCTATATGAACTTATCTAAAATTGTTTTTAATATATCTTTACCTCGGAGGTATAGAACACTATGTATGTTACAGTTGGAGGACAGGTTTTTTTTTGCAAAAACAAAAAGTTTTCTAAACTGTTCATTGAATTTTTGTATCACAATTTTATCGATACATTCATTTTACATTGTATTTTGTGTTATTTATCCACAATAAATTTAATAAAATATAATTTATTGTGGATAAATATGTTGAATCAAAGTGGACTTGGTATTCTATACCTCCAAGGTACAGGTATTATATATAAGATATTACGCAGAATATACAAAGTCAAAAAACTTAATATTTTTAGTTTAATGAAAACATCTTTGCAATCATCATGATATTGTAACTAGGCGAAAGATCTGATCGTCTAAATAATTTTCGGTAGGTACTTGACTGACCACTATTCACTACATAAGTAAATTACTGTGAAATAATGTAAAATAGCAGTGCAAATTGTTAAATGAGGTATATGGAAATGGAAATGCCGCTGGTAAACCTTTTATATATTTAAAAGATGAGTATCATAATTAAATTGAGGATTACTATATACTGCTAAGAATTTGGTTTGATATTGTATCATTCGCAACATTTGGCTTTATTTTTTATTATTTAAGGCACCGTGTTTTTTTTAATTTATTTTTTTTCCTTTGTACATACATATACAGTATAATAATGTTTATATAATTGTAAAAATTAAAATAAATTGTATAACTACAAAAAAACGAGAAAAATTAAAAATAATTCTTCCCTCGGTCCTCGCCGCGAGGGTTTCTTAGCATTAAGTATTTAGGTACTTGAAAAAAATAACTATTAATTTACGGTTAATTATGCATGAAGCACTGTGAGAGTACTGAAAGAGGAACGAATAAGGTGATTAAATATATGAAAAGAATAATATGTGGAAACAATAGTAGAGACCAGAATACCAAAGAGAGTGATGAAGAATAATATAAGATGACGGAAAAAAAAGAACGGTCAAAATCAAGATGGAAAAATGAAGTATAAAAAACATCATAGAGTCTACATTTATAATTTGGGCCAACTAAGCATGCAGTAGATAAATAAGAAAATCAGAAGAAAACCAACAATAGAACGACTTGCAACATGGAATGTACGCACCATGTACGAAGCAGAAAAACTACATAATATGATACTGGAAATGACACGACTTGATATACAGATTCTAGGAGCAAGGTCGATAAATTAGATCTGTACACACAACAAATAATATCCATAGGAAAGGAGTTGCCATAATCATAAAAGAAACAATGAAGATCTATCCAGGCATTTGTGTATCCACCAACGACAGACACGAGCGAAGACGAAGTTGAAAAACTGTGTGACCAATTTAAGAAGCCATAGAATACACTAAGAAACACGAATAATGGGTGAACTGAATGCCAAAGTAGGCACCGACATAATTCCGGGAGTTACTTTTCACTATCGACTAGGCAAAATGAATGCGAGGGGTAAGCAACTGGTCAGCTTCTGCCAAAAATAAATACCCACCATCAGTATTTCCACCATCAGTCATTTCCAGTAACACTTGGTACAAATTATCGAAAAGATGACTATACTTGGATGTTACCGGCGGACCACCTGAGAAACGTAGTTCTAAACCAGATAGACTACATCCTACGTACCCAGGAGCTGGCGCAGCTTTGGACCACAAACTACTATTACTTACAATCTCAATATCGGACTAAAGAATCAAACGTCAACGCCCAAAATTAAAAGTTGATCACCAACTACTAAAAAAACCACACACAAAGAAAAGTTTCACTACGTCAATAAATAAGAACGTGTAGACAATGGTACAGAACATACCACCAGGCACAGGTTCAAAGTAAATATGAAAAGCAATGACTGAAACAAGAAACACTCTAGAAAAAATCTAAAAGGTTGCGTGTAACCTTCTACTCCAGCGTGAATAACTCTAGATTTGTCATAGAATGCATTGAAGACCTGATGATACTGGGAGCTCGAAACAAAGTAACACTTGTGTGGGCACCGGGACATTAGGAAATCAAAGGCAACGAAAAAGCGGACAAATTGGCAAAAGAGGCTAGCCATTAAAATTCATTGCCCCGAACCAACCTGCGGGATACCATATAGGACCGCAAGGAATAGCTTGAGAAAGCATCAAAGAAACCGCCACAGCTGATACTGGAAAGCCCAAACTGGAATGAAACACTCGAAGGGTTTATTAAGGCTCCCAGTACGGAGGCAACGGACGAAATCCTGAAACTAAATAGGAACTAATTAAGAAATATCGTAGGACTCCTAACAAGACATGCACATTAACACCTAGATACTATGGGGATAGACAAATCACCAACGCGCAGAGGCTGTGGGGAAGATGAAGAAACCCCACTACATGTAATAACTAGCTGCGAGGCATTCACTCAGGCAGGAATAAGCTTTTTGGTTCAACGCGAATGAACCTAAAAGAGAGCTCCTAGATCGCCCATTGAAGACTTCTGGACTTCATTGAAGATACAGAGGTCATGAATGATCAACCGTGGCCGCAGTGCAGTGGGATGCTACAGCGAAACCAGACCCTTCAAGGAAAAAAACCTTCTGCGCTTGTTTCTAGCTAAATAGCAGACCTGGGTGATAAATAAAATAACAGAATTCAGACGCAGAGCATGAAATAATACAGACAAAATCGAATATAAAATACACAAGCCCATACGCAGGAAAATAAAGCAAGCAGGCATGGATGGAAGTAGACTAACTCCATCTTATATTATATATATATATATATATATATATACGACACGACTTGACATACAGATTCTAGGAGCAAGTGAAGGTCGATAGATTAGATCTGTACACACAACAAATAATATCCATAGGAACGGAGTTGCCATAATCATAAAAGAAACAATGAAGATCTATCCAGGCATTTGTGTATGCACCAACGACAGACACGAGCAAAGACGAAGTTGAAAAACTGTGTGACTAATTTAAGAAGCCATAGAATACACTAAGAAACACGAATAATAGGTGAACTGAATGCCAAAGCCCGACATAATTTCGGGAGTTACTTGCCACTATCGACTAGGCAAAATGAATGCGAGGGGTAAGCAACTGGTCAGCTTCTGCTAAAAATAAATACCCACTATCAGTAACACTTAGTACAAATTATCGAAAAGATGACTATACTTGGATGTTACCGGCGGACTCCATCTTATATTATATATATATATATATATATATATATATATATATATATATATATATATATATATATAGGTGAATTATTCGAGTATAATCGAGATCAAACCCCCAAAGATTTACCAACGAAGACTGGCCCAAACATAATGGAATCCGAAGTAGAAAAAGCAACAAGACAATCTAAAAATGGAAAGGCGCTAGGCCCAGACCGAACACCGGCGGAGTGTTTTAAACTTCTAGACAATAACATCATAACCATTACAAAAATATTCAACGCAATCTATAACACAGGACATATCCCAAAAAAAACTAGTTGAAATCTACCTTTATTCCGATTCCTAAGAAAACTACGGATAAATCCTATAGTGAGTGTCGGCTAATAATACTTATGAGTTACACCCTAAAACTTTTATTGTACATTATACAAAACCGCTCAATAAGAGGTGTGAAGAAATAATAACCGAAGAGCAATTTGGCTTTAGAGGCGATTTAGTTTGGAGAGGCACTATTCTGTATGCAGACTCGCCTATATCGTTCCTGGGAAGTGAACAAATCGATATGCATATGCTTTCACTGATTATGAAAAGGCTTTCGATACAGTACACGGACAGCATAGGATGTTTGTCGAAAAAAAGAAAAATATCGTCCTAGATGACAAAGATGTGACAAAGATGTTGGCCAACTTATACTGGAACCAATCTTCAACCGTAATTGTCAACAACGAAGAGTCTCAAGAGATCGCTATCCATATAGCAGTTAGACAGGGATGTGTCTTATCCCATATCCTCTTCAATTTCTACATCGAAAATCTTAAGAGCTCTAGGAGAAGATATAGGAGTAAGAATTGGTGGAAAAAATGTCAGCAACATCAGATACGCAGAAGACATGGCAATGAAGGCAGAATCAATTCAAGAACTACAACACATGCTCCAGAATATAAGCGAAGTAAGCAACAGATGGGGTCTCACGATAAACGACAAGAAAACCATGTTAATGATAGTTGTGACCTTTGATGGCAAAACTATAGAACGAGTACAACAGAAATGCTTAGGTTTGATAAATCAATCAATGGACCCAGAACTTAATTGCAAGATAGAAGTAGCTAGAACAGCATTTATAAAACTAAAACCACTACTCTCAAATCACCAATTAAACAAGAGTATAAGAAAAGGTTAATCAAATGCTATATATGGTCGATTCTTTTATATGGTTGCTGGACACTCAAGCAGACAACGATTAAACGAGGCATACGAAATATACCTGTGATCTCCGATTCGGTTGCAAAGAGGGACATATTTTTATTCGTCATTTTAGAGAAAAACGCAAGAGAAAATACCTTCTCCGCTTCATTTATATAATATAATCCTAACTGTCTGTTTTCAGATGTAAATTCGCAGTACTGAGAAATTTTTAAATTTCTAAAAAAAATATCTGAAAAAGTGACAAAGTTCATAGCTCTGTCACAAAACTATGATAGCCTTGGAATGTTGCAACAGCTTAGACGTTTTTAAACAGATACGTTTTCATATGAAACGTTGTTCTGCTAGAAGGTTAACACTGCAACAGAGAAATTATCTAATTCAGTGTTATGGGACAGGCGAGGCGAGAATCAAATATGTGGTCGACTGTTTCCATGAGAAATATATATAAGGAGCTACAAAACTAATAAAAAAAGTTCCGGTTCTGTGAGGGATGTGAAACAGACAAAGTGGATTCTTGATGAAGATAATGCAGCAACAGTCCTCGTCCTGTGCAAGATAGGCCAAGATTATCGCTAAAAGACCGATCCGACGAGACTGGAATCAGTAAGACTCATACAAACCAGTAAGAATTCACATGTTAGAAGAAGGTGATGACGCAATACGTCTTTACTTGTATATGGGTTGGATTCCATATTTTTAATAATATTCAGAATCCGTTTCATCGCTGCATAATATTTTCTGATGAAGCGACATTTAATTCCAACGGGACAGTGAAACTCAGCAAAACGAGACTGGAGCTTGACATATCCAGGTTTCAAAGAAACCACGAATCGCCAGTACTATGTTAAAGGTTTGGTGCACTGTTACCTACCATGGCATAATAGGGCTATTCTTTACTGAGGGAACTGTGAATCAAGCTTCATATCTGAAAATGCTTAATACCTTCTTCTACGAGGAAATTGACAATTTGTCTTTAAATTATCGAGCTGCAGCATATTTTCAGCAGAATGGGTGTCCTGCCCATTCGAGAGAGAAAGGGAAAATAGATCGGAAGAAATGGACCAGCCCCATGGCCTCCAAGAAGCCCTGATCTAACGATTTGTCATTTTTATCTGTGAGGCCGTTTCAAACAAAATGTTTACAAAGCTGCTGTTCAAAATGATGTAATCATATTGAAAAATCGATACGAGATGCCATTCGATCGATTACGATAGAAGAAATTCAAAACTCATATGAAGCGTATGAAGCGCACCCAGAATTTTGTGTTTCACGTGGTGGAGATACAATTGAGTAGTTCATGTTCAAATAAAATTAATTGGCAAAGTCTTGCGTTTATTGTGCAGAGACAACGGAGTTATTCCAAGACCAAGACTAATTATAGTTTTGTGGCAGAGCGATTAACTTTGTCACTTCCTAGATTGTTTTCAATATTCCTATACCTCGGAGGTATATAACACTATGTTACATTTTCCAATCATTTTACATTGTAATTTTTGTTATTTATCCACAATAAATTTAATACAATATAATTTATAGTGAATAATATGTTAAATAATAGTGGACTTGGGATTCTATAGCCCCAAGGTACAGATATAAGATATTTCGTAGAATATACAATCTCTCTACAAAACTTAATATTTTTAGTTTAATGAAATCTTTGCAATCATCTCCATATTGTAACTAGGCTAAAGATCTGATCGTGTAAATATTTTCTGATAAGTACTTGAGTGACTCCAACTATTAACTACATACGTAAATTACTGAGTAAAGTATAATGTAAAACAGCAGTGCGAATTGTTAAATGAGGTATCTGGAAATGGAAATGCCGCTGGTAATATTTTTATGTATGTAAAAGATGAGTATCACAATTTAATTTAGGATCACTATATACTCCTAAGAATTTGGTTTGATATTGTATCATATGCGACATTTGGTTCTATTTTTAAGTATATAAGGCACCTAGTGCATTAAGCATTAAGTTACTTGAAAAAAAAAACTGTTAATTTACGGTTAATTATGCCTGAAGCATTGTGAGAGTACTGAAAGAGGAACAAATAAGGTGATTAAATACGTGAAAAGAATAATATTTGAAAAAAATAGTAGAGACCAGAATAGAAGACCTGGGGTATATCATGCGAGGCGCTATGTACAATCTGCTCCGCCTTATTCTCAGTGGAAAGACAAAAGGCAAAAGAGGAATCGGCCGCAAATTGCATGGCTAACAAACCTCTAACAATAGACTGGCATATCGACAGAAGAACTGCTACAATCCACGCACGATCAAGACAGTTTAAAAAAAATATGATCGCAAGTGTTGCCAACGCTTATACACTTAGGCACGCCGTTTAAAGAAGAAGAAAGCTTTCTCTACGAGGATTGTAAGTAAAAACTAAAACTGTATTTGATTTAATTTTCCATACATATTTGTGCTTCAATGTAAAATCCGTGTTTAGGTTTGACAAACTGCAGACCTTTAAATATTGTATCTCAACTTTATGCATTCATATTTCATGATTTTGGTAATATTAGCCCTTGTTTGCTTAATCTTTAGCACTAAATCTATGGCTGGATCAAGCCGATGTATATTCTATCTGGTGACAGAAAATGCACTGCATGCTAGCTTGTAGTGCATTTTCTGCATACAGTTTTTCTTTACATACTGTATAATATTTATAGTTTTTAACTGTGTATGTATTAAAAGTTCATTAACAATCACATATTAATATAAAGGAGCCATAAATCAATTAAATAACATAAGCTTTTAAAAAAGTAACTAAAACCGCCACCCTCGAGTTTTATCGAAACTGTTGGCGTTTCAAATGGGTAATAGAAGACATCCGTTAGCCATATTATTGCTGATAGTTAAGCTAATTTTGAAAGAGTAGAATAATAAGATAATATATATTACATTACAAAATCAGATCACATGAAAGAGATTTAAAACGAGGAAGTATAACCAGCGTTAAAATCGCACACAAACGCTTTCCCTTCTTTAGCGACAAAATTACAGCAATTTAGTATAAACTCGCACGCGGTACTATTTCAATTTCTTCGGCTCATTTTAATACGCCCAGATTATACCGCGGCCGTATCTATATCTATCCGGTTCTCGCTCTTTCCACCGAGGCCGGCATTTATTTGTAAATCGTTATAAATTGGCCATTAGCCGGACAATAGTAAACGACGTGTTGTGATTGTACGTGTGTGAGTGCGACTGTCATTGACGTCCGGCCACCCAAGTCGACGCTCGGCGGGATATTTGTCAATGGCACGCCGCCCCACTACCGCCGCTACTGGGCCGCATATCTCGAATGCCTTTCGTGTGCCTCAGCGTATAGCTGGCCACTCAGCATAAAACCATGCGCGCCCGGCTTAAAATTAATCCTGTTGCAAAATAATATCACTAATTTATCATTGAAAACTTTTTTAGTCATTTGTAACCCTGACTATTAGTTTTTTGAAAACAAAAATAGCTGACTTATTAAAACTCATTCGTGGGATGTCTTTAATTTTAATTTTTAATGCTCGCATTGCATACTTTTATTATTAAAAAATGTTATGCATTTATTTATTTATTATTATAACTCTCAACAAACAATGATAATCCAATTACAGAGAGACACAATAATGATACAAAAATAATGTAGATACATATTAACATTTTAAAATATAGAGGACTTAATTAAGTGTTCTTTTGTTGAATTGTGATGATAAATGCTGATTAGTAGTACGTGGTATATCCAGCGAAAAAAAATGTTTGGTACGCTAATCTAAACGTGGGACGATGAAGTTTATTAAATTTAGGAATGAACAATTATCAGTGATGTATGAGTTTATAGAGTTCATATACTAACATATATCGGTGTATATTATGCACGCTGATAACATTAAATTCCTCTAGAAGATGTTGAGACAGTACGTCGATGCTAGGATACACTTATATTTATAAAAATACAGGAATCGAAGAAAACGTTTTTGTACATTCTCAATCATATATACGTAAACCTTGTATTCAGGGATCCATATACTTTGGAGTGGGCAATGTGAGAAAATGTGAAAAACTTATTACTTGTCTAGTTTTAATTACTTACAGGGGTGAAAGTAAAGGTGCGTTAACTATTCCACCGGGCTATTTTATATTATAGAGCTTATCCTGAGAAAATATCTAATAAGGACTAAGTGTGTATATTACTTTGAGACTATAAATGATGTAATTATGTAATTGTATTGAGATTTTAATACATTTAAGTCGTATTTTGCCTATATTTTATCGAACAGTTACTAAATGTCAGCAAAATAAAAGTGGGAACACATATACATTATTTTATAGCATGAATTGTGAAATTTTATTGAGCTTCAATGAAGAGTTGGCAACACTGATGTTGGTAGGAGCAATCCAACTGCGCCATCATTATTTTTGACAGTATAAGTAATCAGAACGTTTCGCCATACACACGCTGTTTGTATTTTGTCTATATTGCATCGAACAGTTACTAAATGTCAGCAAAATAAAAGTGGGAACACATACTTTATTTTATAGCATGAATTGTGAAATTTTATTGAGCTTCAGTAAGAACTAGGTAATGAAATGACATACAATTTGTGCAAGTTAATAAAAACATATAATTGCAAACCTCGTAAGTCTCAGATTACGAGGTTTGCGATTTATGTATTGAGAATTGGCAACACTGATGTGGTAGGTGCAATGCGACTGCGCCATCGTTTTGCCATACACATGCTATTTGGATTGTTAACACTGAATTGAATCTCGGCCAAAAAATTATTTGATTTGAAACAATTTTGTACGATGATTTTTTACGATTAACATACTACGACTTTTGTTGATGGAGCATCTTCCTAGACCACCATATATACCTTCGATATATGGTGGTCTTGGAAGGTGCTCAATCAACAAAAGTCGTAGTATGTTGATCGTAAAAAATCATCGTACAAAAATGTTTCAAATAGTGAATTCATACGTGGTTGTCCTTCACTGGGGATGCATTTAGATAAGGTCGTTCAAAATCAGTCGTTCTGCCAGAAAACATTGATGCTGATAATGCAATATTACATGACGATACCTATTGTGAGATTGAGGCATTCCTTGGCATAAGTATGTCAAGTATGCCACAGATATTGCATGAACATCTAGCTGTCAAACAGATTTGTTTGCGTTGAATTTAACAATCGATAAAAAAAAACTAATCGGAGTGGAAAACTGCTATGCCAGTTGGTTCGAATGCAAAAATGTGTAGACGTATTTTGAAAAACAAAAAATTTCTACTCCCCAATCATTGTTTTTGTTATTCATTCATTCTCAATATATAAATAGCAAACCTCGTATTATTATTATAAATAAAAAAGTAGTAAAGAATTTCAGAGTAAATTCTTATGAAATAAATCATCAGGTTGATATATTTAAAAAATATATAATCGTTAAAAGTAACAAATTTGTTTTTTTTTGTTTCAATCAAAAGTAATTAAAATAGTTTCAATAATTGATTTCGATTGACGATTTCGGCCTGGATTCCAATCATGTAATTTAGCATGAACTCATACGTCAATCGATATGAATTAAGCTGTGAGTGGCGCGGCCCTTTCTCTTTAACCGGTTCGAAAATGGTTCAATAATTCGATTAATCGCGGCGGTGAGCGTATAGCGCGTGTTGGAAATCCGGAGACGAACCCATTTAATGCGGTTCGCACCCACGCCGGGTTATTAAATCATAGAACGCCCGGCCCCCTCGTTATCGCGATTAGCCGCGTATTAACCGCCATTATCTCCCCCGGAGCGCCGCGATGGTGGAGGTGCAGGGTGGTTTGTTAAACAGATCACGCGGCCCCGAGGGTGTGATTTATACTATACAGTTAACCCAAGCCGCTGTCTGCACAACGTTTATAAACCAACACACACATACAGTTGCCCCCGATATTAATTACTTCCCCATAATAGGGGCCGTTATTCCTCCTGTATTTATGAGTTTATATTTCCCCTCCGACGGGCTTTATTTTAAAACAGTACGAATTATGACCGTCCCGCCGGAAAGGAAATTGATTAGACCGCTAATTCTATAAGCTTTCGTCATGCGATATAGAAATAACGCGTTCACGAATAGAGCGATTTAATGAAATCAAATTGATAATTAAAAACACACCCTGGCTGAGATGGCTGCGAACAACTGCAACGCCCATCAGTTATTTGATTGAATTCATTTTTCAAAGGGGGCAGGGGTCACCGTGTGCGTCGAACACCTTTCGGAAATTTACTGGTATGCTACGTAATAAATTTAATCAAATTAGCTGCGGCCTGTTCCGTTGAATTGCGTGTCTATTGAATAATTTGTAAGTTTTGTGGTTGTCTTTCGCAACGTTCTATTTGTTTGTGTGAGCTCATAATTATATACACAAAGAATGTGAATGTATTAATAATACGTTGCGAGGTATGATTAAATATTTAAACCGATTGGTCTGCTATGATGATTATATTAACAATGTTTTAATATATGCAAATCAATTCCTATGATTCTTATTACCATAAATAGCATATTTTACACAAATACATGAAATTCGAAATTACACTCGCGTGAGGGACCAAGAATGAGTCATAATTTGAATATCAAACCAAAATAAATTGGGTTCTATGTGATGTTATGACTATATTTTGGCAGAAAATTAACTACAAACTAGGGAGTGATTAATATATATATATATATATATATATATATATATATACCAATTATTTTACCGTCATATACATAACTATAATTAATATTATTATGACAAAAAAAATGGTATAATATTTACGATCATTTAAAATTATTTTAAAATATATTACTGTTTATTAATTAATTAATTTAATTATACAAATGCATGCGTAAATGCGGTATATTTGGTATAATTATTTTTATAAATATTTTACGCATGTATTTGTATTATTTGGCCGATTTGTTTTCTTTGCAGTAATTTATTTTAAAACATTTTTAAATGATCGTATAAACAATTGGAAAAAACTAAATATAAAGTGAAAAAAGGTACCACGTTATATCAGATTAAAATGGACATGCATATCAAAAAAAAATTGTTAAACATTGTATATAACATTAAAATTCTACAAATTATTGTCATATATATATATATATATATATATATATATATATATATATATGTCATGTTCAACGAGCAGCTTGATTTTTTTATGAACTACTACTATATACAACTCGAGTTGTTTGTAGTGTTTGAATTTTATTAAAGATCCAAATGCATATCAGAAACAACATAGTTAATTTTGTTATGAAATTTTACAATCACATTTTACAAATTAATATGTGTATGAATTTTCAAAGTGCGAGTTGATATAATTTTATGAACACATTTATTAAAACCTCCCTAACTCGAGTTATAGTACTTATATATTAATGAAAATCAACATACACATCAAAAACAAGTGAGTTGTCAATGTTAGTGTCAATTTTCATGCCCTGATAAAAATTGACATTAACATTTTACAAATTAAATTTTTGACTCCGCCTGGGGCAACTGGTGAGTGGATCGAGTAGCCCACTAGGAGGCACTGTCGGTCACAAGCCCGGGGAAATGAAGAGAATTGGCAGGCAATCTACCTGCCGTAAAATCAGTAGTCTGCTCATAGAACTGTTACAATTGCCTCAGAAATTGGACCGAAAATAACGATAAAGTCGATAAAGACGACGAGTGCATGATAAAGAAAAAGAAGCTGGATACATATTAAGCATGTAACATCATCGAACAAACGAGATAATGAAGTAATAATAGAAAATACATCACAAGGTTGAGGTATGTGCTCTGTCTGAAACAAAACAAGAATTCAAGTCAAAGTATGACAACTATATTCCACTCCAGAGTAGGCTCTGGCAACTTTATCTTTGCCACTGTGCAAAGATAAAGATGCCAGAGCCCACTGAGGAGTTGGGGGTATTCTAATACATCAGAACTCAAAGTAACAATAAACGTGGGTAACCAACGAATGCATATGATATCTGTATACGCATCAGATGTGAATGTGAACTACGCAAGGGAAGAAGTCATGAATTTTAGAAACTCCAATTGGAAAAAATCTTTGTAAAACATTGTAAATGGTGTAAAAAACAAATTTAACGATGAAGAAATATATATATATATATATATATATATATATATATATATATATATATATATACAACCATAATAGCCAAGAAGAGAAGCTACAGTCTATTGAAAAGCACAACATCGAATAGCTTATACATTAGAGCAATTCCCTTTGAATATATCCAGATTAGCAAATATGATACAAGAAAGCAAGACTTCAGAGCAAGCAAGCATTCAGGAGGGAACGAGTAAGGTAAATGTATACAGCACAAAAATAAGAAACCTTGGTTTAAAGAGGATATTAAAGTCCTTGCCAGAAAAATGAGAAGCTTATCTAAAGTACCGAATGATCATGACCATCGAATAATACGCTGCGTACACCATCACGATAAATCGAATGAATCAAGAAATAAGATCAATAAAGAAGGAATACTATGAGCAATTCACCAAAGATATTAAATTGGATATGTACGGGGCACAAGGGAAAACATGGAATCTACTGAAAGCAAAAAAGAAACCGATTAATGTACCAAGATCAACCCGTTAACCCAAGAGGAATGGCACATATACTTTAGAAACCTATATAAATATGATGATACAGTAAATATATCTAACTTTACGATAACAGTAGACGAATACTAGGTGATCACTGAGCAAAAAGCATAGCAAGCTATAAAGAAACTAAAGAACCGAACGGCTGCGGGACCTGATAATATCAACTCCTGCAACTAATCAAGAACGTCGGTACACCAAAATAATTATCACTGTTCCAGAACATAACACACCAAGAGACCATTTCTGAAACCTGGAAGAGGATCACTACAATACCAACATTCAAAAAAGGCGAGAAGAATAATCCCTTCAATTACCGAGGCATCGAACTGTTCAACAAAACACTGAAGCTAGTCACTAGCATAATAGAAAACACTCTCAATGAGATTGTTCCTATATGCGAAGAACAATAGGGATTCCGATGCAATAGATTCACCCTAGATCCCATTTACACCATGCGACAGATCAGCGAGAAAGACATAGAGATTAACAAGCCAGTATTTATGTGCTTCGTGGAAATAGCAGATAAGCTTGCCGGACACTGCCGGCTAAACAAACACCTACACACGATGGGTCTGGTGGATAGCCCGTTATGTAGAGGTTGCAATGAAGAACTAGAAACAGCAGAGCATGTAATATGCCTCGGTCCAGCATTGGTAACTCCTCACCCGCCAGAGTTTTGCAGTTTGCACGCAGAATTGACTGGTGGGACGAGTAAATAGCCTTAAAGGAATGTTTCACAATGGGCCCATTTTTTGAGGCCTATGTGTCTGTAGCTATGCTATTCTCCAGCCAACTATCCAGAACTAACTATGTGCTTCGTGGACTTGACCAAAGCGTTCTACCGACTGAGGCTTATATAAATATTAAGACAAGGAACTAGGAACTAAAATAATTATGAATCATACAAAAACTCAACATCGACAACACAACGAGTATAAGAACAAATGGAATAGGTACCCATACAATACAAATATACAATATATACAAATCTCTATTGGAATCAGGCAAGGCAATAGTCTGAGCCCAATATCCAATCTAGTTAAGGGTAAAATCATAGAAGGAGCAAAAGAGGCACCGGCTACATAAAACGAAAATCAATTATTATTATTCCGACGATGTTGTACTAGTGTCAACGATGTTTTGCATATCAGATTAAACTTGTGAAGCATTTGTTGGAGGCTGTCTTCATGTTCTATACATGAATGGATGAAAAGATGAAAAGATGAAACTCTCCCGAAAATATCAATAATTGGAAGATAAAGAGGAAGCCCTAAACCCAAGACCTAGATTAAGAATAAGCAGAGAAGAATTTTTCACAGATTTTTAAATTGCGAGTTGATATTATTTTATAAACAAAAAAAAAATTAATAAAGCAACAAGTACATCAAAGACAAGTTAGTTAATCACGGTGTATAAAATAACATTGTCATTTCACACATTTTATTTTTGACGGTTTTTCAAAGTGTGAGTTGATATTATATATTAAAACCTCCCTAACTTGAGTTATAGTACTTGTATATTGTTGAAAAACAACATGCATATTACAAACCAGTTATTTAATCATGGTGTGAAATTTGACATTTTTATTTTACGAACTACATTTAGGTGGATTTTTAAAGTGTTGTTAAAGTTGATTTTATTTTATGATATCATTTTTTAAAACTTCCCATTCAAGTTTTTTACCGGTATATTAAAGAACATTTTTATGCATATAGAAAAGAAATGAGTTAATCAGGGTATGGATTTTGACATTAACATTTTATAAATTAAATATTTGCGATTTTATTTTATTTAATGATATCATTTATTTAAAAACAATTCCGCCAATGCCTGTCCGAAGCCAGGATGCAAAGGAGGAGGGGGAGAAGTAGCAATTTCCGCAAAAAACATGGTACGGCTGGCCCGGTGGCTAGTTACAAGTAAAGTTGTTGCCTTGTAGTAAAGGGGTTCAGCCACAAAGGGTAGGGGTAGAAAACCTGACCCTTCAGGGGCTAAGGCGTCGGACTAGCAATTTAGCAATTGGAAAACCAACACAAATGCTACAAACCCAAATATCCAGCCTCGGATGCAAGAGGTCAAATAAGACGAGAACAGGGACAATGAAAATGGCAACTTGGAATGTTCAGTGAAGTAGAGGCACGATATTAGAAAACAGTAGTGAAGCAGAAAAGCTACACCTTCGCTCTGACAGAAAACAAAAAGAAAGGGAAAATGATCAGAACTACAATGTCCGTATGTGTAGACCCGCAACGAAGATGATCGTAAAAAAATAAGAAAGGATTCTATGGGAAGCGACACAATATTATATCAAACATAGCACCAAGCAGATATATCATAATGCTAGGGGATTTAACCCGAACATGGAAATAGACAGGCAATTACCATAATTGGTAAATATGGTGACACTCTTGATGACAACGGGCAGACTCAAAGATTTATGTGATCAGAATGATATGATGATAACCAATGGATTCTTCCAACAGAAGGACATCTACAAATACGCATGGACACAAACAACAAGATCCCTAAAAACAATAAATGTGTACATCAGAAATCGTTCTACATGAAAGCCATGCTGTGGCACTGATCATTATCTAGTAAAAGTGGAAGTAATGATATCCTATAAGAAGCATACCAAGAGTGATACAAAACTAGAAACTACAAATAATGTAACAAAGTAACACCTCAAAAGCCTCGGGAATGAAATCGCCATACATCTGTATCAAGAGAGACTTAATTCAAAACAAACGGTGCCACAAGGATCTATTCCAGTTAATAATCAAAGCGATACATGGAGCGGCGACTGGGGCACTAGCAACACGAACAGAGGGAAAAGCAGCTACTGGAATAGAGACATCGGAAAAGAAATCGAACTGTATCTCGGACGGCTAAACACCAAAAGCAAGTATTTTAAGATCAGATAAATAAAAATAAAGGCTAGTAAAGAAAAGCATTATAGCCCAAAAAGATCCGAGTATGAGACCTAAAGTACAGCTAAATTGACACATACATAGATTAGAGAAGGTGTGCCGAGGAATGGAGGAGATTCCTGAAAGCTACTAGAACATCAAGGAGGTAATATATACACTTGGAAATGATAACTCTGGAAACATGGAGCGCATATGGCGGCAAACTGTTCTCAGAAGAAAGGTCAGAATATGTGTACCTATATACCGAGTCTCATCTAGAGAACAGAGCGAAAAGAGGAATGTCGATACTAAAATATACTGGAAACATGAATCGCATATGGCGTCAAACTGTTCTCAGAATACAGGTCACAATATGTGTACCTATATACCGAGTCTCATCAAGAGAAGAGAGCGAAAAGAGAAATGTCGATACTAAAATATACTGGAAACATGAAGCACATATGGCGGCAAACTGTTCTCAGAAGACAGGTCAGAATATCTAGTGGAACAAATATCAAACCGAAGTACTGCTATACAGGGAGACAACGTAAATATTACGCCAGAAATGGTCTCAAAAGGTGTAAAATCCTTGAAAAATGGAAAATCCTCGGGGATGGGTTATATACCAGTGGAATTACATAAAATGTGGTAACTTTCCGAGTTAATAAAAAAAAAATCATTAACGGAGAAGATATACCAGTGCATTTCTGTCACTAACATCTTCAACCGAATGTATGGTAAGCTTCTGAGAGACCCAATCGAATCGGAATATCTCCATTTAATGCGGAAGCTGGTCGGTCATGTACGAATAATGCGTTTTATCAGAAGCAAATTATAGATAAACAACTAGTTTACGGCAAGGAGACTCCCCTCACCAGCCTACGATAGTATCTCAGTATCGCAACTCTGACCAGCACTTAGAGAGGCCAGTATAAACGAAACCTTTTATAAAAGCAGTTCAGCAGCTATATGACGACACCTCGTCGAATTTCAAGATAACTAGGGTTTCAAAGGCTAAGACAAGGCAGTTGAACTCTATTCTAAATCTACATAGAGAAGGCCTTGAATGTATGGAAACGAAAGTGCGGCAGAATGGACTTTGAGTGGCGGACCAACCGTTATACACTCTGTAGTGTACGACCAGGTAGTGCTATCACAATCAAGGGAAAACCTCGAATATATAGCACACAAACAGCAGAAGGAGTACGGATAGTGTGGCTTAATAATTAATGTCACCAAAACTAAGTACCTCAACGTTGGTACGGAAATGAGTGACTTGTGAGTTGGAAATAGGGTAGTGATTGCAGGATGTGAGCAGTGCAAATATCTGGGCATTATGTTAGATAGGCAGACGAAAAGACTAACCAAACATAAAACAACAGAATAAGCAGGCCCGAAGAACAATTGGCTGTCTAAACAGAGTGTTCTCGTCAAAGCAACTATCCAAGAGAAGAAGGAAACAAAACTAAAACACACTAGTAAAAGTATTCTCATATATGGCTGCGAAACATAGACCATAACGGCAATTGACCGAAGAAATATTGTAGCCGTTGAAATTTACCTAAGATCAGCAAGGATTTCTCCAATAGAATGAATACCAAACGATACGATACTAGAAACAATGAAACGTCTATATACAGTAATGATTATATTGCCAAAATAACTTTTTTATATCGTCTTCATTTGCATCCCCCGTGAGAGCATAGACCTGAATGATACTCATTTTATATGGGCTTGAATTCAGCTTCATAATTGCTACTCTATCTGATATTGGTAGGAATGCTATAATTGACTTTCCTACTTCATTCGTAACTATGATTGCAATGAAATTTTTGTCCTGCGGATGGGTATCTCTTGAATAATAAATATGGTATTACCTAACTTATTAGATTATGCAGAAAATAATCCAATCATGCCTACTACAAATCGTACCGAGATTCGAACCCGGTCCGTCCGTTCGATAACCGGGCATGCACTACAACGGCGGGCTAGATTGATTATTTGTGAAGAGTATTTATTTTTACTCGGCTATATGTATTTTATATTATACAAAATCATGCTACATTCTTTTTTTAAAATTTACGTCTCATAAAATGCGCATGGTACTCATCAAATTAATAAAATAGTAACATGCAATAATTACGTCTTAGCTAAGCAACGGCGACGAACTTTACTGCACACTTAATAAAGCTATAAATGTTTTTTTTTGGTCTGTTTGTTGCTGGCCTAAACTTCCATGTTGTGTAATTTATGGATCCATTTCACCATTACGTTACGGTAGATGCGTACACATGAGGTGTCTGATATGGCCCGTGTGTTATTTAAGCACTTTACTAATTTTATGATTTTATACTGCCATAAAGTGGGATTTATATTTTTAAGCAGCTAGAATGTATGTGCCCCGGGCAGTTTATTGAGCGGCTGTATAAAATTAATTATCGTTCGCCTTCCGTAAACCCAAATAAAGGTGGGCTTTTATTGTTATTTATAAACTGCAGTTTATAGAAACATCATTGTCGAAATAAATTAAATTTTTAGTTAATTATTTATTAAGGGTTTAAATTAGGCAGGATTTGAAATGCGTTTCTACGCTTACTAAAATGCTATTAGTTTTATGGTGGCAACTATGTTCGAATTTTATATCTATTACATGTTTTATTTTATTTATTAATCTAGGAAAGAATGTCTGAAATCAAGACTGTATGTAAAGTTACTCTTAAAAATATTAATTTCCTCAATCTAGCCTTGTTGAGCTTTTACACTTTTTGTACTAATTTTATAAATTTATAACATATGCAACATTTTATCATGTAAAACATTTATTTCAGGCCGTGAAGATTTGCCTAAGGTTGAGGTGGGAGAGAAGGTACTACCTTCTCTCCCTCCTCAACCTTACGCAAATCTTCTCGGCAAACTTAGTTTTAGTTTTACTTTTTTTAATATTGAGTTGTGATTAGTTAAGATAAAGTGTAAGATTTGTCTTAATAATGCCAATAAAGCTCTATATTATTATTTATTTCAGGGTGGGATCAGGTCTATATGTATTTATTTATTGAGAAAATATTGTAGTTGTAACGTGCTTTTATTACACTTGAGACGTATGTTGTTACTAAATGTGGGTGATTTAAATGTACTATACATATAATTATTTAGTTGTTAGTAAAAACTAGACAATGAAACAATGCTTGCACTATTATTTTTAACAAAATGTTTGTATTTTTAACAAAATGTTGGACATATTTACTTAAATAAATATATTAATATTTTCGATAAGTTGTTACCTACTACACATTTTTAAAATTGAGAAATAAGAGTTGACATTTTTACTTAATAAATATATCAATATTTTCGATAAGTTGCTACCTCCAACACATTTTTAAAGTGATGAGATGTTACTCCAGCGATATTTATTTACCAAAATTTCTCATCTCGCGTGTGCAATTAAACACAATTCAAGTATTTAACTCTTTTTCGTTTATATTATATCCGAAATAACAGTTCCATGAAAGAATAAAAAAGAACAAACACCGTATTAATGCGTTTTTAATATGGTGCTGAGGAAGCTGTTGCTACATTTAGGACCCATATTTATTTGAGGCGTGAATTAGTATTATGTTTTGTAACCACTAAAGATCATTATTAATGCTCTCGTTATAAAGTGATCATTAGCAATTGGGCCAACGTAAATATAGAACAAAAATTAGCGCTGATTTCGACAGGGGTTTTAATAAGTCTGGCTACAACTTTGACAAACGGCGCGCAATTATAAATGCGTTCCTTTTGCAAAGCGTTTGATTGTGAGCATGCCACATGTGGGAAAAAGCTTTAGGAAAATTATGCGTCTGGGTGCTTTATTAATAAGCGAGATAAATACTTTGAAGTTATATTTATCTTCTGATATGCTAATCGAAATTAATTAAATTTTAAAAATGTAATATCACGCACGCTTCTTCGAATGGTTGTAAATTCATAGTTTTTTTTCTATTTTCATGTTTGTGGACTGTTGTGTTAGCTATAATTTTTATTCCAAATTATCTAGTTTTATTTTTAAAGGTGGCACAGGAGACCCTAGACTAAATGGACCCATTTATATAATTAATTAATAATTATAATATTAGATTAAAAAAATATTCATAAATATTTTCAAATAAAGAAAAAAAAAGGCCAAGGGCAATAAAGATTGATGTCTCGCTAATAACTTTATATAAAAATTATCAATTGTTATCCAAGTTGTGATATTGATTTTCCCGTCAATTATTGCTGCCAAGAGCACGCTTCGTCTCAATATGATTGGAAGACCATTTCCGCAGAAATTAAAAAAAAAACACTATTACAATACCTTATCTATACTTGTATTAATAAAGTATGATAAAGTAAAAAATATCACAAAATCTCAATAGGGTTCTCAGCTCAGAATTGTCATAACAATGCTGTAACGGTTGTAAACTGTACGGCGAAACAATTGTTACGTTACATTAATAACAACATTTAAACTCTAAACAACTAAAATTAAACGCCCTTAACTTGAGTTGTAGTATATTTATCGCATATTACTGAAAATCGACAAGCGTATCAAAAATAGTACAGTGAAATAATTGCTATGGTACATTAAATAGTTTTATTTTATTATATATATTTATGCTATAACATATCATAATAGATTCTTGATACTATTGTCCGTAAAGAAAGTATATTCAAGCTTGAAACTAACGCATAAGTGAAGCAGTTCGTGATTGTAGAATAGTTGACAATTAAATTATTTAGATTATTTGTACTATTTGTCTGCACCATTGATATTATTAGATCAGACACATAATTCAATAGCAGACCGCGGTGTTAAATATAAACACACAATGGGGCATTGTATTTTGTTCGATTATATGCGGGGAACGTGGGCGGCGCGCCCATATTTGATAATATTTGAATTAAGGAATAGGTAACTGGTCTATAAATCAATTAAGACCAACCCCATTTATATAGCGTTTCTCGTTTGCTTGGGCTACTATATCACACTCAACCGCACCACCATTCCATAGTGACCCACCCTTGCTGTTTATGCCCCGGAGACACGCAACGAGCCATAAACACTTATTTGATGTAATTACCGCAGATAATTATTTATACAAATCATATATAAATGCATTGTAGAAATTAATATGTTATTATATTCAGATTTTTATATGATAAAGCAAAAAAAAACGTATGAAAATAAAATGTATGTATTTTATTAGGTCCTCATTTGAAGACCATCTATAGCAAATGTCTGTTCGTTCGTCGTCCATTGTCTGTGATAAGTTTTTCCTACACGTTTTCGAGAAAACTATTACATATTTGAAACCAAATTTTGTCGATTAAAGCCGATTTTCTCCGTTGCTTCGTTTAGGTCATTGATTATCGTTTTCGCATCTTTGATGTTGTCGGTTATTAGAACTGTGTCATCCGCGAATCTCAGAAGGTTAAAATGCTCCCCATCAACTCCTAGGTTTTCCCAAAATACCATTTTAATAGCAAATTCGAGCGTGTTAGTAAATAGTTTTGGCGAGGGCAGGGGAATTCGCCAAGGGATCACTATTAGCGAATTCCCCTGCCTATTTATAATTTGTTGGCATTTACCTATAGCCTTATACTTGCTGTAGCATTTAGGTAAATATAATTATGTAATTAGCTATGTGTATCGATAGTCCATCTAGATCTAGAGCAGCTTTTATAGCGGGTATTTAAACTGTATGGAGAGCCCTTTCGAATTCTTTTTATAAATATCAGAACTACAGGCTCATTGTATTCGCTATACATTCCAATTAGCGTTTTATTGCCTGAAGATGGTCGTTCTGTTTTCCCTTCTAAACCCAGCCTACTCTCTGGGTTGATAGAAGTCCAGTTTGTGATTATTTTTGTAAAGAGTTTATACACATGTGATAGCAGGCTTATCGGTCTATAGCAGGGGTGGCCAAAGCGTTGACCGGGTAACTATTCCTAGCAGCCCGCCTGTCTGCTATATAACATCCCTGATGCTCGTCCTATATAGCGTATGTGGTAGACCGCTGCCTATACATTTAAAAAAAAACACGTCGCCCAAAGTGATCAAAAGTTAGGCCCTCTTTGGTCTATAGTTTCCGAGCTGTGTTATATCATCTTTTTTGTAAAGGATAACTGTAGAGGCCACAACTTGAAAGGTACAACACACTTTTCTGGACATGTGTTGACTAGTATTTATATTGAAAATCTTTTTAGTACAGAGTAGTCGCTGACGATGAGTTTTTTACGGTTTTGTCTGTAAAGTCCGGGTTTCCTAGCAAGCGGTGTCGATCAATATGGCCGTTTTTGACTTCATTTACACATTACAAGATACGTTTTAAGTACATGTAATTGAATAACTCGCCAGATTCCAGTGTAATTCATGATATTTTCTCAATACCGCTCTCTGGATTACCAGATATATTTAAATATACATAAAAGAAATGTGTGACGTCGAAATGACGTGAAATACGCCCGCTTTTGTCGACACCGCTTCCTAGGAAACCAAAGCTTTAGAATGAAATAATTTCATTTTTCATGTTTCCATTTGTACTCATCCAGGTCCATCTGCGGAGAAGTTCAAGCTACCCCAAATCCAAAACGACACTAAGTTTAGAGAGAAGCTCGAATCTCTAGAAGACTATAAGAGGAGATAGGACTGCGAAAAGGCAGAAATTGTGCTATCAGACATGAGGAGCTAACTGGAGAAACACAAGACGATGGCAGTTCAAAGAACGGAGTAAGTGGTAGCGGATTAGGGCAACGAACAACCCTGAAAATCAATATGAGGAATCAGTCCCCAACATGGCAGTCCAATGGCCGGAGGAGACCTTTGTAGCCGTATCGCTCAGCAAAGAGGAGGCGGCAAGACTCGAAGGGGAGGTACATATCGTCAGACTCATGAGACTGCAGAGTACTCATAATGGGAAAGAAGAAGGTTACTGGGAGAGTGGTACACGAACTCACTGAAAAGAAACTGGACTCATGAGCAACAATGGCGGTGAAACGAACCACGGAAGTAAGGATCGTGCAGGCCCAGATAAAAAAAATAGAAAGGACAACGTATTATATTGTGTGTGATTGGCCAGATAAATACTGCACGAGGAGGACTCTCTATAAAGGAGCAAAGAGACTCGGGCAAATAATCGAAGCAGAAGACACCAAAATATTGATGGTAGAGGCCCCAAAAATTAGAAGAATCAGCATAAAGATCCTTGAATACTGCTTTGCGGGCACCATGGCCCGCATAACACTAGCGGACCAGAGCTACGCAAAGCCACTACTAACCTGACAGTGGCTATGACTACTACAAAAAACCAACCAGCCAAGACCGAGGAGGTATGTCCTCCTCCTGGGTCTTGGCTGGTTGGTGAAGCCTGCCCAAGGCCAGACCTACGCCGACTTTGTCAAAAGCTAATGAGAGGCAAATACAGGGAGCAACAATATTGCCAGGGCAGAGAAGACAGTGAACGGCAACCTCCGCTAACGAGTTAACGGCACTGGAGAAAAGGTGGACCCGCTATGCAAGGCAATCGCGGATAAAGTCCCGGGAGCAGAAACCCATGTGAGAAGACCGGGGACCATACTCCATATTCGAGAACTTGACGTCCTCCTAACTAGCATGGAAGCGTGCGCAGGCGGCCGTCATGCAGGTGGTCGGCCCCAAAGACATATACATAATAGGAGAACTGAAACCAGCGAGGAACCAGATTGTGACGGTGACTACCGGTGAGTAGGATGTAGGGAACCTAACCTAACCTCACCATAGTTCAAGATCGAGCTGGTGATGACCAAGGCCACCCGATGCGAGGAAGTCCCATGTTGGCTGGACAGTCACAGGGTAGGGAATTGCATGGGAGAGGACAGGAGCGACTGTGCCTCAAGTGCGGGGAGGAAGACCACCAGGCGCGATAGTGGCGGCGAGAAACAACCCAAATAAGTAATCCCTGCACAAATTACAATGCTGCAGGAAAACGTGGGCAGCACACCAGCGTCTGCTTGCCACGAAATAATGATGAGCGACGATGGTAAGACTGAACTACTCGTGCGTGACGGATGGGCCCATGGGGAACGTCGCGATTAAGACACTGGGCGACCTTCATGGGCGCATCGTGTCCCAGGGTTCATACACGAGAGGCATTAGGTTGGCCAGGATAGGGGATCTAACGCTGGTGACGTGCTACCTTTCACCAAATCGCTGATGAGCGCACGCCACGAAGTGGCTTCTGATGCTCGAAAGAACCATACAGGCTATGAGCGGGCAGGTCGCGGTGGCGGGCAACCTAAACGCAAAGTTCCCAGCATGAGTTTCCCCAACTACAAACACTAGGAGAGAAGTGGTATCCTTGATCACCCTGGCATATGCACAGCTAGTAGATAATGTGCGGGGTAGGAGGTCCTAACAGATGAGACCCTCAGCGGTCATCACAACACATCGTACAGAGTAGAAAACGTAACTGCCCAAACATAGCAAGAACCAATCCCCAAGATGACAAAGTGCGTGTTTGAGAGGATGGACAACAACCTGCTCAAGATCACTCTGGAGTTCAGAACACTCCATATCAAAAGAGAATTGAAGTACCTGGCAACCATCTTAGAGGCAAATCGAAGTTCTAAAACTTGGGCTGGTTTTAGAAACGTCAAGGAAGGCCACCCGCATGGGGGCGGCCCTGGTGCAGCTACTCCTGAACATCGGAGGCCCGGTTGACCAAAAGCGAAGACTGTTAGCGACGGACGCCCAATCGATGTATGCTGCCCCAGCCTGGGCTGAAGAGACAAAGCCTAAAAGGAACTGCGACCTACTTAGAAGGGCGTTGCGCACAAGTTCGCTAAGGATCACTCGGGCCTACTGGACGTCAATAGATGCGATTGAAGTCTTCGCTACAATGACCCCAGCCGACCTTGCGATGGAAGAAAAGGCCGAAACGTACCGTAGGATTAAAAGGGGGATTTCTCCCCAGACAGCGAAAACCGAGTTCAAAACAGATCGGACGAAACAGCTGAGTCGACCAGGATCCTTTTCCCACTAGTAAGACCAGTAGTGGAAAGGGGCCACGCAACCACTGACCACTGGACGACGCAAATACTGACAGGATACTGGACGTTCCAATCATACTTGTAAAGGATTGGAAAGACACAGAAAGATGTCGCTACTGCAGCGGGACGGAGAACGTGACGTACACACTCTACAGGTGCAACAGGTAATACCGCGCACGAGTCACTCTTTGGACAAAACTGGGGGAAGGAGAGCCAACCCCGCAACGACTGGGAAGCCTCATGCTTGAACTACTCAACCACTGGGATGCAATGGCCCAATACGCCAGAGAGGTCACGAGGGCCAAATTACAAGATGACCTGCGGGGATGAGACATGTACAGCGACGGCTATGAACTGATACAATACTGAACAAGGACAGAACAGGCGAGACAAGAATGACAAACTGACGTGAGACGGTACTATGGATCTTAGAGTGCCTTGAAGACTCCATGGGACAGAACGTGAGTTTAGGTTTAGCCAGTAGACGCCCCTGATAGAACGCGGATTGAATCATGCACAATTCATCCCTACTACCAGTGGTGGTAACGGAAGCAGTCTTTCGAAGATTCTAGCTCACAGGACAAAAAGGTCCATCTGTGGTGTTCATTTTTGTAGAAAAAAGTATTCATTAGATATAGGTTTTGCATTTTAAGAAGTTTATTAGCATTTATTCCCGATAGTTCCTACTCTCTTTACATTAGTAGGTTGCGATTGAATGCTAAGAAAGGCGAGACGCTAGATGCATCTGAAATTGTGATTGGAAACCATAGAACAGGGGCCATGGTTTCCAATCACAATTTCAGATGCATCTAGCTTCTCGCCTTTCTTAGCATTCAATCGCAACCTACCAATGTAAAGTGAGTAGGTGATTTGAAACAGCGTGTTTGCGAGTTTGTTAGGCCGATCCTCTGAATGCAGACGCCGTTTGCAGCCGCCCATTCTGGGTAGGGACGCTGCTGCACTAAGGGCGGTACTAAAGAATAAATTTCAAAAGGAGACGTTACGATCATGAGGACCTTTATAATACACAATGCACAACCAACTCGAATGTGTCTCATTGAAAAATGCAATGTAAATCGATTTGTATCATCATAATATTAGTAAATTAGGGGTTTACAATTAGAATATAGGGTGTGTATAAATTGGCGAAAGAACTTGAGGTAGCGATGTTAGTAATCAAATTCGTTTTCGAAATTTAAATACAAAAATATTATATCATGCTTCCTAGGTCTTGACAGAGTCTTCAAAGTTTGCAAATTAAGTCTGTTAATATGCGTTTTACTTTATTGTCTGTTGACATATAGAGCTGTACATCAGAATAAAGAAGGGTGGTAATGTCCATCACAAAGCAACATTTACGTAAATAGAATTCTATGTTTAGAATTAATAAGTATCACTACAAAATAAGAAATTCAGATTGAGAATCTAAAAAGATTAATCACTAATAAGACTACATTTATTAAGGACTTCCCTCTATACCTCTATAAATCTATACAACCATATATGTTGCATTACCCTAACTTAAAAATTTGATTAAATACCCAATTTATTCATAAAGAGGTTGATCTACCAAAAGGCCTTAAAATAACTTCTTCAATCGAGTTTTAACAAACAGGTAGAAATTTTGGCAGTAAAATCAGACCTATCGGTACAAAAAATCGAGTCACTCCAATTTAGATCAAAAATTAAATCAAGAGTATTATTCAGGATTTTGGAATCAAGTCGATATTTTCACCAAAGCATATAACTATCTTTTGATAGTGGAACTATTATCCTATAATTGTCTGGTAAGCTGCGACTTTATGAGAAAATGGGTGAAATAATTAAAAGTAGATTGTTACGTTGGTTTATATTGGTTTGTGAAATAATTGTAATTCATAACTGTTAATTATCTAATTGATGGATGTAGGAAGTTAATCGATTTATTAGTTTCCATTTCGATGGTGAATTTTATATTTATAAAAAACAAGAATTCGAAATCTAAGTTATTATAAATTAAGAAATTGGTTACTCTGTTTATGATTGTCATAACAAACTAAACAATTTCTTAAATTCTAATAACTTAGAAATCCTAAAGAGACGAACTGAAACTATTTTAATTTTATATCAATGCTTGTATGTCCAATTACCAAAAGGATAACTAATTTTAATGAACTCTAAATGCTGCCAAATTATATCTCTTACAACCACGAAAAGAAAACAAAAAGTTTATTATTATTAATTCGAATTGTGGTTTCTTATAAATATAAAATTCACAACAGAAATGGATAATAATAAAAAATCGATAATAACTACCTAGATCCACCAATATACAATTAACAACAGGTATGAATTCCAATTATTTCACAAACCAAGATAAGCATACGTAATAATCTAGTTTAAAACACCCATTTTCTCATAAAGTCGCAGCTTACCAGTCAATTACGGGATAATAATAGTTCCACTGTCAAAAAGAGGAATTTAAAACTGAATTTAATAATAATGGATTCCCAGATATAATCGTGGATAACATTCATAAGTTCAAAATTAAGAAAAATATAATTTCCCTAGTATACCTTTTTGTTATTCAGAATAATAAAAACGATTGCTCTATCACCTTCAATGGATTACCATCTTCTATTAAACTACCAATGAAGTAAAACAATTGAAAAAACGGTTTCTTTCAAAATAAATAATTCATTAAAGTAGTTCATTAAAAATAATATAGATAAATAATAATAAACTTATCAATTTTAAATTTAATCGATGTCTAAACGGAGCGGACCAAGATTCATAATTTGATTTATTATTATTATCGGATATATTTCCTGATTTCATTTATTTTAATAATATTAATTGAGAACAATAATTAAATATTTATACAATATAAAAGTATCATCCTCCGACTTCATTTGCGTGCACCCTTTTTTGTGCTGCTAATAAAAAGACTACAATTTTTACGACGAATTAAATCACCCTTACAGAAATGGTAGACGAGGGGTTCAAGTATTTACGACGGAAAAAGCGCAACCAATTATATGCAAAAAGCGTTTTAATTACATTTCATTTCGAAAGTTGTTCTTATAGTCCCTTTAATTATAGCCTGCTATTTCGATGTACTACTATTTAATTACTTGCGCGCCCTCCACAAATTCTTTTATTTCTCTCAATTTATTAAATATCATTAATTTAAAATATTTCTGTGAACTAGTTACGTGTAAGCCTAACAACTTTACGTGATATTAGTATATGTTCATGAAAGTATTCTTTAAATTGAAAATAATTCAATAGGTGGGTTTATACTGTCTATATTGGATATAAGAATTATTTTGTATCATTTATTCTAACACGGTAAGTATATTTATTTACCATTTAGTTCTTATTACTTATTGTTGCAATAAAGAATATTATGGAAAATAACCTTTGAAATGGATAACTTAGTTTATACTTTATGTCAGCATACACCCACCTGTATACTTTTTTTTGTAGAAAACCATATACTTCTTGCATTTAGATCTTAACATTCTAACTGAAATTTAGTTAAAACTGGAAATATACTAGAATTAATACTGAAAGAAATACACTTTCTAGCTTATTATTTTTTATCCAACCCAAAAAGACATCAAACGAATGTGTTAAAATAAAATGCATTCGTTATAAAATGTTTTGACTTTCCACAAGATACAAGAAATTCTTAACTTTCTGCATACGATGGCGTGTACCCATATTAGTCCCTTTCGTAGGACAATGTAATTTATTAAGGCGCCCATGATATAAGTGTTTGAGGAAGTCCTAAAGCAGAACCGAAGTGAATTTTACTGATAGAAGTACAAAATATAATACGAGATATTACAACATCGCCAGTAATATTTCTTAACTGTTCTACCACATACAAGTAACAAACCATATAAAATAGTTAGACGACATATAAGAATTTTAAAATTCTACTAGCATATATTCTTCAACTCATTAATCTAACATTCCCATTCATACCTATTGTGTTCGTAACATGTTATTCAAATTAGATAACGATTAATATTAATGAGCCTCCAAAAAAAGCTCATAAACATCAAAGAGTATGAAATACACGCCATTAAAACTCTGTTTTCCACACCTTCTGACATTTTTTGACACTCAAATCATAATTTATTTTATTGGTAAACTGTACGCCATAATATTCCATTCACCACAAACGCTATGATTGTATGTATTCAAACGACGTGTTTGTTTGTATATGAAGTATATGAACAATTTGAGATAATCACCATATAAATTAAGCGGAACGATACTTTGTATATCATACAACAAAACGTCGGGTGAATGAATTAAATAATGAGTGGGGTATTATACTCTTTTTCCTGATGAATTAGACAAATAACATATCAAATTACGCGTGCCACTTTTAAAATATACATAAACTTCGCCCCATTATACGACTGTCACATTAATAATGCAATTTTCATCGTCGTTAACCACAAAAAAAACATTATGGTCGGCAACTTCCGTTTACGGGACAATTAGACGTCGACTAAAAAGATTGTCTTTTCAGGAACGGTATCTATAATTGAAATATAAAAGATAATTGCAGTTTTCGATCACCCGGGATTAATTTTAACGAGAGTAGGAAGTGTGTCCGTTGCGGGGTCAAATACCGAAACGCCGAAGGACCCCACAGAGGAGGACGGTAGCCCCCTGTCAGGTCAGGCCCGCGCTTGTAAATGGGACAGGTAGTTTCGGTTATTGATGCGATTATGCGATCTGAAAAATGCCCCGGCCCGGATTATTGAAGTGCGAGGTGTTATGATGAATGCGCTCGTTATGTTAGCCTCGCATAATAAGCGATGCTGACTGTTCAAGATAAATAAGTTGTAATGTTCTGTGTAATTATTTCAACGAGAATGCGCACGGTTGCGCCGTAATGTTTTTAATGCGGGGCCCACCAACATTGACGAATTAAAATGTTCGTTTTTTTTTAATGGTCGCCACGGGGAAATAAAATGATGCGCTGTGAGGAATTTATTGCCAGGAAAATTTTTAGGATTTTTTTAGATTACAGAATTTTATCTACTATAAAGTTATATAAATTTCAAAAAGTATGCTCTAGACCTAGTTATACATAACTAACCTAGGTACTAGTGAGCTTACTAAAACCAAAATGAAAACAAATTTATTATTAGTATATACCAATAAAGAATTTCGCGAATGTAAGGGCAGACAATTAATGAAAATGCGAAAATTGTTTGGTCTTCGTTATAACCTTTTTAGCGGATCTATGAAATCGCAGTTAATCGGATAAACGAAAAATATAGTTGTGTTGTAAATAGTTATTAACCTTGATTTATTTCTTAAGATTCTTATTCTTTATGAACATTTTAACAACAAAAGTATTTCAATTGTTCCTTGGAGTATCGAGAAAATTGTTTTTTATCATGGTTAGGATAAAAAACAATTTTCTCGATACTCCAAGTAACTAAAACGTAATTTTCATTCATTCTTCGGACTAACTAAGATATATTCTGCGTAAATAGATATCAACCATGAATTATCTTGAGAGCCTCATTCTTCGTGAACAGTTTGACATCAAAATTATTTTAATTGTTACTTTGAATTTTGAGAAATTGTTTTTTTCGGACAAACGAAAAATGTTGTTAATGTAACTAAATTTCCACGGTGATTCATTTCTTGAAACGCTCATACTACAGACATCAAAATTGTTTTACTTATTACTTTGAATTTAACTATAATATAACTATAATATAATATAACATAATTTTTAAATGTAACCACAATGTTACACAGACAGTATAGAGAGAAAACAAATTCATATTGGAAATATGGATATTAAAAAGCGTCTTGGTTAGGTTTCCTTGTATAAGGACAATAAGACAATATGAATATAGTGTAGAATTTTGAACATCTTCTGATTTCAGTTTGTCACCTCTTAAATCATTTTGTAGTTGTAATATTATCGTTAAATGAGAATACAAAATGTTATATAGTATATTTGTAAAAATATGACCCTCTTCAATATCCCAAAGAAGGGATCCGTAGCGACGTTAGTGCGGATATAAATATAAAAGGAATGATGTATCGCGGTTTGATATCATGTTACCGCAAGAATGGACGCTGCACGTGCTATAAGTGTAACATTCCATCTGTTAGCGTGGGTGAAGGATAGGGGCTACCCCGAGTGCTGGGGCTGCGCCCCCGATTCATTATTTATATAAGTCTAAGTGTGAGGTCCCTTAGATCACTTGATATATGGGGCCCAACCAATTTATTTTAATTGACTGGTCACACAAAATATATACAACTGCTTAAATGAGGGGGCGCCAAACCCCAAATCCAGTTTGGTTGTTTTGTTTCACACTTCGTGATTTAACAAGGATTGTATGCACCTCAGTGCAGGTATAATAACGACTAACGTAACCACAGCTAAAAAACATTATAAAGATACTAATATTGTTTAAATAATTTGATAGTTCATTAAGTCTCTATACTGTATAAATGGATGACCTGGCCAAACTTAAGAGGCCATATAATGGTCGAAAACCAAGTCAATCAATTTTCTTTTAGTTTTTGTGGAAACAATTAATAGTCATCGATAAACCACCGGCCTTGAAATTGTCTACATTTTCCATGAGAGTAATCTTTAATGCTAGTGAGATAAATACAATCAATAAATATGCTGGAACAACGAGCAGAAAAACGTTCTCTACTGTTTGATGATACAAATTGTAAAAAATACTTGGAAGTTTACTTGGAATTAAAATAATAATAAATTGTGACCATGCTTTTACTTTTTATATTAGGTTTAGTAAATTTTCATTTTTGCGTAACTATAAGGAATGACATTTCTTTAAGTATATTTCCAATTCTTTTCACTAATCCGTCATTTCCACTATAATTACAGTAACTCAGAAATGAATAGTTGGAATCCACAAGCTTCACATACTATGATACATGTACCACTGGTGGTTGTTGCAGGGGGTACAAAATAGATTTCAAGAAATTTCTTATGGAGAGCTTCATAATCTAAATCACGGCGACGCATCGCGCTGTCAGTCTTCTAGAGGAGGTAACTAACAGATCACTCTCGGACTCCTAGTAGCAGCAGTACGAAGCCGCACTTTCAGGAAGAAGACAAATTTAAAGCGAAGAAAAGAAAATACAACGACTAGTGTTTGGCGTATGGGTTTACTTATCGTGGAGAGGAAAGTCAGCCTACATTACACAGTGTTATGTGTTATGAAATATTTTTGAACAATTATATATATATATTATATTATAGGGATGGCTACATCGCCCTTCTAAAACGTCATTTCTACAACAGACACAACAACAACTTAAAAGAGAAACTTTATATCGGAGCAATTAGAAAGGAAAGGAAAAAACTGGAAGGAAGCAAAATAACTGGCAATAAATAGAAGAGAATGGAAAAATATATAAAATAATAGAGGAAAAAAAAAACTTTTAGACCACACTCTGATAGAAAAGGCCAGCGGATATATACTGATTTTTTTTAAGACTGCGAAGTTAGTTGAAAAAATTTAAAAAATCAGTTAGTACAACTAACTAACAAGCCGTTGAGGCATCAAATTTAGTTAGTCTGAGAATTGCTTAAAATGGAAAACCTATACTATTGGAGACACTTTAATACTAGCTACAGCAAACATTAACATCAATTCTTCGACAAGCTGCAGCAAGAAAACTTAATGTTGTTTCTTTATCAAACGACATGGTTCCCCGAAGATTTAATGAAATGACAGTTAAAACAAAGCCCATTTTTATAATTATATAGATATTTTAAGGTTTCTACAGTTTGAGAAACATTGGGCTAAAGTATAAAGTAATTAATCCATATATGCGACTATTGAGTGAATCAAAACCTATATGTAGTCCTGCTTAAACGTATCCAGGATTTGTCCAGTCCAGAGCATTGTCCAAATAAAACATGTGTGTGTGTCTTCAACTCAAGGTCGTCTTAGACAAAACAATTTCTTGATTCAAAAGTTGTTCAAGAAATCTTCTTCTTCTTGTGGTGCCGTCTCCTATCATCATGACGATTCGAATCTTTGACGCTGCAGCTCTAAATAGTCCGAACGATGTTTATCCGTACCATTCTCTAAGATTCTTTAACTTGAGGTTCTGCGACGCTCAATTGTTCTTCTTCCTTGTATTTTTCCTTTCATGATCAGTTGGAGAATAGAGCATCTCTCTCCCAGGGTGATGTGTCCCAAGTACTCTAGCTTTCGTGTTTTGATCGTAAGGATCAGTTCCTTTTCTTTATGCATTCTTCGCATGACTTCTTCATTGTTTACTAGGTCCGTCCAGTATATCTTGAGCATGTGGCAATAGATCCACTTCTCAAACGACTCTAGTTTTTTTTATGTTATTTTTCTTTAATGTCCATGATTCCATCCCATACAGTAGTGTTGAAAAAATGCAACAGCGAATTAATCGGACTCTCAAGGCTAGATTGAGATTTCTATTTGAGAAAAGATCCCCGTCGGATGTCCTATTCTTCAGAGTTATGTCCTTCAACATGTATTTGTGCTTTCTGATTCCGGTACAAAGTTTTTATTATTCGGCCGTCATTGTAATCTAGGCCCTTCTGCTGTACTATTTCCATTAACCGATCATGTTTAACTTTATAGAAGGCTTTCTCGTGGTCGATAAAGCCTATAAATAAATCTACGTTCATATCGAGACATCGTTCGATTATGACATTCATTCCAAATAGAGCCTCTCTTGTGCCTAGATTATTTCGAAATCCGAACTGTGTCTCACTGATATCTATTTCTAATTTCTAGTAAATGCGGCTGTGAATGATTTTTAGAAAAATCTTTTATGTGTGACTCATCACGCTTATTGTTCTAAAATCTGAGCACTCCCTTGCGTTGTGTTTTTTGGTAATACAATGAAAGTAGATTTTAACCATTCTTATGGTATGATTCCAGTCGTATAGATGGTATTATATAGATTTACCAAGATGCTAATATTGTCTTCCTCAATTAGTTTAAGAATATCGACTGGTATTTCGTCTGGTCCTATTGCCTTTCTATCTTTTGAGTTCTTGATAGCATACATTGCTTCTTCGGCTGTTATTCTTGGTCCTTGGACGTTTCTTTTATCTCTATTTTCATTACAGGTGTCTTCAAATAATTGATGTATGTATTCCTCCCATCTTTTGATCTTTTTCTCTATGTCCACTATAATATTACCGTTGTTATCTTTTATTATGCCAGTACGTTTCTTCTTTCCCATGCCAGTGAATTCTTTGATCCTTTTATGTAAGTTAAATAAATCATACCTCAGCTGAAGCGATTCTATCTCCTCATATTGCATTCTCATAAATATTTCTTTGGCTTCTATAATTTTTTTTCGTACTTCTTGTTGAATTTCTTTGTATTTATTTCTATCGTTGTCTTTGTATTGTTTTCTCTTTTCCATTCTTGCCAAAATTTCATCTGTCATCCATTGTTCTTTGGGGGTTGGGAGTTGTTTTACAAGTTTCAATTTATTCTTACAGCCGTCCCACAGAGCTCCTTTTATGGTGCCCCATGTATCATCCACATCCACATTGGTGCCTATAATTTGTTGCATGATTTGTCCGAGATTTTCGTTGATGTTCGTCTTGACGCTTTGTCTTATTTCTTCATCTCGAAGCATAGTGGTTTTTAATTTCTGATTTCGACATTTTATTTGGACTTGACAAGAAATAAATTGTCTTGTTTAGGTGATGAATGATACAAAACAAATTCTAGAATAAGTTTTGGTCCGCAATCATGCATGTCCGCATAAAATTTGCTCTTGAAAAATAGAACGCGTTTTATAATATTTCACACAATTTGCTGTATGATACGAGACAATTTAGATTGTCTCGCATTTTGACTAACTTTTGAGTCAAGAAATTGTCTTGTGTAAAACGACCTTTACATATTCTTCAACTTCCACATGAGCAAACAAATAGTAATTATTTAATAATAGGACGCTTGTATAAATAAAAATTAATTAATTTTCCTTCATTTATAAACTATTTGCTAATCAGCAGCCATTAGTCTTTAAACGCCTATTACTCGCCAATAATCTAATTACAGTATAACAGTGTTTTACGTTTATGTTATCCAATCCACTAATGACCACCATTAAAGCGGATAATTAGTCCCTCACATATTAATTTAGATATTAAAATTAATTCAGCATATAATTTTTCAATAAATTAATAATAATTAAAAACGGCATAATTGACATACCTTTCCATTTGCCGAACAAAGGCCCCGTGGAGATAAATTAAGCCTTTAATGGGTAATTGTTTTCTTTAATTAGAAAGCTATCGCTGATTTATATATGTAATTATATTATTTATTTCAATTACACCACAAACTGAGCAATTAAAATGTTAATTAGTGTCCGTTTAATGTAAGGTTTTTAGCGTGCTGTTGGGACATTAAAATTTACTGCCCGCCGACTATGAAAATATGTATTAAGTAATTATTTTTATAATTAATAAAGAAGTGTATTATGTACTTGTTTTAATTAAAAATGTGTTGCATCATAATGTTTTAACAGAAAACATGATACTAGGTTATAATGAATCTGATATGGCCCCTTTATAGTGTAAATGTCAGATCTGGAAAAAATACAGTTTGTATTTTATTATTTTCTTGTGATTTTCATGATGATCCTATTTTTCTAAAAATAGGATCATCATGAAAATAAAAAATTAGAGGCAGAAATATATTCATAGATTCATAGATAATGATTTAACAAAGAAGAACGAATCATATGATACCTATAAAGAGCATAAAACACGGATAAAAAATATAGTTGCCGAGACTAAAAAAAGTACCTAGTATAGGAGAAATTCGCTCAAAAATGGAGAAAGATTTTAAGGAAATCTAAAAACTTTTCTACAGTCTTGAGAAAGAGTACGAAGAAAATATGAGCTAAAATTAGAAACAAAAATAAACAGCTAATAACCAAATAAGGGGTTATTATGGAAAGCTGACAAGAACACTTTAAAAAGCTTGTGGAGATTAGCTAGAACGATAGTGCAAGACCGGCAGCCCAAATGCGCCACGGAGGGTGGTAGTGGATAGCTCGTGAGATGTCAATTATGTCTAATTATTCATACAAATTGACTCTTGAACTGCGAGGGACATCATGTAGTGTAAGACCGGCAGAAGAAGATATTACTACAGCTGAGAATGCAAAAGCTATGGTAGAAAAATTAACATGAACTTTGAGATGAATTGTAAAAGCAACATATAAATTAAAAACGGAGAATGCGGGAGGACACGACAGAATAACACCAGATATATATGAAAGGGACAGAATTATAATTACTCGGCGAAAAGCATCGCGTTACAAATATCCCGTATAAACGACAGATAATACATTATTTTTAGATAGATCCGATAATTGAGCGAGTGTATGGCGAAAAACAAATGAAGAGAGAAATGGAAAAATGTAGTTTACAACCAGTTAAAACGAGATGGTTTAGGATGAGATGTCGGTGACTGGTCATGGAAGGTTAGTATTTATTTATAATACAATAAGCAACAGGCAATTTCTGCAAGACAATGATCCTAAACATAGTATACACACTAAATACAACGTAAAAGTTGAATGTACAGATGCAATTTGGTCAAAAATAACCTTTGAACAGTTAGGGAAATAAAATGTTTTATTTGTAATCTTTTTCAAACTACGCTCCTGTAAAATTATGACAATGTGTTCTATACCTCACAGACGTACAATTAGTATTACTGATATTACTAAATTACATTATTGATACACCCAACAACTTGTCTGTCGATCATACAGCTATTATGTATCAGAGCATGATTTTTAGGTTAATCGCCTCTCAAGTTTATAATAATATTGAATGAATACAATATTACATATACATACATAATTTACTCAATCCTAAATCACTACAGTATTCTTATTTAAGTATATTTACAGCCATTAACAACGTCCCGTCATGACGTAATTTCGGCGTACACGGTTTAATTAATTGCACTAACCTGATACTCCACAAATCGCATCCTCGGCTGACGGTGCACTAATTGCTGGAACACGATTGATTAAGTAACGAGCACTAAATTTATATCACCACATGGTAATTACTTTACAATGTGAACAAATTTTAACGCGTGCACTTGGATCGCGGACCGCCACTCAACTGCGTTGCCGGGCGGAAATGTTATTGCCGCAAAAAAACTGGTACAGATAAGGAACCTGTAGAAAGATGAATCGGGCATTTCACATTAGTCATAGGAATACAAAATCGAGATAAATGCAAATAGCGAGTTCGCGTAAATATGTGCAACGAAATATTAAATTTATCTCACACTTATTGCCTCTGGGTAGATTGTAGATTGCTAAATAAAAAAAAATCTATCTAAAACATAATGCGTTAATAACTAATCACGCACACCATCTTCAGTTATTTTGCTCTTCGTTTCTTCTTGCTGTGCCGTAGTGGACGTTGGCAATCATTCTGGCCCTACTCATTTTGTTGTCCGGAGTTCAGGGCAATCGATTTCAATCATATGTTTTGCTTTAGTTAAATATAAATGCAGCAATTATATCAAATAAATTTCAGTCCTGGGTACGCATTAAATAACCAGATTCTATGATAACATAATGAAGCATTTAAGGAAACCCATGTCTACTACAAGGTACGACTTCAATGCTTAGGAAGAAAGAAGAAGCAAAAACCTACCTGTGCATCCATAGTTTCGATCAACGAAACGAGAGAGGAAGCCAGCTTCTACACTTCCTACAAGAGCATGGCCTCTACTCGATGAATTCCTTCTTTAAGGGGTTATATACAGTTAGATTTTTTTTTAAATCGTTTTTTTTAAATTTCATTTTCGCAATGTACATATTTTTAAGTACACACACAGAAAATTTCAAGTCAATCCGGCGATTATTCTCGAAGTTACGCGCATATTTGTAAAGACGTGTCAGAGCGCTTGAAAGTAGGAGGCCGGAGCGGCAGCGATTAAGTAGTGTTTATTTCGTTTATATTTTTTCCTGTGTTTTTTTTGTGAAAATGAAAGGTTCCAGAGAGATGAGAAAATACAAGGACATACGTAAGTTAAGACCAAAAAAGCGAAAAAAATGTGCTTAATCCAAAAACAATGGAAACGGATGAAAGTAGTATTGAGGCAGCTGCGAAAAAATTCAAAATGCAACAGGAAATCTCAGTTCCGCGTGATTCGTCTGTTGAGTATCGAATTTTAAACTTTTATAACAGTGTTCGCAGCAATTTCTGAATACGTGAAGTGTACAATCTGTGACGAAAATGTTCAGTTTCAAACTGCTTGTAACATAAATTCTAGTCCTTTTGTTGGGCACTCTTATGAAATAAATAGACGATTTTTATTTGTCATGAGAGTTATCGGATTAGGGTTAAAAGGCGCATCAAAATTTTGTGGATTCCGAACACCAAGGTGAGGAAAATTCTACAGAATTAACTGTATCTGGCGATGGAACATGGAAAATGCGAGGGCATATTTCCTTGTACCCTGTGACATCATTGATCGGACACTATTCTGGAAAACGACTCCGCGATTGTGTGAAACAAAATGTGGAAACAGTTCATAACAAAACTGGAAAAAAAAAATTAAAAATAAAACACTTGGTGGAAAAGGCAAACTTACTGGTAAAATAATCGATAAGTTGACAGTTTATTATGGCCTAGCAATTAGGAGAAATTGTGATTCCGTTTATAATATTATCTGGGCCACATATTATCATTATTGCTCAACGAACAAAAAACCTCAACACGAGAAGTGCCCGATCGGACCAGAGTCATAGTGCAGTTGGCAGTGAGCAGTAGCTGCCAATGAATTATCCACTTTCAAGCATGATTCTACGTCATTGCCACAAGATGTTGCTGAGACTATACTTCCCATTTAATGAAGGTACAGCATCACTATTGTATTATATGAATGCAATAGGAATTTCACTTGGGCCCAATGCCAAAGAGAAGATGAACAGCGCGTGAAGACCTCCGAGAGGGAAGAATGGTCTGCAGACAACACCAATTCGAGTTATTAGAAGCTTTTGAAGGGGCGGAGGGTTTATTATATGGCATTGGAATAGACGACTCGATGAAAGTTGAAAAAAAAAATGTTTATAATATGTAAAGTGCATTTGAAACTTTAAACGCGTTTTTCTCAAAACTGTGTTTTTAAAGTCGGTGACCAAGATTTCTCGGAAACCGCTGAATCGATCTGTCTCAAATTTTAACACAAGCTTCTTAAGTATATTTTTTAGAAATTAATCGAAGGTTTTTTCTCACCGATGAATATTTCTTTTTTTATAAACAATTTATGGCAAATATTTTGGTGATAAATCGATTTTTTACTTTGAGAAGCCGCCATTTTGTCAAAAAAAAATATTTTCCTTCTTGCTTCGATTAATTACAAGATTATACATTACTTTAACGAAATCCGTTTAGTTTTTTCATTTTCGATGATCCAGTCCAGAGATATCGTGGTCACCGCAAGGCGCTTTTTTTGAGAGAAGCTCTTGGACATCAGCTATAGCAGCTTTCAAAATAATTATTGTTACAAATAAAAAATGTTAAAATACAGTTACATGTTACCATAATAGTTAAACAAATTTTATTCATTATTAAATTTAAAAGATTTCTCAGGAAAAATTCTTGAAAAATCGCCTTTTTTGGGCCTCCTGACTGTATATAACCCCTTAAGAAAAACACACAACGAAAATGAACTTGGAACAGCTCAGGTGGAAGCACAATGAACGAAATAGACTATATTACAATAGAGCAAGGAAATAATCCACGATGTAACCGCCCTAAACAGACTCACTATAGGTAGCCCCAGAATTATCAGGACAAAAGTATCTAACGAGAATGATCCAAAAATAAAAAACAAAAAAATCGGTACCACTTGATAACATCGAGTTATACCAAAGAGAAATCGAAAACAACCTAAACAATTACAGCACTAATCGTATTACAGCGTACGAAAATATCAATATAGAAGATCTAAACAAAACACTAGCGAATGCAATTAAGTAGGCAGAGCAGAAGCACGGCGCTAAAACGAATAAGAGGCATCAAAAACTATGCGAGAATACCAAAAAAATGGATGGAGGAAAGAAGCGGTCAAGTACGGATAAACCCTTGTAAAACTAAGAAAACTGAACTAAGACATCCCCAAAGGAACACGAAAAGACATTCGAGCATTCAACACAGATATAATCGTTAGATCGATACAGAAGTTTAAAAGTGCTCAGACGGAAAATACTGAGGCAGGAGTAACGTACACAGGCTGTGCTCAGCCCTGAGGATATCTTCTCTGTTTGATGTTATATGTGTTTCTACACATATAACATCAAACAGAGAAGATATCCTCAGGGCTCTGAAGGAATTCTATGAAAAGCTATATAAGCCGCGCCAAGGCGTTAAGGAAGGGGATTAAATACCTACATGCTCAAATCAAGGATGAGAAGAGATCCCGGATATCACTATATTCGAAATAGCACTGTCGCAGATGAAGAATAACAAATCACCTTAGGGTGACAAAAGCACTGAAATCCCCACCTAAAGTGCTCTTCAACGAGTGGGATAACACGCGCAAAATAGAATAATGCAAGAATCATTATTCTACATAAGACCTGTCCAACATGATGGTATTGGCAAAAGACGGTACACATTTTTATAGAAGTTAGAGGTTTGGGGTGAAAAAATTAAAGAGATTGCTATAACAAAAACTAAGAAAATATTACATCGTGGTATATGATGCATATTTAATCCATATTTTGAACTGACAGTTTTCGTGCGTTCAACCATTCTTTACAGGTCTATTGTGTTGTCTGTTACTATCACCGTGCCATCAGCGTGTCTAATGTTGTTAATTGGTCGCCCATTAACAACAAGCTCACATATTTTCCCAGAGGCTACTTTGAATATAGCTTCTGAGTATAGATTGAATAACATCGGTGACAGTATATAGCCCTGCCTCACTCCCCGTTCGATGTTAATGCTTTCTGTGGAATCATTGTCGACTCTCACCGTCGCTGTTTGATGCCAGTACAGGTTTTCAATTATTCGTATGTCCCCGGAGTCAATCAAAATTAAACAGCCATCAATGAAGACTAAAGGCGACGGACGTCGATAGGTAATGCCACACCATACCATAACTCTAAGGGGTAGCGAAACCCAGTGGTTAAGGCATCGGACTATTGCGATTAATATTATGAGTTCAAATCTCACAAAGCGAAATACTTTTGAGCTTGTGTGGTCCCCACTCGCCAGCGTAGGGTTTCACAGTTACCACCCTTCTTGGTCCGGAGTAGATGCTAAACGTATTCCACGTTAAACTGTAGGTCCATTTTTAGTGTCAGTTGCTAGCACTATAGGCTCAGAAGAGACCAATACGCCTGCAGAGGCGTGAAATACGTCGATACACACCATAACTCTAGGCGTTATTTCAGGCCATAGCTATAAATTAAACCTGCTTTCGCCACTGAATACAACCTCATACCATTTCATACACTACTTGCATGAATGGTGAGAGGAAGTGGAAAATGAGGGCGATAAGAAAAGGTTACGGTTGTTATATATAAATCTTTATATAAATCTGTTTTCTCAACTTTAACATAAGGTGGATTGGTTCCTTTCTGCAGAAAGACGTCCAATTATTCTAATGAATATATTGTGTTATTTTAAAGATTATATGTTATGACCTTATGGGCGCGTTCGTTATTTTGGCGGCCTGTATTTGATATTTCAACTTGGGATCAATATAATGTACTGCAGCTAATTATGGCAGGCAAGAGAAGTGTGGGAAGACGCAGAATATACTGGATGCGGAACCTAAGAGACTGGTTTGGCTGCACTTCTAAAGATCTTTTCCGAGCTGCTGTTTCAAAGATCAGAATAGCCATGTTGATAGCTAACCTCCGAGTAGGAGATGGCACGTGAAGAAGAAGAAGAAGATGGCGGTTTGAATGGTCGTTGTTACATTGACCATATTACGCTCGAACACTTTATACAAAAATTTCACGAGAATTCCATCAAACGAATAATGTGAACGTTTTGCTTTTGCCCGACAGATCTCCCGATGGATTCCCCCGAGAAGATGTTTGAGATTTAATACGGCAAAGATTACAATGTCTATAGCATCCCCCAAGTACTTTATCCGAACCTAGATAGTAAGTTTAGCGTGAAATGATCATAACAGCTAGAATAAAAGACACCAAATATAGAAAATACATAGAACGAATAATGTGAGCGTTTTGCCTTTGCCTGACAGATCTCCCGATGTATCCCCCCCGAGAAGATGTTTGAGATTTAATACGGCAAAGATTACAATGTCTATAGCATCCCCCAAGTACTTTATCCGAACCTAGGCAGTAAGTTTAGCGTGAAATGATCATAACAACTAGAATAGAAGACACCAACAAATGAAAATACGTAGAACAGAAATGTCATAGAGTAAAACGAAAAACCATAAAATTAAAAATATGGACAGTGTAATGGTCAACGATAAAATATCCACAGAAATGCTGAAATGCTAAAACTACAGGCACGCCGGCATACGCGAAATTAGAGGTAACGAACACCGTCGTCAAGGAGTGCAATAGCGGTCCACTCAGGGGTAGAAGCCATTGTCTGATGGTCACCCTCGACGTCAGCAATGTATTCAACTCCATCCCTGGAGTTGTGTTAACGAAGCACGGAAGACATTCCGCACCGGATGATGAAACTCATCAGGGCATATCTGAGCAGATTAAGTACGAGGGAACTACGAGCGGTCTTGGGTTCCAGATATCAGGAGTGGGGCCACAGAGGCCTCTCTCATAGAACATCACATACAATGGGGCATTAAGACGGGTAATATCAACCAGAGTGGTGACCATTCCATTTGCAGATGACATATCAGTCTTGGGGACCGGGAAAGCCATGGCGTAACTGAAAGTCAGAATGGAGGAGGCGGTGAGAAGGATGCATGAGTGGGGAACGAAGTACTACCTCGCAACTCGCGGCCGGGAAGACTGAGACAGCCCTCCTGGGAACCAAGAGGTCAGGGCGTGAGCAACGATGTATCTACAACGTCACAATCCGGAACCGCATACGGTACTTAGGGATCACGCCAGAGGTCAACGTCAACGTCAACCACTCGGCGTAAGTGCTGGAGGCTGCACAGGAAGCAGAAAATATCGCCCGACTACTCCCCAACACCGGGGACCTAGGCATGAGGAGGCTACTCGCAATAGTCCCCAGTAGCAAGCTGCTGTATGCTTCCCCAGCATGACAGGCGGCGGTGCCGACCGGGCGGATTCGGGAGCGGCTGTATAGGACTATAAGGACCAGCGCGTTACGCATCACTGAGCGTATCGCACCGTCCCAACCTATTCGGTAGAATTACTAGCGGCAACGGTAACGGCGAGCCTGCTTCTCACAGAAAGAGTTACTGTCTTCCAAACCAACAAGCAGGGAATCACGCAAGCTGAACGGAAAAGCCACCATGCGCAAAAGACAAGAGCGCTGGGCCATCAGTACGAGAGGAGTATGAACCAGGATAGCGATCCCAGATATCAAGCGATGGGCGGAGAGGAAACACGGGTCCATTGAGCAACACAACTCTTCACCTTCCAAACATACCTGGTGAACGGCGTGGCGCACACTCTAGAGGCCTGCACCCAGCGGGCTGGCGAAAGGAACGCACTGGAGGGCGCGATAGAGGGCAGAGGAACCGCAAAAGGCATCGGTAAAGCGATGGTAGAAACGCACGAGAAGTAGCACGATTCAAGGAGGCAGTGATGCGACGTAAAGTTCAAAAAAGACCCCAAACGAGACGACTCAGGCAAAAGCTTTTAGTTTTGCGACTCGATTAGTTTTCAGTCATACGATGAAAGATTCATTCCATAAGATTCCAACGGTAACCTGAGGCGAGGCAAGCAATATGACATTAAGCAAACACCGAAAGAAAACAGGAATGGTAGCGCAGACCAAGGCCAAACAGTAGCGATACCAGCATCACGGTGATGCTACCACCAAGCACACACTGCTAAGGAGCCAGTAACCCAGCCGATGGCAAGACAAGCGAGTGTGCCTCTGAGGCGGGTAAGCTCTCTCGCGGAGTAGGTGTTTAGTCGGTAGGCGCTCGGTACCTAATACCCGGTGAATCCGACACTGTTCCGACTCGAACAACGCATCGGTTCGTCTTTTGAACCCGCGGGAAAAAAGGGGAAAAGGCCGTATTAAATGCAGTAAAACTATTACTAAATAAATGCATCGTAGAAAAGAGAATACCTACTGCCTGGAAAAATTACGAAGTAATTATAATACATAAGAAAGGAGACAACTAACTATATCTAACTATAGAGCCATTAGCCTGCTATCACACCGCTATAAACTGTGAACAAAAATCTAAACAATTCGAAGAACAAATTTTTAGCAAGCCCCAGAATAGACTGGTTTTCGTAAATATTTTAGCACAACGGATCACATACAGGCCATCCATACATTAATAGAAAAATGCAACGTATCCCTTTACCTAGCATTTATCGACTGCCTTAAAGATGACGTTCAATTCTACCGAGATCTAGGCAATATTTACTGCCACGGATAAGGCCAGAATCGAGTCAAGGTATATACACAATCCGACAAATATAGCAAAATGCCTAGAAAGACTAGATATAGTCGACCACCGAGATGATCAAGATAGGTATTGCCTGACCCGCAAGGAGACCATATCACCAAAGCTGTTCACACTCGACGTTGTCTTGGTAGAATAAAAGCATAAGCTGATGGAAATAACTGAATCACTTATGCTTCGCCGATGATATTATATTAATAAGCTCAGATATTCAAGAACTCAACAATATGCTAGAAGATCTAAATATACCATCAGTTGGCCTGTAAACAGACTTGGTAAATACCAAGGTCATGACCTCACAAGTTGCAGCCCAACCACATAGACGGACTCGAAATCGTGACCGCGTACATATATCTAGGGCAACAAAACTGGACAAACAAAATCAGGCAGTAGTAACAAGCAGAAGAATAAGTCGAAACTGGGCTGCTTTCGTTAAACTCAACCACATACTCAAGAACCCTGACATACCACACTTTCTACTATAAACAAATATATGGTATATACGTATATTGCCCATGGCGTATGGCCTCGAAACAATGGCATGGACAACAAAGATCGCAAACAAACTAAGAACCTATCATCGAGAAATGGAACGAAGATTAAGAGATAGAATATCAAAACAAGAGATCAGATAGCGAAGTCAAAGATATTATTGCACGAAGCGCAGAACTTAAGAGGAGCTGGGTAGGACACGTACCCAGGGAAAACACCGACAATGGGCCCACAGAATAAATCAATGGGGACCAAGAGTAATGAAACGACAGCTCTGTACAAAGGTAACCTAAAAAATATGCAAATTTTTCAAAATCAAATGCACAAAGACACATAGATGCACCATGGTATATAAGAAATGACAATGTACACAAAGACCTTAGGGTGGAGTCCGTAGCAAGTAAAATTCGGAAATACAAATCAAGATTATTTCAGCATGTGAATTAGGAAGCAAGGGCTTTTTAATAAAACTGCCATAATAAGAAGACTAATACAATACAGTGATAGTGCAAAACCAGAGTTGCTGTAGTGAGTGATTATGCTAAAGAAAAAAGAACTCAGTGAAAAACTCCTAGATTCACAATTTAGTATTTTAGGAAAGTGACTCTTTGGTCTCAGACTAGATTGTCACATTGCATAATAATAACAATGAAATTAGTATAATTTTTTTTTTTAACGAATCAATGGGTGACTGGGGAGATGGCTCTATGACATTTATTATTTCTTTCCCGGTACCTATTCCTATAATATAAAAATAAAGACAATGTTTTGAAGCCAACCGTCCTCAAGGACTGTATACAAGAGGAGACCGCATCGCGAAATCATTTGACGACGCACTGTGATGTGCAGGGATATTTGGCGATTCGTTGACGACAAATGATTTCGCGATGCGGTGTCCGCCTTGAATACAGTCCTTGCTTCGACCGTCCTGTCATTTATGATTAGATATTTTTATTATTGACAGTTGTTGTTCGTCAAATGGGGACAAATCTAACACGATAGTAGGATCGTTGCGGCTATTGTTATCTTAGAAGTTGCAATAGATCGAAGAAGAAGAAAGGCGTATGAAGTTAATATTTTGAGAGGAAAAGTATCACACGGGCTCAGAGAAGTTGGCGAGTTGGGTTCTCATATGCCGTCGGACAACGGGAATTTCACCTCTGTGTGTATCAACTCTCTGCCTATATTGCTGGCAACTAACATTCAAGGTGGGCCTACAGTTTAACGTGGATTCCGAACCACTGGAGTATGTTTAGATGAGAATTTCATCTACTCCGGACCAGAGAAGGAGGAGGATATTAGATGAAACCCCACGCTGGTGTGTGTTGGGGGTGGGGAGCGGAGAGCGCGCAAAGCTGAAAAGTTTTTCGCTTTATGACATTTGAACTCACGATCATCATAGCAGTAGTCCAATGTACATATTTTGTAAGCAGTAAATGAATTGTTTGTTTCAGTAAAAAATTAAACTTTTCGAGATTTCAATCTTTTTACCAAAATTTACAAGGAGCACAAAACCCTGTTTAATTTTCGCTTAAATATTGTCTATAGCTAGTATAATAATGGTACTCATTTTCTCAACGAACAACCTAATGGTTAGCTGACAACAAGTATATTAATTATACACATGTACACAGTAAACACTTTAAATATCCAACATAAATAGTGACGGCTTACGGTAACTAACAAATTAAAATATTTCCATTTTAATTATAGAAACATTTAATATGAAAAAATAAACGCCTTACCTTTTGAACTACAAAACGCCGCCGTCGCCATTCCATGCCTTTCAACTCCCCACATCACACTTCTTATCTTCCGCATTGAAAATTTCCATATCAATAATATAAACACGCCCCCGCAGCCCGGCTAATGCATTCAAGCCGCCGGCCACGGGCCTGTCTCCATAACGCACGACCACCAGCATTCTTGTCCCCGCGCGACAGGTCAATTAATTAATTAATCTAATCAACGTATTCATAATTTATAACTTCATATGCTCCGTGCATTTTAATTACGACTGTTTACAGAGGGGAAGAAATAATGCGGCAAATAAGTTCATATCGATCACTTTAATGGGTTCATTTTACAATACCATCGTGTACTTTTTTGTAATAAATTATCATCCACATAATTATATATATAATATATGTAACTGTAAAATTTTTCATCCGGAATAAAAATAAATGAGAATCAACAAGAATGGCGCATTATTTACATTTACATATACACATTTTTTGCGGCTAAATTCTAATTTATATGAAACAATTTTTTTAGGTACAATTCTAATTATCTTTTAATAATTTTTATTTAATACAATATATAAATAATAAGCTATGTATATTATATATAGTAAAACTCACAGACAAATTCAATAATATTTATAATTCATTAATTAATATTTACAAATAATAACAAGTTTATACAAAAAGACTATTTATTATATATTGCTTTTTAAGGGTTAAAACGCCTGCCATCGAAACATTTCGTGAACAGGTTATTCTTTTAAATAAATTAACTACTTCGGCTACTTCATTTAGAAATATTTTGCTTTTTTCAAATATGTACAGCATCATTTAATTTGAAACTAAATGGCACGGAATTTTCGAAAAACAATGCGTTTGTACGGAGATCAAACGAAACGATCTATCCCACGTGTTTCATAAAATTATAATTGGAAGCATTAACTATCACGATTGAAACATTCGTCTCGCGTTAATACGAAATTAACATTAATTATGCACCGGGTTTATTTCTGTATGGATGAGGGCGGGGGTACTTATTAATAATTTATTTACACTTAAATGTCAGTCGATTCCATTCCCTACGAACTTTTCTGCGAGTTGTGAAGCTCCTGCAACTCTTCCTCTTCCTTGGACAGTGGAATCGTGGAGTGGTTGTAGAGTCCTTGCGCCATTAATTGTAACGCTAGGGGATTTTTCTGACCGGAAGCTTTCTTTATCTTCGCTCGCTTGTTTTGAAACCATATTTTTATTTGCGCCTCGTTTAAACCGAGTTCCGCACTTAACTGTTGTCGGCGACGTTCTGTCAGGTACCGGTTTTCCGCGAATTCGTGTTTCAGTCGCGCTAATTGGGCGCCGGAAAAGGCGGTGCGTGGTCGCTTTTCTTCCGCTGTCTGTGCTGCTGCTGCGGCTGCTGCACCTGGCCCGGGTGGTGCTTTCACTCCCGGCTTTTTCACACGTCTCGTTCTAGGACCTGGAATTAATAATAGAGAAAACATTAATATTTTATCTTTAGAAACATAGAGATATGATTAAATTAATATTTTGATTTATACAACGTTTTTAATATTATACATTATGTGCATATGAAAGGTTCTGTTCATCAGTCTTAAGTTTATGCAAGCTCGTTTCGAGTTAGGTTTTTCATTTGCACAATTTCCATTCCATTTAGTGATGAATGAAATTCTGCTGGTTCATTTTGGATGATTGAAAACCTTTTTCTCCTTCGGGGAACTTTTCTACGGAGGAAATGAATGGCGCGTAGTGACTTGCAGGAAAGAGTCTCTAATTGAAGAAAATTGATTAACCAAAGCGGGTGCTCGTTGCATAAGTCGGGGAGGGAGCTGCAACACAAACACGGTGGCGAAATTGTGAGAACTTAGAAAACGAAACGTCGTATCCAAATGAAATATCGCCATCGCCATAAACGTTGCTGCATATAAGAAAGTCTTGCGGTGCTCGTTTAATATGAATAAACGCGCCAGACGTAAAAAGCTGTACTTGTACTAAACATGGCGGTTTGTCTTAATTCATTAATCATCTATTAAAATCGATCAAAGTAAGGCCAGAGCGCGCAGAAAAACGGCAGACACGTTGGATTTTTTGATCGTATGTTCTTGCGGGAAATATTAATACGACAGGTTTGCCAGGCCCCGGCCATTTAGCTCGTGCTGCCGCATCAATAATGCATTTCGGTTTCTTTTCCGCCGTTTACATAACTTACGGCAATCTCGTGGAAAGCGGAAAATTCGCGGAATTTAAAATTAAACTAACGAGACCCATACTACTACTGTCGCCGCCCTAATTGGTCGATAAGATTTCTGGAATTCGTACGTTTCCCTTGCGACCTTACAACACTAGGGGAACAAGGAGAATAGTTCGCAGTTTGCAAGCAAGTCCACTCGGCGCAGATGATTATTTCGGCTAATACGAGCTCGTTTGGGGTAGATGTTAGGAATGCTTACGTAATGCTGAAGATGTGACGGTTATATTGGTTCGTCTCAAGACAATTCCTGGCAGGGAAAGCAATTAGTGAATTCTCCAAACGTCGCGACAGGTGTAACGAAAGGAATAATATAAATTTTCCCAAATGAAGGGTGTATGAAGACGACAAGTAGAATTATTTGTTGGATTGAATAACTTGTATTACCAGTTGTGTCCGTTTAGAAAATATTTATATTATTACAAATATTTCAACCATACTATGAGATATTTAATTTTGTCAAACTTTATTAACTATGCCTCGCAGCACATATACTACCATGGTAGTAGACACATGCCTTTGAAGAAGGTACGTGCTGCTGTCCAATAAAAGTCAGAATGTGTCCAATTAATTTTAATAATCTCTCGGCGACTATTATGGCCATACTAAAAATATGATTGGATTAACACAAAAAACGTTTATAGCCGATAAACGTTGAATGTCAATCAAAATATTTTGAGAGGCCTTTTATTAACGACGCATTTTACAACTGGCTGGCGTTGGCTTGCCAAAACCGCGGGGAATATAATTGTGTTGCGTTTTGGGACATCCTACGTTTATGGACGGTTATAAATGATTTATATGCTGAAATGTTTTGTATAATGAATTATTCATCGGGGCGTGTTTTTAACGTCAAACCATACAGTGGGAAATATATAAAATGCCTTTATTTTTTTTGTTAAAATTAACCTTTAGATAAAAAAATATCTGCTGCAAGAAAATTGGAACTAAATCATATTTCATTTTATATTAGATCAACATACATTTTCACCACATTAAATGTACAATAAAGCAAGAAACAGGTCGTTGCTTATTGAATTAATTAGATTTTCTTTATAGCTGGAAAACTTGTATAATATGTAATATATTTCTAAATATTTTCAAGAAGCATATAAAATAAATAAACTGTCCTATACTATAAAAACAAACAAAGAATGTTCATTTTTAATATTTAAATATATATTCTTCAGTGAGTTCCACAGTGATCATTATTGACCTATGTTGTTCCTCAATTTTTTAAGTTTCATCAATGTTTCTTCAAGTCCACGAATCCCATGAATGGGCGTGCCTTGACTTCTTTCAGGTTCCTTGGCGTGGAAACGAAATAGGGTTTTTTTTCAACAAGTAATGTTTCTCAGACTAGCGTATTGGAGTTACTTCTGGTTTACCTTATCGGTGACTTCTCTATACTGTGCAGGTTTTTGTTAATGTCCTATCATATTCCTTATTTTACCAGTGTGCAGCTTTATAAAATCATTTGCCTCTCTTTGCGCGTCAATGAAATTGTCCGAAAATTTTACCCACGCTTCATTGTATAGGTAATAGCAATTTATTAGACGATTTCTAAGTTACTCTTCACTTTGCTAATTGATGATGGGTACTAACCAATGAATTGTACCATCGATAGTTGCAAGCTACTGATAAAACTATAGTTAATCATCAACTAAAATCTATCGACAACAATCGACTAGCAACTATGCACCGTCTGGTAACCATCGATTAAAAAGGTATCGATAGTCCGATATGAAATAAAAACTATCTATGGTCTGATCCTATCGACAGAATTTTATGCAGGACCTAACTACTTTGCGTTTCTTACTTAACCTTGGAGTATAGTCGGTATCGATTTTGAACATGTTTATTTTTACTCATTTTCCCCAATCACGAAATCTTTCCAATGGTTTTCAATTATCGATAGACTTTTTTAACTCTTGATAGTCCGATAGTTTTTAACTATCCATAATCTGATAGTTTCGAAACTATCGATAATTTGATAGTTTTTATTCGATAGTGCACATCACTAGTGTTAAGCTCCTGGATAATTTGCCACACCGTCTGTATACTTCTTGCATGTAAAAGTATGTACGAGGCATATCCAGAAAGTAAGAGTACTGAATTTTTGTAGGTGCTACTACTACTAAAGTTTCAATGTAATAGTACATAATAAAAGCTATTTTTCGACATAGTCGCCATTCCTCTCTATGCAGGTGGTGTAGCGAGGTATCAATTTTTTGATGCCTTCCTCGAAGTAGTTTCCCGCCAACTCCTTCGTCCACTTCTCCAACTCCTCCTTTACCTCCTCGTCGGTTAAAAACCTTTTTCCACCCATGTGCAGCTTCAGGGAGGTAAAGAGATAGTAATCTGAAGGTGCTAGATCAGGGGAATGCGCGGGATGGTTCAGGACATCCCATTTAAACGAGGCGAGCAGTTCATTCGTGGCGTTGGCCGTGTGTGGACTAGCATTGTCGTGCAGCAGGACTCCTTTTGTCAGCATGCCTCTCCTCTTGTTCTGAATTGCCCTCCGCAATTTTTTAAGGTCTCACAGTATCTTGCAGATTTGATGGTCTCCCCTTGAGGCAGATATTCGATTAAAATTATGCCTTGACAGTCCCAAAACACGGATGCCATGACTTTCTTGACTGAAATTGTGATTTTGAACTTTTTGGCGGAGGGTGAAGAGGTGTGACGCCACTGTTGAGACTGTCTTTTGGTTTCGGGCGTGTGGTGTGCTACCCAAGTTTCATCTCCAGTTACGATGGAGCGGAGAAATCATCTCCATGGAGTTTCCAGCGCCTCAAAAACTCTTGCCCGGCCTCCACTCGATTCAACTTGTGCTGGTCTGTCAGTTGTTTTGGGACCCACCTCGCGGACAGTTTCCGATATCCGAGGGTTTCTGTGATTGTTTCGTGTAGTAGAGATCTGGAGATTTGCGGAAACATCGCAGAAAGTTCATCCACATTCAATCTGCGATCGTCACGGAGCGCATTTTCAATTTTTTCCACAATTTCGTCAGTCACAATTGAAGGTCTTCCGCTCCTCTGATCATCATGCACAGACGTACGACCGTTTTTAAACTCGCGACACCACTTGTACACATTCGTACGATTCATAGCTTTATCACCATATGCAGTTTTCACCTCATTATAAATCTCAAATGGAGGTTTTCCCTTCCAAACGAGATAACGGATGACGCCGCGTATTTCGCACTTGGCAGGAGATTGGATTGACATTATTCACGAAACTTGTTGTCGTGTCAACAGTTCTCAACGTACTGACCTCGAACCGGTCTCGGTGCAAAGGGGAGGAGTCAGGCTACACTGCCGTGTAGCCAACATGATGAAAATAAAATCCCTCCGACCGTGAGAGCCTCAGTACTCTTACTTTCTGGATATACCTCGTACACAAATATACTTAGATACTAGAGGTATATTAAATCATTAGACAGAAGAGTAGGAGGCCCTTGCTGTTACAAATGTCGACACCAAAATGAAAGTTCTGGGGATCATTCGACGTCCAAAAATAATTGGTTGGACACATAATGCAGACGACTTAATAATGGAAAATCAAAAAAGACAATAAGAGACTACAGAGAAGGTAAAGGACTGACAAAAGGAATACAAGGAGGCAAAGAAATGCCACCGAAGTAAAATAGCAGACAAAAAACTAAAATTGAGAAATGACAACAAAAAATTCAAAGCAATAAAAACGGAATCTGAAGTTTAGAAATACATAAACAACCAACGAAAATGAAGCAGAAAAATAAGGATGAATAACAATAGAAGAATGGAGAAGCCACTTCTACAAACTGCTAGGGGAAAGCGAAGAAAAACCGGGTTAGGCCACGACAAACCAAGGGTGAACAGAGGTGAAAAGTATGAGATATCGTAAGAAGTATTTAACCGATAACTTTAAAAATTAAAGAAGAGCAAGGCAGCAGATAATGACAAGATTCAAAATGAAGCAAGAGTATATGGTACTCAGGGATCGTCTGCAAGAAGTAATAAATGATGTGTGAAGTGGAAGAGGTTGCCCACTGGGATGGTGAGAGAACATATGTATGAAAGACGACCGCGCTGAGGTGTGTAACTACAGGGGGATAACAATATTAAAGACAGCATGGAATCCGTATACGCAATGATTCTGGGTGAATGGATGAACGATGAGCTGGAAAGACTGGGACTGATGTGTTTGTACGAGTAATCGAGTGCGAGTGAATGTTAGCGTAAACGAACCCTTCTGTACCAAAACAGGAGTCAAGGCAGGGATATCCACTGAGACCCAGTCTGTTTGCAGCATACAAGCCCTAACAACGAATGCAGGAATTGGGGGAATAAAGACTAGTGCGAGAAGTGTGGTTGAGATTGATTCAGGAGTAGGACAGAGAGCGGATGTACGAAAAACTGACGAAGAACGTGGGAAGAGTGAGCATGTCTGAGATGTGGGTGGATGAGAAGCTGATAGTATTGGAAAGGATAGGAATTCAGGTCATGGAGAGAATTAGGGATGTTAAGTTGCAAGAACGGCAAGAGAGAATCAATGAAAGAACCAGGGTTGTGTGGAATGGTATGCATAGAGGAACTCTTGGTGACAAGAAACATCAAATATTTGGGCACAATACTGCAAGCTAATACCAGCCAGCCTCCCAAGTGCTGGAGGCCACCCGCAAAGCCGCCAGGACAAAAGCAGCACTAGCCAGTCTGTTTCTCAACATAGGGGGTCCGGGCGAGGGAAGACAGAGACTACAAGCGTCGGGGTTGCGAGCCCAGATGCAATACATAGCCCCAACCTGGGCCAACATAACGCTGACCCAGAGGAACTCAGATAGGCTGAGGAGGGCACTGAGAACCAGCGCCTTTCCCATAATAAGAGCATACCGCACCACATACACGAATTCAGTAGGATTGTCCTGGCAATGACGATACCTGGCGATCTCATGGTGGCAAAGAAGCCAGGATATACCATCAGAAGAAGAGACGGACATACCTCAAAGTGGAAAAAGAGGAAGCGACGAAAAATACCGTCACGGTACGCGACTAGGACGAGGAAGGTGACCTCACTTTGGGTGACCTGAGGGCCCGGTGAGCTAGATCACTGGAACACGCGGGCCTTGTGCGGCCATGGTGTATTTCAGGCGTATCTGAACCGGATAGGGAAGGCGGCAATTTCGAAATGCCATTACTGCTATGGGACAGATGAGCCCACAACATATACCGTTGCTAACGCTGGATGAGGTAGCGCACCAAGATGTGGATAGCGCTGGGTACACCAGAAGAGCTAACAAGCTTGATGCTAGAGAACCAGACCAGATAGGACGCCTTCACAAGATTTGCACAAACACTGATGAAGGGAAAGTACAAATACGACCTAGACACCTAAACAGATATCCAGACACCCACCCTCCGAGGCGGACAAGGCCCTAGTGACAGAACGTGAGGTTAGGTTTTAGTTTGTAGGCGCCCCGGATAGAACCCTGGGTGAATTCGACACTACCCGCACCTCTAACACCAGGAGGCGTGTCTTTTCAAGATTTCCTCCACACATGACATACGCCTACATATCCAGATTAGGATGGAACAGGTAGGATGCATGGCACGAGTGAGATGCGGATCGGATGATTGAGTAAGGAAAGTGTGGATGGAGTGACACGTTGTTGCGACCTGGCCAACTAATGTGAAGCTGAGAACGGGTTGCTTGATTGCAGAATGCTGACTTAATGGTTAAGAGAGCATGGCAAAGATGTGGAAAGTTACCATTTGATAGATGTAGAATTGTTGGTAGGCGGAAAACCTTTGGAAGTTACTTCCCTGTGCGTAGGGCCTGGATGGCCTGTATCGAGAAGATTCGTACCACACGTCGAAGAGATTGCGGTCGTCCTCCAGTGACCATTAGAGACTCTGTGGAGAAATCTCGATCTGTTGGAGCATTGGATCCGAGGTCTTGATTGTATCGATTACAGTTTATCATCGCTCTCATTTTCGACCCTCTCGCCAGAGGATACATTTGTGCAAGACTTCTATAGTGCAGAGTTCACGCTGGGATATAGAATGGAATGAGGTTGTTTTTAGCGACAAAGGCATGTTTTGATCATAGCGGTCTAATGGTAGATTGCATATTAGAAGGACAATAAGTGATGACGAAATTTGCTCTCTGTTCAAAAACCTCACACTTGGGTAACTTCTGGAGTCATAATATGAGGTGGAACTCCTTCAAACGAATAATATGAACGTTTTGTCTTGGCCTGCCAAATCTCCCAAGCTTGCAGACCCCATCGTGGTTGATTTTAAGATAAATAGCAGATTATTGGCAACTGAGCTATCCCCTTTTGCGACGAAAAACCGCCTTGAGTTGATAATCCTATAAAGATGGGAGCTTTTAAATTTAGATTGAGAAATATTAGTTTTTTGTTCGTAAAACTGTAATTGTTTTTAAAATTATTATTGAAATCTTAATTCTATTATTAAGATTAAGTTTCACGTAAACATTAGTTGTGCCAATAACAATAGCAAAATCCGCATATAGTCACTGTAGTAGATAAGCGTCAGTAGTGAATCCAATAATGTGGCAAACATGGGGAGCGAAATTCAGGAACACCTTCGTAAAAATGGTGATATGGAAGACGTGTGTGTGGAATATAGTTTTATACGGGTCAGAGGTTTAGGGTGTAAAATAATAGAGTACAATAACAAAATCTGAGAAAAATAGTATGGGTTAAAAAGGCAAAACCGTGGTACATAGTGCTACAAGAGGTAGGGGAAGACAGAGTAAGAGCTATGGAAGCAGTTATAAAGTTATGCAAGTACAGAAATAGCACAACTTACCCTCGAAGAGGGTAAGTTGTACTATTTTTGTATATAACCACTCGAGATATTGTGTGAATTCATCCTCACTAGCTGAGCTACACTGACGAGATCTAATAAGATCGAAATCTAGATATGTAGATTGCTAAGAGGTGGGTTCACACTTATATATGTTTTATGCAAGTACGTTATGCAAGGACGAGGAAGTGACGATATGGAAAAACAGCGGGAAGAAATTGTAGTAAAAACAAACTAGTTAAATGCACACGAACGACAGCAACAAATTACAGAGAGAAGGTATAACATAAAGTACAAAATCACACAGTGCTGACATATTTAAGAAGTAAATGGTATTATTTTTTGATGTAGAATAAGAAAATAAAATAAAAAATATGGATTTTCATTTGAAAATATGAAGTTGCCCTTCTTCTGACCCTTAAAGGACCATTATGGAAAAATGTTCATAGCGCCATTAAACATATGCACTGTCATATGAAAAATATTTTATATAACATTATTTTATATTCCTGCTGGTTTCCGTAATAATTGACTGTCTCAAGATAAATGGACCACCTTGTATTAATAATTGATTTAAATATAAAAATCTCTACAATACCTAGATAAATGTGGAGCGATAGTATTATGAAGCTGGGGGTTTTGAAAATATTATGTTTCAACATTAATTATATATACCCTGCAGGGTAACTGGAAGGGTTTAGTATAAATAAATAAAATGAAGATTTGTTGGAAGAAAGACTTCGGTCGTTAACCCATTGTGTTATATGTAAGTAAATATATTATAAATATGATTATTATTAATATTAAAATTTGTTCGTTGTTTGTAGAATAACTAGAGGTCACTCAAATATTAGCTACTAAAACATTGGCCGCGGATTGATTTAATTTGAGAACATCAGGCCTAAAACATTTATGGGCAACCCTGCTAACTTACCAAGTAACTTCTTGCATTAAGGGAAACTACCACAGCAGACTTAAGGTGCGTTTATAATAATATAAAATAAGAAATAAGACGGGAAAATTGAATATAACTATCTTTTATACTCACAAAATAAGAAGATTCATTATCATTTAGTTCTTATTACTTATTTTGTCACAATACACAATATTAAGAAAAACCGATTCCTTATTTCTTATTTTATGTCAATATAAACTTACCTTTATATAGGTTTATATATTATGAACATAAACCCATTGTAATTTTCTCCACATGTTTCTTTTTACAGATGAATTATTTCCAGTCCTACCCACTCACATTAATTACACCGCATGATATTTTAATGATTTTTACACATGTGCATTCAGAAATAGACATAATTACCCTTTTACGTTTCCTGAAAAATGTGATTTAATTTTAAAACCACACATATAAATAGAATATGCACTAGTTTCGCACAGCAGATAATCCCGCCCGCCTTCATCAATTTCATAAAAACAACGCCAATTAGAAATAAATAAAATACTTTCTCACGGTTTTTTTGTGTAGGTTCATCATAGTCATCGGAAATCGGAATTTTGTACTTACTTCGTCCTAAAACAAAAGAAAAACAAAATTAGTCAAATAAAAATAATGCGGACAACTAAAAAATAATATACACAATAATGGGGTGCCACATTTAATTTCGGCAGGCCGCGTTTTAATCGGACGATAAATGCGAAAGGCCGATAAAATCTGAAATTATTTTTAAACCATTAGGCCGCAAATGTACCGTGTGATGGGGTTTTATAAGGTCTCACCACCCTTTTAAATCCCTACAAAAATAAAATAAAAGTTGTAATAATTTTAGGTACTATAAAATGTTTTCCAATTCATTTAATTTACGTATTTACATAAAAAAAAACATATATGATAAAATATTATTATACATTATACAATTTATATAACGAATACATGATTTTATATAACAAATAGTACATTTTCAGGTTTAGAAATTCATAAAGGATGTCTGTTGCTTGCTCCAATAGTGCCAACAGCAGGGCTGTTTAAAAGTTACCATATTACCATGATGAAGGTACAATTTATTTAATAATATTTATTGCTTTTTGCAAGTCAGATTTACATATATTAATTTGTTTCTTACTACACAGCGCATTTTATTTGTATTGTTTCTATTTTTTTTAAACATATATAAGTGTGAATCCACCCCTTAGCAATCTACATATCTATATTTCGATCTTATTAGATTGGGGATTCACACTTATATATGTTTTATAAGATTGGCCTTGTGCTGATATCTCAAGCACTCTGTTGGAATATTATACCAGGGCACTACCCGGAGATCCTGATGGCATGAGCATGTTGACGGTTATTACCATACGGGTGAGCATTGCTAATGTGGTGCCGCCAGATGACGTTTAACTTTCTTCCTAGGTGGTTAGTTGTATCATTTCTATTTTTTTTTTCTGTTATCTATATTAGGGTATTATTTATTGGGGGAATTTTGTAGACGAGAATTTTTGTGTAGTTATGCCAAATAAACAAATAAAGGTCTTTTTAAAAATGTTTTCTGTTATCATTGGACTTCCTTCTTATAATAATAGTTAACTAATTAGTTAATTATTGTATCGGAGAGGTCGTCTGATGTTCATAGGAAACCCTCAATATATGTGAATTTGACTTTTATAACGAATGGTATACAAATAAGTGAGAAAAATTGATGACCGGTAGTTTACAGGAAGATCTATGTCTCTTTTAGTTTGTAGAGTATTGTTGTAGGTCATTTTAGTAGCCGCAGTCTACTGTAAACTGTTGAAGATTCAACATTTTTAATTTTGAGTGTCATTTTTTTCATACAAATTTGTCCATATGGAGTTTTATTTTTGTGTATATTTTATTTTATTGTATTGTTTTTGGGAGAATTTAATAGAATGATATGGTCGGTTGTATTGATTATGCCAAACAAAGATCTTTTTTTAGTATAAGTTCGCTTTGTCGAAACGGTGCAGTTTAGATTGCAGATTTAAGCTACGACCGGGTTTATACTGATAGCGCGTTTACAAAATTACATTTTTAAGCTTAAATTTTCAAAGATATAAACAGAAATAGTTTATATTTTGTTTGAGAATAAATCATTAGTAAAATACTTTGCTTACAAAGTTGATATTTTGGTTGTTTTTAAAATCATTAAACTTATATATACATAAATAATAATAATAATTGGCTAAAAAATAAATTAAATAATAATTTTCCCTCTGGTAGCCCTGAAATTGGTTATTCTGGCCACCTGGTTTTGGGAAATATAGTTCTTATGATAAAATATTTGTGGGTTGTCTATCCTACCACACTGCAATATATTTTGGAAATATAAGGGAAAAGTAGGCTTCACTATACTAGAATAATTGAATATCACCCTCTAGATCTCTCAGCCTCAACAGAACTACCATATCTTCCCCGTCAGATTGTGGTTTAATTAAACGTTAAAGTGTCAAGTGTCACGTCGTCACTCCTCGGCGCCCGAATTAATAAACACGCCCGTCGCGAACCGAGAATTCAATTGCATTTTTTAACCATCGCCCTCCCCCATCAATTAAATTATTCGCTTTTTCAGACTTGAACAAACAACACCCTCCATACTAAACGCGCCGCTATCGCCCGCCAGCAGAAGCAGAGGGTTAATAATTCGGCGTATCAATTTTATTGGGTGTCGGCGTCCAGGGGGATAAACGCCGGGGGTGGCAATATTGAATACGTCGCCGCAGTACATTTGTTAGTGCATTAATTTAAACTGCCAGCCGACGTGCGGCGATTAAAGGGGGCCCCCAGAACGACAACGTGATCGCAGATAATCGCTGTGTTTGTGTGTGTTGTTAAATCACTTGTAGTAGTGTCAGATGGATTTGCATAAGTATCTAAATTGATTTACATGTGGATATTAAGTGCTCGATTATTGGACAACAGACCGTTGTAAAAATTTAGGGCACCTGTTCATTACAGCTACAGATTTAACAATATAAATATGATAGTTATATATAATATCTTTAACCACTTTGACTGTTGTTCAATGATGTTACATTATAGTAAAACCGTTTATTGGCATAATAAATACAGACAAAAACTCCACTCCCTACTTCTTACCCATGTGTAATAGTATGGGCAATTACACTTCTAAAACCTCTATGTACTTACATTAAACTGAATTGGATATAAAATAAACATAAAACCCTAATATTGTGACAATACTAAAATCAATAAAACTAGCGGTTAATCAGGCAACGAACGGGAAAATGAAATTGAAAAAAAAACTAATGTCAAATTCCCTAACCTTCTACCTTTTAAACAGTCGAAACAAATTCCTAATATTACATATTATAATTAAGATCGATATTTCGTAAAATTTCGTCACACAATATTACCATCTAAGTTACAATATGATTCGCTATAGGAACTTTTGACAATCTATATCAGGGGTGCCCAACCTTTATGTACATAAGATCGACTTATTATCTTAAAAATGTGTCGCGATCGACTTATTGTCATTCGTGATCTATTTATCAAGTAGTCTGATCGATTTCTTAGTTAAAACATTGCAAGCGATCGACTAAAATCAGCTCTGTTTTCGACCGGTCGATCGCGATCGACTTGTTGGCCACCCCTGATCTATATGAATACTAAATGCTTTTTATCATAGGATGCGTCGGAACGGAGGCTTAGTTTCAACCGATTTTCCAAATTTTAAAATTTGTATTAAATGTTGTGTTTGATGCACGTGGACTCGAATCATCATGTCGAGCGAAACAAAATATAATAAATTAAACATATATGAAGAACAGAATATATACTTTTAGATTTTAGATTAATAAAACTCACATCTTTTCTGGCATGTGTTATCTTTAAAAAAAAAAACGCACTCATACTACTACTAATGATTCAACACTGACAAATCTACTACTCACAAAAACGTGTAAAATGATAGTCGATCTTACTTGAATACAATATAATAATAAAATATATAAATGAAAACGTTTTTTACATGAATTGACGACGGTGGCAGCTTAAAATTCCAAAAAAACAAATTCCTTTCAAGTAAAATCTAATAAATCATATTATGACAACATTCAGAGTCTTTTCACGTAGCTGTGTAGTATCATGTTAATGAACACCAGTATTTTCAAGTTGATCGATAGGTTCTTTGAATGTAATAAAAGAGTTTATCTTGCACGGCGGCAGTCTTTTTACGCGCTATCTTTGGTCGTAATTATTTCTTCAGTTCACATCTTGATTGATCTATATGAGACATTTTAGAAAGGAAACGCAAATGTTCTCACGTCGTTTTGATTATATAAAGAGAGAAAAAAGCGGGCGCGTAATCGGATCGCTTCGCTGAAACGCGTTTATAGAAATATCACGATCATGATAGATTTAGTAGCAAAATCCGACGATTGCGTAACGTGTTTGTGCAATTTGCATTCGTTGCCGGCCGGGTTGGTCGACGGAATACATAACACGAACTCATATACATCTGTCGTTTTACGTGTTCAACTGCTCAAGTGTACGGCACAATATCTGTATATGTGTGTATAAACAGTGCTCAATGTATATTTATGAGTTTGCCGGCCACCCAAATCGCGTCGGGCTCGTATTACAATTCAGACTCATCACCCATAACGTCCGCCGTTCACGAAATTTATAAAGACAATTAAAGCCGCGATTATGCGGTGGCCCTGCTATTACTTACTGCCCCCTCCGCGATAATTACCTGCCGGGCCCCGCTAAAGCCGGCAATTATTTGCTTTAACGATTAATATTTCGCGTTTTATCGCGACGTTTAATGCAGCCGCAGCAAAAAGATAAACCCCCATGATTCACAATACTGAAAACTTCAACTCGCTTAATCACCGGCAATAGAACTATTGTGACTGAAATTTACCACGGGCCCACATCAGTTGAAAAGCAGCCGCGTATTAATCAGTTCTGGTGAGTTATTGCGGGCCATTTGTGTGAATAAAAATGAGTCCGAGTCCGGGATTATTTTTTGATGTTTTGACAATTGAGTAATGAACCTCGTCGTTAGAGAATATTATATGGTTCTGTGTCTGATCCTGAATAACAATTAATTGATTACAGACATTAATAATGTCTGAAAAATAGTTACGATAGAGATATTTGATAATGAAGGGAATTCGTTTCACAACGATGATGCATTTATTTAAACATACTTTAGGAATGGACAAGAAAATTATGTTATATAACTACTTTAGTTAATGTTTTTATTATCAAATTTGGGTCACTTATAAGTGCATGTATTTTTGTCCATTAACAAGATTTAAGTTTTGTTAGCTTTCAAGGCATAGTGTCAATGCCATTTAGATTAACAAGTTACAAATGCTAGGACAATGTTCGGGTAATCATTGTTAAGATGTTCTGATTATTTAAAATCTTGGAATTCTCGCGCTTTGGGTCAAGCGTTTTTACGAGTAAATGATCGTAAACACGGATGTTTCATTTTAAGGTGAGGGAATTCAAGTCCTACTAGATTTAGAACATTTATTTATATGTTAGTACGAGTATCAGTTATTGTGTGTCAAAATTTATTAATAAACCAAAATTCACAAAATTTTCTCTGTTTGTGAATTTTGGTCTGTTAATAACGTTCCAATACGGGAAAATTTACGACACATAATAGCTGATACTCGTAATAACAAATCAATAAATTTTTTAAATCTAGTAGGCATTAGAATTCCTTCACCTAAAGATAAAACATCCCTGGCATTGGCATTTTGAAGCTAAATAAATGGCAAATATAATTCATATCATCATCTGGACTATTGTTATTTGTATTTTTTCTATTTTCTTTCTATTTTCCTGTTTTTTATGTTAGGTTTTTATGAGTTTTATTTATTGCGGGATATTTTGATGCAGTATGCCAAATATTTGGGTATTTGTTTATCGTTTAGTCGTTTTTTTCTTTCAAGAATTTATAAAAGTTGTTAATCAAAAATGTTTTGTCGAATTGTTATTAATTGAGCATTCATTATAGCGTATCACAAAAACCAGATTTGATAAACCAAATGTGCAGCCAATTTTACATTTTGCACCAAAAAAGTTAATTAGATATAGTTAAAAAAAATTGAACATGCCTGTAGAGTAGTGTAATTAATAATAATCCGTAACAACATGTATATTTGTATACATTTGTCATTAGAACTCCGTCTTAATGTTATTCATTATTTTTTTAGTAATAAATATGTTTAATATTATTAGTTCAAGGTGTATACTTTGTTCTGCTATATAACAATACACGGGATGCCGTAAATAATTAAGCAATGATCCTTTTCAATACAAGTTTAAATTAAGTATAATTTATTATAAAATTACACATAACAATGTAGTTTAAATAATGGGCATTATCTTATTTGCCAAATTAAGTTAAATTTCTAATAATTGTCCTATTAAGTCGCGTGTTTTTATTTTTGGCAAATTAGACATGGGAAATGCTGTGCTGGAGACAATGAGTCGGTCCCAAAAAAGCGAACAAAACCTCCAAGGAATGAGAGAAAAAAGGGAGCAGGCGACACACTAGAAGACCCCGTGCGCGCACCCAGATTTCGATTTACGGCCGCCCCACGTCCGTCCGTTAGGCCGTCCCTCTCTAGCGCGCCGCGCACCCCAAATAATGGAAAGAGTTGGCTAATTGACGTGGTGGCATTTAAATTAGGTTTCTTTTACACATATATAGGAGGTCCAAACCGGCAAATTAATGTGCTTTACATCCTTAATTGGTGGTCGGCCTTTTCGAGCTGTGTGGCCGCGCCGCGTCCTCGTCTGGGCCGTGGCGGCGGCCGCTTCGCCGTCTCCGTCCCGCGCGCAGTGGCCCAGTATCTTAGACACGGCCGTGGACAAATATTAGATAAACGCCGACTTAATGGGACCTTTTTGTTTAAACATAAGCTTTAATGATTCGGGGACTGCCTTTTTTCTCTGTTCAGCTGATACGGGCCGGGGACGGACGGGTTTCTTTTATTCCACTGATTATTATCGCTTTATTGCCGCTTAATGTCGTTAATAATTTCATTAATTATACAAATATTTCGGGGCGAGGGTATTATTAAGCTGACTTGCATTATTAAGTTATTTTCCGTTTAACGGTCGACGCGGTGTAATTGAATCTAATTATGTGCCATAAGAAAATCAGAGGAGTATTAATCTATAAGTCGTAAAGTATAACAATAAAACAGGGGGACAGTCCAACGGCCGCGAGCCAATTCTAGATTGAGTTCACTCTCTAAACCAATAAATAGTGAAATTTAAAAAAATGCAAAAACGCTTATATAAGCTTAGTTATTGCAAAATGCCCAACCAGGTGTAAGCTAGTCGTGGACAATACCATTGTCGAACAAGTCTAGGAATTTCATTACCTAGGAATCCAGATAAACGCACACGGATACCTGAAAGCCACGACTCAAGTTAGCAAAGCATCCAGGATAACTGGAGCAATGCGAAATGATAGATGGAAGAACAAACATATAACAGCAACTAAATCAAGAATTTGATAGGATTGCCAATATCGTGCGAGAAGGCATGACAAACACAACACGACCTCATGGCAGACCAATGAAGACGTGGACAGGCAGCTCGACGTCAATATAACAGGAACAGGACCCAGGCGAATAGTTTGATCAACACAATTCATTAAGCGTTCGAAAAGAAGAAGTAGTTTAGTTTAACAACTATCAATAACTATTATCGATAGTAGACTCTACACTGAAAGGAGTAAAGTTAAATGTTTGCAACTAGAAGACAAAATCTATTAAGCTTTAGAGAAAAAAAACCCTCTGCCTTCGGTGGCTAAGTGGATTGAGTTGCCCAGTGACTACCGAGGATGGTTGGGTGAGGGGTTAACTATCCCTCCCCGTAAAGAGACAAAGGTTGTGAAGACACAAACCTCGGAATCAGACTGATGACTTAAAACGAAAACAGCAACAACAACGGACAATGAATATTGGAGCATGGATTGTACTGAGTTTGAACAGAACTGGAGCATCTTTTCAAGCGATAAAACAGATGGAGAAGGTGGATATGGACATTACAGCAGTCCAAGAAATAAGATGGCTTGATTCAGGTAGCGTAATTAGTAAGTCGGCGGTGTTCTATAGTGGCAATAAAGAAGGAAGGCATGAATTTGACACCGGTTTTATTGTAAATGAAAAATCACCAACAAGGTAATATGTTTCACGACGGTAAGTGATCCTATATGCTGTATAAGACTCTTTTAAGTCTTATACAGCATAGTTGGTATAACTATTCCATTATAACAGCGCATGCTATCTTCGGTGAGTGCATGCGCTGTTATGATGGAATAATTATACCAATGGAGAAGGAAAGCAAAGATATATTTTATGATCAGCTGGAGACAGCACTATCGGAAATACCCAAGCAAGATATGATCCTGATCTGTGGCGACTTTAATGCACAAATTGGTAAAGAACAAGCCGGCAGACATGAATGCACACTCTCTCAAATGATAATGGCATGAGACTCGTGGAATTAGCTACATCCAATAACATGCTTGTCAAGTTAACGATGTTTGAACATAAATAAACACACAAACAAACATGGATTTCAAACAACGACGGAACTCGAAACCAGATAGATCTCATAATATCAGATGCCAAACATGCAAGTAACGTAATAGATGTGCGAAGCTTAAGGGGCGCGGATGCCGATTCAGATCATATTTTGGTTAAAGCTAAAGTGAGATTCAGAATATCTAGGCCAGAAGAACAAGAAAGCAGAACCAATAATTACATGGAAGACGGATAAACTAAAGGAAAATTAAGCTCTTTTGAGAGAGAAGTCACAAACCAGCTGCAGGATACAAAGCGCTATAAAAATATAGAGAGCGTATGGCCCACACTGAAGGAGGCTACACAAATGCGTCTAGGGATGTCCTAGGAAACTGAAAGAAACAGAAGCGAAATAGTTGGTTTGATAATGAATGTCAGGTTCTCTTAGACCAAAGACAAAAAGCAAGAGCAAACGCTATATAGCAACCCAAGTAAATCGGCAGAAATATGGTTATATTAAAGCCGCTACTAGAAGAACATTCAAGGTGAAAAGCGGCAACAAGAACAAAGACTATTTGAAGACATGGAAACAGGCCGAGGTAATAACAAATCAAGAGATTTCTGCAGAGAAGTCACACGATTAAAAACTGGTTTCAAACCAAGAGCTGGACACATACTTGATGATGATGACAATACCTTGATTACTGAACCCACAGAAATAGTTAAAACTTGGAAGCAATATTTTAATAACATTCTGAATGCCCATGCAGAAGAAAACCACTGCCAACAAATTTTCCAGATAGCAGACCTAAATGTCGAGGACCCAACTTTGGATGAGTTTGTAAAACCTATTAAAAAGCAGAAAAACTGAAAAAATCCTGTGGAGGACAATATACCATCGGAATGTCTAAAATATGGAGGAAAGACATTGCACAAATATATTCATATCTTTGCTATGATCCGCGGAAATAATACCGGAAGACTTGAAAGAGAGCCTAATAATTCCATTACGTAAAAAAGGCGACAAAATGAAATGCAAACATTACAGAGGAATATCCCTTATTGACACATCTAACAAAGTCTTAGGAAATACCCTGCTTTACCGCCTAACGCCCCTCGCAGAAGAATGTGTTGGAGATTACCAATGTGGGTTTAGGAAAAACAGGTCGACAACCGACCAAATGTTTACTATCAGGCAAATGCTGGAGATATGCTGGGAATTTGACCACGATCTACATAAACTATTCATAGATTTCAGACAGGCCTATGACAGTATCCTGAGGATAGAGCTGTGGGATCTCTATTTGTGTTAACGGATCCAAAAGTAGGGTGCGCATAGGGAATACATTGTCTGATGCTTTTGAGATTAACAACGGTCTCAAGCAGGGAGATGTACTTTACCCCTTTTAATCCACGTGGCTTTAGAAAAAGCAATCAGATGGGTGCGAACTGAAAAGCATATGTTTACGTTAAATGGTCCTAGGCTACTACTTGCATACGCAAATAACATCAGTTTTATCAGATCAGATTATCAGTACAAGTGTACTGAAGGTCAATGAATCTTTCGGGAAGATGGAAGATGAAACAACAAAAATGGGGCTTAGGATCAACGAAGACAAAACAAAATACTTGCATGTAACCATGCAAGTGCACAGAGACAGAATTGGCCAAAACGTGACAATGGGGGACTATAACTTCGAACGTGTAAATAGTTTTGAGTATCTGGGCGTCACAATTACAGCAGACAACAACATCTCTGAGGAAATTAAGGCCAGAATCCAGAGCACCAACATATGCATGTATGCTCTGAGGGGGGCACTAGGGTCAAAGAATCTGTGTAGAGCCTCTAAAAGATCTATAAGAGCGTTATGAGACCTATTACTATGTATGGATGTGAAACCTGGACTATAACTAAGGCCAACTAGCGTAAACTGAGATTTTTTGAAAGAAATATTTGGCGCAAAATCTTTGGCCGAATAAAAGACCAAGTCACCAATCAGTACAGACCTAGAACTAACAGAGAACTTGGCGAACTCTACAGCGATCAGCACATTATCCAAGAAATAATGTTTCAACAAATACGATGGGCAGGACATGTGCCAGACAACCATGTCACACTCGCCTGGGATGAAAATCTACGTGGCTGAAGACCTTTGGGAATACCAAGGATGAGGTGGCGTGATAACTTGAGGGCAGATCGACATGTTCTGGGCAAAGAGTATGACATGACGACCCTGTTGAATCGGGTGGAATAGAAGAGATTGTTGTGTCAGCCAAGACCCATCCAGGGTTGTAGAGCTACGGAATGATGATGATGATGAATGATGAACTAAATCAATAATTTGATAGGATTGCCAAGATCACGGCAGACCAATGAAGATGTGGACAGACAGCTCGGCGTCAATATAACAGGAACGGGACCCTGGCGAATCGCTGGGCCAACATAATTCATTAAGCTTTCGAGAAGAAGAAGTAGTTTAGTTTAACAACTATCAATAACTGCGATCGATAGTAGACTCTACACTAAAAGGAGCAAAGGTAAATGTTTGCAACTAGAAGACAAGATCGATCATGTGGTTCCAAACTTAGGAAACGAAAATTGATGAAAATAAATGTTTATCACATTGCATAATCATAGGGCAATACCAACCCATGGCATCAAGAGTTCAAATATATAAATCCTGATTTGGCGAAATATAAACTGGTGGGATTATAGACGAAACATGTAACATTCTTTAAAACACATCATGTAATACAATTTTTAGTCATGCATATTCCAATATATTCTCAAGGAATATAACATACTCATTTGCATCCAAAAGACAAGACCCTTTTGATCAAATTACAATTTTATAGATTCCAATGTTTTCATTGAATCTTATAGAAGAAGGTCTAGTGATCAAAATTATTAGAAAGTTATTGGTAAAAATCAAATTAACAAAGAATAGCTCATGAGAAACCTAGAGATCCTGATTGGGCTATATGTAAAATTAGTGGCAATATTGTGTTTCTTCATCATTTTGTTTAAAACAGCTCAGTCTTATAATTAATGTCACTATAATTACTTTTCAACCCAGAACTAGGGTTTAACTATGCCCAAATATTCCTGACCTCAGGGTTCTCATGAACTTAACATATCACAGTAAAAAATAATTTTAATAGAAAATTAAGTAATGTAATGTGAATCTACAATTAATCCGCCTTGTACAAATTGTTTGGAAAAAACTAATCTTTTTAAAGAAATATTATTTACACAAGTGAGTTGGAGAAAGTGTTAAGGAGAGGGCCAGCTGGAGGGATTGTGGTAGGAAGAACAAATGTGTGAATACTGACGTATGCAGATGATGTAGTACTGGTGTTGTAGTTAAGAGGGTGAGATGTTGCAGATAATTGGAAAGTACTTTAATAAAAGGTTAGTTGTGAATGTAGAAAAAGCAACTGGATGCTACAGAATAGGGGGAGGATGGGTAGTGCGGAAGAGTTGAAATCGAAGGATGTAATAATTGAGAGTGGACGGTTTCAAATATCTAGGTTTTTGGTTTGATTACAGAGGTGAGTATAGGAAACAAGGAGTGGGTGCAAGCATAAGCGGGATGGGCATAGGGGAGGGATGGAGACGGAAATATGGGAATTGCATGTAAGATTTGGGATACGTGCGTGAAGCCCACTCTGCTTTACGAAGTGAAAGTATGGGGTACGAGAGAGTGGGATCTAGGGGAAAGGAAGCAGGGAAGGTTTTTCAAGAAGCAACTGACTAGAAAGATCGACCCCGTTATCGATATTCCTAAAAGAGATGAACCAAATGAGTATGTACTGTGGTAAAGTTTGAGGATAGGCTCCAGGGGTTGGAGGAGGAGAGACTAGTGCGGGTAGTATGGATGAGAGATAGGTGTCGGCAGAAAGCGATTAGAGGAAAGCTAGAGGAAGGATCTATGAAAGGGTGGGTGTGTCTGAAGTGTGGGTGGATGTGAAACTAAGTAGAGGAAGAAGCGTGCGAACTGGGGTGACGGAGAGAATGATGGATGGTGAGTGGCAAGAGCAACAGGTAAAAAGAATAAGAACTCATATAATCCAGAGTATGCGAGTGGCAGGTACGAGGAAAACCCCGGGCTACATAACCAGGTTAGGGTTGAACAGAGAGGAGAAAGTATACATGGCACGAGCGAGGTGTGGGTCGGAAGGCAGAGGAAGTAATGTGAAGATGGTATAAAGGTACACCGCGTATGGGGATGTCGGAACGTATTTCGGGTTTACTATTGTATTTTGTGTTATATTGATGAGGTGATGGAAAATGCCAATAAATGTCTGATATTAGTTTTTTGTTTGTTTGGATGAGAAAGGAAGTGGGTGGAAAGGCAAAGCTAGAGAGATGAAATATGCAAGTAAGGCAGGAAATGAGGGAGTGTATATCTAGTTTACTGTTCCATGTGTATTACATTAATAGGGCGATGAATATGCCAAAATAAAGGTCGTTTTATTTCTAATTATTTTTGTTAATAATAAAACAAATGTCGTATTATTATAAACAAAAATTATTTTAAGTTTAATGTCGGATCAAATAAACTATTTTTGAAATTTGTTTCAATTTTTATTAGAATTGGTTATGATAATATATTTATATAATATCAAGGATAAAAATTTAAATTCGGTGAACATATGCCCTGTATTTCCGGTTCCGCAAAGCTCAGGCAACTATTCCGAAGCTGCACATTAATATTCCCGCCGCCCCATTCTTCTGTTAATTGGAGTTGGCGCAAAGGGGTTCGCTCATTTTCGTTTTAATAACAAAAAAATCTTAATTAGTCCCACAATTAACATATCCATGCACTTAATCTACCACGGAATGAAAAGAAAGGAACGAAATTAAACGCCGACGGAATTCCTTTTTGGGGCAGCATAAAAAATGATGGGCTTAATGATACCCGTGCATAAAGTTGATATTTATAATACTAATTTACCAGAAGATCTACAAACGCATATTTTCCCATATACTTTTTCATAATCGGTCTCTATCGTGCGGCCGTGGCCACGCATGCCGCCGTCCTCCTCGATCTCGGGGCCCGTGACGTCATAAATAGTTTGTTGATGAAGACATCTCAGCCTGGCAGACGCTGTGTGTGGCATTTTAGATTTTATTCAATAAAATCGCCCGCCACGTAAGGCAGCTACCGATCCTTGTCTCGCCGGGCTTTCCCTTCTTCCACTAGATTAGCCCCGGATCCAAATATACTACAGTATTTATACTTTGTATGCGTTCCACCTGTTATTAACCGGAAAATATAGCTACGTATATTAAAAAATACCAACCACTGTGGCTTGACTTGTAAAAGGCATTCGCAATAAAGGCTAGTTTTAAACATTATGTTGTTATTGATAATTCCATACTGGCGCGCTTTATAAGGCGCGATTAATGCGTGGAATTGTGCCTTTGTGTGGCGGTTTGGATTAATTTAAAAACGCAATTAACCTCAATGACTCTAATTCGTTATTGGAACAATGAATGTTTGTACACATACGGTTGCGATTGTTGACGGTATGTAGAATACAGAGAAATTTGCCATACCAATTTTTATATAATAATTTATATACTAAACGTCATTTTATTTAGGAAAAAATAACATAAGATAATACGTCTTTAGTTTATTATTTAAAATAAATTACTGCATCAGCCATATATAAATTACAAATATATTAATTATGCGTTAATTTAAAATCATATTTATGACATATACGATTGCGATTATTGATAGTATGTAGAACACACATTTGCCATACAAATGTGTATATAATAATTTGCAAACTAAACGTCATTTATTTAAGAAGAAATAAAGTGTGTTTTTAGTTTATTATCAAAAATTAGTTAGTGCCTCAGCCATTATCAATTAATAATATATTAATTACAGTTTCATTTAAAATAATATTTATGAACTTTTATAATGATTCATTGATGAAGTTAAAAAAATAGCAGTGACTGTATATAATTCCACCGAAAGGGATGCTCGTTAATTTCAATAGTTCTCACGTTACAACTGATGAAGATATACCAACACACACAAAAAACACATGTCATGCGATCGGCAAAAAAAAATCTTCAGTTACAAAAAAGATATCGCGTTACCACAGGCCTTGACGTGTTTATCAAACGGCGCGTTGATTCGGAATTTGCGGACCACGCTCCTGTTTCAAAAGCTCACGAGGTCGTGTATTTTTAGTGTGCCGGTTAAAGAAATTGATGCCCTCTTCATCTTAAACGAACCTAACGTCCTCCTAATGGCGGTTGTATATCAATTAACCGCGGTTTATCGCTGAGCCACGTTTTATTTATTTTTTACTGCCCAAATAATTAAATTGTATGCAGCCCCGACCGCGCACACAATGAAAGTGACCGTTTATTGTTTGCATTGCGGCCATAAATTAAACGTTTGACGCCGTTTATTGTCATTTAGGAAGGAAGATCAAAGGAGTCCCAGAATAAACGTGGAAAAATTACTGTTATTATATTTTCGGATAATAAGCACGTGCTGAATATTCTGTTTATTTTTAAATCTGGACATATTGCGGAGTAGCGTAATTATTTCTGTAAGGATGCGAATTGTGTTTCACTTTGTATGCATAGTGTAGTTTAGCTTCAAACAAAATTGATTTGAATGTGTTATTTCGGTATAATTTTAAATTGATCATGACGAATTATGCATTGGAATAAATTTTATTAAAAGTGGTGATAAATACAATCAGGACTGACTATTTTGGATGCAAATATTACCATACCGGTATAATATGTCTTCAAGAAATGAATTAATATAATAATTGGATAAATAATCACAGTATTAATAGTTTACGGACCAAATAAGGACGACAGTAGGACAATAAAATAATGAATTCTACTACAGATGGTATATGAAAAGCTAGACGACATACATATTTTAATGGAATGTTTTATTGCAAATGGGAACGAAGGAATTGAACTTATAATATGGACGCAGGGAGAACCAAAAAGATATCTTAATGGAAACCATAGTGTAATATATTACACTATGATGGAAACAGAATGATATAAATAATGTTACGAATAAGAACATAATTACAAAAAAGAGAATGATGAAATGAGAGAATGAGAAATAAAAAATTCATTTAGTTGTATCATCTTTGTATATAACCACTCGAGATATTTATGTGAATTCATCCTCACTAGCTGAGCTACACTGACGCGACCACCACTATGGGGAACACTGTGTTAGTGTATGTGTATGTGAGTGTTGGGACTTGCTATTTCAGAATATCGCCCCTGAATTTTCTGTCAAGTGTCATTTATTGCATCACAACGACAAATGGTATCACTACCCGGAACGGGATTCGAACTCGGGCCGCCCGTTCGTAAAGCGGGTAGTGCAACTACTGGACTAAATCGGCGTGTTCCTCCCAGATATTTCCCTGATATCATCAAATTATGTTAAAACCATTAAAATCGTTCAACAAATACTTAGTGTTAATATTTTTCTGGTTACAAAAATTTTACCTATATTGGTTATTACTTTTAATGTCCTTATTATTTTAAAGCAATATTTAAAATATCGGCCGGTACATTAAAAATAAATCTTTGTTATCTTGTATTCATTACTATACAGTGCTTTGAATATAGTAATCTACAGTCTAACGATATAGTATACAGTAAGTAATATAGTTGAAAGTAAGGAAAGTAAAAACATCAAAGTACTCCTCACATCAATTTATAGTAGACTTCTAATTACAGGCCGTGTAACTGTAATTACATAACAAATCATTAATCCAATACATAATACATACACACTAGCTCAATCCCCCAGCTAATTTCACTTTTCTTTTACAGCACTAATCACGCTGTCAGATACGCATACGTTTTTCTTGCCTTGGCGAGCGATGGAAACGAAGAAAACGACACTGGACGAATATAAATCACATAACGTCCCCCGCCGCCGTGTTTCTAATGATTTCAAAAATTAATATCATTAAGGGGCCGGGGTACGAATTAATTATGCAAATAGGACGGCGCAGGATGCGGGAAAAAAGATGTATATTGATCGCCGCGCTGAAATAACCGATTTGATTACTTAATTACGAATATATTGTGCGCGCCGCATTAGCCGGTCATTAGCGATTATTATATACGGCGGCAATTATGTATGTAAATTCGCCTCGTAGGTTTCGCTAAATGCTCGGGACTAGGAGGCGACGACCTGGCTGGCTCTGCGAGCTTTCCGAAACATTAAAATAATTAGAGGGGAAAGAACAATAGCTGCGTTTTTGAGAAGTTATTTTATTGTTTTAATGCGTAATTGTATTGAACGGTAGCATTGAAAGGTTGGCTTTGATCCTAGCATGGAACAATGGGTTTTAGTAAGCTTGATCCTGAGATCCGATTTAATATACCCGAAGGAGAAATTATAATTGTCTATGTTGTTGTAGGTAGCATATAGTTGTCGCAAGTGTAATGTAAAATCGCTTTAGTCATTTAGTGAGTGACTGGGTGTAGAAAATACACTGGCGAAAGAAATTAACCCATCACTTCATCACAAAACAATTAAATTTAAAATCAATGGTTTATTTTTTATTCCAACTATGTATAATGAACAAGCTTAAGTAGTATATTGTTTGAACAATAAAGAATCTTGAATAGGCATCGGAAAACCCATGCAGACTCAAGAAGGTCAGGACATTGGAGAAAACGAGCCACAAATTCGGTCCAAGATGTTTTTTTGTTGAACGGTTTATTACGGCTCAGAGGCTACAAAATATGCTTGAAGAGACGTTTGATGTTCGTGGAAGTTGCGTTACCCTAAGAAATCGTTTCTGTGGTTTCAATTTGACTCCTCAGACACCTGCAACAAGCCCTTAATTAACCGCAGAGCATCGTAGAGTCAGGCTAACTTTTGCTCGAGAACATGTAAATTAGTTGGAGGCTGATTGGGATAACGATATGGTTAGTGATAAGTCTAGATTTTTCTCTTCATGGCAGTGATGGACAAATGCGTTTATATAGACGGTTAGGAGAACGTTATCCACAATGTAACACTGCTCCGACGGTTTTGTTTGGTGAGGGATCTGTAATCGGGTGGGGAGGTATCACTTTAGAAGCTCGCACGGAGTTGATGGTGATACCAAGAGGGAGCATCATGGCAGTTTCTTATATCGAAAACATTTTGGAACGTCACGTAATGCCTTTTGCGCCTTTTGTGGGGAATGATTTAATTGGTATACATGATAACGCTAGACGCAAACTGCCCGAATTACACAATAGTATCTTTCTATGGAAATAAACATCAGCACTATGCGATGGTCAACCTTAATCCGATTGAACACCTCTGAGACACGATGAACAGACAACTTAGAACACGTCTTCGTCGCCCAAACAACCAACGAGAGCTTGGACAAAGATTAAAAGAAATTTGGGAAGATTTCGGCCAAGGTGAAATTAGAACTTTAATTAGCAGTATACGTCATCGTTACAAGCCATTACAATTTTTGTTATAAATGTTATAATTTGTTGAAAATTTGTCTCCTTGTTTGTTTCTGTCTTATTATTATTACTTTTTTAATGTATTGTTTTAATTCATTAATACTAAGTAAAATCTTCAAAATGTGTAGAACAAATTTAAATTAATATAGTATTTCAATTTAACCATGTTTTAAAAAGTGATGCGTTAACTTCTTTCGCCAGTGTAGAATATTATTAGAAAATTTTGAAAACAAAATTATAGAATTAAATCGATCATCGTCGAGTCACCGTTGTCGCGAAGGATACAGTCCTCACTACTTTTTTGGTGTTGGTGTTTTGGCAACAGCTGCTTTTGGGGCAACCTTTACGCATGTTTGCGTACAAATACGCTGACTGAAATTAGTTGAATATAAGAACACATCATCATAGGCTACTTTAAAATTGACATTAGATAAACAAACAGAACCACAGATGTTAATAAAGAAATAATAGCTGAAGCATAAGCGATTACACTGATAACTATACAAGAATGGATTGAATTCGATAAATTACAACTAAATGATTATATTATATTAAATTATATTTGGCACTTAATATTAAAATGAAGCATTGTTTTTATTTTGATCAATTAATAATGTGTCAATGCAAGAAAATTCAATACACATAACTTGTTGCAGGAGATTAATCGGATGTGGTGAGGACGTTGTGTGAGGTTTGTGAGGTTTGAAGAAAGATTGCAGGTATTGGGTGAGGAAAGACTAGTCCGCGAGAGTAGATTGAGAATGGATAGATTGAGAACGGCTGAGAGTTCATACAACTCTCGCTACGTAGAGTGTTAAGCGCGGGGAGACTTCCTAGATACTCAGCTAGGAGAGAGTGGAACAGGCAGGACACAGTGTGCATGACAGGAGCGAGGTCTGGTCAGAAGAGAGAGAGAGGAAGGAAAGTGTGGATAGGGCTAGGGTACACCGCGTGCGCGCTAAAGGGAGCGACATGTGGTAGCATCTTAGTAAAGAATGTGAGGCAGTGAAAGCAGAGTGGGTTGGAGATTACAGAAAGGTAAATAAATGAGTAGGAAAGGATGGGAAAGGCGTGAAAATCTGAAAAAGGTTGACGTGGGAGCGACAATTGACGAGGACACAGAGGGTCTAATGTAAAGGAAGAAGGCATACAATATCATACAAGCAGGAGAATTTTGTGGAAGAGATGAATTTGTGTGTGGTTATGCCAAAAAAATGTCTTTTTTACAAACTAACGATGATAATGGCGAAAATAGACTGGGAGGTGAAGTAGACAGAGGCTTGCTGTCGAAATGTCAAGGCAGGTATAGAAAGCTAAAGGGATGAGGGAGCAGATTTTCATGCTAACGAGGATGGTGGAATGTACTGGAGTGCAAAGCGTGAATGTATGCGGTATTCGTGGATCTGACAGCAGAATATGACTCAGTGCCTAGATTCCGAGAGGTAAGCTAGTGGATTGCATAGAAAGGTTAGGAATAGAATAGGAACCAATTGGTGAGGGATATACAAAGAGGCATCTAAGCACTCTCTTGTTTATTCTGTGCATCTGTTGTGAATTGGAGGAGTATGGAGTGGAAGTGTGGGAATTGCGAGAGTGGGATATAATCAAAAAGAAGCAAGGCTGACTTCTGAAGAATCTATGACTAATCTGTGCCCCTGTAGGAAATTAATCGTATTGATATGTGGTGGGAGTCGTGTTAGAGGGTAGTGAAGTTTCAGGAAAGATTGTAGAAGTTAGTGGTAGGGAGACTGGTACGAGAGGTATGGATGATATACACGTGCGGGGAAACTCCCGGGCTACATAACCAGGGGATGTTTAGAAGGTGAGGACAGAAAGTGTGGATAGCGCGAATATACACCACATGTCTACGGTGATATAAGGGAAACGATACGTGGGTGCATCTAAGCAATGAATGTGAGGATGTGACGGCAGAGTGGGCGGGAGATTGCAAAATGGTTCAGATAGGAAAGGACGAGCACATCTGCCAAACTCTGACGTGGAAGAAAAAATGGGTGAGGGAAGAGAGGGAATAGTACAAGGGATCAATGTTTATTTATTATTTATTTTAATGGGAAGGCTATTCGGATAGTGGTATAAAGGTACTAAAGGAACTCCTTATTTTAATAATCGATATTTCGCTCTTTGGTTTAGAGCTTCATCCGGATTTATTACAATAGAGAATAACTTTGTTACAAAGTATAAAAAGAAACATTAATATTTACAAATAGAGTGCTAAAAGCATAGCTCTAACCTCAGACATCAGAGGAGACAAATTACCACGAGGGTTTAGTTGAAAAAATTATACATACATACATAGTCATCACATTAAAATTATTTCTAAAGGTCACGTTGACTTTGATTCTCAATCTGATATCTTAACTAAGTTAGGTTCTGTAGTTCTAGCACCCTCTTTGTATATATCTATATAATTTTGAATTCATGGGGCCACAAGAATCTCAATTCAATCTCTTCTATGTTTATCTATAACAATTTTCAGAGTAATATTATATAATTTATATAAGTGTGAATCCACCTCTTAGCAATCTACATATCTAGATTTCGATCTTATTATATCTCATCAGTTAGTGAGATATTGTGTGAATTCATCCTCCTGAGCCTCACTGATGGGATCTAATAAGGTCTAAATCTAGATATGTAGATTGCTAAGAGGTGAATTCACACTTATATCAAGCACTCTGTTGGAATATTATTCCATAGAGGAACTACTACCCGGTGATACTGATGGCATGAGCATGTTGACGGTTATTACCATATGGATGTGCATTGCTAATTGATTTGGTGCCGCCAGATGGCGTTAAACTTTCTTCCTAGGGGGTTAGTTGTATATTTTTTATATAATTTATTATTATTTTTCGAATAAACGCAAGATTCAACAAACTCTATTTTATTATTTCGAACAACTTATTGTAATAAATACGAACAAAAAACGGATGAAAGACAGGCATTTTTACATATGGTCTTATGACAGAGGACTTTATAAAGAGTATCAAATTACAAAAATGTGCATACTTATAATCCTTTGTTCATAAGAGCTGTATATTTAATTATTTCGAAAAACTTATTCTAATAAATCTGGGCAACCGACGCGTGACGAGGAGGCATCTTTTATAGATGGCCTTAAAATATTCGGGGACCTTATCAAGAGCACAAAATTACAAAAATCTACATTACAGTATTCATAATTCGTATGAATAAGAAATATGTCATAGCGTTTTAACAATGTAAGGTTTAAAAAAATGGTAAAAATTAACGACTGATGAAATGATAGATAATTATACAGATTATAAAATGAACAAATTAATAATTTATATAATCCCGACTTGTTATTGGTGAGGATATTGTTTTTTCTTCTTTATTATATAAAAATGTTAATATAATTATGAGGATTACTAGCTCATATTCATATTAACCTTCTCATACAATGAAGAAGAAGCAAAAACAATATCCCCACCAATAAAATACACACTTTATGAATTGTTACAGCCGTTACAATCTATTTAACATGCGTAGTTGTCATAATTATACAAGAAAAAAACCGTTCACTTTATTATGTTTAATAGATTATAATTAAAAAAGAATCTTAATGCTAACATGGTAGGCAATTAGATTCCGCATTACCAGCACAGACTCCGGGATTATTAACGTTCGGATTTAACGCAAATGAGCACTCCCATGATAAATTAATATAATATTAACATTTTATAATTACCCCCGCAGGCCCCAGCAAATGTGGCCATTGGAAATTGCACCACAAAACAAAGTAATAAAGCGAAATTGTTCCATGCGAAATTACCGCTCATTTTTCAACGATTATATCATGCATTAATAATGCGACGTGCAATAAACGTTTAAGCTCGTATAGAGCCATTAATTCCGTCCGGCGTGTTTATATTTGTGTGCGATTCCTCAAATAAAAGCAGGCGCGCATCTGCTCCGGGAGAGAAATTTCCAGAGGTGAAGCGGGCGCAGTCATTGCGGAGGCGTGTAATGTATGTAATGATGGTAAATTACACGTGTATGTAAATTTAATCATCGTAATCGGCAAAACATTCGCTCATTTTATAATCCCATTTTAACAGCTCGCGAGACGACTTCGCCGTGGTGGTAATACTCGCGATGCACACCCATTTACTTATTTATTTTATACGTTCCCATCGTGCGCAATTTATTTCAACGACGTAATTTCACTATGAAATACTGCAACAACACTTACCGTCGATCACTAGTTTCATTTCATAACTATTAAAATCTAGATGGGATTTACGATAATTAAATGTTAAAACATAGTGTTTTTTTTTTAAATTTCATTGCATGCAAAGTTTATTCAGATAATAAACATGTAGAGCAGGGATGAGCAAACTTTTTTTGCAACGAATCAGCTACAAATTTAAAAATGTTCTGCGGTATGTATGAACCTTATGTTAATGCAAATCCTGAATGATAAACTCAAATTATCTTTTTATTAACAAAATAAACCTAGTATGAAATCTATATCTCTTATCTATCTGTTATTTTCTGTATCTATATTACTAGCCCGTCAGAACCCCCAACTTATGGCAATGGATAATTTTCAAAGGTGTATCCTATTTCACCTACTGAACACTGCTGAAAAATAAAAACAGACAAGGAGGAGAAGTCGAGATGAGGGTTATGAAAGGCAACCGATGTTACTTCGCAGATACACCATTACCGACATCAAAGATTCTGAGTAGACACAGCAAGCTCAGAATATATATGACTAGAGGTAATATTATATATACACCACTTGTCTACTATGTAATAAGGGGAATGACACGTGGGGTAACATTATGCCAGCGAGACATAGACACTTAACCAGAAAGAGGAAAATTCATTAAGAATAAAGTCTCCTTCTTAAAATCATTGGACCCACACAAAATGAAGATGGAAGCTGGCGTGGAAAAATGAACCATGAACCAAACATCATCAGATGGTCTCCTTTTGGGCCTTGCTTCAACAGGCTTCGACTCTGATTGATTTGGCGGGTTTACCAAATCAATCAGAGTCGAAGCCTGTTGAAGCAAGACCCAAAAAGAGACCGTGTAGAAAATTAATCTCAAACGTAGAAGGGTTCCAGAAAACCGTAAGAAATGGAGCAAAGTCGTAGAGGAAGCCAAAACCAATCTAGGACTGTAGAGCTCAAGAAAGAAGATGTTACTAACCATGTCCAACAAAATCGCAAAGAAGACATGCTGCTGGTAAATATGATTAATATACAGGGTGGAAATTAGTTGAGAATAAATGGTGCATAGTTTGAGCATTTACTTTAGCTTTTTATAGTTTAATTGAATATTATTTCGCCTGTTTTCCTTCACACTGAATTTAAAATGATTATATATTATAATATATCACTGAAAATACTCAAATGTTCATACAAATATAGGATATATTAACACCATTAGAGCTCAAGCAAGAGGCAGAATCCCGAGAGAGAAAATGTGGGAAATTCTAAATGTTAAAATATTAAAATAAGTAAGAGATTAAAATAGTAAGAGCGCATTCAAATGTATTTGAATATAATAAAACAGAATATTAACTTCTTTTATAGAGAACCATCCATATATAAAACAACAATGCGCGTTTGCGTGAATTATTGCATTAATAAATATCTGATAATATTAAATTATGACACCTTGCAGTGATAGTTAATGAGTTGCACAAAAACCATATATAGAAATATCAATATTAAAAACGAACATAACAATCAAAATAGCATATTATTTATATCCTATAATATAAACACAATTCTAAAACAAGTAATCAATTTTCAAATAAAAAACAAATATAATCATATACTGCTGGATGGAAAGTATTGATTATCCCGCATATAATGCATATTAATTACCATCAACTCACCTAACAATTTCGCAATTGATGCTACACAAAACACTCAACAATTATAAACCTTGTGCACACAATAATTTGTCGGCGTCGCTCGTTATGTTTCCCTCGCGAGAAACACGTTTATGGCATGTACACTGCATTTTTTTTTGTGTTGTACATTTTTTATTAATAATTATACTATTAACGTGTCCCGCAACAGCAATTACGAAATTGTTTGGGAAGTGTACGCAAAAAGGCGCAATTGTTCATTCCGTGCGCCACCTCAAAATTGGAGAGCGGAAGTGCATTGGGAGCGTGTGTGCGGGTGGAGCACAGAAAAAAATATATATGGAAACGCAACTCCGCAAAACTATCGAACGGGGGTGGCAATTACCTAGGATTGTCACGGCATGTTTCGTGTGTGCAGCTATATAAAGTCATTACAGGCTAAACACAGCTGTCCAAAGTCATACAACGCGAGCTGAAGTGCAGAAAATTAAACAGAAAGGGTTATGCTGATATAAAATAAGAAATAAGAAATACAATACTGCATATCAAGAGCACGGCGAACGAGAGTGTGCATGTGCAAGTGAGTATGAAAACGTAGTTTTTAGTACTGCATATCAGAAAATTATTTCGAAAGCAATATATATTTCGAAATAACAGCAGAATGGCTTAAATGCAAAAAAACTTTATTATATTAAAAAGATTTTAATATTAAATTATTTAAAGTAGAATTTCGAAAGCAGTGATTCTCAACAACTGTGTCATGTATGTCACAGTTGTTGAGAATCACTGCTTTCGACATTCTACTTTAAATAATTAATTTAATATTAAAATCTTATATCATATGGTTTTTTTTGCATTTAAGCCATTCTGCGGTTGTTTCGAAATATATATTGCTTTCGAAATAATTTTCTGATATGCAGTACTAAAAACTAAAAACATATCTAATTTGTCGTGAGATTCTTGAACTGTGTCGCCAAATTTTACGAATGCATACAATAAAAATCATTTTGTATATTCTTTTAATATTTATCTTATTATTAGTGTGCTGCCAAACTTTGTAATTACAAAATGTAAACCGTAAAAAATAGGTTGAGAATCACTGGCCTAAAGTATGCTATGGAAATGTGGAGTTATGTTTAAGTATGTACTGAAATTATTGCATACTTTTAAATTAGAATTCTATTATTGTAGATAATACAAATATGTATTTGTTTTTCAGTATTGCTAATAAAATGCAAATACAAACCTAAACCTAAATTAAGCAATGTAATGCAAAATCATTCACTTAACATGATAATAATGTATGTCGGATTTAAATCATTAACATTAAATATTATCGCTCTATAATATTTCTTTTGCTTCCGTTATCCCTGTAGTATTCTAACTTGAATAACTTTCTTATTAATATTAACTTTCGATTCTACAACAGATTTGGGCTTAAGTAAATCTAGTCTTTTATGTAATTTTCTACCTAGCAAAAATATTATCTTATATGTATCTATACTCAATCATGATACTTATGTTACCAAGGTTGTTTGGAAAAGCAGAGATTGTTCATCTTGTATAAGATGTACAATTACCTAAAAACCACCGTTTTCTTTTTCAATGTTGTATTGTTCTAATGTCAAACTGTTTTGAAATTGTAATTGAAAAGGAAATAAAGACACTTTATTATTATTATTATATAATTTTATTCTTTATTTCTTATTTAATTTCAGCATAAACACAGCTTTACAAGATAGATTTAGTGAGCCCCTCCTATCGCATCTTTGGTATTATACTCCACCCGAATGTCGACTCATTAATTTTGACGTGTATATCTATATTATAATATGCCACCCACCACGCAGCCGGGAGAGTCTCGGCGCATATGACGGCGCGCGGTGGTAAAAAGAGTTGTAACAACCGTGGAACGAATCGCCGTACAAAAAGTGGATTAGACATCTGTCACAGCTGTAATATCTGTCCTGTATATTATCTGTACTCATTACCGCTGGCGCGTTAGTTAGTTAGTGCAAAACGGGGAGGAATCGTAATTGGAGGTGCACTGCACGTTTTAATTACTCTAATTTCATTCGCATATGCTAATCAAGTGGTTCGTCCTGCGTAAAATTGAACGAGGTAGGTTTTTGCATTCGGTGCCCACATAAGTTACACAGGGATCTGTATGTCACAACAAGCACAACTCTATTGATAGTTGTGTTTTTGTAGGTAATTTTGGTATAATATTAATACTACTACTATTTTTACCGAGTTAATTTGTACATTCGTTAATTTTCGTATAATAAGATTCCAGACTGAAAATAGTGCTGTAATTTTTTTATGTAAAAAATTGTAGGTATTTATAAGTAAAAGATATGGACGAAAAATCGAAAACCAGTAGAAATAATACTATGTTGCTTATGAAAAGTCCTAGTGGTGATAGATGATTTAGGCCGTAAAATAAATAAAATAAATTTCTTCAGCGCCCGGCCCAGTCGATATTTAGACCGAAATCTTAAAGTTAATACATTAAAATAACATCTAAGTTAGTACATTCTAGTAAAACTTTTTAATGCTGTATATTATTCTGGTGAAATTCCATCGGATTGGTCAAAATCTCTTTTTATCACGATCCCAAAACTTCAAAAAGTGTAAAAATATAAAGATTTCAGATTGATTAACACTCAGAATAATCCACAATAGAATCAGGAATAAATACGAACAAGGAGACACAGTTTAGATTCTGGAATAACTTGGGCATTAGAGTGGCATTGCTTGCATTACATATTCGAGATCAGAGTAAAAACGTTCTAGAGGAGACGGAGTTTAGATTTAGAATAATTAACTACTAGGGAGGCATTGCTTGCACTACAAGTTTGACTACAAAAGTTTGTAGCGAACAACGTAAAGCTCTTCATATGCTTCATAAACTTTGAACACACACTCAAAATACTTCTGAGAATAATCCACAATAGAATCAAGAATAAATGCGAACATGGAGACACAGTTTAGATTCTGGAATAACTTGGGCATTAGAGTGGCATTGCTTGCACTGCATGTTCGAGACCAGCGTAAAAACGTCTTCATGTGCTTTGAAGACTTTGAAGAAACGTTTGACTTCATAACAAACTTGTGCTGGAGACAAAATGCAGTAGTTAAAGTGGAAGATAATACAACAGATAAAAAGGCATTCCAGACAATGGGACAAGGTTGCGTATTGTCACTACTGTTCAATTTGTACTTCAAACGAGTGATGGAAAAAGATAATGAACAGTGTGGGCTAAAAATAAACCGATAATCCATAAACACAATTAGATTTGCGGTTAACTCGAGAATAATCTCTGATAGTATAGAAGGTTCCCAAGCGCTACTGAACAACTTGAGCCTTGAATGCCAAGGAATGGGTCTGAACATAAATGTAAACAAGACTAAGCTTACACAAATCTAGCACTAAACAGTTAACAGATATAGTGTCCACAGGTTCATCACCGACCAACTATATCCACTTGGATATAGTTGGTCGGTGATGAACCTGTTGACACTATATCTGTTAACTGTTTAGTGCTAGGTTTGTGTAAGCTTAGTCTTGTTTACATTTATGTTCAGACCCATTCCTTGGCATTCAAGGCTCAAGTTGTTCAGTAGCGCTTGGGAACCTTCTATAGGTTTATAAACCTATACTCGATATTGCTTTATAGAGTAGAAGTCTGGGCTAAAACTAGGTACAGTGAACCGCCTAGAAACATTTGAAATGGGGATCTATAGAAGAATACCTAAAATAGCATGAGTGGAAGACGTAACATACGATTAAGTGCTGAGAAGAACGAAAGTCCATTCAGAACTACTTACAATGATAAATCACAGGAAAATGGCATATCTTGGGCATATTTTAAGAGGAAATACATTCCAAAAACAAAGAATACTACTACTCGACAGCCTTCTTGGACACAACGGACACTAGAGAAAGTGTGGCACAATGGCGTAGAATAAAACAAAAACTAACATATACCTTCTTCACAATTATCATATCGTACCTCGAAAATACACCAAGTCATTCATCATTCCATGAATGCCACAGGGATCAGTCCTATCGCGAGTTTTATATGTAGTCGTTACTGTGGATTTACCACAAATGCAGAATGTCCTTACCGACACTTGGCGATGACACCGTAATACTCGCTAGCAGCCCCAGATGAAGCTTCCGCACAATTATCACTTCAACTAATCAAATTAGAAAAATGGCTAATGAAATGAAAAATCAAGGCGAGTGCAACAACATCAAGCCATATTACATACGCAAGACGCAGAAGAAACTGCCCTAATATGAGGCTGTACAATGAAATACTGGCCTACAAAGACACTGTCAAATGCCTAGGTATGCATATAGACAGGCGACAAGCTAAATGAGATGAACTAAATATCAGAATAGAATGAACTCGATCATAGGAAGATCATATATGCCCCCTGGGGAACAAAATGCTGCTACACAAGACAATGCTGAAACCAACATGAACCTATACCACTTTGGGGAATAGTCAGCCGTTCCTCCATAGAAATACTGCAACAAAGCATCATAACATATGCTCCGTGGTTCTCATGAAACTGAAAAATCCGCAATTATCTGTAAACTCCCATAATAAAAAAATTAATGACACAAATGCATACAGACCTCGACTGAAGCAACACGAAAATATAGCTGCTAGGATCTTAGCAGACATACAAGACGACTAACGCGTAGCAGCAAAAGAAACGAAAAATCATAAATTAATAAGTTTTTGTCCTCTGGGCTTTCCATAGAAAATCAAACGGGCGTATTTAAAAATCTCAAAGGGCCGATTTTGGGCAATCGACCCAGTCTATCCCGGTGTCATTTCGTTGCATAGTTTTTATATTAATTTTACTATTAGCGCAATAAATATAGACGTGATCGCATCCTTAATGTAAGCATTAACAATTGTTAAATTAAGAAACTTTGTATCCCATTACTTAAATGCCCTAGGTCAGATGTCTAATTGGACGCCTTTCTGCAGAAAGGAACCAACCCACAAAGTATGTTTGTTTCTCTTAAATTTACACTGAAAGTAAACAAGTTTACTTAACGAAATAAAAAATATAGCTCTAAACCTCTAGAAGTCCAAAATTAACCTGAGAAGAAAAGATAATGTTTACTTTATAAAAATCTTTGTAGAAATCTTTATATTAATCTGTTTTCTTATATTAACATTAGGTGGATTGCTTCCTATCTACAGAAAGACGTCCAATTATATCATAGAAATTAATAAAAATGAAAATCATTTAACAAAAAAATTAAAAGTATATAGTACACTACTAATTCTTTCTTTTTCTTTCTCATCCCTTCATTACGCAGACCGCTCACAGTAGGAACGTAGGAGATTGGGAACTCTTTAGCTCTTTATTTATTAATTTATTACTTTGTAGTCGTTAATTAAAAGTTAAAAGTTAGTTATAGTTTAGAACAAATTCTCAACACTAACGATAAATTTATGAACAAATGCTTTCATGAAAACTTTTTTATAAAATATTTTATATATAAATTCACGTTTAAATTACATATATACAAATTGTAATATATAACATATAATGAAGTTCAGACATCTCAGAATTAGCAATGGTAATAAATAGGAGTTTTTACATAAATTTACATAAATAAATGTCCTAATAATTAGCGGGCCGACTAAAAGTAAGATGTAACTTTCTCTCTGTAATTTTAATATGGTAAGGAGTGTCATTTTGATGAATGGATGCATTATCTCCGTTTAGAAGGATTATCTTATGTAATTTAAAGCCACCCTCTGGGCGGTAATGATGTCTTAATACAAGTCCTAATTTTTTATCCATGACATTTCTATTCGAAGTGATATTTCTTCTATTAATATGAGATGTATCATCTGTTGTACACCATTTATATGCAGAAGGACTTTGAATATTAAATATTATATACTGTATAAGGTTAACAACTATAGTTGCTGCTCCGTATAAAAAAAACATGATGATCCTCATAATGACACAAAACACAAAAAGACTACCACGCAGCTTTTTCTACTTGATACATAATTAAAAATTTATAATTAGTAATATAATATTTTCGTACCCAGCTCAGTGGCCGAGTGGTTAGAGGCGTCGTCCGTCTCGTACTGAGCATTGGGGAGCCTAAGTTCGATCCAGCGGGGAACGAATTTTCGCGAATCACCTTTCACAGTTTTTCAGAGGTTTTCTGTGAAGTAAAGGTAAATACCGGGTGAGTAAACTCCTCTGAGCTTCTCCCTTGACCGGCGGAAAAGCCCTATACAGATAGAAGTTTTTTTTTAATATTTTCAAATTTAAAAATCCAGGGCGGAAAGGGAAACAAACCAATTGTTATATGATTCATATAAAGCAGAACATTTGCAATAGACAAATCCATTTAAAAAAATAGGGATTCAATTGAGTTAATATAGCACAATTTATATTCCGAAATAAATAATAACTAAGGATCTTACAATTTCCATTTGATTTCACTGGACTTTTGTGTAAAATGCTGCGATTCTTGGCACTATAGCGGTCAGAAGCACGTTGCACTTGCCCAAATGCCAGCACTCAACTGATTGACCTTCCTCCGTTGCACTTATTTTGTGATATTTATAAGGCTGCCGGGCCATCCCAATGCATTTTGTAAATTGTACGCTCCTGCTGCATGCAACCACCTCATGTAGTATTCAATATAAATAATGCCATGAAATGCATATTTACATGCACATTTAAACTAAATCAATACTAAAGCAATATTTATTGAGGGGTTATAGTAGTTTAGTCCGCTGCAACATCTTGATTTTAAGTATGATATTGTTAATAGACGCTTTAACAATATCATACTTAAAATCAAGATGTTGCAGCGGACTAAACTACTATAACCTCTCAATAAATGTTGCGCTAGTATTGATTTAGTTTACTACTATATAGCCTCAATGAATGTTGGTTTAGTATTGATTTAGTTTACTACTATATCCACTCAATAAATGTTGCTTTAGTATTGATTTCGTTTAAATGTGCATGTAAATATGTATCTCATGGCATTATTTATATTGAATACTACATGAGATAGTAGCATGCAGTAGCAGCGTACAATTTTCTGATAATTAACTTTTAGGATAAATAAATCGATTTTTACTGACACTTTAGTGATGAAAAATGTTGTTGTGGTTGTTGATGTTGATGAGCATTTGTTTGTGAGGAAAATGCCAAATAAAGGTTTTATTTTTAGTGATGAAAACCAAAGTATACAATTATGTAATTTAAAGCCACCCTCTGGGCGGTAATGAAGTCCTAATATTTTATCCATGACATTTGTATTCGAAGTGATATTTCTTCTTTTAACATGAGATTTATCATCTGTTCTACACTATTTATATGCAGAAGGACGTAAAAATATTTTATTCATCCTTTATTTTTTTAGGATTAACGCAATATTGCTCTATGCTTGTTTCACGTGTGTGATTAAAATATCGTCGGTAGTCGATAATATAAGGGTGCTCCTGGATTATCCCGCCGAATAATCGGTATCCGGTCATTTCCACATACCTAATTTTCGTTGACCAGCTTTTTCTTAAAGCAATATCCGTTGCATCCCTAGTATATAACATTCTCGTGCGAGAGACAATTGTAACTCGTTGAAATATTTTTAAGATTTGCATGCGATCTCAAAATTTTAAAATAAAAATAATATACTATAACATTAATAAAATAGAGTTTAAATATTTTACAATACCATAACGATTATCCTGCATGTAAGTTTAATTCACACATCATGTCAACTTTTGACGAAGCAATCATTGCAAATTTGCATTGCTGCTGTCTGCTTGTACACGGAAAGAACAATGCTTTTACAATCTTAAGTACAGATCTAAACATTTATAGTTCTTAGTAACTCTAATGCACAACATCCTCCGTAATAGCGTTTTTACTCGCAATTAAGTTAGCAAACGGATACACACAATGACTTTGATTATATATAAGTGCTAATTAATGGTGTTTTGTATAGCCATAATTCACATATAACGAGGTATAGACGCGAAAAATTGCGCTATTGGCGCTGAAAGTTAATTTAATTAACATAAAGTTTTTTTTTTAATACATCTAAATATAAAACAAAGAAATTTATAAGTTAATGTTTTTTTTACTTTTTTCTATTGTAAGTATAAAGTATTGCAATCTTGAAAAATATGGTAAAAAATAATAATTTTATGTACCGAATTCCATATCTTAGATCTTTCACCCAAAATGAGAAAGCCAAAAATATATGGAAATATCCGCTTACACTTCGATATACAACGATTAGAGCAATATTATTATTAATCCTGTGGCTACAAGGTAGGAGCATAGAGGTTCATTTCAGATCATTCTGTGATTGGATTAGACTCATAACAGAAGAAAAAGTTATTATGAAAACATAGTTTAAATCACTAAAAAATTAAAATCTATCCAAAAAGGCTACAGAAAGATTAAACAAATATATTATTCATTCAGAAATTGAATGGTTTTGGCGTCTAGTACGAGGTAATTCGTTTTCAATAAAGGAGATGATTAAAAATACAAGTAGTTTTATTCATATTATTAATTCATTATATTAAAAAAACTGTACTTCTTTCAACAACTTTTTGGGAATCTGTCCGATAATAATAGAGTAATAGTGCAACCCCGCTTATATGTATATTTACGTATATATTCTTTATCAGTGTTGTGTAAATACTTCGCGCATAAAACATAATGTAATCGAATTTAATGCATGAAAACTGGTCTTTTTAGCAAAAATACTAATATAATGTTATTTAATCACTGAAGAATTTGATTTAAAAGTACGGCATTGAAAGAATGTTGAAAGTGTTATATAATCCGATAACGGGTTAAATCTAATTCCGTTTATTGATTTATTGCCAATTTCCCTTTCTGCATGGCGCTAGCCTCCATAAAATTAATTCGCCACAGATGTGGGTCGCCTTTCCTGATTAAGTATCAATTAAAATATTGTATCCAGCATATAATTTACAATTAACACCTTATATGCATACATTCCGCGTAGCGTTACATAAATAGGTACACACAAGACCGATCCCGGTGGTCATTTTTTGTGGTATTTTTAATTATTCATTAGCTATGAGCCCGCGCATAAATTATGTTTACACGTGGTTATTAGTGAAATGATCCTATTAGCCCCCCCGAAAAAAGGCAGCGCCACGATAAAAATCTCCCAACTTTACCCACTCGCATTACATATTAATTCCTGAACAAATGGCGAAACGCACCGCCGGAAAAGAATGCGGCGCCCATTACGTTTTTCCGTGGCTAATTTTAATAATTAATTAACGACTCCGGGGTACACCGTGTCCGATTCGCGCGATTGACCTATGCTCTGTTCGTGTGTGGCGCGTCCGTCAGCGGATGAGACACACACAAACAGGTACAAAAAAAACCAATGACACGGGGAACGTTCTAGTTTTCTAATAACGCCATTTAGACCCAATTAAAATAATTAAGCAGTATCGGCGCATTCCGTTTCTGGTAATTAACGAACGCTGCTATTTTCTCGACACATCCGAAAACGTGAAACGGATACATTCCGCGAACTGTTGTGAGTGCGGCGCGCGGCCGATTAATCCGAAAAAATTCGATTAACGATGGGTTTATTGGTGACGGCTCGTTGTGTGTTGACGGGAAAACGAAAGCGATATGGGCTTTCAATTTACCCATCCACCTGTGAGTAAAACGCATGGAACAACTTGTTGTATTATGTTACGGACTCGAGCAGGGCTTGTTTCTTCTTAATTATTTTGTCTACTCATGTGACCAAGTGCTGATATTAACATGTTGTTTGTATGATACTCGTGGTGTGAAATATACTTGTTCGAGATTTCAACTTTGAAAGTAGTTTAATACAAAAATTTAAAAGTAAAAGGTTTATCACGAAGGTTGGTAATGTTTTTGGCTGCTGTTGGACAATTTCCGTAATCAATGGTTTGATGGGGAATTAGGCATCTGGCCATTTGTAAAACAATGAATGACACACGTAGGAGTAAAAACCTTTCAGGTGGGACTTTAGAAACAAAAGTTATTGCATCTGTGAACAAATGTAAACACATACACATGATAGTGGATACACTTTTCCCCGCAATTGAAGCTAATTGGTCTCGTTCTAATAGTTGTACACCTATATTCATTCAACAACTCAGGCAAAATTTCCAAATAGTACTATTACTGATGAATGGTCGTTAACAGTGTAGACACTGGGCATGATAGTAACCTTACTCGTTATGTTATGTAAGATGTTTCGTTAAGTTGGAAATATATTTTGATCCAAAGATTTGTCTCCTATAAAACTAGATTTTATTTGAATATTTTGGGACGAAATTTTCACCAAATCAAGTGTCCGATTTGGTGAACATTTCAAAGTCATCATGGGACAGAGGGAGAATAAAAATATATAAATTAATTTCCAAAATAGTTTACCAGTACCCGTACAGAAAATATAGCTGCTAAAATATATCAAGTCTTCGAGTTATAAACTTAATAAAATACAAACAGCTTGAATAAAAACTTTTCGAACAAGCCTCATGGAAATAAAACTGTAATATATGTGATCAAGTTTTAAACTTAAAAACTGATGTTAATATCTAAAAATACGAAATTATTTTTAAAATCAAATTAGGTCTCAAAATAGTTGACGAGTCTTCATGGTAATAGAGTGCATTAATTATGGATAAAACGTTTAAGAATAAATTGTAATGTTTCTTGTTTTTGGAAAGGTTGCAAAATATATGGTGACGATTAGAAATCATGAAGGAACATCTTAAACAATAACTCCCAAATGGAATTCAATTGTTCTCTTATCAAATCAAAAGGTGTTCATTCATCTGGCGATGGATTCTGGAAGCAGTTCATTAATTTCCAACGATTGTGTTGTGGCGAAACAATGCATAGGGATGAGTCCTCCATATCTAACAATAGGTTTCCACCCTGTCACTGCGATTCATTTCATCCCAAAAATTGTCACCGCGGTCCGTTTCGTTCGATAAATCTCCGGCCCGTTAAATAAAAGGTCATTTAAAACCGATAAATGCAGTTGTCCTTTTAAATGGCACAAAGCGAGCGCGTCGCCGTCGTCGTTTGTCCCGGAACAATGGCTCTCCTATCCGCAACTGTCAAAAATAGGCCTTAAATAATCGCCGCGGTCAAAACAGGCGATTGTTGGCAGCCGGGCGCGCTTTAGAGGGAGAGGTCGACGCGGAGCCACGTCTTTTACGATATGACATCGCGGACCCACCGCAGCCACGGTGACAAAGTAGACAGATGACGTTATGGGACGCATTAAAACATGCCGCGTCGTTCTTTATGCGTTCCCTTCAACGCTGCTTAATTACGGCAGTAATACGTTATTAAGAATTTTGCCCAACACACGCAACTACTGCCCGCAGATCAACAGTAATTACGAAAGCGCGCGACGATGATCGGTGGTTTACCCCCGCTGGAATTAACTTAATCAAAAACCAACTGGTCAATCTGTGCCTCCAATCTAACGGATCACTTTAATCAAACAGAAAAAAAAACATAACTGATTTATTAATGTCTGGAGAACATAAAATGAATGTTAACTAATTAAAAACTTGTCTGATATTAATTATATTTTCCGCATTTATTGAAATTAATACTTTCTTAGCATCATGACTAATTGATGAGTCTCTTAAAATGCTACTCTTGAAATAATTGGCTGTCTGGTTGTGGTAAATTAAGACATGCTTTTCCGTAATTAGTTTTATAATGTTGCATTGTTATGGTTGAAAGCTGGCAGCTTTAAGCTGCAAGGCATGCACATTGTCTAGTAATAGACAGTCTCTAATTTCAAATAGAACTTTTGAAAGCTGCACAATATTTTATTACAATTTAGTTTCACTTTAAAAAACTTATCACACTAATATTTAAGAAAACAAGCTCCTTAACCCTACACGGCCACCCCACAGTGATCTGAGATATCAAAGGTATGTATTGACATTCAAAAATGGGAATGACTGTTAGTTTTCTTTATCAGCATTTACTATTAATTGTATGTCCATTCGTTTGTTTAGTTTTCAAATTGCCTATAGAATAATATCAAACCATGGAAGACAGAAAAAACGAAAACTTTACGAGTCATAAAATAAGTTTAGGTTTCTGAGAAGCCTGTGTTAATTCTAAATAAGTGCGCCCGTCTAGGGTTAACTAGTACGAAAATTCCTTAATTTGTGTAGAATTTTAAAACGTAGGGGATTACGAAAATTCCTTTAATTGTGTAGAATTTTAAAATGTGGGGGGCGGTAAAGAACACAATAATTGAATCAAAACATTTAAGAAAAATTTAGTTTGACGGTCAAATGATAAAAGGCAATAAACAAAACTATTTTAAACATATCTCTCTGTACTTTCAAGTGTTAGTAGAGGAAATGCGATGCACATGCACGTAACAAATTTTAATAATTCATAAAGAGTCACTAAAACGTAAAAGTAAAATATTAATTATCAATTTCCTCGAACGGATGAACATCACCATAAAACTACTGCTATACTAATAGCTCTTCAAATATTTCTCGTTGTTGTTTTTTTGCGAGTATACCGTAATGACCTTCTGTGCAGCACCGTTTTGCCCGTATACCAAAAATGGTATCAATTAGCACAGTTCCAGCCATATGCACATTGATATAAGCTATAACTGAAATAATCACAACAATAATAAGAATGGAGCATGGCCATTCAAGGTAAATTATCCTTCGCCACATACGTCGGATGCTGAAAAAGTTATGCCCCGAGAACGCGAACACTAACGACATTATTAAATCCCATGTGTATGCGCGCCGCTATATGCGTATCTTATAATTGTTAATAGCTTAATACGGCTTAATTATATCCGATATCGTTAAATAGTACACACGAACCCACATGGAGAATTTGATACCGAGGAGGCCGTTCGCGTTGGCTCAATACTGGACAATTTAGTAGGCAGGTAATTAAGATAGCAACGCGTAATGCCGATTGAGAGCTCTATCGAAAATTGAGATTGTGTTGTGCGGCCTACATTGTAATGCGATATGGTTAACTGGATTGATTTCAGTCAGTTCTAATTATATCGATTTGTAATTGACAGGTGATTAGTTATTCAGGCTTAACGTGTTTCATTGCTGTAACACGTGAAAATATAATTAGAACTACTAAACCTAATTACATAACTACAGTATTACTTTTGAAACATTTTCAAGCATAATAATGCATTTTTCAGTATTCGTAATTAAAATAATAATAGAGTGATAAAGTTAATTTTCATAACGATCTTCTTCTCGAGGTGCCGTATTCATCTAATGAATGTTGGCGAGAATTATGTCCAATCTATGATATTTTTGAGCCATGATATTATTTATTTTTGTCTTCCAATGCCGCGCTTTCCTTCTATTTTTCCTTCATGTATTGGTTTTAATTATGTGCCTTGGTAAGCAGTTTTTCTTCTCTTAATTACTTGCAGCAGTTTTATTTCTGTCCCTATACATATAGTACTTCGGTGTTTGTTGTGTGTTCAGTCCACGGGGTCTTGAGTATTCTTCGGAATGCCCACATTTCAAAGGCCTCCAATTGATTCCTAGCATTAGCTTTAAGGGTCCAGGTCATAAAGTAACACGTATATTCTGTGTTACTTTATGACCTGGACCCTAGTAGTATTTCACAAAGCGATAAAGTAGGCGCACGTTATGGCTTTGATTAGTCAACATAGTTCTCATATTTGTTAATACTGTTGTAGCTTGTTCAATCCTGCTCCATATCTACGTGCCTGGATCTAGATTCTTCGGTTATTCAGATGCCGAGGTACTTAGAACCGTATAAACCTGCTGTATCTGTTTGTCTTTCACCGAGTTTAAAAGCCCGGCCGGTGCCCTGCTAATTGTCATAACTTTTCTTTCCTTAACCCAGAGGAAAGAAAAGTTATTTCTAAACCGCACCCGTGACCCTCAGCGGATATTCCACTAATAAGGCGTAATTCTTCCTGGAACTCAGAAATAATGACTTGTCATCAGCGTAACTGGGTGACCATTGATTTTTATACCTTTTAGTGCGCGATAAAAAATAGTCTTTGAGTATAAGTTAAATAGGAGAGGTAAAAACACAGCCTTGTCAACCTTTATGTATCGGAAAACTTTGCGTGATTTCGTCATAACAATGTACAGTTACATTTTTCACAGCACACAAGAAAATCTAGTATATTTGAATTCATCTGCTTGCAATTCTATTAGGAGTGCCATAGAGTTTTCAGCGAGTTGTATAATCGTTAGTGCACCGAGAAAAAGCTTGTAAAGTTATACAAGGATGTGAAAAGGACTAAACGAAACATTGAGAAGGTCTAAGCGAAGAACCTGGAGGGACTTCTACGAAGGAATTAACCACATATCGCCAACCGCAAGGCCACATAAGGTACATGCAAAAGACCACTCAAATAAAATAGGACTTAGTGACAGGCATGCCAAAGGTCTGTAGATACATTACTACAGAGACGCTTTCCGGGGTTTAGAATAGAGACAACTGGTGTAAATGGGATGTCGACAACCCTGTCCCACCAGATCCAGCAAAAAATAGCCGATAGAATATTTACCAGACAGACTGTTATGAGTGCTATAAATAGCTTCGAACCCTACAAGTCGCCAGGACCAGATAGTAGAGAGGCATCTATCCAGCAATGCTGCAGGAGCGTATCGACATGATCGCCATGCATGGCAGATATTTTCAAGGCCAGATGTCGGCTAGGATTCATACCAAAGGAATGGAAGGAGACCAAGGTTATCTTCAGCAACAAGACAGAGACCCCTGGGGTCATCCCATCAGTTTCACATCATTCCTCCTCAAATCGATGAAAGATATTATGGACTACCACATGGCCATATCGTATGTGGTAGTCCATAATATTTTCCACAGGGAAACCACTCCATAAGCACAAATATGGTTATCAACCAGGCAATCGACAGTGGATGCCCTATATATGGTTACAACAAATATTGATGCATCCCTGGATAATAAGGTAATTGCTCTGGGAATCTTTATAGACATAGACGGGGTATTTGATAATACAACCCGCTTGTCCATAAAGACTGCAGCCACTAGGAAATGAATTGACGTTTCTACCATATGCATGGGCAAACAAGGAGACTAAGATGATCTTCAACAAGGCACGGGGGCCCTCGAGGAGGCATACTCATATCGCCCCATCAGCCGCTTATTCTTCCTCAACCTGATGTAGAAGATTGTGGACAATCACATACAGTACGGCACACTGAAAAGGAAATCACTTCATAAGCCCTTATATGTGTATAAACCAGGCAAGTCCAGTGGATCATCATATGGTTACAACCAACATTAATGCCTTTCGCTTATCACTCTGGGCTAGTACGGGCTTATTGTTTCTTGTTCTAATTGCCCCTTCTGATGCGCATAATTCTAACTCGGTCCTTACAACCGGCGGTGTACGACCGCAAGACCTGAGCGATACTGCACGCCACGAGGCCGACTAGCAATGATAAATCATGCTAAACGAAAGCGCCTATTGATGCACCCCTGGACAATAAGAAAATTTCTCTGAGAATCTTTATAGACATATAGAAGGAGCGTTTGACAATACAACCTGCTTTCCCATAAGGAATGCAGCCACTAGGAAAGGAATTGACGTTCCTGCCATAGAGTGGATAGAATGAATGTTAAAAAACTAAATAAAATAACCGCTAGTCTCGAACAACGGCCGAGAAAGGATGTCCTCAGGGGAGGGGTTCTATTATCTCGCCTGTTTAGTAGTTGACGATCTCCTCAACCAGCTAGCAGAGAGCGGGTTAAACAAGGTGGGTTATGTGGTCGTCATAATAAGGGGTAAATTTGATAGCACAATTGTACAGTATGCAGTAAATGTCTTCAACTATAGGAGCAAGAAGGAGGATCTTACCGTCATGCAAAACAGTGATGGTTCCATTCACACGGAGCAGTAAACTTAATCTAATGGCTTCCTACTTAAATGGAAAAATACTGGAATTCTCAACAGAGGTTAAGTATGTAGGAGTAATCCTAGACAAAAGACTCACGTTGAACCCACATGTGGAAAAAAAAATGTGCAAGGGGGTGAGCAGCTTTTTGGATATGCAGTGGACTCTTCGGCAAGAAATGGGGGCTAAAACCGAAAATGGTACTATGGACGTACCTGGCAGTTGTCAGACCCATTGTCAAGTATGGAACACTTGATGGATGGAGCAAGACAAAGAAAAAAAAACCAAACTAGACTGCAACAGCTCCAACGGTTGGCATGTTTGGGCGCTACAGGAGCGATAGGCATGGCTTCTACCACAGCAATGGAAGTGATGTTAGATCTGCTCCCATTATACAAACAAATAGAAAAGGAAGCTTCTACTCAATGCTCTCAAACCAGGGCTAGGGCGTCAGGTGCCTCTTCAAGGTCACCTGAAGGTCCTGTCGTAGGTCGGAATGTATCTGATATTTCCAGTTGTATTCGATTTCGAGCAGACTTTTGTGGTCATTACTGCCCGCCAGAGTAACACTCGGATAATCGCACAAGTTAAGAAAGAACATACACTAATTTGGTATACAGGCACATCAAAGACTGCAGAAGGTACCGGGCTTGGCATATATAGCCTAGGATATGAAGAATCACTTGCAACGGGCCGGACGTCTACTATCCTACAAGTAGAAATCATGACTCTTGAGAGATGTGCACAAATTTGATTTGAAAGACGATTCAAGGGAGTGCGACTTTATAGTCTTACAGAGAGCCCGGCAGCTTTAAGGAGGCGAAACGCTTCTAGATATTACTCCAAAATGATCTGGAACTGTAAACAAATCCTGAAGTAACTAGCAAAATATAACAGACTTACTCTGATGTGGGTACCTGAACATGAGGGCATGCAGGCAAACGAATCATCGACGGTCTCGCCACAAGTGAGACTGAGGCTCCCTTTATGGGACAAGAGCCAATATGCAGGCTTACAAAAGACCACTACAGGCAACTGATCAAAAAATGGGAGGTGAAATAAAAGCAAGGCTACTGGATGCGCACATTAGAAGAAAGTTAAACCAAAACACTCATTACTCGGCGCAAATCCTACGCCCTTCAAGACATGAGATAAGAACTGTCACAGGCATTCTAACAGGACATTATCCGGTTAAATAACACCTTAATAAAATAGTCAAAGCAGAAAATTCTGTCTACAGACTATGTGAATCAGACATTGAAACACATACTGTGCACATGCCCAGTATTTGGGGAGGAAAGGCTTGCCAGCTTTGGGAGCGTTAATCTAACAACCATTAAGCTGAGAAGAAAGCCTCTCCGGGAAATATTAAACTTCTTCCGAGAAGTGGATTTCCTGGGAGAATAATAGTAGTAGGGTAAAGTACAATTGATCAAAATGGCCGCGGTACAGGAAAGAAAGCAAGAGCCAAACGAGCACTCTAAAAAAATTCAACCTTCAATTGTAAATGGTTTACGACAAATTGTCTATTTATCATTACAGTCTTCTCATAATCAAATTATGCCATTATCGATGTCGCTTGGATTATTGCTTTACTGTAAGTTGCTAGAAATCAAGTGTATGCTTTTGCTTTCAGAAATCGTTAGCAGCAGGTAAGATATGTGAATGTCACCGAACCCAAGGTTAGCAGACGCCTCACTGAAAATGGAAGAAGGTCGGCAATAGTTCCAGAATTTTTTTGGGCACCTTATGAATTGATTGCATTACGCATAACTGGACTGTACAAGAATTGAGCCGTGTGCTTTTCACCGATGAATCTCGGTTCTGCTTGAGATCTGGTGATAGACGAGCGAGTCTAAAATGTTAGAAAATAGAAGCTATCGAGGTACTGTAAATATGGTTTGGGCTGGAGTATCCTTTGAAGGACGATCTGACCTTATCATCATCAGAGGCTATCTAAATGCTATATCTTGGCAGCTGTTGTTCCATTTGCTTCATTTATATTAGATGAATTCTTATTATTGCACGATAATGGAAGGCCACACATTGCAACAATTCTTACCGAGTACTTAGAGAAAATGGGCATCAATACTATAGAATGGCCAGCATGTAGCCCCGATCTGAAGATTATTGAATACCTTTGCGATGAAGGGTAAGAAATCGACTAGGCAAACCTGAAACTTTTGTTACCTTCAAAACATTTTTGTCCCTGTTTTATTTTGCTCTGAGGGGGCTTATCCAGTTGGGTACAGCTGATGAGAAAATATAAATGCTATTTGATTATTAGTAGTTATATTTTCACAATAGGAAATATAATTGCAAATAGATCTCTGAAATTAGCGTTTTGTTTCATTATTTTAGGACAATCTTACCAAAAGCATACAGACATGACTTTTACTAAAAATTTAATTGATTATTATATTATATAACAAAAATATGATTAATTAAAAATATAATTGTATATAAATTTATTTGAGGCGAAAATCATTCATTGTGTTACCTGAGCTTGTCGGATTTTGCAGATTTCAACGATATTAGTATAATGTACAGTGAGACCCAGCTCAGTGGCCGAGTGGTTAGAGGCGTCGTTCATCTCGTACTGAGCATTGGGGAGCCAGAGTTCGATCCCCAGAGGGGAGAGAATTTTCGCGAATCACCTTTTACAGTTTTTCAGATGTTTCCTGTGAAATTAAGGTAAATACCGGGTGATTAAACTCCTCTGAGCTTCTCCCTTGACCGGCGGAAAAGCCTCACGGCTGATAGCCCAACAAAGATAGAAGTTTTTTTTTTTACAGTGAGAAAAATTGTCCTCTGTACTACTATCCGTGTGAAAACATACAAGATGTTCAATATTGATATATTAATCGCTCAAAACTGTACATTCCGGTGAAATCGAACAATATAATACTGAAAGCCTCATTTATTTCACATTAAATCTAATAGAAGAAAACAAATAAATAAATAATTATTATTCCTATTGTTACGTCCCATGTTATTGCTGGTGTAAATAATATGTGTACATCACTGATTTTACACGGTGATTGGCTTCTTACGTATAATTATTATATCTTGAATACTAAAAGACATGTTTACTATTATTTATTGCCGTTGTTTTATTGTTTGTGTATAAGTAAAATGAAAATAATGTGTAATGAAAACAGTACATTTCCCAAAGAAAAGCAAACAAAACACATTGATTGTTGTTTTGAAATGTTACACGTGTATGTGCGCAATTTGTGTGTAACAAACAGCGTATAGAAATCCCGAGAACTATATCCGATTAAAATTTCAACGTTCGGTGAGTTTGTTTGATGTGTTTGTATGTAGAAAACAATGATGAGCCGGAGTCGTCGCGCCGCGTTCCTGCCAGCCGCCCTTCTCTGTCTCTTACCCGATATTTTATTATAAGACACACAAAAGCCCGTCTCCGAGCATTAATCGCGGAATTGAGGCAATTTGCCGGATTGCCAGGCGATTTTCCCGTTTCCGTCCAGCGATCCCCGTTTTAATACCCGAGCGCGGAATTTCGAAGGAAAAAACTCGCGCTCCCGCGTTTACATTTTATTGAGGAAATAATTAGGAGCAATTTAGCAATTACGGGCCTACTAATCAATCCCCCCATTGTCCGTTGCCCGTTACACTCGAAATGGATACAAAGAAAACCGTTGCTAATTATTCACAGCGAACGGGGGTAATTGTGACATCTAGATGCCTGCAAAAACTGTCAGCGAGTCGTATTATGGTTGCAATAAAAGACGGATGATTTTTTTTATGTGTGTAAAACTATTTTATGTCGGTATAAATTAATTTGCGGAGGAATAAAAGAAGATTTAAATTGCACGGACGGTTACAAATCATGAGAGAGTCGCGTACGAGTTAAGAGCGACCATAAAAATTGCTATAGACTATAAAAATGTAAATTATATTTAATTTTTTAATCATAAAACGACTAACACAGTGGCGTACGAATACTTTAAATAAGAAGTAAATAGGGGGAATAACACCATGTTTTGTTTTATTTAAACTTAAGTGGATATTTGTATGTATGTGTGTCTATAAATATTATATTGTACATATAAAGGTGTAAAATAGTTCAAAAAATATTAATAACTATGTTTTAATAAACAATATAATAAATAACCCCTTAAATGCATGATATTTTTAATTGATATTAAATAATAGTAGTCCACTTGCTACAAAACATGAACATTTTTATCAAACGTCAGAAGATTCAGAGAAACTGGATAACTTATGCTACGAACGACTGATGGGGTCATAATGCGCGTCCCACCCAAACGTGAATTTACAAGAAACTATTGCCCTAATTGTATCAGCAAATAAAATTATTTCTAAAGCCAGTGTATGGACTATTAACTAGTTAATATAATGTCAAATGTATGTTTTAATGATAACACGTGCCAAACAAAATCAATATATATTCAAATAAAGTTAAATATAATAAAAGTAAGCGACAGACAACACATCCCTCGAGACGAATAGCCCAGGATGGGCTAATCGCCCACAAATCCCGAGGTGAAGACAGAGGGAAAAACACCATGTTTTGTTTGTTTAGCCAGATGTAAAATATTTTAAATACAAAAATCTATTAAAAAAAATTAATGCTAATGATTTCTTCGGCCATAACTAGTTTTAACAATATTCTTGTTGTTTTTTTTTATTAATCTAATCTGGATATGGAGAAGATCAAAGTTGCAGTTGTTTCGAAAATCGATAAATTTATTATAACAAGCTCAACATTAATCATTAAAAAAATATGAGTGTAAAATGTTCTATTATATTATTTTTCTATTTCTGAATAATAATGAAATAAAACGTTTTCTAGCAATATTTCATACCAATATATAAAAATTGTGAATTGACAAGCTATTTTGTATACTTTTAACAACTTAAATGAATACTATGTAATGTATATTTAATCATAGCAAACTATTAGTTAGAATGCGTTTAAACTGACTAAGACTGGCAAAATTAGTTTGTTCGGCAGAACTAGATATATATCAGTAGTAGTATATTAGTCATCTTCAAATCTCTAAAATAATGTGTATATTTTTTTGTATATTTTTAGTCGAGAACTAACTATGTTTCTCTGTATTATTTATGAATTATTCTTCATAATATATTCTTGAATTCATGGTGAGATTGTAGATCTGTTTGAAGATTTCCAACCTGAATCTCATCATGAGGTTTCTAATAATTACGCTAGTCTTAAAATTAAAATGTAATTTCTCTATATCATAAAAAAAATATTATTATTATTATATTTTTTTATGATTATGAGTAGTTAATTAATAATACGTAAAGTATATTTTCGATGTCACATTAACTAAACTGCATAAATACAATTTGACTTATCGATATTGAATTTATTACAATTGTGGTCAGTATTAAACCGCAAATACATGCGAAAAAGGAAACAATTACGTTTACAACTTAAGCCGTGATGAAATTGGCACAAAAAAAGTGTACATGTAATTTGACAGCCCTGTTATTTTTTTAATACCCGTAATAACAGTGGTGTCGTAGGATAACAGCGAGCCCCGCGCGCTTATGGTCGTGTATTTTATAAGCACACATATACCGTGCGGTAAGAAGTATAGCGACGACTAAATCAACATCAGCATGGTTCAGTAGTATATCGCGTGCCGTAAGACCACACACATAGACAGTTGTTAAATAAAACATAAAGCACGTTAACTCGTCTCTCTCTCCTCCTTTATTTTCTCATTACGGGTTCGTTTTTTGCGCGGGCCGTGGATGCTGGGCGCTCTCACAATGCGTCCAGATGGACGTGCGTTAATGAAATTCGCGACGCACCCGCATTTGCGTCGGCGGCGTGCAGGAAAAATTTTCTCGACGGACGCGCGAATTTTAAGCACATCCGCATGTCTGGCTACAAGCCCAACCAAGGTTATAACCGGCAGATGCTAGGCCTGTTTTTCGTAATTAACGGCCCGCGAAATTAATCGGGCTGCGGGCTGACGTTATCGCGATTTCCGCACTCCATTTTCTGCTTAATTCATTGATTAAGTGCTCGCGTTTCTAATCGATTCGCTGTTGGTCTTTCATATTGTGCTACCCGGTGAAGAATGTGCATTCCACGAACCTGATGTTTGCATAATAAATATGAGTTATTACCCGATGTGTGGAAATTGGCATATGCTACGTTTATAGACCAATTTGTTTTTCTTTTATATGTTTCCGTGGTACATGTTCAAACGACTAAGTGCGGCGTTGTGTATTACGTTATGGATGTTTGGTAAACAAATTTTAAAATGTAACTATGCATTTAACCGTAAAATTACATTATAGTGTGATTTCAACAAATACATATACCATATTCAAATGGTATCGTTTTATTTAACTGCTTCGGGGATGATTTGGCTTTTGAATTTCAATAGAATTATGTTATGGAATTATTACAATATCTAACTATCGTATTTATTTCAGTGCACTAAAATAATGACTTTTACGTAGTTCCAGGCACGGACTGACGATGACTTTTACCGTGAATTGCAAAAAAAGCTTCTATCTTTATAGGGCTATCTGCCGTGAAGCTTTTCCAACGATAAAGGGAAAAGCTCAGATGGTATTTACTACCTTACCTTAATAGAAAACCTCTGAAAACTGTAAAACATGATTCACGAAAATTCGGCCCGATGGGGTTCGAACTCACAATTAGTATGAGACGGACGGCGCCTCTAACCACTAGGACACAAAGCTGAATTACATATTAGATTCGTTAATAAACTTGCTTTTGAGGCTACTCCGCCTTGAACGTGAACGTTTAAATCAGAAAAACTTTCGTAGAGAAATAATAACTCCGGGTCTAATTGTTTCATAATCTCACTCAAATATCTATTCAAGCATGCACAGCACTTAATTGGTCATGGTACGAGTTAAACATAGCACATACCAATATTGATAATACGACGCGCACTTCTATTTACTTGAACTTCTATTATAATTGAAACTAGGAACTTGTTCATTTCATTTCATTGTAATTCACGCTTTAGTGAGGACCATCCATTAAAATGGCTACAAAACGATAGGTCCTTCAAAAAAAGGCAACTTCATACTTCAAACGAAAAATCAAGAATCATTAGACAACCTGTAATCATTGGACAATCATTTGTTGGTAACTCTTTACATATAAGGATTATTATTATATGATAAGATGCAAACCAGTGCTAAATAATAAACCAATCATGTCATCAAATCTAATTACCTAGGTGTGCAAATACATGGTCATTCGAATTTTACAGAAGTGGTACTATCACACACAAGCATGGCAGCATCAGTATCTGGCTGCATCAAACACATATTTTGGAAGAGCATGCAAAATGTTCGTAAAACCTATTATAAACATCATCCACAAAAAGGAAGTTGCGAACAAATGCAAGACAGAACTCCAAGAGACTCAAAAACAGCAGAACCAGACAAGACTGTCAAACGGAAGACATTGTAAGGTAAACTCGCCAACGTGAAAAATCACGGGAACAGAATGGACCATGAGCGAATCGTGAAAATCGCCATGACAGTAAGACCGATAGGAACCCGCCCAGTAGGAAGACCACCAAACAGATAGAGTAATAGCTAGTTATCCATATCACAAGGATCACCACTCTAACAAGTACCATTATAAACAGGTCAGTAGATATATTCAAAGAAGAAGAAAACTCACTGAACAGATAATCTGTGTTCACCAGGGAGATTATTTCTAGTTTCCGAAAACAGAAAAAACGCCACTGCCAACAATTAAAATAATTAGTACTAGGAATATGCTCTGCTTATATAAAGGTAAAGACCACAACTTAATTAGGGAAATGGAGATACTTAGATTAGACATACTTAGAATCTTTATTCTATCTATCTCCTTTAGATGACTAAAACTAGTATGTTTTTTACCACTTGTTAAATTGTTTAAAACAACTATTTTCGCCTAAGCTCTAGGCATTCTCAAGTTTTTCCGATGACTGAAGGTACAAATGAACGTGCGCGCTTATATAAGTTTACTTCAGTCATCGGAAAAACTTGATAATGCCTCGAGCTTAGACGAAACTAGTTGCTTTACACAATTATACAAGTAGTAAAAAACATAGTAGTTTTATTCATCTCCTTTATTGAAAATGAATTACCACGTAGTAGACGCCAAAACCATTCAATACTTAGAATAAGTAAAACAAGATGGCCAAGCTCCAGTGAATGTCAAATACATGGATATAATATATACTATTCTGGCAACGATGGTCGTTGGTCTTGGAATAGAGTTGGCATAATTATAAGCTAAATCGTCAACAAAGTTCTGAACATTTCCGATTCAGAATCTTGTTGTTATTGTTGTGTCTGCATGGTGCACAGGGAGTTCAATCTTGCCGACATGGTCTTGGGACCTGGTCGGCAAGATTGGACACCCGTTTCCGAGGAAGCGTTCACTGCGGTCATCCATATCGGTTACGATGCAACAGAATCCCCGAACCCGTGTGCTCTCTGAAATTATTAGAACAACTGCAGAGGAGTCCCCGTACCTACGTTACAAGACCACACATGAGGCACTGGATACAGTTACGGTTATCCCCGCTAAGTGGAAACAGGCTAAATTTGTCCTCATCCCCAAACCTGGCAAACCTATGGACAACTCGTCGTCCTTCAGACTGCTCTGATTGCTTGATAGCTTGAGAAAGCCGCTAGAGTATCTGATGCTAGCGAGAATAACTGCATACATGGAAGGTCAGGACTGGAAGGTCTAGTTGAGAATCAGCCTGGATTTCGCCAGGACAGATCCATCATTGAGGCTATCGCCAAGATCAGCACTACTGCAGACAAAACTCGCAAGGACAATTGGAGGACCCTTTAACACAGCGTTACAGCCGCTCATCGTGAAAAGGTGCATCCAGATGGGAATCGACAGAAAACTTGTAAGGATCATCCAAATATGGAGGGGGATCTTGTATGACGAGGTACTGCTACTTCCATTTTCAGATAGAGTGGAGTTGGTAGGATACGCTGATGACTTGGCACTGGCAGGACAGAGAAGCAGCTAGCATGAAAGCCTAGACCATATCAGCAATGGGATCCAGGATAATCAACTATCACTAGCCCCTGAGAAACAATGGACATTTTGTTCACCGGCAGAAGACGAGTAACACTGATAGTATTTTCTATACTATCAGCGAATTACCCCCGGAGCTAGTCTCAAATACTTTGACCTACTCTGACCCTAGACACGCATCTAAACTTGTCCGTACATGCACAGGCTACGTCCTAAATGGCAGCCCTAGTAGCGACGGCACCAAGCATGATCATGCCAACCCTCCATGGGCTAAGAGCAAGCAAGAGAAAGATACTTGCCTCAGTAGAAAGACCAGTGGCCCAGTGGCCAGCGCGTATCGCACAGTCTCCAGATAGGCAGTGCTTGTTGTAGCCGGGACGCCTGCTACCAATCAAGCGCCTGCGAACGGCATGACAGGGGGGTATTAAGTCGTGCAGAAAAGCTGCAAGGGATAGTACCATAACAAAATGGCAGGAAACCGAGAAAAAACTGAGTGGACTAAGAAGATCATCCCTGACATAAGAAGCTGGGTGGGCCGGAAGCATGAAGAGATGGACTTCCACCTGACGCAGACGTACATGGACCATGGATGATTCCAAAAGTACCAGACCGGTTCCCAATGTGACGATGCAGACCACACGCTCTTCGGATGCCCAAAGTGGTACTGGTATAAAAGTCGATAACAAGTGAGGTCGGGAGGAACTAGTTTGTTTACGGTAAGTACAGTCTTCTCCCCTATCTGCTGTGTGTACTCCGGCCCTTCGCGGACTTATTATGCCTCTTACAACATCCATGATTTGCTAGCCGGGTCAACCCTTTGTGGAAAAGTTTCCCGGCTAGCGTTGGATTCGAACAACCAACGTTTTGAATGCAATGGCTTCCGATCGACGACTTAGATCAGAACTAGTTACTGGAAACCTTACGCAATATTACAGGATGAGAGAAAATGGCGAATCGCCCTACATTAACAATATCCTGAGACTGTAAGAGCAAGAGGAACTTGACAGGCAGTAGAATGCACCACCCAGAAACAGAGTACTAAGATGAAGAACCAGAAGGAAAAAATAACAATAAAACTTAATGTGTTAATAGCATGAGACCCCTTCAACTCGAAGAAATACGAGAGTGATACAGGGTTGAAGTGCGGGCGGAGGGTGATGTTTAGTCAGTAGGTCTTTACGTTGGATCGTATAGGAATCTGACATTTCACGGCAGAAGGCCGGGCGCCCATGAATGTTCATCCCCTAAAAAAATGCAGGAGCACGCTCCCACCTGTGACGCAACCGACAATGATATAGAGTCGAGGATATATAGAAGGATATCAATCTGATCAAGAAGCTGAAGATCAACATACTGATGGGCAACTTCAACGCGAACATGTGGTAGGCGTTTATGGCTTATGGACTCCAAATAAGAGAGGAGACCGACTAGTACAAGTAGTTTCGAAGAAGACTATGTTATAGCAAATACAATGTTCAAGGCACCTATATCCATGGAGGTCGAATGGGGTAGACGCATGGACATTAGCTGAGACAATGTGTCAGAAACTTGAAGATTTGAGATGAGATGAGAATTTTCCCCGGACAGACAAGATAACAAATACAAAAGTCTTGCAACGAGCAAACAAATCAACAGAAATAGTACATCATTAAAAGAAAAAAGAGGAGTATTTTGGGCATGTTCTACGAAATGAAAAGTACAGACTCCTGCACACCATAATTCAGGGTAAAATTTAGGGCAAACGCGGTCCAGATTGTCGTAGGATCTCATGGTTTAATAATCTTCGCTAATAGTATGGACTAAGTACAACATCACTGTTCAGAAAGGCTTCCGATAGAGTCCAAATCATGAAGCTGGTCGTCAATGCTTTAGGAGGGCAATACACATGAAGAAGAAGTTGGAATAAAATGCAGGTAATATAATCGTTTGTTGTTGGCTCTGAAACTTATTTTGTTAAGAATTGGTGACGTTAATTGGTAGTTATAGTACGTAGGAAATACTATAAAATAGCTGTATTTTCTACAGTAGCATTTGCAATGTATATCTACGAAATATAGTAAATAATTTGTACAAACTAACTTTCATATCTAAGTTAGCTAGTATGTTTTGACTATTTTAACTATACATTTGAGTTAAAAGTGGTATCACATATATCTTTTTAATGACTAGAATTTTGAAATACTATTAAGCTTTTAATAAAAGCTAGGCAATCAAATAGCATAATATATATATATATATATATAAATATATATATATATATATATATATATATATATATATATATATATATATATATATATCGGCAGTTATAGAACGTCGAATATACTATAAAAGAGCTGTATTTTCTACGCTGCCCTTTGCAGTCGTCTATATCTACGAAATATAGTTGTTAATTATTACAAAATATGTGTATTTTGATAATTTTGAATATTTTCTCGAATTTTGAAATAGTATTAAGATTTTACTAAAAACTAGGCAATGAAATGGCGTAATATAATGGGCTTCCTAATAGTCCCGGAAATAAGTTTTAAACGAGTGAAGAAAAAAATTGAAAATTTGGGCAGTGGTCCCCAAATCAGTAAAAAGTAAAATTTAGTCGATGTGAATGTGATTTATTTGTTTAAATATTGAATAGTATATTAGGATTCAAATAAGAGGAAAGAGAAAATATTCTGTATTAGACGATCGGTCTTTGGCCTATCCTCCTTCTTAACATGCATATGTGTATTATGCCACTGTGGCAGAAAGACTTTTTGATCCACAGACAAAATAAATATTAATTATTACTAAAAAAATACTACGTAAGTTGATTAAATATACAGTTGTTGAGGCATGCAAATATATTGCCTCAAAAACTGTATTTTTAATAAACTTAGGTAGACAGTTAAATACTGACGTCTAACTAACATCCATTTTTTCTTCAATCACTATATTATCAATTTCATCAAATAAATGATAATAAACAATTACCAAGATCTTCAAAATTCATTTAATAGCGTGCTTAATCACACGAATCTAGTAATAAAACGCGATTGCAACGGCCAAACAAAAGATTTCTAAACTGCAATTCGTTAAATTACGTTAAATTGCTTCATATAAGTAAATACACTCATATAAATTTACACGGTCGAACGATTGACGAACGATAAATTCCGAAAATAGCTTTTCAAAGCGCTAATTTCACGCTTATTTCATATAATAATTGCCATATAAAATTCAGCAAATTTCAAGGCTATCTTCAATTAATCACACAATACTTCCGTAACAATTAACTGATTAGAGCGGTTTCTTTGTCATATTAACTATTTAAGCAAAATTTAGCTTCTACTTCGATTAAATATGATATTTCTTCTTACATATTTTTCAACTTAAATAAAGTGGAATTGTTTGAGTGCACTGTTTACATAGTATTTTTCTTAATTTTTACCTTCGCTTTATATCTTATATAATAATGTTAATTTATGTAATAAAATTATTAATATTCAATTGTATTATTAAAAATCGGATTTGGTGATTTTACGCACTCTCGATTTTTGTGTGGAATCAATTGCTCACTTGAAAAATGAATTAGATATCAAATGGTAATAATATAAATTTTCTAATTTATACAACATTCTAAGCATTTCCCATTAATGTTGCATACAACGCCATCGATGAGCAAATTGTACTTTTACTATTGTAAACACTACGTTGAGTTTCATGTATCAAAATTCACAGATGGATGTGTGAATTTGGATACATGAAACTCAACGATTGGTGAAAGCACTGCGAAGGAAACTCCTATTAATTTGTTAATGTAATGTAATTGAGATATGACAAGCAATGTATGATCAAAAAATAAAATTAAAAAAAGTATACATGGTAATCATCATATTTGAGCCAAGGAACATATGTTCTGTTAAGATATTGCAGTAAAGTAATACCCAGTAGATATATATATATATATATATATATATATATATATATATATATATATATATATATATAATATAATTTAATTTTTCAAAAATTGACTTCCTACTCAGTTAAAGTAAAAGCAATCTTAGAAATATGGAGAAGGTAAAAATTAAAATTATATTCAAAAAGAATTGGAAATAAAAATTGAAGATTTATATTTATCCACAAACACAGCAAGGACAAATAATTAAACTGCAATACAATTGTATAATAATACAATAATAATAATAATAATAATAATATCTTGTTGCTAGTTGCCATAAGAAAACTATAGATGTGATCCCATCTATAGTTTTCTTATGGCACGAAATGTGAAATTGTAGTTAGCTTTTTACAAAAAACTATGCACATTAATAGAATAGATTGTTTTAAATTTCAAAAACTCTTATTCTATGTGCAGCCCAGTTCAGTGGCAGTGGTGGAAATCATCTTTCTCAGTTTTCAGTGTTTTTTTGTCAGGTTTGCTGTAAAGAAAAGGTAAATAAGCTCAGTAAACTCCTTTGAGTTCCTCTCTGTAGTTTTTTGTGTGCAGACATTATTATCTATATAGTTATATTATATTGTCGAGTTGTCTTACTGTACAAATAGCTTTTATAAATTGGGAATTGAATAAATAAGTATTCTTTGATTGGATTTTTCTCATACCTCTAGTATGTAATTGAAACCATTGAATTTCATTTCAATCCGAAGGCTGTTTATCAAATTTATCGGCAAGTTGTGTTAAATCGCAATAATAATCGCACTTTATCGCCTGTCAAATGCAAGCGCGTGAGTTTTAAAATAAATACATCGTAAATTATTTCGCACCCAAGGTTTCTGCGCTCGCGTATGACCGCGTTTTTCGTTACGCGCGATAAACGGTTTCGCCGTTATCGGCGAAAAAGGACTCGCCCGCCGGCAGGATTAGTAAGCGCGTCCCGTCACGTTGATCGTCCTGCAGATCCGTCAGATGGGCACAATTCATCAGTGGGCAGCAGCGGCACAAACGGAGAGCCGTATTCATTCATATCGTCGTGAGGCGACTTGGGTGGTCTCCGGGGCCCCCATACTCCATCCTCTATCGCTCCATCGCTCACATTCCCCCTGCGATACTCGCGAGCATTATATTCGGCCGTATGTAGGTGCTGCATAGAACAATATTCAACTGGGGCTTACAAAACCGCAGGACAATATAAAAATGCGCATAATTACGCCTCAAATTACACTCCGCAGGTTTTATTGCCGCGGTAATTCGTTCGGCCGCCTCCCCCGGGGACGAGCAGCGTTTTCTCTTCGCGGCCGTTAACTCATCGATTACGGACGTTAAAAAGAAATTATCCTCGTCTAGTTGAAAATGTCCAAATAATACTTGAAGCTCCCGGCAGACTCTCTATTATAACTTATAACAGTATATGCATAGCGGATGAAAAATTCAATTAAAAATTATAATCTATATTTTTTTCCTGTCACATTAAAGCTATTAAAATAATAATGTACAGGATAAAGCTTATCATCATTTTATTTCTTCAGCATTATAACGTCATGCGATAAATTGCAATGAATCGCGTAAAATTACTATTTTAAAAACCTACTACTTACTCAACAATTATAAATTTCCCAGTCATTGTTTCGTTATTCCTTGTGCAATCAAAATGATCTAATCATTCGTCGTGTCGCGCTATTCCAAAAAGGTCGCTTAATTAAAACCGCGCCGCGGCGATTTAAATAATTGCGTAAACGTTTTGCATAAAACGTTTAACCGATACTCTGAAAATAATTAAAGAGCCGATTGTGTGTTGCGCCGTTTTATCAATTGCTCAATCGCCGCCTTTGAAAGGGGGCTCGCGCTGCTCGTAATTACCGATGGGGGGACATCTGCCATTGCTGTTTCTGTTTGTTTTTTTCTTGGGACGATCGTAAACTTCAATTCGAACCAATGTTTGTTTAGACCACCGTCCGAAATTAAGCCATCATCGGCCACGGGACGGTATGCGTGTGGGTGCCCCGCGGGCCATAAAATTAAATGAAAGGGTTTATCGCATGTGAGTCACCGGGGCCCACCTCCCGGAATGTTGCCGATCAGTGCCCCGGACCCCCAAGAAAATAAAAATAAACGGCGCGGCCGGCTTGTTGTTAGTAATACCCCAAAAATGCAATAAAAATTGCGGCTTATTTATTGTGGTAATGGTCGTCAAATTTTAGTTTAGCATTCATATCCTACAATGTTGCTCACATGTATGTATTTAAAGAGTACATGAATAATATAGTCTAGTACGAAAACAGATATTTTTCAGACAAAACAAATATGTCTAAAGCCCGTATGATATTATCTAGTTCCTTATATCGTTTTCGATGCAGACACAAACTACATAGTGTCATACACACATGTAGAAAATGATATAGCGGTGGAATAATAATAAATTTACTTAACAATAACAGCACCGTAATACACAATGTTAATTTTCCATTTAGAAATAGTTATACAGTTTAATATATCAATTCTTATATATAAAACGATATAGAAAACTAGATAATGTCATACGAGCTTAAAAAAGGAAAAAATAAAATAAAACAATGTGTCCTTCCCCCTATATTCTATGACAGAAACCATATGTACTAATAAAGATGCGAACACATAGCTATCAATTAGTGTGAATTAATGTTCCTGTGTATTACTATGTCGTAAAAGACATAGTTAAAATTATAATATTAAGATGGGTTTATAGTGACATAAAATAATAAAAATAAAATAATAAATTAGAGAGAACGATCTAGTAGAAATAAGGAATATTTTGAATTATTTATGCTCACAAAATTACTCACTTGCAATTTAGGTCTTAAGGTCGTTTTAGACAAGACAATTTCTTGACTCAAAAGTTAGTCAATATGCGAAACAATCTAAATTGTCTCGTATCATACAGCAAATTATTTGAAATATTGAATTGGATGGTAGATCGATTGGGAAAATATAACGCATTCTATTTCTCAAGAACAAATTGTATGGGAGCAGGATATATGAATTCATTTCTTGAACAACTTTTGAGCTCAGAAATTCTAGTCTAAAACGACCTTTCGTAATTATTTTATGACAATAAACAATACTATAGGAAATTATCCTCTAAAATTGCCTCTTTCTTTATTATTTTATTTAATATTTTTTAATTTGTCACCATAAACCTACCTTGATTCTTTATGCAGTAAATATTTTAGTTAGTGATAGGCACTATCGAGTCAATACAACTAGCCAAATGATTTATAAACTTATTGAGTATAAACAATCGATAACAAACGACTAAAAAGTCAAATAACCATCGACTAAAAATATATCAATTGTCCGATATAGAATACTGGGGATAATAGCTCTAAATATTAGTATTTTTCTAATATAAATTGTACTATAGCCAAGCTTAAAAAGTCGTATTTTCGCAGTTAAGCTGATAGAACAGTTGTTTGACATACACATTTCCGCGCTGGTCTCTATGCTCATCAGTTCTGTAGTGATTATAAACATTTTCACCAGCCCAGTACGCTCGGTACGTAATATACTATTTCATCACTAGAGATAAAAACGTTTTTTCTTTGCGACTAGTGAAGTAATAAATAATTAAAGTTCATAGTTAACACATTGTTGCCTTCCAGTTGTACTGGAAATGAATTATATTTAAAGTAAAAATCATACTGATCTTTTCTTACGATTTTTTCAACTATTTATAGTCCTTTTAGTTCAGATTATTGATTGTTCGATAGTTTTTTTTTCGATAGTAACGATTGTTAATCCTATGCCCGTATTCATCAACATCCCATAACTCTATAGGTCCCATAAGCTATTAAATGTATAAATTGAAAACGTCACAGAAATTGTCAAAACAAAAATTTCAAACATCTGGAATAGTGCTTGTGATTAGAGCTTTAATGACATATTTTGTTTATTTTTTCAGTGTTTCCAATAAAGATAATCTAAAATAACTATATTCCCTAGATAATGTATTTATTGCTGCTATAACAACGAATACTTATGGTTTCAATAGCTATTGATACATTTATGGGACGTTGGTGAATACGGGGGTTAGCAACGAGAGTTAACGAGATATAAAATTTCATCTCGTTAAGAATTGTCTTAAATTAATAGTTACTAAGATTAGGGATTGGCACTATCGAATAAAAAGTATCGAACAACCTCGATAATCAAAAGCACTATCAATAGTTGAACAAAACTGTAAGAAAAGTTTCATGATTTGAACTTTAAATTAAACCAAAGATTTAACAACAAAATAATCTGCACACAAATATAAATGCAATAACTATGCACCTCGGATTTCGTTACAGCTCATCTAACAGCACCAACTGAAGAGTGATTGAAGAGAATCGTGGTATGCTCCGTCTACTTCCCACGCGAGGAAAGGCGTCCCCCGCAGATACTGAGCGAAATGGTTGCCTAGTGCAAAAGAAGGAACTTCCAACTATTCATCGGCTGCAATGCCACTGTCCACCATATCACATAGGACCCTTAATCGGCCCGGAGCTCTATTGCAGTGTTGCAAGAACAGTCACAGAGATATCCGTGGAAAAATGGATGGCAATAATCTCTCAGGACTAGTGAACAAACCAGCCAGGGCAGATACTTGCAAAAGAATTCATAATAGACCGAAGCCCCAAATCTATAGGCGATTTCGTTTAACAGCCCCGTGGCGTGTTGTATCGCCTTAAGTCTTGCGGTCGTGCGCCGCCGGTTGTAAGGGCCGAGCTAAAATTGTGCCTTTCGGGAGCGGCAAATAGAACAAGAAAAAATAAGCCCCTAGGAGCACAGATTGATAAACGAAAACAACTTATGCCACTGCGAGGCGCTATGCACAGTACGGACCAACGAACTCGGTAATGGTAAACCATGATTATCCCTGTATATGAAGGAACTGACATCGAGGCTTTGCAGTCTTCTAGCCATACCAGAGCTCATAGAAGTCCTTTAAAACATGCCGGGGAGCACAAAAGCCCTACAGAGGGTGCAGAGGGATGTAGGTCCTGGAAGGAATATAGATTAAATAACGAATAGGTGCGTTATTTAATCTATATTCAACTTCGAGGCATACACTACGTGCTATATCGGTGACAGGTTCGCGGGTGGTCATAGGAAAATGTAATTTTCATGTAGAGTTTACAATGAGAAAATAGCCACCATTTATGTTCCATCTGAATTTACACAACAAATTTTGTAATAAAAGAGCATTATAGAAAACTAAAAAAAACTTTATTAACATGTAATTTATTTACAAACTTACTCAATAGAGCAAACAATTAGCCACCAGAATTGCCGTGTTAGTTTGCTTGACATCTAATAGAGACGTATTTATAGCCGCTTTCGTTTATAGTTCGAGAGCTGTTTCGGGCTGTTCGTCTCGTATTCGATTATCCGTACGAGCCGTTCTTGTAATGCATGATTTTACCCTGTCCCTTATCGCGGTTGTAGTTATCCAAAACTTTACGAAATGGAAATATTTAACATATGAAGTTATTTTTCATTATGTTAAAATGCTTTCGTCATTTTAATTTCCATATATAAAGTTATATTATGGAAATTGACATTAATAAAAAATTTCAAACAAAGTTCTTTTATTGTTCGGCGACGAGTAGCTCCGGTGCGAACCGTTCCGGACAGCTAGAAACGATAAACGAAAGTGGCTTATGTTGTATGAACTGGACTTAAATTTGATACTGTTTTTTATGTCAACTACTAAACTGTCCACCTCAGCTAATAATAATCTATCAAAACTATACATTAAAATGATCAAGATTACTTACTATTTTCAACACGTCTATTTCAGTTTGATATCAATTAGTGATGCTTGCAGACAGGCCACTTGTTTTACAAATAGCTAAACCGCATCCTTTCATATTTTGTCATATCTACAAGCAACGCAAGCCGTGCGCGGTGCGACGCCGCGCGACGTGTCGTCAAATTATAGCTTGCGTTAGTGTAATTACAAAAATAAACGAAACTAGTTCGTCTGCGAGCTTATCCGCCTAAGTGAGCGCGCGTGTGTATAAATAATACATCATATAATTAAATATCTGCCGGTTGCTGATTTATTCCGGATAATAAATCAATGCGTGATTTATTAATTCCCGCGTGCGGGCCGTAATTGTTGCCCGGCGGGGGAATCTGTTTTTTTTTTAGGGAAGTAAAGGTCGTGGAAACTATTCAAAAATTAGCTTGATATACTTTTGCCATAGATAATGTTTACGTTTACTTGTGGTTTTACTTTCGCTCAATTATGTATGGTCTATTGCAATGGCATATTATTGTAATGGGTTGATGTAAAAAATATCTTAGTATCATTTACATGTAACGCGAGATGATTGCTCTCACTGATTGAGTGATAACATTTACATTACATGGTCATTTATTATCTGTCATGTATTGTGGTTGGTATTTTGCGAGTAATTTCCTAATGAATTCGATTAGTTTTTTTAACAATAGTGTTTATTATAGCCAACGTCTCGGTCAAATAATTCTATTATCGATAGTTGTTCAATTATAGACTATCTACTATAATTAGAATTATGACTTAAGCAGACAATTTACTAGGAATAAATTCAGTCCAATTCATATGAATTATTGTATAACTATTCTCAACGTATAAAATACAACTAAATTTTTTCTAAATCCAATGTATTTAAAAAAATTTAGATTTAGTTACTGACACTTTTGTAAGAGATACAGTATATTTTTCAAAATAAAATATTTGAAATGGTTAATGATCGTCGCGGTAAAATAATTCTATTATCGATAGTTGTTCAATTATAACTGAAAACTATCAACTATAATTTGAATTATGACTTAAGCAGACAATTTGTTAGGAACAAATTCAGTTCAAATCATATGAATTGCACTCAATTTGTTCCTTTTGAAACACTGCAATAGAGCTCCGGGCCAAATAATTCTATTATCGATAGTTGTTCAATTATAGACTGAAAACTATCTACTATAATTTGAATTATGACTTAAGCAGACAATTTACTAGGAACAAATTCAGTCCAAATCATATGAATTGGACTCAATTTGTACCTAGTAAATTGTCTGCTTAAGTCATAATTCAAATTATAGTTGATAAAATTTACCTGTTCATATGAACAACAAATAAACGAGATTGTATTCAGTTAGATTTCAATCCTTCATATGAACATAGTACATGTATATTGACCTGATTTTGACCATTGAACAGCAAAAAGCAGTGTTGTTAAGAAATGTGAAAGTGTTAAGAAATGTATAACAACACTAGTGCTGTTATAGTAATTTACATTATTAGTGCAAGAAGGCAAGTATCCCGAATGAGCAAATGAGTTGAGATGTATTTTATTTTTTGTATGAATAAATACTTAATATATATTTAAAGTTGTTTTGACACATTGATTGTGGCATTTCAAACAGATGTGTCAAGTAAGTACATTAGCGTACACTACCAATGATATTTAGTTTAAAATCTATATTTTCTTCAAAATTGTATAAGAGGTGTATGCTGTGCTTGCATACATTCTCACATTTATAAATATACATTAAATCATTTACATTGGTACCGAATTTTGAGTTGGCGACAGTGGCTCATTTCCCGCACTAGTGCCTAGATTTGTCTTAGGACATGATTATAAAATAGTAATATACATTATTAGTACAGGAAGGCAAGTTTCCCGAATGAGCGAATGTAACAGCGAATTCGGGAAACAGCCTTAGTGCACGAATAATGTATCTTATATTTGTACGAATAAATACTTAATATTTATTTAAAGTTATTTAAAGTTGTGACAAATAGGTTATGACACACTACCAATTACATTTAAAGTTTATATTTTCTACAAAATTATATTTATTCAGTACCATATCGTTAATTTTTAATGCTATTTGAAGTATAAGAGGTGTACGCCGTGTTTGTATTCATTCTCATATCTATAAATACACATTTATATTGGTTCTTAATTTTAAGTTGGCGACACTGGCTATTTCCCGCACTAGTGCGGGGAGTTGTATTTCCCGCACGCAAATAGAATAGACTTGTCTTAGGACATGAATACAAAATAGTAATTTTTGTACTCATGTCCTAAGACAAGTCATTTTCCGCATTGATTTGGATGCGGGAAGTACTACTTACCGCACTAGTGCGGGAAGTAGTCAGTGTTGCAAACTTAAAATTCGGTACCAATGTAAATGTGTATTTATAAATATGAGAATGCATGCAAATTTCATCATATTGATCATATGAATATACTAAATGTTACGGCGCTACGCAACAGTTCATCGGACACTGATTTCTTTAAGGGGATAAGTTTGATGGGGGAAAAATCTTGTGGCTATAAATTATGACACCTTCACTTTCTTTCACCCTGGTTTTAGTTTAGTAGTTTTCATCTCAACTACATGGTTTACATTTCCTACAATATAATAAAAGATTGTGGTCAGAAATATGTAGTCGACTATCGATAGATCGATTATTATTCGATAATGCCCATCATTATTAAACTTTTAAGGAAAAAAATATAAAACTTAAAAATATATGGAAGTTTAACATAAAATAGCTGCGAGCCTGTATGTATACAATATTTCTAATACTTACAAATTGAAGTACTCATGGTATGGGAAAATGCAACACTCACCTGTAAAAAGAGAAAAAAATATATAATGAATGCATGTACGACAGAGAGAGATAAAATAACATTTCAATTGTTTATTGTATTGATACATTCCTAATTCTTCCTAAATTCCTATTACTTTATAACTGTTTTCAATGTCTAAAAGAAAAACTGAATTTATTTTAATCCAATGTTTTTTTTTGTTAATTTACATTACTGACAGTTTTGTGAAAGATGCAATTTATTTTTCTAAATAAAATACTCGAAATGATTAATGTGAATTTTGACTACATGTCGTGAATATCGTGTCAAATTTTACTTCAAAATTGGAAAATCCCAATTGAGAAACATGAATATGTGGTTATTATCTCAGGTAACTTAGTCTGATTTTTGTGTGGAAATCTATCAGGATGTAAGACATATTTTCACAGATAAAATCAAGACTAAGTTACCTGAGATAAAAAAACCCATATTGCATTTGGTTTTAAGATATATAATAGATTTATCAGCAAATATATCACCAAAATTTGTCACAGGGCTTAAGTCATCATTTTTACAAAAATAAGGTTTTAATGTCTTTTTAACCAAAAAAATCTGCTCTTTCCATTGGTACACACGGCTAGTAAACTTTACATTTCCTGACTTAAGCCCTTTTGTCCAAACACCAGTGATATAAAAACGAAGACTATGTTTTGAAGACAATCGACCTGTCACTTTTGTACTATCAGTGGATGCCATGACAAATATTTTTATTTCTGGCAATTTTATTTGTCAAAACAACGCAATAGTAGTAGTATAGTTGCGTCTATTGTCGTCTTAGAAGTTGCAACTGCATAGTTAAAAGAAGCTGAAGTGGAATCAGGGCCCACAATATTACGATTGATAATAGTTTGAGAGGAAAGTATACAAATAGTCACATGGGCTCAGAGGTGTTGGTGAGATAGATTGATTCCTCAGAGTTTTACCTAATATTCATATAAATACAATAACAATAAATCAATAACTCTTGACTTAAAAAGTGAAATCCAGATCAAGAATACACCTATCCACGCCCATTTACCCATGATTATCTTGATTAATTGTGCCAATTAAACGGTTTATTGTCCCAAATATTCGACATAGGGACTTTAAGGTTTGTTCAAAATATGCAGTTGTCTGAGTAAATCAGTAAATCAATTTTCTACTTATATGCCTAAAACTAAAATATCATGGAGTATGCCTAATAAATAAAATAGGAATTTCCAATTACGAAATAGAAAATGTCTTTCTATACTTAACAATATAAAAAAGGGTAGCAAATTGATTTACTGATTTACTGAGGCAACTGCATATTTTGAACAAACCAAGTCCTAATATTTGGGACAATAAACCGTTTCATTGGCACAATTAATCAAGATAATTATGGGTAAATGGTTAGGCACACTTCATGATCAATATTGTCTTGAATCTTATAAAAATAAACCTTTGGGATTTTTTGGGATTTAAAAAAATATCCTCAGCTGTCTAGACATACTTCTCCCCATTATGTAATTCACAAATCTAGCAAGCCTAGGTGTAATATGAAATGTCTTAAAATATAAAAAAAATAAAGACACAAATATATAATATTAAGATAGTGTTCACTTTAAATTGTACTTTTCGGCTTTTCACTGTAAAAATTCAATGTGTGCCGTCAATATAAGACTAGTTAATGCGTGCATTTCTTCCCGTTGATCGACTGTATTATGAATATTAAATCAGTATATAGTAAGATTTAGTAAGTAGTATTAAGTAAGTATTTAGTGATACCAGTATTTCTATATACCATTTTACTACTATAATAGATAAACAAAAGTAACTGTTAAAACAGCCGGTCATTGTGTTTCATTTTTGTAATATAGAAATCAGGAATTATTTCAACAGTAGAGATGTGCTTTGCACACTCTTGAGATAATTCCCGATCACATTATTACAAAAAAAGACATCACCAACAACCAACAAAGACTTGTTCTTTTCGAATTAATTATTTCAACCCAGTCGCCAAGTAGCCGCCCATTTAATTTTCCATTTTACATAATTAATATTTCATAAACCCAGGCAATAAAACCCTCCTACATCATCATTAACCATGCCTTTCGCCTTTATTGTTCTTAATACATGCCCCTCCGTGTAATTATCGCTCGTCTACGATATCCCGTCGCAGGAAATGCACCTCTACTTAAAAAAACGCATAAACCGCGCGCTCATACGCGCATTACACAACTTTTTTTGTGTGTTAAATATTCCGGTGCACGAGAGTCGCGGTCCGCCGATGTTAACACCTGGGATCAGCTTTACGACTTCTTTTTAAACACACGGTAGTCGCGTGCAAAATTTCAACCATGGGTGGTCTGACACAATTTACCAACTTTTAACAACTGTATTTTTAATAAATTGATATTTTTAGTGAAAGCAATTTGCGCTGCCTGATGAATATAATTATGCAATATAAAGTTAGACTGTTTTTCGTGAGTTGTATGTTATTAGAGCTTGAATACATAATGAGAGGGGGTCTCATGTTGTTTTAGTATATTTTAAAATGAATTTAGTGAGAATATTTTATTTGAAAGTTTTTAAATTTATATATCGCCCACCGAGATGACAAATGTCGTATTTTTTCAGAAATAAATAGAGTTAAATACATTTTAAAGGTCGTTTTAGACAAGACAATTTGTTATATCCTTCTCCCATACAATTTGTCCTTAACAAATAGAACGCGTTATATTTTTCCATTAGATCTACCATCCAATTCTATATTTCAAATAATTTGCTGTGTGATACGAGACAATTTAAATTGTCTCTCATCTTGACTAACTTTTGAGTCAAGAAATTGTCTTGTCTAAAACGACCTTAAGGATTGCAATAGTGCAGCAGTAGTTAGAGCTTGAATACATAATGAGAGGGGGTCTCATGTTGTTTTAGTATATTTTAAAATGAATTTAGTGAGAATATTTTATTTGAAAGTTTTTAAATTTATATATCGCCCACTGAGATGACAAATGTCTATTTTTACAAAAATAAATAGAGTTAAATACATTTTAAGGATTGTAATAGTGCAGTAGTAGTCAATGGTAATCACTCGTAATGTCTTTACTACTTAAGGTAGATAAAACATTGCGAGTGATCGACCAACATTGATTTCGCGATCGTAACTACTTAATGTAGATACGTTTGTTAGAACATATATTTTGCTTATCTTATCTATATATCTATATATTAGTTTTAATTAAAATAATGCTATTGTTGTCCTGTAATTGGACTGTGTCTGTTGGATAATAAATTTATTATTATTATTATTATGTACAGTTAATTCACAGATTTTAGCTGGTATTCATTGGTTTAGGAAGGAAATTCATCCTATCCTGACCAATTTCCTTACGATGTGGCATGTTTGGAGGATGACAGCTTTCTATTATTATTATTATTATTATAATTATAATTATTATATAATATATATATAAAGTATACAGACAACCATAGAAAGGAAACAACTCGGATGGTATGGACACATAATTCGCATGCCAGAAGGGAGACAAACAAAAATTGTATGGAACACAAGAATACAAGGAAAGAAAAGAAGAGGTAGACCACACAAAACGTAGGAAGACAACATAGAGGAAATATTAACGAGGAATGGCATTAGATGGCAGGAAGCAAAGAGGATGGCGGCAAACAGGAAGGACTGGAAGGAATTCCTACAGAAAATTCAATAGATTTATATTTGTTTTAGATTGATTTAAAATACGTTTAAACAATCTCGACACCCGGAAGGGTATAAAGAGATTTAAAAGATTATATATATATATATATATATATATATATATATATATATATATATATAATTATTATTATTATTATTATCTACCCATAGGTCGCGATAATGCACCTCTTACTGATACACAGTGTATAACTATAGTATGTATTTCACACAATAGGCCTAGACTATGCCTATGCAACAAGTCGCTCGACACATTTTTAAGATAAACAGTAGATCTTAGATACATAAAAGTTGGCCACCCCTGCTCTAGAACATAGGTTACTAAACTATTTGGCCTACCGCCCCTTTTCAGCTCAATAAAACTCTGACTTTGAGAAGTGATCGGTTACAACTTGAAATGTGTGTGTTTAATTTGAAAATGAAATGAATCACTACAACTTCTATTTTAGACAACAGATGAAATATGGCTTTTCTTAGTTTTCTTAACTATTATTACTAATTTGTGCTCACTCAATTCAACCAGTAGTTGTCGCCAACCCTGAAACGCCCCAGCGCCCCCTATGGGGGCGGTATAGCTCACTTTAATAAGTGTCAGATTAATAAACGAAAATATTAGAAATCTAATTTTATATTAATTAAATTTAAGGCCGCCGGCCGATAGTTGAATAAAGATTGTCACTCTTTCTCTATTAATTAAATTAATAAAGTAATTCGGAAAGTTGCATGGTGCCGCCACGAGAATTTTTTTAAATTATAATAATAATAATAATAATAATAACGATATTTATTATATTTATAACTTGACTTTTAAACTAAACTTTAAAATAGATACATAACAACTACTGCTATTCACAGAAATGATATAAAACATGTTATCATCCGACTGAACAATATGACTTTTCTACATATTTGAATAAAAAACATTTTCCATTTTTGCGTATACACATTGGAATTTATATACTTCACAAGCAATGCCTTTTAAAAAGCATATATTTACTAGAAAACGAGACTATTAACATACTGAATCGTATCTTTATTCTACTAATCCAGCCTTCTTATATTCTTCTGATAATCTAGTTCCTAAAATAGCTTTCATTCAAATAGGTATAACGCAAGTTGTCATCAAGAACATATGTTAATTGAGTTGTAAAGGCCCGAATTGGATTCGACTATCGTGGATAACACGTGCGCGCCGAAGAAAAAACTGTTAATTAATGGCTGGTCTACAAGAGTACTTTTTCTACGCAAGTTAGAGAAGCTCGTATGCCCTGTTTTGAATGTTACCGTATTTACTGCATGATCTGTTTCTTCGAAGCACTTACAATATTTTTAAGGAGTTTGAGAAAATGTGGAATTAGATTTATGGAGCTACAGATTTAAATTTATATCATATACTTGATAATACATATTTCAATGACTTTAAAGCACTTACTACAGTAGCCGCCAATAGCGTTGAAAATTATTCAATGCTGAATTATAATCATTTATTTATAATTAAGTAAGTACGTAAGTAAAGTAATATTTATTCAACTTGAGTTAGAAAATTGTTATAGAAATTGTAATTATTAAAATAAGTTGACTGATTGCGAATAATTATTAGTTTCATTATATATTTATTGTTTTTCTAAAATGTCTAATTTAATTCTCAATTGTTTAATTAAAAATAAGATAGTTAATTTTACGTATAAGTTTGATATGCAACATTTATACTGATAAATCAATAAATAAATTTCTATTGCCAGTAAACTGTGCATGAAAAAGTTGCATTATAAAAAGAAAATCTGGCAATGCATTATTTTATAATACGTATTATAATGATATATATATATATATATATATATATATATATATATATATATATATATAAATATTTATTTATAAAATAAAATAAATAACCCATCTCAGTGAACTAGTGGTTAGAGGCAGTTCAAACCCCGTTGTAGTCGAAATTTCTGTTTTTTAGAGGTTTTCTGTAACGTTAAGGTAAACATCAAGTGATTACACCCCCCTAAGCTTCTCCCCTTGCCAGCGGAAAAGAACTTGGGCTGATAGCTTTAAACATAGAAGATTTTTTTAAATAAAAAATTGTATGTTTCTATTTTCTATTATTATTTCCAAATACAGCTCTGCTATATAAGGAAGCTATTGTTTTGGCCAATAATTTCGAATTACTAATTTTTATCATTATTTCTACGATTTTCTGCAAATCTGTAGACATTCCTAATTTTAAATTGTAAATCATTTATTGTTACAACTATTCTCGATATTTGCAACAACAAAATACAGATTACCTGAATCGAATCTATATTTTTCAAGAATTGACACATTATCATCTCTGTTAGAAATACAATTTTCCTCATTGCTAATAAAATACTCAAAATAATAAGTAAACATTTTGTACAAAATATCGTAAACGTCATGATACATTTTTTTCTCAATCGTAAAATCGCAGTTGGTAAACATGGATTTCCACTAAAAACTAATCAACACGGAGTTACGAGAGTAGTTTTCCGAAACAGTAAAAATTGATCACAGACGACATACATACATTTTCCAAATATGATCTCAAGTGACCTAAACAAGAGGATTTGCGAAAAAAAAAATGTGTTTTTTTTTTCGTAATACCGCTATACAGTTAAAGGCAAGATAAACATCAATAAAACAGTAGTTTTCCGAAATCATAGGGGAACAATTTGTGACAAACTACTGACAGTCGGAGAGACAAATAAGGGGCCTCTTAATGAGGATTTTTGCTAAAATGAAAAAAAGCTTCATTCATGATGACAATGAATAATGAATAAAGTACAAATAAAAGATAGTTAATTTTAAGTATATGACAGGTACGTAAACTTTCTACATGGAAAAGCGTTGGTATTTCAAAACATTTTAAACAAAAAGGATATAGAAATGTCCATGTAGTATGTAAAAACGACGTTCTATAAGTAAAAATTAAATTACTCTTCCCCCTAGGAGGAAAGTTAAACGCCATCTGGCGGCACCACATCAATTAGCAATGCACACCCATATGGTAATAACCGTCAACATGCTCATGCCATCAGGATCACCGGGTAGTGCCCTCTATGGAATAATATTCCAACAGAGTGCTTGAGATATCAGCACAAATCCAATTTTGTAAAACATATATAAGTGTGAATCCACCTCTTAGCAATCTACATATCTTGATTTCGATCTTATTAGATCTCATCAGTGTAGGTGTAATAAGATTGCTAAGAGGTGGATTCACACTTATATATAGATTACTCTTTGTTTTAAGTATAACCTCCATCTCTATAGTGTCATTAGTCCTAGAGCTACACCGCCGGTAAAAAAGAAGCGCAGAGTAGTTTAATCACCCGATATTTACCTTAACTTCATAGAAAACTACTGAAACTTTTTCGTTTAATTTATTACTACTGAAAGTATATTTAACCGTTGATTGAAGTATTTATATATACTTCAATCAACGATTTAACCTTATTGGTGAATTAATGAGTTTACTACTAGTGTAACTATTTTAACCTTATCGGTGAATTAATGAATATATTCCTATTCTTATTCTGTGTACTAAATAGCGGTTATTATTACACCTATTTCATATCTTTATTTCATAATACCGACAGTGACACAGATTGCTAAAACCACAACATACATCACTAAACGACAACAATAAGCTACATAAATCATTTGAAAATGACTGTACATAACATGAGACAGTCGTTAACTCATTGTATTATTTGTATGTAAATTTAAGTTTTCTAACTAAACTTTAATATTTGTAGCGACTTTCTAATATATTTTTGCTCGCTATAAAATAATCATGAAAGCAATTTTTGCACAAAGTTCCTGCCATATGCAATACAGATTAAATTACAATCATAGTTATTATGTGACATGTATTATTTTTCCATTAGTTATCCATAAACCACGTTGATACAGTCATTGCTTTTTAATAATAGCGAAACTTAGCAGACCGAACATATTCTGAGTGAAACGTGTAATTAATTTCTTTCAAATGCTCAGCTTGTTAACGAAATTAATTTGTATGTAATTCATGAGCTGTACTTCTATTATTAGAGTTAATGTTTATTTAAAGTGTTTAATTGGTTGTGCAAAAAGTAAACTACTGGGTTTTATAGCTAGCTTCTATAGTCTATAGATCGACATATTTTTTTTATACTTATAAATAACGAAATATATTTAGATAGAGAATAATTATAGGGAAACCAAGGAGCTAGAACATATCCGTTACAGCTAATGAATATATTTCGGTTACAAATTATCAGGTTCATCAGTATTGATCTACAAACATATTACATATTAGATACAAGATGAGTACAACGAATAAATACTCACTAAAGAGATAAACACGCTAATATTTAATATACAGATGCAAGGCATAGTTAGGGCCTTTGTTGGGAGTATGGGAGATGGTGCGAGAATGGTGTAGAAAGTCGTTGAGGGAAGCTACGGGATTAGTAGTAAGGAAGATAGAGATTGAAAGAAGGTCTGTAGTGTACTGCAACAAAAACAGGATGGAACTAACAGAGGTACTAGATGGATTGGAGACGGATCACCGGAAGTATCGAGGGTCGATCGCGATCGACTTGTTGGCCACCCCTGGTATATTATAACCGCAAAGTTGTAAATATTTAAAAAAATCCTTGAGGGATATTTTTCAAACTTCGTTAATACTTCTTAGCAAATAATTAGTCTACGTAGTAAAGCCATAATATAAAATTACGTTATTGCAACTTTTCATGAAGATGGTGCGAGAATGGCGTAGAAAGTCGAGGGAAGCTACGGGATTAGTAGTGAGGAAGATGGACATTAAAAGAAGGACTGTGTGGGTAGCTGTAGTGTACTGCAAAAAAACCGATGAAACTAACAGAGGTACTAGAGGGTTGGAGACGGAGGTAGATGGATAACCGGGGGTCTAACAGTCGATCGCGATCGACTTGTTGCCCACCTCTGGTATATTTGAACCGCAAAGTTGTAAATATTAAAAAATATCCTTGAAGGATATTTTTCAAACTTCGTTAATACTACTTAGCAAATAATTAGTCTACGTAGTAAAGTCATAATATAAAATTACGTTATTGCAACTTTTCATGTAGATGGTGCGAGAATGGCGTAGAAAGTCGTTGAGGGAAACTACGGGATTAGTAGTGAGGAAGGTGGACATTAAAAGAAGGTCTGTATGGGTGGCTGTGTGTACTGCAAAAAAACCCGATGAAACTAACAGAGGTACTAGATGGGTTGGAGACGGAGGTAGATGGATAACCGGGGGTCTACCGGTCGATCGCGAAGATGTAAATATTTAAAAAAATGAGAGATATTTCTCAAACTTGGTTAATAATAATTAGCAAATAATTAGTCTACGTAGTAAAGTCATAATGTAAAATTACGTTATTGCAACTTTTCATGTTATTTAATATCAAAAGTTAGTATTACATATTATATTTAAAATTCCTCGATAGATATTTTTCAACAAACTTTATTAGTTTTGGACTAGTACAATGCGAATAAATGCATTACTACTAGTCAAAAAGTCGGAAAACTTATAAGACGGAATAACCAAATGATCTTTCGACAAAAAATCTACCCTGTTTTATACTTAGGCAACAATACACAGCGGCAGTAAAAAATTCAGAACAAAATTATATTGATCTGAAAACTGAGTTAGGCCATATTCATCCTGACCTGGTATAATTTACATATATGCATTTTTTAAAGTGTTAATATGCAAAATTTTTATAGCTTACAACTGTGTTCTTGTACAGATAAAGAGATAAATAGGTAGAAACACTAATTACTCCGTGCATTCGTTAACGCTTCACGGTGAATCAGAAAACAAATTGTCCGACATTAAAACAGTCTTTAATTGCGAAATTAGGCATTCCCATTGCGTTAATTCACTTGAGATTTATGAAACAACAAGCAAAGGGTGCCTAAATAAACGCGAAGGCGCAACTGGGGGCCGAATTAATTGCGAGAGAAGTATTTCATGAAATAAATTGAGCTTGAAGCTTGCCTGTAATTGATGAATAAAATATATCCACACATTCGATTATATGTGAGAGCAACAATGAATGTCACGATTTGAATATCGCGTGAATGAGTAGGTAATATAGGTAATAGGTACGTTAATAATATATGTAATGTCACTGGCGACGTCGAAGTACTATTATGTCAATGCATGAACTTATCAACATAACGTGAAGTGACATGCTTTAAAAAATAATTTTCTATACTAAACGAAACTATAGAATAAGATTAAAATGGTTTAGAAGCTCTAGTTATAGTAACTAGTTCGCAAATAAATAACATACATCTAAATTACAGTTTCTATTTATTCCACAAAAAGTCAATAAATTCCCTTTTAATACTAAAAAAAAGTTCATGTCTTGACTTGAGAAACCATCAAGCATGGTACTCGGTACCACTCGTACCATCGGCGCTTACAAATTAAGCCATAGCTATTAACTATGGAGCACTATTTATGGGTAAAGCGGAGCATTAAATGCCCGGAGACGAAATCAATTGCCCGACTCCCGATCATAACGTTACCGTTTCACCTGTCCGTTTAATTGTTCCCAATGCGAATTGAAAAAGTGCAATCGAATTTAACAAATCAATTAAGCGTCCTCGATTTCAATCCCTTCGCGGGACCGATCCCCGGGGATTGTCCGAAACAGGAATAAATAAATGGATTTGGTGACCCTGATAGAGAAGGTTGATGCAAATATTGTAACACTTAATGATTTTATTGAGTTAGGTTTTATTAATTACAGCTCGGTAGTTGATTCAGAAAGATGGTTACGAATTTAATTCGTTTGTGGAATATAAACTAACTATACTCCCAGGGTGATATGTATTCTCCTTGACTGCTTATATAGTAGTACAGGAATCGGACCACTTTTAAGGTAGTCGAGCTAAATGCATCCTTCACAGAAAAATATACTGGTTTAGGGCCATAATTTTTGATTATAATATATAGTACATAATGCTTTTAGCCTTAAAAAGATAATAGTTATAGCAAAAAAAAAAACGTAAAAAGAATCAAAAATCTTATTTTCAATATTTTGCATTTTGCGAAAAACAGTGAGATACATCGAAAAACATACGAAAGGCCGTTTGATAGGCTTGAACTTCTATAATTTTGCAATTTGAATCCTTCTAGCTTTAAGAAAATAGTTGTGCCAGGAATAAACACGAAAAAGGCGCAATAATCACATTCTCGCACACATTTGTTTGTATTTTTCGGGAAAACAATAAGAGACAGCAGACAACATCCAAAAGACCGTAGTCTGTTGTTTTCCCGAAAAATACAAAAAAAATGTGTGAAAATGTGATTATGAGCCTTATTCGTGTTTGAAATTTTGTGAAAGAAATGGAAAATTTTAAGCCCAACAAACATTCAAAAGGCAATTTGTTGGGCGTGAAATTCTCCATTTTTTTGCAATTGGAATCATCCTTCTAGCTTTAAAAGGAAATAAATACAGCCGTGAAAAAAAGAAACACATTTATCATATAGTTTTTATTAGGGAAAACGGCAAGATATAGCGAAAAACACACATAGGGGCATTTGTCGGGCTTGGAATTCTCTATAATTTGCGATTACTATCATCTTTCTAGCTTTAAAACAAAAACAGTTATGACTTAAACTTGAAATTATCAAAAACCACACGCGTGTATAGATTTCGTATTTAATAAAAATAGGATTTTGTATATTTGAACCGTAAATATCTAAATATTTCAAGAATTCCTAGATGCATATGTTTTATATTTAGCACTAGACATTAGCAAAATAAAAAAATATGGGGTTTGCTAGTTATTAATTTTATTGAGTACTAAAGTCAATATTTCATAAAAAAAATACGATATTTACCCACAAATTTGCAACTATTCATGGAGGGTTATGAATATTTTTCAAATTTCCATAAGGTATTAGTAATATATTTGTCCATATATTAAAGCCATAACCTATACTTATTCTATTGCTAGTTTCCATCTATATAATAGTACATAATACCAATCCACACATTTTACGCATAGATGCCTATCAATCTATCATTGGTCTTGTGTAATTCGCCCTCGCAATTCTCCCCTATTTCCGCTCGCTCTTTGAATATATCAAGGGGGAACTTTTATATAAGATGAGCATCAGCATTGGTACATCAGAGTGATGCGTTGCGCGAAGGGTGGCATCGGGTGCCACCTTTCAGCGGAACATGCCACGCGTGAAAACGGTCGGTGTGCATCCGTTAATGGGTACGACAGAAGGTGGTAACAAAGGATGGACATGTTGCTAAACACTGTCCGGGCGATAAATCTAGGAAATAATGGCGGTATTGTGCGGTTTGCAAAAGGTGGAATATTTTGACACTTTTAAAATAATAATATTGTACACAGTCATGCTCCTTTGAGATGGGTAATTTATCGTGGTTTTAGGTACAAGGGGTGGAGTTGTAGAAGAATATATAATTACTGGCACATAAATGACAGCTGGATTTTTAAACTGAAATTTTGATACCTTTCTGATAGTTGTCATGTCAATATTGGGTAATCATAAATTATAGAATAAGAGATTTACAGACTTTTGATGATGATTATTTTTTATTTTATCTAATTTTGTGTGGAAACAACTGTTCAATCGTTTTATTTATCCTTGCAATCAATCGCCCGGCTTATTTTAAATTAGATTGAGAGTTAAGTTAAAATTTGCCGGGCGATTGCGAGGATAATTAAAACGATTGAACAGTTGTTTCCACACAAAATTAGATAAAATAAAAAATAATCATCATTAAATGTTCTATCAAAAACTAAAATAACTTCATCTTATTTTATTTAAAAAAAACAACGACGAACAAAAGTTTAAAATTAAACAAGAGTGATAAACAAATACAAATAATTTTCAAAATACCATCAAGCAATTATTTTTCCATGAAATTTTCAAAACTTATTGCTAATATCATTGGTATTTATTTCCAACTTTGCAGAAATCTATATCTATTAAGAAAACATAATATAGAAGGCTAAGCTATATCGGATAAGCCCGAAAATGGCTAGAGCTTTGCCGAAACTGTGAGAAAAAATGTTTTACTTATTAAGATTCATAAATAATCAAGCAATTTTTTGTTTTTTGTTTTTAGGAGGTAGTAAAATGATAAAATTAAAATTATTTTACGAATACAATACATTATTTATACTTCGTATAATGAAGTAATAACTATTACGAATTCTAGCGTTTTGTGTCCTGATAAACCAATTAATATGTATCTGTTATATCTAATACATAATAATAAACAGCAATTATAGTAATTATCCAGCCCACATTTTGTTGTATCTCGATAAAGCTGTATAATGTCGTTTACTACCTCTATTATAATAATTACACAACCTTAAAGAATCAGAAGCTCGACATGGTAATTGAATTACGTGCAATTACCTTCATCTCGTATATTAATTAAAGATGCGTTATTTATGCAATACATCTGCTACTGTACTGCGATTTGTCGATTTATTAATTATCTAGGCAGAATAATGATGCCATAGCACAGCTCGAAAATGGTGCCCTTCAGACCTCTTTACTGAGTAAATGTTGAAACTTAAAATAATATCTGTTCTCTGCTATGAAATCAAGTTCATATAAATAGTGATGGGTGCTCGAAGCAAACTATCAATAGTTTTAGTATATATTTTTAGAACTATCATTTTTAGGGTTAATAAAATAATGTTTTTTTTGTGACAGTGACAGCGTAACCAGTTATCTATTACATAATTTCAATTGTTGTTTTAATGTTGTATTAAATGTGTGCCTACTTATCTTTTTTTATTATTCAGTTAAAATTAACTTATTTTCTAAAATTTGCGTTTAACCCTAAAAATGGCACAAAAATAGTACGAAAACAAAAGCATCACTAAAATGATACAACTAACCCCCTAGGAGGAAAGTTAAACGCCATCTGGCGACACCACATCAATAAGCAATGCACACCCATATGGTAATAACCGTCAACATGCTTATGCCATCAGGATCACCGGGTAGTGCCCTCTATGGAATAATATTCCAACATAGTGCTTGAGATATTAGCACAAAGCCAATCTTATAAAACATATATAATTGTGAATCCACCTCTTAGCAATCTACATATCTAGATTTCGATCTTATTAGATCTCATCAGTGTAGCTCAGTTAGTGAGGATGAATTCACACAATATCTCGAGTGGTTATATATAAAAATGATACAACTAACCTCCTAGGAGGAAAGTTAAACGCCATCTGGCGGCACCACATCAATTAGCAATGCACACCCATATGGTAATAACCGTCAACATGCTCATGCCATCAGGATCACCGGGCAGTGCCCTCTATGGAAAAATATTCCAACAGAGTGCTTGATATATCAGCACAAGGTCAATCTTATAAAACATATATGTGTGATCCACCTCTTAGCAATCTACATATCTAGATCTTATTAGAGCTCAGCTAGTGAGGATGAATAAGTTTTACAAAATTGGCTTTGTGCTGATATCTCAAGCACTGGAATATTACTCCCAAGAGGGCACTACCCGGTGATCCTGATGACATGAGCATGTTGACGTTTATTACCAAATGGGTGTGCATTGCTAATTGATGTAGTGCCGCCAGATGGCGTTTAACTTTCCTCCTAGGAGGTTAGTTGTATCATATTTGTATATAACCACTCGATATATTGTGTGAATTCATCCTCACTAGCTGTGCTACACTGATGCGATCTAATAAGATCTAAATCTAGATATGTAGATTGCTAAGAAGTGGATTCACACTTATATATGTTTTAAAAGCATCACTCTTTTAATGATTTTTTTATTTTAATGATTTGGAAAATCGAATACCACCAATATCAGGCATATGCTCCTGATGGTTCAAAATTTCATTTACAGGCGTTTGGGTCATTGCGAGGCTGAAGAAAGTCGACAATTTGAACATTTGTGATAAAAATCGTAATAAACGTGCAAACATTAAAACATTTTATTTTCCCATTTGGTAGTCAACCCCTCATAATTCTTGAAATAATTAAGATATCGTGTTTTGATTTATATTTATTTATATTTATTTATTTAATATAGACATCTACAGTTTAACAGAAACCAATTACAGATGATATAATAACAACATAACAAATAAAAGAAAGAAAAAAAACATAACACAAAGATATATAATGAACATTCAAATTATATATTTTTAATAGCACTTACCACAGAGGCGTTCGGCATATTAAAAATTTCAATGTCAAAATATGTGTTAAAAACATGCGACAATCTATACAAAGGACAGTTCTTATATATATTTGTTTTCACAGTGGTCTCATAAAATAAATCATTGCACCTAGTATTTAGCGAAGGAACTCTTATATTAAATAATGACAAGAACAGTTTATCATCTATCTTATTAGTAAATAATTTATATAAATACAATATCATATTTATTATTCTCATTTTTTCAAGAGATTTTATACTGAACATTAACAGTAGTTCATCATGTGGAAAACCCCTACACGGATATACACGGTGTGTTTTAAAGTAGAGAAATTTCAAAAATTTTCTTTGTAATTGTTCTAATTGAATTTTATATTTATCGTAATATGGCGACCATATAACGCATGCATATTCCATTTTTGATCTGACTAATGAATTATATAAAGCTATAATTGTATTGATATTACTAAACTTTTTACAGGACCGAATAATGAAACCTAATATTTTGTAACATTCATTAGCTACCTTGGCGATATGATCATCAAAGATAAGCTTCTGATCGAAAACTACCCCTAAATCAACACATTCTGTGCACCTATTTATAATCATATCACCTATTTTATAATCATATATGAGTATTTCTTTGCGATATGAAAACGACATCACATTACATTTTTTAATATTAATTTTAAAACTATTATTATCACACCAATTTATCACATTATTTATATCACTTTGTAGTTGATCACATTCCGAAGTACAAGAAACTTCTCTGAAAATTTTAAAATCATCTGCAAATAGTAATCCTTGGCTATTTACTAAAGTATTGCAAATACCATTTATATGCAATATAAACAATAAGGGTCCTAAGTTACTACCCTGTGGCACTCCAGATGATACATTTATAGATGTTGATCTACATCTTTTTAACACAACTATTTGTTTTCGCTGACAAAGATACGATTTTATTATACATTTAAGATATTCATCAATCTCCACACTATTCAATGAATTAATAATATCATTATGGGCAACTCTATCAAAGGCTTTTTCCATATCTGTGTAAATTACATCCACCTGGCTATTATTTTTAAATGATTCGTGTATGAATTGTGTGAAGTTACATAAATTTGTTACAGTAGATTTTCGACGGAGAAATCCGTGTTGAATCTCAGTAATTTTGAACTTGACTTGTTCATATAAACGATTATAGATAATTATTTCAAAGATTTTAGATAAAGAACTACATATACTAATCGGTCTATAGTTTGTTATTAATGTTTTCTTGCCTGATTTAAGAATTGGAATAATTTTGCTTGTTTTCCAATAACTAGGAAAAATACCGTTACCGTTATTTATGATGAGATGTGTTTCCTTTTTCAGTACCAGTTTTAAAATAAGGTAAAACTCGATAGGGGTTGCTATTTAAAAATGTTAGGGTGGTCATTCCCTAAAAAAACTCCACTATAAATGGAAGTTCTAAACTATCTAAGTTGATGTGGTTTTCAGGACTCTTTAGTGATCCTCAAATTTTAATTTGTTTACCTTCACTCGTTCAAAAGTTATAGCTTTGTCCTGCGATTTTGGGAATCTCTGTAATAATTTACTTCCGTGATATAGTTGTAACGTATACATAACTGTATATTTGTAATTTTCTAAATATAGTTGAACTTAGCTATCAATATTATTTAATTTCTGTTTTACTTGTGAAAATTTTAAATATTTTTACTCCTTTATATCGTAATTAATTATTTATTTAACTGTTTACTAATGATTTTTTAAATTGTTAAACTTACTATCAATATGTTTATATTTAATATAATTTATTTCAATAATTGACTTTTTAATGTGTTTAAATGTGTATTATTTTTATCATTTCAATTTTTACTTTTTTTAAATTTCACTTTACTCCATGTTGTTCAACTATTTATGTGTGCTTCTATTTTTATTTAATTCTGTGCCTTCTACCGTAAGAATTAAGCGTTGTGGTTTTTGAATTTTGAATTATTTTTTAATGTTTTAAATTTAATTTAATAATTGTTAGAATTTTTAATTTGGCCATTTGGGAATAACATGAACATTCTACTACAAAACACCTTTGAGGAATGAACTAATTAGGATTAACCTACGTGAGATAAGTCTCCTGTAAAATGTAGTCATATCGTGTTTAGTTCATCCGCAAAAACCAAAATGTTACATTTTTCAGAGAGTACAGGTAAATTTCTATATTAAAAAATATAGAAATTTACCTGTACTCTCTGAAGAATGTAACATTTTGATTTTTGCAGATGTTTTTAATTTAATTTAATAATTATTGGAATTTTTAATGTGTTTTTATTGTGTATTGAATGCTAGTTATATTTGATTTCGTATATGACCTGCGGAAATACTTACAGTATAAAACACCAATAAAAAACAGATACGTGTTATCACACCGGTACTTTATAGTGTCTCTCACCCTCTTAGTGTATAACATATGTGTTAATATTGATTCATACTTAATCAAGAGTCGCTTCGTGTTTAGTTATACAAACACTAATTGGTAATTTAATATAGAAAAATGTTTGCAAAAAGTAGTGATTCATGCATCGCAGCTGATCGATCACCAATCGTGCCGCGCCGTGGCTGGAAATTGGGAAAGCGCCGACGTGATTCGCGTGGAAAGTTTAGGCGGCAGCGCTGACCAGCCGAATTGATTTTCCGCCCTTCGCGCCCTGACGGCCGATCGGATGGCCTGAAAATTTTATGGGGTTCGTGACGCCACGCCGCCTGCTAAACAAATCAACCGCTCACGAAATAGAACTTTTCGTTTTGTAGAAATAACAAGTTTCATTTTTGCAGCCTCGTGTTTATTTGTTTAGAAAGTGACACCGTTTGTCGTTTTTACCAACAGCTAAAGTGTGCGTTTTATGTATAGAAGATTATTTGGTTGAAGAAGAAACTAGTCAAGACTTTATATAGAACCATATCGCAACCTTACGACAAAAGTAAGACAAGTCAATAATCTAATTTTTGTAGCTTCTGAAACCTCTACAATATTTTATAAGAAGGAAACAGCATGTTGATATTTCTGAAAAAAATACATTTGACTTGTAACTTTATATAGAACTATATCGTAATCTTGCGACAAAAGTAAGACAAATAAAAAAATGTGGCTTAGTTGCTATGCGGTTTATGTGCTTATACCAACTTGGATATTTACCAAATACATATATCTAAGCACTTGGATTTCTACTCCTCTAGTACATCATGTTCTATTTAAATAACTGTTGTTGCGTCTATATTTCTATTTCCATAGTTTGTTATTAAGTAAACTGTTTTTGCTGGGGTTTATTTTAAGTTCTTTGTAGTTATAGAATGTTGAAAGTTTATCTCTTTAATTAGTTGAGTTATACTAACCATTATATATAATAGTGCAGGACCATCTTCAAATGCATAGTAATAACCTCTCACATCCTATAAAGTTGGGTGTGAGAGGTTATTACTATGCATATGAAGATAGTCCTGCACTATTATATATAATGGTTAGTATAACTCAACTAAATGAAGAGATAAATTAAGATCATTAAGATGTTAGCCTCAAAATATTGTAGAATCCACAATTAAGAACCCAAACTAGTGTATTTGAATACCCCGGATAGCCAATACAAACAATTTTGTTATAAATTGTATTGGTACAATAAACAAATGTATGCTATAAATAATTTTAGATTGTAATTACATAAAATAAGTCGGTATAATTCTATACAAAAGTTATATAATTCATTAAGCCGAATTTTAATATCCCTATCTATTGGCAATATTGATTTAATTAACAAGCGTGAAGTGGTTGCTGCTACTAATGGTGCATTTGATGAAGTAATTTCAGTATCGTACCTAATAATCTAAGCTCTACCACAGTACTGAATAGCGACAGACAAGCAGCAGCGGCTGTCGGGCTAGCTGGATGCCGGATTTATCTATCGGAATCGATCTGCTTCCACATAATGCGATCGGTCTATTAGAATAAATATTTAACAGCAGTAGCGGCGGTGATTATCGTCCGGATCTGTTCCCAGAACATTAAGTGAACGTGTCTAATTCTAATTTGCATACATCTAATATCGTTTCGGTTTCAGTACAGGTGGCACGCACAGATTAATGCGTTCGAATGCCGGCAACGCCTTGCGCTCGTCATTAATTGTCGCGGTAGGTATGTAAACGGTTTTCTGTAGGGGCTTGACAAATGCTAGAAAGGCACACACGGTGGATGAATAATTTTGTGGCTACACAATATGTACATTTACTTATTACTTATTTGACTAGCAACCTGTATGTGATATATTCATCACAGTAATGACAGTGATAGTGATCGTTTTTTATGATGAAGCTCTAAAACAACGCACTAATTATATTTTTATTCATATAGTCTAAATTGGCGACTTCTAATCAAAGCATGCTATCACTGAACTAGTATTCAAATCCTGTAATAGCTGTATGGAATTATGCCTTTTCGTCTGTCTATTATTGCTGAATTGTAAATGCCATCAGAAATTGCATACTGTCATACATGCCATGAGAAATCTGCACAGGAATTGTCGACTGGTTTGCTGTTTCGTTAACAAGTCACACGTCTTTTCGTCTGTCTATTATTGTTGAATTTTAAATGCCATCAGAAATTGCATACTGTCATACCTGCCATGAGAAATCTGCACAGGAATTGTCGACTGGTTTGCTGTTTCGCTAACAAGTCACATGTTGGTTGCATAATAGAAACAAATATACATGCCTTTTATTGGGATAAAAGACAGAGAAAAATGCATTTAATTTTAAAAGTCATCATGCATATATACTACGCAAGCCGTCGATTACTATATAATAATAATAAACATGCCGATGTAGTGCAGTTGTTAGCACGCCGAATTAGTCGTTGGGAGACAATTATCGACACTTTAAAAAACTCGAGAACGATTTTCTGAAGTACCGAGTGATAACACTCACATAGATATACACTAAGAACTGCAGAAGGACCCGAAAGTCTTTAGCCAGTTGTAGCAAATACAGTAACTACTACTAATAATAATTTTTTTTTTCCCAAGACAATTTAAAGATATACATAACACAGTAAATAGAACATCATTTTAACTTGGTGAGAAATCAGCGAGGTTTAATATAGAATATATTAGTGTCCTTCGTTTATCACTCTGGGCTGGTACTTGTTTCATGTTCTATTTGCCGCTTCTGATGCGCATAGTTCTACCTCGACCCTTACAACCGGCGACGCACGACCGCAAGGCCTGAGCGATACTGCACGTCACGGGGGCGACTAGCAATGCTAAACGAAAGCGCCTGTTAGTAGTTCTAAAACTATTTGACCCACCGCACACTTTTCAGATAGAAAAGTACACAGTTGAAATCTGCCTGCTTTTACATGACCGTAATCGTACACGTGTTATGCTATGCAACCAGCGGTTAACAATAACAAAGATAGTTGATCACCCACTAGGTGACCGATGGCATTTCAATCACGAATTGGAGAAGCAAATGAGCGGTTAGTGGAATAACGGGAGCCCTTAATATTATATTTGTGTTTGCTACATATTGTATATGATATTATAATCTAGATTTCTATGTAAATAGATTTTGGATTCAATGTAATTTAGAAGCTCATATAACAAGTAAAATATAAGGATTTGCCCACTTGATTAGTGCCTTAGTGGCTAGAGGCGCCATCCATCTCGTACTGAGCATTTGGGGAGCTAGAGTTCAAACCCCGCTATGGGCTAAATTTCGCGAATCAACTTTCACAGTTTTTCAGAGATTTTCTGTGAAGTTATCGTCATGTTAGATTAGGTTAGTAGATACCGTATGATTACACTCCTCTGAGATAGAACTTTTTTATTAGGATTGTGTAAAATAAACGCAATCTACATTTTCTTTAAAGAAGGCGAAAGCCAAGATGAAAACTACATCTACCAGAATGCAAATTTTATTTTCCTAATTTTAGTTTAACAAATGCACAATAGTTTTCGCACCAACAACAAAATTCATAGAACATATCTAAGTGTGAATCCACCTCTTAGCAATCTACATATCTAGATTTCGATCTTATTAGATCTCATCAGTGTAGCTCAGCTAGTGAGAATGAATTCACACAATATCTCGAGTAGTTATAGATTGGCCTTGTGCTGATAACTCAAGCACTCTGTTGGAATATTATTCCCTAGGGAGCACTGCCCGGCGATCCTGATGACACGAGCATTTTGACTGTTATTACCATATGGGTGCATTGCTAATTTACGTGGTGCCGCCAGATGGCGTTTAACATTCTTCCTAGCGGGTTAGTTGTATAAAATTCATACATTTTCAAGGCAGCATCTGACCCTTAAGGGCTCCACTATAGATATTACTTAGAACGCCGTGCATATCTATATAACTATCTACATTGTATAAAATATTGTATATTTGTAGTGGCGTGAAAAAGGTTGATATAGATAGAGTCATGGTGTAACGAGCATGTAATTATAGCTATTACTTATACGGATTAAGTTCAGGGGAGGTATAAGTCACAATATGCGTTCCCAGTGGATTGAAAAACATCGTCAAATGTCAATTTTTGGCAACTGAGTTTGTCGACCTAGCGAAAAGATCAGCGAATTATACCTATAGGCGGCGAAATTTCCTAAAAAATATCATTTACATAACCGGCCCCCATACTACAAATCCCTACAATAATATATAAAGGTGGCTGTGTTGTATTAAAGGTTAAGAACCGCTGCTGCTACAGGTAATCACCCACATTTGTTCAAGTATCTCTTAAGTTGAGGGATGGGTGAAGCGTTACATACGTGTGAAGCCTAACCAGCAGGTACGTCCAGTAAACGTTGATAAGTAACTAGCATGCCGCAGACGGTATTTACGATAGCAACTTGTGCACCTTAAAGTGCACACACACGGCGGGGGCGCTCGGCACTGACACACGAGCTAATAAATGTGTAACATGCATTATTATTTATATTCCCTTGCGTTGTCGTGGTGGTCAGGTGCGAACCTACGGCTGGTTCGCTCGCGCTTGTATCAAATGGCAGCCCGTCAATAAATTAATTCCGTGTGAATCAGGTAGTAAAATAATTTGAGATAAAAGACCACCCACCCACTTTGGCGAACGCACGTCCGACTCTAACACCTTCATCCGATTCCAAAACACTTTCTTACATAAGTTATTATGGGAAAACAAGCGACACGGAGACCGCACACCTAACCAATATTTATAGCGGCACGACAAAAATAGACTTAACTTAAGCCGCGCATAATAACTGGAACACACACACTGACACATATTTAACACGGACGAGAAAAAAAAAGGAGCGCGGATGATGAATCTGGAGCTGACAAATTCCCCCGGCGCTCGCGCGAAGCCTTTGAAAATCTTTCAGTTTGAAAGTTTGCGCAATGTGATTAATATCGGGCATTTTTGTAACGGAAGTCTCGGCGTGTGTAGTGTTGAATGAGAAACCTATGCCCACTAAATATTCGCCCCACGCAGAAAATAAACAACGTTTGGAATTTTTAATATTCCAAAAAGACACGAGGCTTTCCAATTGCGCGCTGTGCGGATCTATAGAGATGTTATCTGACGTTTTCCACGCCCGAAATCGAGCTGCTCGCGTAGGTGGCTTTATCTTTATTAATGGCAATGTCAGCATGCCATAAATAAGCTATTTGTTAAAGATTTAAGTGTTTTGTAATAAATTATGGAAGGGAACAGTTTTAAGATATCTATCAACCCCGTTTCAAGGTTTATTGTGAATTATATAGTGTTTAGAGTTTCAACAATACGATGTATTATAGCAATATTAGTTGAGCTTCATTATAATAAAAGGCAACAAAAACAATCACATGCACATTTAGTTTTAAAGCAGTTCTGTTTTATTTTCTTATTTTTTATTCGATTAATTCAGTACGTGTTTCCATGCATAGAAACCACGAATTTAATAAAACTATATAAATACTTCTATTATATAGTTTTAAAATATGCTATTTTAATATTTAAAAATGCCGATAGTAGATTTCAGAATCTATGTCTTGTTATTTTAACGTTATTTCATATATAATTTCGAGCTTCTTCCTGTCCCAGAAGCCCTCCAGCTGATAGCTGTATAAATATGTAAGTTTATTTCCCTTGTTATAAATGCAGACAGGTGTAAAGTACATTTTGTAACTTTTGATTGCATTTTAATTGTATTGTGCGAAAATCAAATTGTTTTAGTTGAAACATGAACTAAAGCGAAAACTTCTCAGTCTCTACGCCAGTGATTCTTAACCTTTTTTTAAGGCAGGGGGCACTTTTGATCATAAAAAAACTCGCGGGGCACCAAAATGAACTATTCAAAAACATACAGACAGTCATTCACATACAAGGTGATTTCGTTTTCGGGAGTAGCTTAGACAACACATTTTTATTATAAGAGACAATAAACCCGGAGCAGCCCACAGTGATAAACGAAAACAGCTACAAAGATAAGCCAACATTTAATTTCGCGGAGCACTTGCAACAAGCTCACGGAGCACCAGTATTCCGTGAAGCACCGGTTAAGAACTACTGCCACACACTATCTAGTAACAATTAATTGCGGATTAACCATAAACCTATATAATATTACAACTGTAACTATATTTAAATTTCAAACACCTGTGCGCTATGCCTTTTGACACATGATTTGTGCTAAAATTACAACCTGACTGACCATCAAACATTCAACGTTCACTATGCTTTTTTATATCGACTTATAATTGTATAGTTGAATTAATATCGCGAGCATTAGAAAATAATGGAGGTCTTTATCATATATCTGAAGAAAAAAACGCGAAATTACACAGTTGGCGTTCATTGCATTAATTCCGCGCCATAAATTACACACGCCCGCATTGAAAGTATAGGTTTTGAGCGTTCATGTCGTTCTGGGAAATGCTAGCGGAAAGAAAATTGTTAGGAAACAAACGGGCATATTATTTACCATAGATTAATTGCGGATACTTTAGGCGTTCAGTATTTACTATAGCAGGTTATAAATTGTTGAATAAATATACTAAATACTTTTTTAAAATCTTAATCTCTAGTTAATTTATCTCACATATTTATTTGTATTGATTTATTTTATATAAATTTATTGTAAATTGCTTTATAAATGAAGCATTAAGGGCAAAAGTGGACTAATCCTCAAATTGAAAAAAATATCTTTTTTTATGTTAGTACTAATAAAAATAATGATAATAATAATATAAATAACGATTTTTTTAATTTGAGGGTCTACTGTTGTTCTTAATGCCTCAATAATTCAGTATATTGGGGCATTAAGAACAAAAGTTCTTCATTAATCAATAAAGTGTTTAATCTTAATTCCAACGTTTGTGTCTCTCTTATTATTTAGTAGTGGTCGTTACTGTATTTGTTACAATTCGGCAACTGGCTATATTGTATTGATTTTATATTACTTCTATATCATTATATTTTCTTATAAAACATATATAAGGGTGTGCATTGCTAATTGATGTGGTGCCGCCAGATGGCGTTTAACTTTCCTCCTTGTGGGTAAGTTGTAGTATTTTTATTATATTTTTTTATAACTTTTAGAAAAACAGCATTACAGGAACCCAAAACGGGTTAATTCATAAATACATATATAAGTAATAGTGTATGTTATATAAGCGTGAATTCACCTCTTAACAATCTACAAATCTAGATTTCTACACTGATGATATTTTTAGATCTCAACAGTGTAGCTCAGCTAGTCAGGATGGATTCACAGAATCTAAAGTGGTTTATCTACAAAGTAATGCAACTTTCTCTCTATAGAGTAAGTTTAACGCCATCTGACGGCAGCTACAAAATAATTCATTCATATACATACATATATCATCATCAGTATTATCACCATACCCCATATAGTGATAATTCTCGATGATCCTGATGACATGAGTATGTTGAAGGATGACCTTACACGACAATAATACTGTCATTCCTAGTATTGTGAGTATTTGCTTGAAACCTTCAATATTTATCAAGTAATCAACTATCCGGATAAACATCAGTATTCGTTTCATTCCATCATTACTATACCTCACACGATCAGTAATTCTGTCAATATTTTAGAGTAATCAAAATTTTAAACATCATATTGTACAGTAATACTGTCATTATTCTAAAATAGTGACAGAATTATTGACCGTGATTGAATATTGTATTTTCCTCCATGTACTGTACTTAATTCAGGCTACATTGTATTATAGATGTATATATATATATATATATATATATATATATATATATATATATATATATATATATATATATATATATATATGCCTTTATCGTCGCCTAAGCAGCAACACCACACATCTAAAATTCTTTGAGGTTGACAGGATGATAAAATGTTTATTGGAGTAATGATATTTCCCCTAATATAAGCAATAAAATAAAAAATATAACTTGTTGTCAGGGTCAACTAACTCCAATAAGTATTTTATAATCAGTTTTTCTCTCTCCTGTCAACCTCGAAGAAAATTTTAGATGTATGGTGTTGCTGCTTCAACGACGATATGGATGTGTATTATTAATTTTGTTATTACCGCCAGATGGCGTTAAACTACCTTTCTAGAGATAAAGTTTATATACAAAATAATGCATTTTGTATATAAACCATTTGAGATTCTGTGAATTTATCCTCACTAGCTGAGCTACACTGATGAGATCTCATATCAAGATCAAAATTTAGATCTGTAGATCACCAAGAGGTGAATTTACGCTTATATAACATACATTATTACTTAAAGAAAAATGACATTACCTAATAGTGTATGTGTTTTAGAGTGTATATTAAAGACACACAAATTTTCAAACTATCAACCTAGACAAAATCAAAAAACATCCGTTATTAAGTACTATCAGAGTGTCTTCTAAAGCTCTGGAGGGAGTACGAAATGCCTTTCGAACTAATCTCTATGAAGGAAAAATCCGAAGCTGCTCCTCCTGCTGGTAGAAGCTGTGTAACACTAACGCAGGTAGGGACCAAGCTCACCCTGAACGGGACAAATGTGTTCAACACACTACCATGGCTGGGCATCACAGTGGCGCTACCACGAAGGGGAATACCAGAGGACCTAGTACAAGGATACCTAAGCGAACAAGATGTGACATACAAGAGCACCGAAGGGCTGACAAACTTTGAGGTCACGGCGGGGTTTCACAAAGTTCCGCATTGGGACCCCTTCTGTGAAACGTGGCCTACTATTATGTCCACCAAATTGAGCTGCCTGAGGACGTCATCGCATTTTCCGACAACATGGCAATAGTCGTCCGGGTAGAGGACTTAAATTAAATCCTGAAGAAATCCAAAGACGCCGTTAAAGTAATGGTAGACTGGATGGAGGCAACCGAACTAAGCGTTACTGTGGCAAAAACAAAAACTGAGGGCACCCTGCTCTCCATCTGGAGGGCATCCACCAAAATCCAGCTTATGGGACAGGAACTGATAATGGCTAGAAAGATCAAATATCTGGGCACAGTACTGTAAGCCACCCCCGGTCACGCTTCCGAAGTATTGGAAAGCCGCCAAGACGGAAGCAGCCCTATCCAGACTGCTCCCAAATATAGAGGGTCCGAGCGAGGGAAAACGAAGACTGCTAGCGACGGTGTCGCGGGTCCAGCTGCTATAGGCAGCCCCGGCCTGGGCCAACGCTAATCCAAAGGAACCTGGAGAGATCTCCTCTCCATCTCTCAAGCATTGCGGACCAGCATCCTACGCATCACACGCTTACACTGGACCATATCCACGGTTCACAAGATTGAAGAGAGAGCCAGAATATACTACGAAACTAAGAGAGGGACAACCCAGAAAGAGGCAAACGACGATGAGAGCAGAGACACCCTAAACAAATGGCAGAACAGTTTGGAGGAGTCCAGAAATGCAACATTTTAATCGAGAGGTGCCGAGTGCCGAGCATAGGAATATATTTGAAAACTAGATGTGATGGATATTTTGGTTTCTGCTTCTAATTTATTGGCAATTCAATTTCTACATCTAAAAATAACGTGGGAACAGTTAGAAAATCCCAGGCACCCAAATGCCTGTTGAGTCGTGCTATTGATCGTTATTATTATTATATTAATTTAACCGTTTTCCCATCTCGTAGATAATCGAGATCTAAGAGATGCGAAATCGGTTAAATTATGGTAAAATTTCGTATTTGTATGCCGATCGATAACACAACTCAACCTACATTTAGGTGCCTAAGATTTTATAACAACTGTTTCAATGTTATTTTTAGATTTAGAAACTAACCGTCAGATGGTCTGTTTAACATGCTTTTTGAGATATTTGCAAATTAACAACACACACAACATTTTGATTACAAAATTGCATTATGTTAAATCCTTGAAATTACAACTAAATGATGATATAAATTATATTTTGCAATTAGTTAACTTCAAAATCAGGCATTGATTGTTTATTTTGATCAATTAAGAACAACTCTATGCGATGTATAATATTCAATACATATATTTTGTTTTGTTTATACAATCGTAATTAATTGAGTTTTCGAAATTACCAATAAAAGATAATATCACACACATATTTGACATTTATTTATCTTTAATATGAAGCATTGTTGTTTATTTTGGGCAATTAATAACTTTACAATGCGAGAAAATTCAGTACACATAACTTTTCGATAATAACTTAATGCTAAAAATATGGTAATAAATTAAATTCGATAATAACTTTTTGTTGCTAAGAAATAAAAATATACACATTCGCACTTATCTATCTCTAACATGAAGTATAGCCTTTTTATTTTATAACGTCGCAGTGCAGGAAAATTGAAGATTTTGATAATATCTTTATGCTTAAAAATCATAATAAATTGAATTCTTCTTGAAGTACCAATAAATGATAATATAAACTGCTAAAAAAAACCACCGAGCTGAAGCGAATGCAACAATCCACAGCCCTCTATTTCATTTATTTAACGAGACAATTAAAAAAAAGCGTTTTCTATATCTCCATAATTTATGGAGATACGGTGCCAAATAAGCGTTTTGAAAACGAGTTATAGAGATACACTTACAAATTAGGCATAATAGTCATTTTCCTTCAACCATGCAAAATCTATCGGATTTTTCTTAAACTACTTTGGCTACCTGTACAGAATGCACCGAGCTGAAGCGAATGAAACAAACCCCTCTATCTCTTTTGATTCTCGAGATACAGTGCAAAATAGTGTATCGAGATACACATACAAATTAGGGGCAGGTCGTCATTTTCCGTCTACTTCGCAAAATATATAGGGTTTTACTCAACTACTATTACTCCCCGTAAAGGGTAGGTTAGCTGGCACTTATTTATCCTCAACATTTAAGAATTGAAGACACATAACTTGGATACTAACTTCTAATCTTATTAAATTGAATTCTTCATATTACTAATAAATAATGATATACAAATAGTTGATACTTATTTATCTTCAAAATGAAGCATAGTTTCTTTATTTTCGGCAATTAATAACTTCACTATTGAAAAAGACACATATCTTTTCGATAATAACTTTATGCTAAAAAATCATAATAAATTAAATTCTTAACATGATAACTAAATGGTGATATAATTGTGTTTGACATTTATTTAGCTTCATAATGATGTTTATTTATTTTAATCTAAAATGTCAGCATTTTAAACAATACCAATGCATTACAATTAAGATACACATGAATGTACAATATAATTTTAATTTTGCAGGAAAAATTATTTTATATAGATATTATGTGCTAATAAAAAATATAATAATAATATATAAAATATAATTATAATATAATATAATTTTAATTTTGCAGGAAAAATTATTTTAGATAGATATTATGTGCTGATTACAAAAATTACATGTTTTTTTCACGTAGCAGTTCTAGTTTTTGAGATATAAGCTATAATATATAATATACAAAAATTATATCTTAAAAACTAGAACTGCTACGTGAAAAAAAAACAGGTATTTTTCAGCACATAATATCTATCTAAAATAATTTTTCCTGCAAAATTAAAATTATATTATATTATAATTATATACAGGTATTTTTGTAATCAGCACATAATATCTATCTAAAATAATTTTCCTGCTTAATTAAAATTATATTATATTATAATTATATTTGGTTGCCCATTGTAATCTAAAAAGAAATTTTGATTTATCATTATTAGTTTATAGATAATAATAAAACACATTCTACACGTTCTACATTAATTTAGTTAGTTGTAACAAAACGCATAATTTCTACATTATTATACTATATAAACTTTATAAATTAGAATTTAAACAGCACCATTAATCCCCATCACCGATTCAATCAGAGGACCACACGAAATACTAATTACAACCTGCCACGTTCAGGTGCGTCCGGGCCGGATCCCTTTCGGGGTTATCGGCGCCCTCTCTGCTCAAACCACTGAACCCACCGAAAAAAAATAACGTTCAATAATTATTTAAAAGAAAACATTAAGATGTCTGTGAAGACGCGTGCGCTCCTTCATTTGAATATTTATCAGTAAAAGTAGCGATTTCGACGCGCGACAAATTAACCGCGCCTCCTTTTTTAATTTATTTTTTATAACCAGCCGGCCTTAATGGGCCCGCCGAAATTATAACCGTTTCCGCGCCCACCCTCGATACAACAAGCTGTGCTCAAATTAAGTGCGAAATTAAGTCCGGACTAAATGGAGCGAAGTACACGCGTTTTTTGCCTAAATGGTGAGATACAAATTGCTGGAATTAAAAATCAACGGGCAATTTATATGCAGAATGAGGGAGACTGCTAATATGGTTTACATAAAAGTGTCGGTAGAACAATATTTTATGTTACTAATTTAAACTACCTACACATACAGTTGGTTTAAAATAAGAGTTTGGGATAATAAAAAATAATTTATTATACGAAATATTTATGGCAAAACAAGATGTTTATATAAACTTGTATAGTAAATAGTTTCTGCATGAAGAACGAAATCTTATATAATAATAATGTATACGAAATATTTATAATAAAACAACATGTTATAAATTTTATGTATACATTATTATTATATGGGATTTCATTGTTCATGCAGAAATGATTTACTATATATTAGTATACTATGTCGAAAAAACTATGTGTAAATGTAATTCACGCTTAAAGTATAGGTCCTTGCTGCATTGCAAGTCTCCGCCGTTTCAAACTCGCGTGTGCTTAGACCTATATATCTTATACTTTAATATACTATTTATTCATTTTTTCATTAATGTTATTTTAAAGATTTTCTGAAGTAGCAAGTTCTAACACTATCATGGCCATGCACTAATGCACAGTAAAAGGAACCGATAAACAGTTAGAAATTCTAACAAAAACAATAATTACTACAGTTAATTTACAAATATTCCCACAACATTTTCTGGAAGAAATTTTATAAGCCAAGTAATCTAAAATCTATACGATCGAGGGTAGGAGTAAAATCTTTTTACCTAGTAGTTAATTTTCACAATTGACTGTCATGCGAGGACAGCTTACATATGTTTCTGTATTGTTCAATTTCGACTGGAAAATTTCATTAACGGGCAATAATACACATTGACAAGTTTTTTACCCACATATTATGACATTTATATATCGATATGTTAATAAAAATATTAATATGTCGCCGCCATGCCTATATATCATAGTTATGCTTGAAACTTTCCTGAATCAAAAATAAACTCCTTTCAGAAAATTAATATTGCAATCAAAACACTACACTTTATCACGACTTAATAATCACGAATCACGCATTGTTTCCCGAAAATAAACATAAACACAATTAATTCCGCAACATTTACGAGCCTATTACACTCCAACCGGCCATAATTAACTCGCAAGTAAAAGTAGGCACCAATAAAATTCATAATATTATTATTTGCGGGCTTACAAATCGAGCGTAAACGTGGGAAGTCAAGGGTACATAAAATTAATTCCTCCCCACGAATGAAAACGGCATCGATTTATCCGTAGTAAACGCAAAAGGGGGGCAAATAATAAATGAACCGGAATTATTTACGGGCCCACACATACGGTTACTACAGTCATTGATATTTACACTATTTATAAGGTTAATTCATTCTCGATGGAGTTTTGTGCTTTGAGATTTCTGAATCGAGATATGATATAATTGGAATCTACTGTGTACGCATTGTGGGCGTTGCAATGTTCGCACCAAGATCAAAAGGCGGGTAATGGGAAATGTGCATGACCCATAAAGGCTTGCTGATGAATTGTTACTAGTAGGCTTTTGTGTTAAATTGACTTGTGAAGGTTTAGGGTTAGCTCTTAGAACTGCTTTGTCGTCCTTAGTTTTTTACACTAATAAATAATAATTCTTTGTATTGAAAAAGATTAGTGGTGGTATATTATATATGGTATTGTAAATTGTTTGTTTTGTACGTGTCTTTGCATCATTTAAATTTTATAATTAGCAGTATGATTCTTAGATTCTTATATTATTTATGCTGGACGCTTTATACGTTATATATTGTATATAAGTTTTAAAACCCCTATCACTTTGTTTGTATAACACAGAATATTTATTTATAACTATAGTTACAGCAACTCATTGTTAAAATTATAGTAAAATAGAAGATACTTTTTAACTAGTATATACTACAAAAATTGCTTTCCAAAATTGATCTGAGAATAGGTGAGTACATTAGGTCAATTTTAATGATTCCGGATACGCTGGTGGTTTTTGTTTCTCCAGGGATTCTAGTTCCGTCGTGAATTGCCGACAGTACTGTTCTGATTAGCAAGCAAGTATTGTTCTTCTTGATTGAGGCAAAATACCCGAAGATATTGGTTTAACCCAAATTTACTCTAAGCTTAAAAATAAAAAGTTGAGTTGCCTAAATTATAGTCATAAATAAATATTTTGTAACACTGATGACATATATTAAGTACATTATCTAGATCTGTAGATTACTAAGAGGTGAATGAATTGATGTTTATATTATAACATTAAAAAAACTTCTATCTTTATAGCCAGCGGGCTTTTCCGCTGGTAAAAGGAGACGTTCAGAGTGACAATCCTCTTAACGTCTCCCTATAGTAACTCAGAGGAGTTTAACATATATAAGGGTGACTCCACCTCTTAGCAATCTACATATCTAAATTTCGATCTTATTAGATCTCATCAGTGTACAAAAATTATACAACTAACCCCCTAGGCGGAAAGTTAGACGTCATCTGGCGGCACCACATTAATGCACACCCATATAGTAATAACTGTCAACATACTCATGCCATCAGACCTCGATACGATTGGCATTGTGCTGATATCTCAAGCACTCTGTTGGAATATTATTCCATAGAGGGCACTACCCGGTGATCCTGATGGCATAAGCATATTGACGGTGTGCATTGCTAATTGATGTGTTGCCGCCAGATGGCGTTTAACTTTCCTCCTAGGGGATGGTTGTATAATTTTTGTACACTGATGAGATCTAATAAGATCGAAATTTAGATATGTAGATTGCTAAGAGGTGGAGTCACCCTTATATATGTTAAACTCCTTTGAGTTTAATCACCCGGTATTTACCTCAACACAGAAAGCCTCTGAAAAGTGAACTTTCGCCCACAATGGGAGTTGATCTTGTTTTCTGTGAAGTTAAATACCGGGTGATTAACACCTCTGAGCTTCGCTCTTGACTGGCTGATAGTCTTATATGGATAGAAGCTTTTTTTTGCAAAAAAGTGCAATTATATTATTTCCACTCTATTAAAACTGAAAACAGTAATAATAACAATAAATCCAACAATATTTATGACAATAATAATCACTATTAGAATCCACTCAATAATTATTACCTCCAGCATACCATAGATCATAATTAACTAATTAATAAATTGTTAATAAATCTAGAAGCAATTATTTAAGGCGTGATTTACAGCCTTAAATTTTCACGAAATAAATATTCAGGTTGCGCCACGTGATTTAATAAAGCGGCGGAGAGATTATTACAATAATAAGTTAGGCGTGCTGTAACTAATATAAAATGCCACTTCTGCTTTTGTGTAAACGACACCGGCGCTGTTTCAATGTTATTGTGAAACGGCTTGATGAGCCGTAATTGAAAAAGTCACCGGCCGGTAATAAATTATGAAGTGAAAGCAATGGTTAATAGGAAAGCACTTTTCGATGTGATACATTCTTTGGACACAATTTCATTGTAACTTAACACACTTAACCCACGTATATTACAAAGAAATATTCTTAGATTAATGAGTTCACAGATAAGACTGTGTTATAAATAATAAATGTAAATAACGAAATCATGTAACAACTGAAAGAAACGGTATTTACGCGTAAAAGTGAAGTCAATGTTTTGTAGCCGACAGATCTGTCATTTATGATTTTGTGCAGACATTACCAAAGAGTCGTGGGTCCGAATTCTGATCGAGGATGGTGCCTTTATATATTTGTAAACTCTTTTAAACTAACTTGTGGTATGAACATCCGGTTTTTCTAATGTATCTCAACTAGCCAAGATCTTATTAATAAGACTTATACGCGTTGCATCAAACATAAATCGGGTCTTATTTCTTTGGTAGTCATATTGAATGCTTACTGTTTTATTGGCTGTCGAAAACGTTGCACATGTTTTTGTGTTATTTTACTTGGGGAAAAGTGGAAGATAGAATTTGCATTAAATGTTGCTTTAAGACTGGAATAAATTGTAGCATTGTATTGAAAATATTGAAAATTGTTATTGGCGAGTCTTCTATTTATAAAAGAAACGTTTGCAAGTAGGACAATCGTTTTCAAGAGTTGAGTAAAGACTTTGAAGATGCCGAGCGTCCTGGATACCGCAGCACATCAACAACTGATATCAACGTCTCAAAAGTGACAAAAACTATTCAATAAGGAGTACTACCTGATAGTTTGGGTGAAGCAATCTGTACAAATCCCAGATTTGTGGCGAAACAACTCATGGGAATTGCACTACGAGAATGCACCTGCTCACACTTCACTGGTTGTTCGTGGATTTTTGGTCTAAAACAACAGCGGAAAGAAACCTTGAAAAGGCGACGTTTTACCAACGGTGAAGAGATAAGGATAGAATCGCTGAAGGAGCTATAACAAAAATTACGTTCCGGAAGTTCTTCGGAAGAAGCACGTGCACAAGTATATAGTAGATTTGCTATGAGGGTACGGGGGCATGTACATTCGGCTTACATCCACATCAGCTAATAATCCAACTGTATCCACATACATTAATACAGCTAAAACCGCCTATGTTGTGGATGGTTGTTTGATATATGTGTATTAATGTGGATGTATGTGGATGCATGTGGATTATTGGTTGATGTAGGTGGATGTAAGTGGATTATTGGCTGATGTGGATGTATATGGATGCAAGTGGATACGTGACTGGGTGCACAGTGTTTCACTAGGCCCATTTAAAAATACATGCGCTTTTGCGCCCGTACCCGCATAGCATATCTACTGTATATTATATCTGATAGAGACTATATATGTGTGAATCCACATCTTAGCATTCTACATATCTAGATTTCGATCTTATTAGATCTCGTCAGTGTAGCTCAGCTAGTGAGGATGAATTCACACAATATCTCGAGTGGTTATGTACAAAAATGTTACAACTAACCCCCTAGGAGGAAAGTTAAACGCCAGCTGGCGGCACCACATCAAATAACAACGCTCAGCCATATGGTAATGACCGTCAACGTGCTCATGCCATCAGGAGCACCGGAAAGTGCCCTCTATGGAATAATATTCCAACAGAGTGCTTGAGATATCAGCACAAAGCCAATTTTGTAAAACATATGTGTGAATGTGTGAATTCATCCTCACTAGCTGAGCTACACTGATGAGATCTAATAAGATCGAAATCTAGATATGTAGATTGCTAATAGGTGGATTCACACTTATATATGTTTTACTTTCCTTTCTAGGTTTGAAAATACAATACCTCATACAAATAGCAACCGCAAATACTAACTATACACTATAAATCTAGAAGATCAGAATAATACTGTTGCAAAACGGGGATGAAGAGACAGCTGAAGAGCAAAAGTTTTAGACGGGAGTTACCCAGCAATACTGATGAAAACAAATAGGCCAGATATTGTACTTATGGGGAAAGTATCAAAAAAAAGCTCTTAAAATAGATATAGGTTGCCCATTCTCCCAAACCATAGCTAGTACTAATTCGGAAAAAAATACCAAACATAAACATTTGGCACACCTGGGGAATGGACCAAGTAAAATATATACCGATAATTATATTCGCAACCAGTGTAGTATCAATGCATGCATTTTCATATTTATAAATACACATTTACATTGGTACCGAATTTTAAGTTGGCGACACTGGTTATTTCCCGCACTAGTGCGGGAAGTAGTATTTTCCGAACACAAATCATTGCGGGAAATTACTTGTCTTAAGACATGAGTATTAAAAATAATATACATAATTTATAACACCTATAGTAGGTAACAAATAATCATAATTTTATAAAATTTCAAATTTCACAAACAGAAAATATATAATACATTCTAATAAATCTTCCAAAACCAAACCGTCGGATAGGCAGTCCACGAACTTGTAGGAAGAACACAACCATTACAACAGATTTTTTTCCTATGTAATTAGAATATATTTTTAATTTAAATTTGTACATATTTCAATAAATAATCTACTAGTAGGAATAATTTAGTTTAGGTAATTATAGAATTTAAAATAGAAGCCAGGACTTTCTTTATTTGTGTTATAATCCGCCCCAGTTACTTTAATATAGACTAAACTTATCAAATAAACAAACAATTCAATCTTAATACCCTTTAGTGAATACTGCAAAATTATCCATATCAAATCAAATCAATATAATAAAATACATAATAACTCCACAGTGCGTATTGCTTATTAAATTCAATGCACTAAAGATAGTGTTTTATTATTTCTCTATAGGGATAACCGCTACCGTATTATATTTTACTTATAATTTAAGTACCCATATACTGCTTGAAAAATCTATATTGTAATAAATCATGCTGTATATCCAACAGGCTCATAAATGTTACCTATAGTTTTAACGGTCGCATTAAATGTTAGACACAGGTAGGCAAAGTGTAGGCACTACATGCCAATTAGAAATATCAAATAGATCTAATACACCTAGAACCCGCGACGCTTTTTTCAGTAAGTCGCACATTTAAATCAATAAATAAATATTAATCATATAATTTACTTTAGGCTTTATGTTTTTTCACGACGCCAATATGATTTATGCGATCGATCGAGGGATTACAAAACAAATTTTGAAAATTAATAGTAGGTAAGAGTAATTTATATGGCCATTTTTGAATACAATATGAGAGGATTTTTTTAATAAACGCAATTTGAATTTCAAACATTTACGTCCACTTTCTCCAACAATCTTTACCGTCTTAATAATTTCGTGGCGATAGCACGTAATATGGGGAAAAAGAAACAAAAAAAACAACACATTTCCGATATATGTATTAAAGATTTAAAATTGTATTATTTAATATAAATGATATGATAAGTACATATAAAATAGGAGTTGGGCCGAAAGATTTCGTGTCGATAGCCTGTAAAATGAGGAAAAATCAACACATTTGCGAAAAATGTATCGTTATTATATTTATTATCCTTGAAAAATAATTATTTATATCTTATTTCATTCAAATTTTCTTATTTTACTTCAAGATAAACCCAACTTTACTTATTACTCGAACTAAAAAAATAAAGGTAGAAAAGCCTCACGGCTGATAGCCCTATAAAGATAGGTGTTTTTTGTTTCAGTGCCTACAACAATTTATCACGCCTATCCTTTTCTATGTGGTTGTATAATTTTGTTCGTTTGTATAGCTATGTTGAGCTTTGAAATTTATTTTGTAATAATTGATTACCATAATTCGCAATTATAGACGCTAGAAGTTACAACTATATAGCAGTAACACAATTGTATGTGGTATAAGCTCGAATTATGGTCATTCATACCAAATAGGATTCAGAACCAACATCAAAGTGTTTTTACTTATTTGCATAGTGTACGTCAATACGCCATAAGAAAACATATATGCGATTCTATTCATAATTTATTCAATTTTAGTTACTGTTAGATAAAAGTAGTAAATATTCACCTTAAAAGTTCAATAAACTTACACAATTTGTGCAGTAAAATATAATAGCTATTGATAGAAAAAAACTGCATCTTAAATAATAATAATCTTCGTCCAGACTCAATATTTTAAGAATCTAAATAGTTATAAAATAAATGGTTAGGCTTCTTTTACCCATAGTTTAAATTAATATAAAAGTATAAAAAATAAGAATATGGTTTATTAAATAAAATACCCAAGTTTGCGATTTACTTGTTTAGCCCCTTTAAGCAAAATCCGGGAATTCCAGGATGTGCAACACAAGAGCTCCACCTTAAGTTACAGCATTACGCCAGTTTAATATTACAACACATATATTTCTAATAAGTAAATAAATAGATAATAAGTTTATTTTTACTGAGTGTACATAAACATACTTTGATGTATATAGAGCTATTTATACTGTGCATTCATAAATGTTTTTGGTGTAAATGAACCGCGCTAATGTTGTTTCTAATTCTTCTTCATCCAATTTCCTCTTTACATAGGAGTCATGATCATTGGTTTAATAAAGTGGCTATCCTGGCACTTTCCAGGATAAAATTGAACCTGCTTACAAATGATACATTCAGCCATAATCGCGCAAAGTGGTTTATTTTATTTTAAATCGAACGTGAATCTCGTGAAATGATGGCGTTTTAGATCAATATAATACTACGTATTTTCGATTAAGATTAAATAATCAAGATCAGGTATGTGAGCACATTCTTATCAAAATTATGAGCAACAATTTACTCTAATATTTATTATTAATAAGCATATTCTTGTAAAAAATATAAACAATTATTTATTCCAAGTAAATTCCCGAATTAGCAATCACCAAACAACACCAACATGAAGTGTTGTTGGTGGTGAATTCGGGAATTTAAAACAATAAAAAATATAAACAATTATTTATTCCAAGTAAATTCCCGAATTCGCAATCACCAAACAACCAACACCAACATGAAGTGTAGTTGGTGGTGAATTCGGGAATTTACTTAGAACTGTTTGAATAAATAATTGCTTATAATTTTGACAATAACTACTTTTTGATATTCTTTTATAAATACAGTGCGTTCATAAATGTCGTTTTTGCAATTCATCAAGATCAGGTAAATGAGCATTTATGAATTGAAAAACGACATTTATGAACGCACAGTACTTATAAAAGAATATCAAAAAGTAGAGAATCATTGAGCGAAACTCTCAAAATTAATCAAGGAACACTATACATTTAGCTTCATTTACTCAAATAAAATAAGAAATCAATATAATATCGGAGGGCTATTTTCTATTATATTGTTTATTATGACAAAATAATTAATAATAACTAAATAATAAGTACCTACTCTGATTTAATCAGAGTCATATTTTTTATTTATGTCATCACAAACCAACCTTATAAATACTATAGTTGGATGTAGGAGGTAGTTGTAATCATTTAAATAATACCTATTAGAAACGCGTACCCGTAGGGTTAGTGGTGAAATATAGATAACCCGCAATCCCCTTATTAATATATTTCAAAATCATTAATAACGTAATGGTAGGTACCTACTTTTATTTTTTCTGAGCATAAACAGTCCAAAATAACGAGTTTTAGTATTTTATAGTTCAAGTAAAGTAGTAGTAGTTACTGCATTGATTACAAATCTGTAACAGGCTATCGAGCTTCGGGTCATTCTGCCGTGTTTTAGTGTATGTGTATGTGAGTGATAAGACTTACTATTTCAAAAAATCGTCCTTGAGTTTTCTAAAATGTCAGTGAATGTAAATGGTACCAACTACCAGGGCAGGGATTGGAACCCGGGCCGCCCGTTCGTAAAGCAGGGGTGCTAACTGCACTATATGGTCCTGTGTTGACCAATATTAAGTCTGATTTTCAATTGTTGCGGCTTATATTCTCATATTTTGTAGATTCTAATATATTACCATTAAAAGTTGTTAAATGTATGCAACTTTATTACCTATTTTTGTCAACCCTCTAGTGGAACAGTCTTGCTACACACGTCGGTCTATGTAGACACAAAAATATTATCTCAACGTAAGTGATTAGTTTTAGTACTTTTATTTTATGCCAAAGGTAAACGCTGTTTTCCCTAGGCTTCTCCATTATAACTGTAGTAGATATGGAAGAGATATCTACCACAGTTATAATAGAGAAACCAAGGGAGCGTTTATCTCTGGCATAAAATAAAAGTACTAACACAATATGAAATACAAATAAATGTGTTTTTTAATATTATAATTTGTAAATTAAATCAAAGTGCATGTCAGCATTTTTTTTCTTCAAAACATAACACGTAGTAATTTGATTGTATTTATATTATCCTGCATCTGTATGATATAGCTACGGTGACCATATGTCCTTTATTTAAGAGGACAGGACTTTATTTACAGTTAAAAGTAAGCACACTAGAAGTGTGTATTTCCGTCAAATACGACTTTTAAATGAACTGTATAGAATTTTATGACATTTTGAACCTAGGCTATGCATTTTTGTATGTTACTATTTTCGTAATAAATGTTATAAACTTTATAAAATTTTATAAGGTATTTTTTTAAATTTTCATCAAATCAGTCCTTTATTTTACCAAAATAACTATGGTCGTCGTAGATGTAGCCTATATTATAATAAAAATCTAAACAAATCTTGAGTGAATTTGTTACAAATTTACCTATAAAAAGCTTCAGTTTCGAAATTGAGATAAAAATTGAAATTAGAGTTTGGTGTCGGCTCAATATCTCTGTTTTAATCGGATACTAAAAATAATCGTTATTTTCACTAATTTTTACTGTCTTATTTTTAGCTTCATATCAGCATAAGCCAACCTTCTTATTTTTTATTTCATGTCAGCATAAGCCACCATTTAATGTTTACTTTGGCTCAATATCTACTTATCAGTATAGTTCTAGTCATTTGGAGAAGTAGTAATAGCCCGTAACAATTTGGATCCACTCTCAATATTAGTATTAATTCATTACAACTATTTTATAATTAGATATAAACGCTCACACCTTTTAATTCTGTATCTCAATATATCGTAGCCAACAACTACAAATTACTAAATTAAATGTGGGTTCACGATAAAATAAAATAAGATCGTGGATATGAAAAAAGCCATCAAACCATAACAATTTTGTAAATAAAGATTTAATGTGGCTAGTGAATATTATTTTATCATACGCATCATAATAACTAAATTAGATTTTGTTTATTTTTAAGTTTATTACATACTGTGTAGAGGATTGTTAATGCCAATAAAGGTTTATTATATAACTAAATTAGATTTTTTTAAAGAAATAGTCTTGTTTTAAAGAAATCACAAAGAATAATACATTCCTATTTTTAAATCATTCTCAGTTATTACAGGTATAGTATTTCTGTTGTTAAAAATCAAGATAGTTTGATATTTTTAACAAACAAAAAATGCCATGTGGATATTCCTATTTTGTAAGCAAAATAATCCTTATTTCTAGAGATTTTACGTCTCTTATTCCTGATTTTATTTATTTTTGTATTTATGTAAACGTAATTTAAGTTGTGAAGTGAAGTTAAGTTGTATTTAATCCAACACTATAATATATGCCAATTTCCTTATAAATGACTATTCATTATTAATTGTAATTTACCTGAATCGAATGTAGCTATATTCTTGAAAACAATTACACAGATAAATTGTAATCTCAAAAATAATAAATAATAATTTTGTACAAAATTCGTAAACACCGTGATATTTATTTTTGAAAATCTGAAAATCGCAGTTTGTACACATGGACTTTTCCCCGGCCGATTTCTACCAAAAACTAGCCAAAATAGATTTACAGGATATAATAGCCACATACAATATTTACTTTAAAAAAATTACGAGTAGATTTTTTAAATTTCGCCAAAATTTACCACACCGGCGGCTGGACAGAAATTTTCAAGTGTAGTTTTTTCAAAAAACATGTCGGAAAAATTTATTAACCCGTCAGCTAGACAGATATTTTCCAGAGATGATTTTAAAATAATCAGGAAACCTAATAAAAAGGATTTGCGCAAAGTCCAAATTTACGTTATCCTTATTTACTGTATGATAAAGTAAAAAATTACATGTATTACAAATCAAGAATTACTTTTATTTTGTAGTATTATATTTTTTGACAGAATAAAGAATTCATTTTAGGTTTTTTTAAATAAAGATATAATATTTGAGAGGTACTTATATATTTCATTATATTATTTAATCTCACAAAATAAGTAACAAGTAGCAAATTCACATACACATACACTAACGCACGGCAGAGGCACCCGAAGGTCGATAGCCAGTTGCAGAATTGTAACAAGTAACTACTACTACTAAATAATAAAAACAAAATTGTATATGGGTATTCTTATTTTCTAATCAAAAAAATCCTTATTTCTACAGATTTCACGTGAATTATTTCTTATTTTATTTCTTTATTTATTTGAGCATAAAGTCAATTTAAACCAATATATAATATATCTATATAACTAATAATTAATTGTAAATTTACCTGAACTAGGTCTGTCGCTATACCGCGTGCAGTAAACCCACGCAGGCCACAGCATAGGCTGGCTATTCCCCGACGACGTCGACTCCTTGCCGCTCTTCTCCTGTTCCGCCTTGCTGAGATCGACGGGTCCGTTGGCGGTGGTCGCCGTCGATGCCGCCGTCGCGGCTACGGGCTCCTGGTCGAAACTCCGCCGCGCCACCTCCGGCACCACCTTCTTCGGTTTCGACTTGCGAATATTAATAGGATCGGTAATTCGTCGCCCGAAGTCCGCTTTGAGGATGTTATCGATAGAAAACTTCAGGTTTCCATTCGTGGGCTCGTTGTTGTTTTCGCCTTTGGAACCGTTTTGCCGGAAGTAGAAGTGTTTAGGGCTTTGCGGCGAGTCGGGGCCGGATGTGTAGGCTTTTTGGCTACCCGGACTAAGCGGGGATGCGACGCCGGATCGGAAATTGTGCTGGCTGTACGACTCAGGTGATGTGGGGTTGGATTTTTCGGCGCCTCTGTATAGGAAGCAGGGTGATTCCGGCAACGATTTCGTGCTGGCCGGACTCAGTCGGTGACTATTTGGACTAGATGGGTCGGATTTTATGAGCCCACTATTGGGGTCTAGTGTGCTGTTGGTGATTTTTGAAATTGCGTTCAGGTGGCTTTCGATATTTTTGAATGATAAGTCCTCTTGGTGCACAACAGGATTCTCGTTGCCGACGGAGAGCACCGTGTCGTCGCTACAACAACTAGCATTGTCAATATTTGGGGATTCTCGTCCGAAATCATTCGAATCCATCGACACCGAGCCGTCAGTGCTCAGATTTCGTCCGAAATGATGGCTGGGTGATACCAAGTTGCTCGTTAGCGCTGCCATAGCTAATATCCGCGAGTTAATAACGCACGCATATGCACAATATTTAATTTAACATAACCGGTGTCCTTTTATATGTACAATATACCGAACAAATCACAGCACCATAACAACGAGCGATTTTAATTAACCCACTATGAAAAGGGGAGCGCCCAGTTCGATCTAACCACGGCGAGATACTAGGTTACTCTGATCGCGAGTAAAGGCATTTGGGCGGAGCTTTTAATCGTGGGGCGGCACTCGTCCTACAGCCGTCACCCCCAAACGCGAATCACGGGCGGCAATTGGAACGTTCCGGTCGGTTTTGACATGTTTTATGGGTTATTTATGATCGGATACCGCAAAGTGGGGAGGGCTGAGCGAGGAGTGGGGACTGCTCGCTCGCTATGTTATGGTGCTTCATAATCCTCTAAAATATATTGTTATTTATCGTTTTGATTAACCCGATTGTGGATTTTTTCAAACTGATGTCTTGTTTTGTGCCGCGAAGTAAATGCTCCGCGAAATAGGAGTGTCTCGGTGTATATCCAAAATCAGTGGCAATTCGATTTTAAACTGGTGTTACTTGTTAACAGGCCGTTTGTTGTGTTGCGCAGGAGTCAACAACTTCTAGTGTACGCTGCGAACTCGTATTACCTACCAGCCGTTTGCGGCATATGATTTGTTCGTAGATCTGCACCAACTCAATAACCGTTTATAAAACAAGTTGTCAAAACAATTATAATTCATTATTTTTTAGTATGATACTCATTATTCATTAATTTTAGTATGATTTTTTTCATATAAAAATTCAGAATCTTTACTTTCATAATTATCTAAGGAATTTTTTATTAAAATATAACTTTCCATCATTATAGGGCTATCTGCCGGTAAAGGAACAATCCCAGAGGAGTTTATTCACCCGATATTTACCTTAACTTCACTGAAATCCTCTGGAAAACTATGATAGCTTATTCGCATAAATTCGCCCTGATGCGATTTGAACTCTCCAGTGCTCCAGGATTGCACTTCTAATCACTAGGCCACTGAGCGGGGTGTTTTATATTGTATCATTTTATCCTTTATAAAACTTCTATCTTTATAGAGCTAACGGCCGTGAGGTTTTTCCGCCGTTCAAGGGAGAAGTTCAGAGTAGTTTAATCGCCCGGTATCACAGTTTTTCAGAGGTTTTCTATAAAGTTAAGGTAAGTATCGGGTGATTTAACTCCTCTGAGCTACTCCCTTGATCGGAGGAAAAGCCTCGCGGCTGATAGAAGTTTTTTGTATCCTAACGTCAAATGGTACCTACTACCCGGGCCAGGGTTCGAATCCGGGCGGCCCATTCGTTAAGCGACGGTGCCAACCATTGCACTACATCGTCGTGATACTTAACAATTTTCCACAATTTTCGTAAAAAAAAACTATAAAATCAAATATCTAACACGCCAATTTAGGACCCCCGCTTATAAAGCGGTTGGCCCGGATTCGAATCGCAGTCCGAGTAGTGGGTACCATTTATCGTTGGAATAAAACAAATTAACGACTGGTTAGAAAACTCGGGAGCGATTTTAGTAAATCGCAAGCAATTTCATTTCAATAATATTATTTTGGAGCCAATATCGACCATTTTAATATCTCCAGATATTATTGAAAATGTTAACGAATTTGTTCTTCGATTAGCTCATTTTCAGACTGTAAATTGTGCATAGTTTGAGCATTTACTTTAACTACTTATTGTTTAATTAAATATTATTTCGCGTTTTTTGTTTGGTTCACTCTGACATTTGAAATGATTTTTCTCGGCAAATTTCTTATGTGACCTATATCATAATATAAATCGCTGCTCGCACAAAAATTCTCCCTTTCAGAATGCGCAATAAAAAAATCGGGTTGTCTTTTGAAAAATATGCCGATGACGTCAATGCTCATTCAAAAATGTTCATTAAAAATTGGCTATTTAAAATTAAAAATCGTAGTGCCTGAGACATTTTTGAAATAATCATAAATAAAGGATTTATCGAATTTAGTCTATACGTTTGGAACACTCTGTATACACAGGATAGAAAACGGTATAAAAAAAGACTAAAATGAGGGAGAGCACCATCCTGTTGAATCAAATCATATTAAATAGATCACCAGGATATAAAACATGTGTAGCAGGACTTATACGGTTCGCTAAAAATTGGAGGTACCCTTGTGAATTCAAATTTCCCTGTCTCAAAGCATGTCTATAACTTTAACTGCTCCGAAGTTAACTAGATAAAAATCATTTTATTGCACGGCACTACTACTAATTTTGATTAAAAAACATCAAACGTCACTGTCAAGGTTCATTGGAAGAGCAGTCATATGCATTGCATATACTAGACTGGAACTGCGCCTTATTTCCCATATATCTATTTTCTATTATTCTATTTTCAATTATTCTATTTTCTATTATTCTATTTTCTATTATTCTTTTATTTTTGTTGTTCCTGTAAACATGTGTTAATATAATTTTTATATGTATAGAATTATGTAATTCAAGGGAAATAAAAGTCTTTATTATTATTATTATTATTATTTGTTCGCTCGGTCATTCATACAACATTTGCATTTTGCGCTTGTACATGTATACAATTCCTAATCCGAAAAGTCTTCTATTTTTTATCTGATAGAGGAAAATAATTGAAATTTTTATTTATTAATGTACATTACATTTGAGAATTTATATTTTTAAATTTACAAATATAAGATAGAATAATAAAGTAAAAATTTCAATTATTTTCCTCCATCATTTAAAAAATTAGAAGGCTTTTCAGGTAGCGAAAGGTGACATAATTTCTTAGGTACGTAATCCTTCATACCGTGTATATATACAACCCAAAAGGGATAAACAGTAGGTATTATAGTTCCTGCTTGGCCCTTTTCAGATTGAGAAGGACAGGGCCGGTCCTAGCGGGCGTGCAAGGGTGAGCCGCACGCGGGCGGCCAAAGTTAGGGGTGGCCAAATTCAACCCAGGGCTTGACCTATCGAAGAAGTTCTAAACATAAAATTTAAAGTCCAATGAGATATCTTTATTATCTTGAAAGATATGGCATGTAAAAGTTGAAATTTGTATTTTCACACATTCCTGCAAAAATACCTATTCGTCATGATGCAATTTTAAGATTTTTTGTGTTATTCTTATCTAAAATTGTATGAAAAATTCAATTATAAAGACTCCAATGAAATATTTTCATTGTCTTCAAAGATATGGCTTGTGAAATTTGAAATATGTTTTATCACACATTCCTGCAAAAATACCTATTCATCATGATACAATTTTGAGATTTTTGTGTGTTATTCTTATCTAGAAATGTATGAAAATCTCAATCATAAAAACTCCAATGAGGTATCTTCATTATCTTCAAAGATATGGCTTGGAAAAGTTAAAATTAGTATCATCACACATTCCTGCAAAAATACTTTCTTATTCATCATAATGCAATTTTAAGATTTTTGTGTATTATTCTTATCTATAAATGTATAAAAAACTAAATTATAATATAGAATAAATATAGATATTTATTATCTTCAAAGATATGGCTTGCAATAGTTAAAATTTGTATTATCACACATTCCTGCAAAAACACCTATTCATTATGACGTCATTTTAAGATTTTTTGTATTATTCTTATCTAAAAATGTATGAAAAACTCAATTATAAAGACTCCAATGAGATATCTTTATTATCTTCAAATATATGGCTTGCAATAGTTAAAATTTGTATTATCACACATTCCCCAAAAACACATATTCATCATGACGTAATTTTAAGATTTTTTGTATTATTCTTATCTAAAAATGTATGAAAAACTCAATTATAAAGACTCCAATGAGTTATCTTCATTATCTTCAAAGATATGGCTTGTAAAAATTGAAATTTGTATTATCACATATTCCTACACAAATACCTATTCATTTTCAATTTTCTGTTTTATTTTATGTTATTCTTGTTTGAATATGTATGAAAAACTCAATTATAAAGACCCCAATGAGATATCTTTATTATCTTCAAAGATATGGCTTCATTTCAAATATTCCTCATTTCGCAGTTTTTATTTATTACACTAGTCAAGAAATGTATTCAGAACTCAATTTTAAAAACCTTAGTGATATATCTTCATGGTCTTCAAAGATATGGAATATTGAATTTCAAATTTATATTATCAGTCTTTTCAGCTAAGGAAAACAGTTTAATGATCATTATGCATTATGTGAAATTAGGATTTTTTTGGTACACTGGTCCAAAGATATATTAGGAACTCAATTTTAAAAACTCAAATGAGATATCTTCATTATCTTCAATGATATGGCTTGTAAAAGTTGAAGTTTCTATTATCACACACTCCTCCTAATAATAGGATTCATCATGATGCAATTTTAGATTTTTTTTTGTTATACTTGTCCAGAAATGTATGAAGATCTAAAACACAAAGATCTTCTTATTTTCAAATAAATGGCTTTATAATTTGAAATTTGTTTATCGGTCTGGCAAGGAAAACTTATTCTAATTATATGTAATTTTAGAATATGCTTTTTGTTACAGTTGTTCAAAAATGTATTATGAACTCAATTTCAAAATCGCTAATGAGATATCTTCATTACCTTCAAAGATATGACTTCTATAAGTTGAAATTTGTATTGTCACATATTCCTGCATAAATACCTATTCATCGTGATGCAATTTTAATTTTATTTGTGTAATTCATGTCCAAAAATGTATGAAGAACTCAAATTATAAGCCTCGTGTTATAAAAGATCCTACTCAGTATTTTCACAGATTAGCGTTTATAAATGATTTATTAATTTCTCCACATATAGGGTCATATGTGGAGAAATTAATAAATCATTTATATCCTAATATCCTATATAATGGTAATTATCAATTTTTAAGTATAGCATGTACAGCCAAATGCACGCGGGGACTACCTAGGACCGGCCCTGGAGAAGGAGAAAGAATGGTCACTTGCATATGAAGATGGCGTGGTATATATGGCAAGAACGAATGGCGAAATGATTGTTAGGTTAGAGATTCCTTGATAAAAGAAAACTATGAGTAAATGTAGAAAAAAAAAACGAAATTGATGGCATGTAGGAAAGAAGGAAGGACAAGAAGTGTACAGCTCGAATTGAAGATGAGGGTGAAGGGGTTCAAGTATATCGGCTTCGTGTGCAAAAACAAACATATAGCCTACTGTAGTAGAAAGGCGTCTGTAGCGGCTCAAAGAATGTGGCAAAAGTTCTTCCTGAACCTCGTTTTGGGAACCGAGGTTCAGAAAGAACTTCAAAGTGAAAATGTTGATATGGAAGACGTGTGTATTGAATATACTTTTATATGGGTCAGAGGTTTGGGCATTAAGGATAGAAGAAAAATAGAGAGAGTGCAACAACAAAATCTAATAAAAATATAATAGTATAATATAATAGTGCTACAAGAGGTAGGGGAAGATAGGGTAAGAGTGGAAGCAGTTAAAAAGTTATTCAATTTTTTTTAAAAATGGTGTATGATGGTATAGGTGGAAATATTTTGAGAGAAGTATTAAGACAGGGTAGCGAAAGTAAGTGAGAATGGTATAAGAGACTAAGGCACGGTTGTATAAAGCAGATAACTCTCAAGTTAATTTGACATCCGTGATGCTAGCCTCACTTTTGACAACTTTGACACATAATACGACGTTGCCATATATAAACAGAGGTACATGACGGTATGAAATGAAAAGTTAAAAACAATGTATGCAACTTCTAACAATATGATCACGGATTATAGTTATTATATATGGTATTATGGTTATAGCCTTTATAAAACCGATCCTTAATAAGGAATAGAATAAAAGAAAATATATGAAGGTGTAGGCATAACAGAAACGGAAGTGACGAGATGAAAAAACAGCGGGAAGAAATTAGAAGTAATTATAAAGCAAAGACCAACTGAGGTAATTGCACAAGAATGACAAAACACCATGACAGAGAGTAGATTCAACATAAACTACAAAATCACGCAAATGTATGGCGGGTGCCGATATATTTAAGATGGGACGAGCAAGGAGACAAATAATGATTACAAGGTTTAGGTGTGGGAATGAGGAGATAGTGGATAAGTATTAGGTAAAAGAGTATAAAGCTGGTAATGAGCTGTATAAAATTGCATCACATTATTACTTTCCGATTACTGCAATGCTGTATAAGGCACCTTACACGATCAATAATACTGTCAATATTTTAGAATAATCGCAGTATTACTGTACGATAATATGTTTAAAATGTTCACTATTCTAAAATATTGACAATATTACTGATCGTGTAATGTATAGAAATGATGGAATGAAGAGAATACTGATGTTTAACCAGAATATTGATTACTTGAAAATATTAATTTTTATTATTATTCAAGCAAATACTGACAGTGCTAGGATTGACAGTATTATGACTTTACACGGTCAATAATACTGTCAATCCTAGTACTGTCAATATTTGCTTCAATCCTCCTTTTATATTTATCAAGTAATCAATATTCTGGATAAATATCAGTATTCTCTTCATTCCATCATTACTATACCTTACACTATGAGTAATACTGCCAATATTTTAGAATAATGAACATATTATGTTAATAATAAATAATTTAGAATAATAAACATATTATCGTCATTATTCTAAAATATTGATAGTAATACAGATCGTGTAAGGTGCCTTTATGGAAGGTATTGTTACTATGGTAAAAAATAAATAATAATTTATTCAACACATACACTGACATTTTTGTGGTTAAATTTTAAGAATAAATATTAGACTCTATCAACCACCAAAGATAATGAAATCAATCAATCAAACAAATTCTTCCTCTTCTGCTTTAGTCAATATAAATTTGCTTCGTTATGGATAGATACGAACGATATTAACTCGGTTCCATCTGAATAGATCAAAGATTTTTCAGAGGTAACACTGTCGAACTATAGTTTGACGTTTCAACTGGAAAAAACTTTCCCCAGTTCGGCGTACAGAATATTTTTCTGTGAGGCAGTATATAATCGTGATAGCCCCCGCTTTTATATCTCAAGGTAGAGGTATGTATAAGTGTAAGGATAAAAAACATATTATCTAGCCCTCTTGTTAATTTTTTATCCAAGTAATCTATACCAAGTATTTTACATAATGAATAGAACTAATTGTTGACACCGTATCTCATTGCAAAAAGATTAAAAATCGGAAACAAGTAAAAGAAACTTTACCAGCTTTAGATTCGCCCGGTGTTGTTCATTGTTGAATTTTCAGGTAGATCGAATTGACCTCCAATTATTTACGCTCTATCCTTGCCAAAGATCAATAGAAAAGCCGATTCGTTCCAACTGCCGACCTAATCGCTGTCAAAACAAACCCCCGCATTTGCATGGGTCCCTGTCTAAACAGTAATTTAAGGGCAAAAACATTTTAATGGATCGGCTAAAAAGGACGAAAATTGATTTTAATTATACTAAATTATCAAGAAGTCGTCGATAAAAACAAACCGTCGACATCCTCAAATTTATTTCTAGATAAAATCGACCTTATTTTATCTAGGGATAAATTTATGTCAAAAGAGTACTGTAATAAATTATTCGTTAACTTGTTAACATATATAAAAATGGGGTACATACGAATAATACAAATACAAATAATATCCATATCAGATTGTAAATATACTTAAACTATTTGCACACGACTTTCCGAAGAAATTATTATTATATGTGAAACTATTTACGAAATTTTGTATAAAAATCTCTGACAGAAATGATGCTATATATGTGTCAATTTTTCAAAAACATACATTTGATTCAAGTATGTTATTTGTTGAAAATATCGAGAATAAATATAAAAATAAATTATTTAGCCCTAAAAATTTGGAATGTAAACAGATTTTCATAACAATCGCGGAAAAAAAATATAATTTTAATTGGAAAATTATAAAGCTGTATAATTAAAATATTTAATTTATTTTATATTATTAACAATAATATATATTTAAATCATTATGATACGTATGATAAATTAAAGTGCACCGTCCAGATCAGATATTTTTAATAATCATAAATAAACTTCGGAATATTAAAGTTAGAACGGTACGTGAGCATGAATTTTCATCTTATAACAGGAATTTTCATATATTTTAAATTTATTTGGGGCTGTTTTTTTTGGTGGACTAGATTAGTATACTCCAAAAAATCTATAACTTTATTGTACACAGATTATGAACATTTATTCAATTAATTATGAAATGTAATGCTTTCATCGTTATCGACGCCTTTATGATACAAGTATTGTAATTATGAGAAAATGTTTTGCTCAAATCCTCTTTATTAGGACCTTTGGTCATTTTAAGACATTCTCTGGAAAAATTCTGTACGCCCATCGTCTGTCGTTCGTCCGTGAATTACTAATAATAATAAATATTTTTATTTCCAAAAGGTTTCAATATTAATATAAATAAAATTCTTTATTTATATTAATATTGAAACCACATAACATCCTCTGGAAATGGAGAGGTTCAGCAAATACAAATGTGTATTTGCTGGTCTACCACCTGACCATGAAATGTAGTAAAGTAAAATATTATACACTAAATAAATACAAAATGTAGACAGAATGTAGATGAATTCATAGATAGAATTATATATTATATACAAAATAGAACATCTTTGACACTAAGAACTAAGAAAATAATATAAAGGGTGTTTCATTTCGAGGTATAGAACTTTAAATTTAAATAAAACACTAAAACATAATTTTAATGGCCACGAATGTGACTTTTTTAAAAGATAATGTTATGCCATTCATGTTTAAATATGATTTCAGATATGTGGGCGTTGCGGTTGGTGCGTAGATGGCGTAATCTGAGGTCCAAGTTGCGATCACTCTTCGCAGCATTTCTGGTTGTATTTGGGCAATAACGCATCGACTATTGGCTTTCAAGTGTTCAATAGTTTCTGGTTTATCAGTGTAGATTACTGACTAGTTGTAGAATATGTCGAGGAATATACAATTATTTTGGCTAAATCATTACACCATTAAAACCAAGTACAGAAATTAAATAACGGATATAACTATCCGTATACGAATTACCATTCGTGAAAAAAATATTGGTCATTAGAGGAAATTATGAAAATCCGACAATCCCCAAACAGAAAAACGAAAATTGCTAAACACTTCAGTGGCTACAGTGTACGACTTATGAATGCCAAATGTGGTCACTCACAAAGATATTAGGAAGCTGGAGATCTGTCGACATGGTATGGAACGTAGCATTTTAAACAAAAAAATTAAGGATAAAATAAAACTAAATAAGAAGAAAAAGCATCGATAACATCTGTGACTTTGATTTTTCTTCTTATTTAGTTTTATTTATATTTATATGATAAAATAACTAAAATGGAAACAAAAAGAAGAAATGTGCGAAAGAAGTTACAGATAGATATCCCAGAGAATGAAAAAGAAGCAAAGGAAAAACAGCTAAGGCGATGGGAAGATGACTTCAGAGCATCAGCGGGAACACATGGAGAAGAAAAGCCACAAATCAAGAACTTTGGAGGAATTTAAACAAATTTAACATTATATACATTGTAAAATTTCATAGTCGGTCTATAAAGGCTATTATTATTGTTATTATTATATATGGTGGAGGTTTATATTCAATATTTATGTGTAAACATTTTATAATCAGTTTTTATCTCTCCTGTCAACCTCTAATAAAATTTTAGATGTGAGGTGTTGCTGCTTAGGCGACGATATATTGAACCGTTTCGATGGGGTGATTATGAATAAGAATTTTGTTGATATTCGTACTCTTGATTGTCGTTTTCTTCAGATTCATATTAAGGCCCATTCCTTTCGAGGCCTGGGTTAGTTGTTTTAGCATGTGACTCAATATTTTTCATTTATTTTGAGGCCTTTTTCAATCCAGTCAAGGGTTTTGAACATAGTTTCCAGTGCGAGAGTAAAAAGCTTTGGGGACATCGATCGGCTTGGCTCACTTTTTGTTAGATATCGATTTTATTTATCTAGAGTCAGTGTTGACTGTGCACAATACAAAAACAGTATTTTTTTATCATTTTACCTAATAATATTTGAATTGACAGACCGATGTAGTGTCGTTTTTAGTACCCACGCTTAACGAACGGGCTGACCGTGTTCGAATTACTACCCAGGTAGTCGTTACCATTTGTCGTTGGGATACAATGAACGACACTTCGTCGGCGACGATTTTCTGAAGTAACAAACTAGTTCTAACACTCATATACACATTTAGTGTATGTGTATGTGAGTGTTAGGACTTGCTTATTACTTCAGAAACGGCAAAGTACTACTATCTGAAGTGATTATTATTATTATATTATGTTTGTAATATGCAGTAATAAATTTCCCTTTAACAGAGTCACAACCGTATTGTACAAACAACCTCCACAATCAATTTTAATATCTAAGTTACTAAAGTAAACAGCCTCAAAGTCCATAAACAATTGAAATGGTCATGACCCAAGTACATTTATCATGTTCACTAGCGACGGGAAATCACGAAACTCTCAAGGTATTAAATAAAAGTATCGAACCGTATTGACATTGTTTCTGTAAGCGGCGGCAGCTTCGGCCACTCGAATTAAGATGTGCCACCGTAATTGCCTTTTCCGCGAGAGTTGTTTAATCACATGCGTGCCGGCGCGTTTTGGAAAAACGGGTCAGCGCACGTAACGACGAGCGGCGGCAATAAAATATAATAATTACGATGAAGGGAGCCCGTGGTGGTTTCGCGGAACCATAAAATTAAGAGAAAAATGAGCCGATTACGGCTTCCATGAAGTGAGCGCGCGCGCGTGGATATATGGGTTGCGTACGCGGCGGCGGATCGTCTGGTATTTTAATTAACGAATGGTAATAGCGACGAAATTGCACCGCGGCCGAAGCGTTTTTCTTCTCGGAAAACTTGCAAATGGAGTGCTGTAAGCTTGCACGCGTACACAAAGTTTCCACGCGCATACAATATAGAAACGCAGCTGGATATGAATCCAATATATCAATTTATAGAACGAATTAATAAATCACGCCAGTCGTCAAATTGACACCTGGCCCCCCACTACTAGTAGCCGCCCTCGAGGTCCCCCACCACCACTTCCTGTCCCCTCCACCAAAACATACATCCCCACCACCATGTACAGAGCCCCCACTCAAGCCGCCGCAACGGGCGTGGCGTGAGAACCAATCACTGCACCGACGTGTGTGGTCCGCAGGTCTTCATTATATCCCGACTTTGCCAATTTACCGATTCGTAACGCAGAACGCAGATGGCGCTATTGGGAAGGATTTGAGACTGAGCGAGAACGTGCTGCAACCGCAGCGGCTTCGGGCGTAATTAACGTGATTGTATGGATTTCCTTCGGAACGACCGAACAGAACCATATGTGCAGCACAATACGTTGTATCGACTACTCGTTCGTCGATGTATTTATCATTTAGCATGGAATTTTATTAATAACTTAATCGAATCGCGAAGATTAATTACGAATTTAGTTTGACATGATGAAATTTACATATAGTAAGTTATTAGCTAGAAGAGTTACGGAACATGTCTTACGAAATATATCTATTAGTAAGATGTCTTTCTATGGAATTGAGGATTGTGGTGTATGTAACATCTGTGCAGTATTTCACATGAGTACTGATTGAAAGTTAGTTTATCATATGAATCATGCAGAAAGAATTGTCATCATTAAAAAGTAGTTATTTCTATTCAAAAGCTCTTTAGTTTCTAGGACGAGTATAGTACAAATGTATCCAAAAACGACATTTTATATCTAAAACTAGAATAATACAGGTAGGTATACGCTAATGTAGTTCAGTGCTCAGCGAACCGACGGCCCGGGTTCGAATCCCGGCCTGTAGTCACATTATCGATAAATGGTACCGGATACTTTAGAAAACTCGGGGACGATTTTCTGTCGAAAGTCGTAACACTCACATACATATACACCAACACACGACAGAAGGTCCTGAAGGTTGATAGTCAATTAGAGAATTCCAACAAATACAACTAGTAATCTGTAACGAGTAAGTATGTTCGCAATTCACGATTCAAAAGCTGATAGTTTTCTTCATACTACTAGTATTATTACAGCTGATATTTGTAATCAGCTGGTTGCATTAAAATAACACAATGTTAGTCTCTTCTGTAAGCATTTGTCATTGTTAATCAGTAGCCTGCGGTCCATATGTACAGGGTGTGCACCATTTTCGTTTCACGCTCATAACTGGGTTAAAAGAAGGTTACATATTTATGAATTAGTTTTGATTAGTAGTTAGTTTTATATATTGTTTGTGTAATGTGCTATAGAAAGTAATATTTAATATATTTATAAAGTTATGTCCATATAGAATATAGAACGATCTTAAATTGTACACTATTTATTCAATATTTTTATTAACAAACGATTTACGTAGACGGACCAAAAACATGAAAGGGATTAAAGTTAAATAGACAGACTCGGAATATCAATTTATCTGAAAATATAAACATTTACGACCTTTCGTTTTCGTAAAACACAAAGAAAAGAATATATGGTTTATCTCATATCCATAAGCTGCAAGAAAACATTCAACATTAATTGCAAAATATAAATCAAAACGTTAGGGGTAGCAAATTTGCATAAAAACATCGCATTAATACGTACATAAGTGAATTATGTGTTTTATTAGTTAATAATTAGATACGATTTTGCATCAAATAGAAACTCGTTTTGTAATCTTTAACAAAAAACTATTCCATTTTAAAGTTTTTCATGATAATCAGAAAAAACTGTTTGAACTCTATTTAAAAATAGCAAATATTTTAATACTGTCAAACTAACGATGAATTGATTGTAATATACATATATATATACATTACAATTGCTACAGTAGAGAGATCTTTTTCTGCCCTAAAATGAATAAAAAGCTTTCCTCAAATACCATAGATCAAGCCAGATTAAGTAATTTAGCACTGATTACAATTTCGTTATTGACGTTATTTATAGCACAACATATTTTTATTATAGTGTCATTACTCACTTTATTAGTATCACTAAAAGTCGATTGGATGTTCGACAGTCGAAAGTGTTACAGTTACGAAGAGCTACGCCAACGAGGAGCTCTGAGTTAATTGCCTTTTAACAGAGTTATAGATGATAAAATGCAACGGAGTCAGAACTCCTCATTGACGTAGCTCTTCGTATCTGTAACATTGTCCACTCCATGTTATCAGTTCTTACGTAATTTCTATCACTTGTTGCCATTCTGATGGCCAATCTAATATCAGACCGCAATAAACAAAACCTACTTTTGCCACCAAGTACAACATCATTCCAAACTTATGTCTTCCATGAATGTTTCCCTTGTCAGGAAGTCGATAATGAGGGAGATAAGGAATTACTTTGAAGAACCACATTCGACAATAAAATAAAACTACAAACCGAGAAGTCTCCACATGACATCGGGTCTGCTCGACCCAAGTCTTCCATGCCGTACTCATAACATAGTTATGGATGATGTTATAAAAATACTCCAAAGATGTCACCAGTTTTTCAATCCTGCCTGCCAACACCACCAGAACAACACAACACTCTTTAAAATAACAAAATATATTCATTAGATCCTCCATAATAATTGATTAACATTTCACCCAAATATATGATTGGAGTCATGTTTATGGTGTTAAAATGCCCCGTTCGCAGGTTTTGTTTATTGCGGTCTAATACCTGGAGTTACGGTATGGGGTAGCATTCTCCATGGACGTCGGTCACCTCTAGTCTTGATGGCAGTTTGAATGCTCGTCGTTAGATGGACCTCATCCTGGGACCGGTTGTATTACCATATCTTAATTACGTCCTTGGAAGCATTTCTCAGTAAGCTAGCACTCGGTTACATGCTGCAATGATATCACGAGAATTCCTTTAAACGAATGACATGAACGTTTTGGTTTGTCCTTCCACATATTTAAATTTATCTCCCATAGAACATGGATATGGATAGAACGGGATATGGTAGGACGAAGATTGCAATGTGTAACCCCAAACACTTTAGACAAACTTGGACAGCAATTCAAATTGCGTGGGATGAGGTGAGCTAAGAGCACATCGAGCACTTAATATCCAGATAAATCTCAGCTGTATTTCATTAATTGCATTTCGTTGCGTCCTCCCACCTCTTACGAGAACGAGCCCCTAGGTTCGGGGGTTGAATTCCTCGCGGTACAGAAGGTGCTTTCTCAGTCCGTTCAAATGTACTCTAACACGGCCACCACGTAATCTCTCCTCTCCACATGTCTGGAACAAGATGTTCCATACACATGGTAACTCCAAAATGATCCTCTTCTTTTTTTTCTGGGGCACTCGAAAATGGCAAGCTCTACATCATTTAGGACATGCGACAGCATGCCATGAAAGATTCAAGAAGCGAAATAGCACCTAATGCTTGCTATACGTACAGCAAGCATTGGGTACTATTTCGTTACTTGTATCTTTCATGATACGACATAAAACAACTGTGGCTACTCAAGGCCCTGATTATGGTAATAACTCCTCTGGAATCAGTCGGTATAGACCATCTTTCCTGCCAACTTTCCATAAGTCACTGTATATATGTTTCTCGTATACTGAGGTGTGCTAGCCAACACTACTTCAGCTGTAATAGAAACTGTTCTACGCGCAGGTACAACCACAGGAATGGTCCAAGAACCGAGCCCTGCGGAAAGCCAGCCGTGATCTCGTACTCAATGTTTCCTTGCTCTGTATCATATACATATAATCATTCTGTCTACAAGAACTATCTATCAATTACTCTTAATAAAGTAATGCGGTATCCGTTTTTCTTGTTCATCGCATTTGCCTGTATTAAATCCATTTCGGACGTCAAGAGTAACTAGTGTGCAATACCTCTTGCTTTGCTCCTGCATGATCCGGTTGTGACAGTTTCTGCGATTTTGAGGACATTCATAATAGCATCGATTATCGAGCGGCCCTTCTGGAAACCGTATTGTCTCATGGATAAGCCTCCATTTGTCTTGACTTTCTATCTGATGCAGCACGAGTCAAGAAACAAGTTCGTACGGACACAGGCGTTAAATGTTTCCAGCAGCAATTCAGGCCACAGAATAATTTCGTTGAGTATATTATCTAGACCAGGGTATTTACCTTTCTTCAGACGTTTTGCACTTTCCAATAGTTCTTCCGCACTTCAGTGTGTGTCTGATCCGTAGATGTTATGCGACTCATTTTTCGTGTTTGGGAAGCAGCTCCTCCACAATTCTTCTCATACAATTCGGACACGACATCCTGTTGCTTACTCACCAGTTTCTTGGTAACTGTCTTAAGGGGGAGTCCCCAGGTATCTTCGTCAACCTCATGACAAAGCTCAGACCAACATTTTCGTTTACTATTTAATAGCATTTCGCATGCGCTTCCTAGACTTCTTGAATGCGTGTAGACAATCATTTTCCTCTTGAGCGTTGCATCATTCTGCGAGCCGCCAGGCCTTCCTTCTTTAATTCGGATATTGCTGCTGTCTACCAATACACCTAAAATTTAGTGCGTGTGAATATTTTGTGCCGCCTAGACATGGCCTTGTTGCAGGCTGCGATTCTGTTCTTCATTAGAAATGCGACTAGTTTTATGAGTCAATTGTCTCTGCCATTCGCTAGCGTCTATGAAGGGTTTTGCCGAGTAATCATTCACTTCCACACACCATCTGGCGCTGCACTGTTGTTTGATCAGGCCAGTCCTGCAGCGTAGTACAAAACTCTATACACTGATAGTCGCTTAGGGTTTCATCTTCAAGCACCCATTTCGACACTCCAACAGCAAAATCTCTAGTAGAGAAGGTTATATCTACTACCGATCCACAGTTGCCACTACGAAAAGTAGCCCTTAGTCAATATTACTCCACATCAGTCCAGCCTGACTATTATCTCTGGCAGCAGTTCCCCTCGTGCATCCAGTCTACGAGACTTGCAATTGAAGTCTACAGAAATCAACAGTTCACAGCTCGTTATTCGGAGGGTGTCCTCTAGCCACGGCTAGAGTTGCACGCCACAAAGCCCTCATATTTGTCATTGGGCGAGAAGTAGCTGCTGTAGATACTAATACTGTCAATATAATCCATACTAAGTTTGACATCTGTTCGCTGACTTCCTTGCATATTTAGATTCAAACTACAATTGATGCTCTATTCGTTACAATCGGAAACCTACATCCCGTTTAGCCTACCGGCTAAACCAAAACTCCCTTTCTGTCCACTAGGGGCTTGACCGCTATTAGGTAGACTAAGCGTTCTAGCGCTGTCCCACGTCAGTTAGTCTCTTGCCTCGTCCTGGTTTTATTATCCTTGTCTCTCATGCAGGTCCTGTTTAGTTCCTCTCTCTAGAGGTGGCATCCTCCAGTTCGAATCATAGGGTGGCTCGTTCGCGTATCCACCGGTGACTTTGGTATAGAGTGTCGCCCGGATAATCTATCCCACAGATGTATCGACGTTTTACCGTCGCGGCCTTTCCTATCCGGAGCAGGTACGTTCGGCAAATGCCGTACCTGGACAGGACCTGCGTGGTCCAATGCTCACCATGTCCTCGGTTCACCCAGGGCTCTATCCACGTTATTATGCGTCTCGTCCACTCCGCGTTTGGGGACTCTTCCCATCTTCTGTGCCACTTCTCGATTGTATGTTGACTAGCCTCTTTCGGTTCAGCTCCCCCATTGATCCTCTGGTAGGCTTCTGCTCTCTCCTCAACCAGTACGCCCGCGGGCGTAGCCCCTGCCAGCACCTCTGGTGCGTTTGTAAATATGGGGCGGAATACCCGGGTAATCCGTAACTAGCGTGGTTGCTCCGACCCAGGCCGGTGCTACATACAGGAGTTGGGCGCGCGATACCGTCGTAAGCCACTCCCGCTTCTTTTCACCTGGGCCACTTATATTTGGTAGCAGACTTGTCAGGGCTGCTTTCGTTCTGGCTGCCTTTTTTTGTGGCCTCTGGTACCTGCTGAGTATGATTTACGTTGACCTCTAGTGTAGTTCCCAGATACTTCACTGTATCGTGTATTCCGCTCCTATCATTATGGCAGTATCGCCCTGTCCTTCAGATAGTTCGCTATCATTCTGCGTTGGTCCCGTGCTACTCCTCTCTTCCTGAGTGCTTCCCAGATAGTCCTACGGTATCGCGTTGCACGCGTTTGAGGCGTCCAGGGTGACCATCAGGCAGTGTCTGCGTTTCCTCCATGAGCCAATGTTCGCCTCGCTGACAATGCAACCTGGTAATAACAATTACCTACCATTTTTGAAAGGTTTTTTTTTACATACTGTCTTCATAAGTAATTGAAACGTAACAAAATTTAATCTATACGATAAAAAAAACACTCATTGAAACATTCCAATCCCAAGTGAAGAATAACATAATTCTATACGAGAACGTGCTTGCCTCGCTCTAGCGTATAATTAAAAAAAACGGGAAAATTAAAACACTTCTTAATTGAACATTCTTTTTGCTCGCCGGGCTGTCTGCGAGGGTGGGTGGCGACGTGCGCCCCCGCAAAAGTTAATTAATCACCCCGGGATCGGGAGTTCCCTCACGTTTTCTTAAAATTGACTTTTTACTTGTTACATGTAACTTTCCGTGGACACGGGAGAGGCGCGGAGGCGTCGCTAATTTTATACGGGATAGTTTAATGGCTTGTGCGCGTGAAGCGGGTTGAAAAAAGAAGCCGTGGGGAGGGAGCCTCTTTCCGTAATTAGTTTTGATGGAGGAACGGTAATGGGGCTGTAAAAGCGGACGGCGTGCAAAAACGGAACGATCGAAGAAGAAGACGAAGAAGAATACGCGGCCATTTAAAGGCATTATATTCACCGAGCGGGCAAAAAATGCAGAAATTAATTTACAATGCTCGGCGAGTGAAATGAAATTGATGCCGTATGCGGTCAGTTGTCATCTCATGCCGGTTGTTTGTTGTATACTTTAAATAATCCGTGGAGAAAAAGTAGAAGCTAATTCGCTAAAGTACGTGAAATTGGCTGCACTAAGTAAAGGGGTAATGTGATCAAACTGTAAAAAATACATTATTTGACGGATAATTACAAAGCGAATTGCTCGTTTATGATGAATTTAATATACTCCATTCGACAAGTGAAGAGCTCTAAGTTGTTAAATGCCGCACGTAGCGTAGCCGAATAATAAAGAAAGGAACGACACTATAGTAGTTGTAATGAGATTTCTAATTTTGCAACTTTGACGTCTATATTGCACAAAAATTAACATTATAACTTAAAACATAAATATAGTAGAATTAGTGGTGGACACTATCGAATGAATTGTACTACTCGATAGTTGATAAAGTATCAATTAAAAACGTTCAATAACTATCGATTAAATACTATCCATAATAATCGACTAGAAACTGTCCATAACAATCGACTAGAAACTATCTATAAATATCGATAGTTCGACATTATCAACAAATATGATGTAATGATAAAATCGTTGTTTTTTTCTCGGATTAACTTGCAGTATAGTATATATTGAATAAGTGTTATTTAACTGTAGACTCATTACTGTTTATATTATTATTACCAGTGATGGGCAGTGACGAATTAAATTTACTATTTAATACAAACTATGAATAAAACTAGACTGAAAACTTTAGATTAGATCGCATCCGTCCGACCAGGCAGAGTCGCTTAGTTCCGAGTCCAGCAACCACAGCCCCAGGACCATACCCACCTCCCAAATGAAGGAGGGCGATTGAGGGGATCTATTCAGATGCACTAATAAACCAGGCATAAGAAGATGGCGGACAACCTCCCAACAGGCTGAAGGCAGCGTGCGACAAGGCAGTACCGACATGAGGCGCCACCAGCGGATGGAGGAGAAGGGTCCACTGGTGGTGCCAGGAGGAAATCGATTGACGTAACCAAGCTAACAACGCAAGAAGAAGAGTGAGACGAGCCAGAGCAGCAAGACCCCGACCGAGCCGCTTTAGGAGCAATACCGCTAGAAAAGACTAGAATACAGGCGGATCATTGAGAAAAGCTAGACGAGGTGCTGGACAGATGTGTAGGGAGGTTGAAAATTGCCCATGCGGCCTACCCTACAAGATCATAATTAAGAACCACGCCCGCTTGAGGAAGAATCGGCGGTACCCGAAAGAGTCAGGTCGGTGGTAGAGGCGCTTTTTCCAGTCAGTGCATCCACGAGACAGACAGAAGAGCAAGATGATGATCCGCAAGGAGCCCGGGAGGAGACGGTGGCTAACTGGGAAAAGGAGGAGATGATCACTGCAATAACCAGATTACCTAAGGAAAACGCCAGACCCTGATGGAATACCAAATGAGATTCTACAAGAAACCACACCAGTGATAGCTAGGGAAATAACTGACATCGCCAACAAGTGTCTGGAGGAGGGGACCTTCCCCACCAGGTGAAAGTCTGTTCGCCTGATGATTATACGTAAGCAGTGGAAAACGTCGAAAGAACTAGGATCATTGCACCCCCTCTTTTTATTAGAAGGAACCGGCAAAATAGTAGAGCGCCTTATTACTGACCGAATAGTGAGGCAACTGGAGAGCTCCACAAAAACCAACACGGCTTAAGGAAAAGCAGATCAACTACCGACGCCATACTGGTGGGAAGGTAGCAGAGGCAAACACCAGGCCGTTTCAGAAATGGCCATGCGTAAATACCAACGTGGGTGACCAACGCTTTTAATACTATGCCACGGGTGGCCATTACAGTGACGCTCAAGCAGAAAAGGATACCCAAGGCCCTGCGAAACATCTTAGGGGCATATTAAAGTAACAGGGAAATAGTTCACGAAGGGCCTACGGGGACGAGCAGATACACAGTAAGGGGAAAGGGGCCACAGCGCTTCGTCCTGGCCTCCCTCCAATGGAGCATGGCATTTGATGAAGTGCTGCGTTTGAGACAACTACCGAATGTAACATCGATCGCCTGCATAGACGATTTAGCCATAGTCGCTCTATGACCGAAACTAAAAGATACAAAGGCAAAGCTGTGACTGGCAGTACACAAGGTGGCCAACTAGATTGGACTCGTCGCTGAAAACAAGACTGATATAGCGCAACTGCCCACCAAAAGGTCTAATAACAGAGGAACCTCAGGTAATACGATACTAATGTTGGGCAGCACACATAAATTCACAAGGAAAATCTAGTACCTGGGCACTATACTTGAGGCACAGAAGATATACGGGTCAGGTAATTCTAACAACCAAGAAAAGTAGCCCGCACGGAAGCGGCATTGGCATCGGTGGACCGGGAGAGGCCGAAAAAGGCTCCGGGCAACCATAGCACGTCCCAACCACTATACACTATATGCGGTATCGGCCTGGGCTGATACCACGCAAACCAAGACGAATACAGACAAGCTAAGAAGGGTGCTGCTCGAGAACCATATCCTCAGACGCAATAAAAGTGCTAGGAAAATCTATACTAGCGAATCTACTTGTAGAAGAGCGGTCGGAAATCTATAAAAGCGTTAAGAGGGGCATTGCCCCGAAAGATACAGTGAAGGAGGCCAGGACACGTACAATGACGGAGAGGCAAAGGGACCTGGACTAAACAGCTTTTCCCATAGCTGGAGCCACTCATAGACAGGAGACACGGGCAGGTAGACCACTGGCTAGCAGGTGTTGTCAGGGAACGGCGTCTTCCAGTCCTACCTGCACCGCATAGGCAAAACAACGACATTGAGATGACGGTACTGCGACCGGATGGACGACCCGGAACACATCTGCCACCGGTGGCACCGGCGGGTAAATGTGTGGCTGGGGCTGGGTGTAAATCAACCGACGCCGAGATAGTTGGGTTCGCTCATGATAGAGGCGAATGAGAATTGGTTTGCAGAGCAAGTAATACGGCAGAAATACCAACACGATCTATAGATCTATGACAAAGTAAGACAGACAAGGCTGGCAAGACACAAGAATGACCGACTAACGGTACTAGGGCGCTTAGTGGCGGCAAGCCCCTAGCCACAAGTTGCACGGATGAAGTCCACTACGAAATTTCTAAATTGCAGTGATTTCGGCTCACAAATCACTTATTTTTATATTGTTGGGTGTCGATGAGAAGGACAGATACCAAAAAATTATCGTTTTCCTTGATTGTTGATTTTAAAAAAATCTAAATGTCTAACTGTATTTTTATTTGTAGTAAAAACTATGATGTGTACATGTATGGTTCTGCTGATATATTTAAAATTAACGTATCCAATATAAAAATTAAAAAAATCGTACCCTACTACTATAAAGGCACCCTACACGATCAATATTACTGTCAATATTTTAGAATAATGACAGTAGTACTGTACGATAATATGTTTAAAATCTGCATTATTCTAAAATGTTTCTAGTACTACTCATCGTGTAAGGTATAGTAATGATGTAATGAAGAGAATACTGATCTTTATCGGGATAATTGATTACTTGATAAATTTAAAAGGAGGATTGAAGCAAATATTGACAGTACTAGTATTGACAGTATTATTTACCATGTGCCTTATACATATAGGCCCTGTCCGTTTGGTTACTACTAGCAACTAGTAGTGACAAATGCTGACGTCACGCTATCTATTAGTATGAGCGTGACGTCAGCATGTGTCAATACTAATCACTAGTACAGCCAAACGGACAGGGCCATAATCAAACGATAACACATGTATCTAGTTGAAAACATTATATTTAATAAGTAATATTGTAATTACATTTCTACAATATTCTAAAGATATCACCAACATTGATTCCGCAATATAATTTGCAATATATTTACAATAAGACTTGCTGTACAACTATAGAAAAGGACAGGAACAGCAGGAATAAAAATGGGATGCCAGCTAAAAAAACTTCTAAATCATGAATGGTATACGGCAAGGACACTAGTGTCCCGCGCACTATTTAACATCTATATCGACGAAGCGTTATGAGAATGGAGGAGAGCATGCCACAACATGGGTGTCGAATTGAAGACCTAGAATTCATGACAAGGAAACTTGTAAAAGAATAGAAATCATGGGGCCTGACAGTCCACGTGGACAAGACGAAATACTTATGTGTGGAAAAGGACGAAATATCAGCCCTCCTAGTGGACGAAGAGGTCGAAATCGCACCGCTACCGAGAATCCACATACTCGGGTATAAAAATAACAAGCTGTAGACAAACGGAACCAGAAACGGTTACTGCAAGGGAAGAAGGTCATCGGCAGCCTAAACTCAATTCTCTGGTCCAAAAACATCTCGAAGATAAATAAAAAGCTCCTCTTCAATTCCATTTTAAAGAGCATCGTACTACATGTTAGCGAAACGTGGGAAATGAACAGGAGAATCAAATATTAACTACGGGTATTAACGATAGATTTCTGGCGCAAATCGGCTGGTAAATCAAAACTGGACAAAGATCCAAATAAGACTATAAAAGATATAATGGAAGTTGTAACTGATTAATCCACGAAATAGAAATGATGCAGCTGGAGTGGTACGACCATATGGAAACGATGAGGAACTAGACACCAACAAAAACAGAAACAAAAGAAGAAAGGAAGGCCAAAAACAACGTGGATAGACGGGATTAGAAAGTACATGTCAGCAAGAAACATGAACCATGAAGACTGGAAGATCACCGACGATAGAGACAAGGGACCAGAAGGCGTACAACGTTATACAAATGGTTAATGATGGTTTGTATATTTGTTTTTTATTATGAAACTTTCAAACATACCGGCTTATATTAAGTTAATCACAATTAAAGCTGTATATAATAATTTGTAAACTATATTGTAATTCAATATTTAGGAATATATGAACAATATTATGGATTCCAATGGAAAAACAAGCAATAGTAATCGATATTGTGGTGCTGCCTGATTATTCAATCAAAATTATTGGCATGCAAACAATGAGCGTGTTATACTGCACCGCAATATTTACAAAATAAAGCAATCAAGCCCTCAATGAATACGACATAAATATTTCACATGAAACGACTAGTGTGTAATTTGAATCGTAATTGATCCGTTTCGCATTATTTTCACCAGTTTCATTAGCAATTTTCGAACGAGTATGCGGAACGCTCCGGGCAAATCGATTGGCGCGAAGCAAATCGAACGTGCGATTTCCTTTTCACGCCCGCCTTCGCAATCAATTCACGCGTACAAAAACTAGCCACCTGTTTATTGCATCGCGCTGTGCATGCTACATTAATTGCAAACCGCAGTAGGTTGTAACTATCATCCATTGTTGTAAAATATGATTAAAACGTAATTTATTAAAAAATGAATTGTTGCACAAAATGTTACATATAGCGCCATCTACTGCTTAATAGCAAAAGTTTGAAATATCTTTCCTAAACAATTGTATAGCAATTATTTAGTTATGGAAACATTTCTTGTATGTCAATTGCAGCGTGAAAATTAGATTCATTGCAAATAGTATAATTCGTAACAACAAATAGTTGTAAAAATCAAAATTAAAAAAACTGGCTACAGGATTTAGAAACTGTATTTATGTGTTTCTACGACTACCAGTTATAAGATGGCAGCAGGATCGATTTTTTTGTAAAAGAACTCTTTCCACTAGAAGGTGTCGCCTAATTGAACGATCTCCAATCAACAGCTAAACTAATCACATAAGGTATGTTAGGATAGGATGGCAGCATAGACAAATGTCAAGGTCCGTGTTTTTTGGGGCCCGGTCACAACATCCACTTTGCAAAAAAATATATAAAAGTTTATACCTACATATACTTAAATAAATATGTTTTGGGGACTCGTACTGAGTATTGGCGTTGATTGAAGTATATAAATACTTCAATCAACGGTATTGGGGAGCGAAAGTTTAAAAAAAAATTAAAAATAAATAACTATATCCGGACATAGGTTCCCAGTAAAATTGGTTCGCTTTTCATTTTCCTTACATAAAAGGTAAATTAGACCAATAATATTTATTTTTTGGCGTAAGTAGTATACTTCAATGATATGATCATAAATATAAAAAGCAAGTAGCAACTTTCAGCAAAAAATCTGTAAAAAGACCTATATTTAGCATAACCGCTCCAAATTACAAAATTCCCCCAATAAACAATACTCTACGTCAACCTCCTGCAGATTTTCACACCCTCACATTCTTTGCTAAGATGCCACCACGTGTCGCTTCCCTTACTACGCAGCGCACACGCGGTGTTCCCCAGACTCATGCAAACTGTCCTTCCTCTCTTTTCTGACCCACACCTCGTTTTTGCCATGCACACTTTGTCATCCCTGCTCCACTCTCCCCTGGCTAAGTATCTCATTGCTCAGCACTATACCATGCCTACGAAGTCGCCCGCACAATTCTCGGTTGTTATCACTGTGACGTTTTTGGTGGCGTTCCGGGCCGGTCAAGGTTTCTCTACCGTCCTCTTGGTTACTACTTTGTGACTGTCCGAGCCTCTGTCTTTGTTGTTAGGAGGTCTAGGCCCCTTTATAAAGGGTTACGTCCGGCCTCCTGACTCTGATCCTGTTCCCGATTCCTTTTCGTTGATGGGCTCGCACAGTGTGTCGACTTTGGCGCCACTGTCCCTTACCATAATCCGGAGGGTGTAATTGTCACAACCACTAAACCAACCTCCCCAAAAAGTAGGACTTGAAATGAATTTCAAGAAAAAATGCTTAGTTCAGAAGTTCAAAGTTCAGAAAATGTAATATTAAATATCGAATCGAAGAAATAACTACCATAATAAAACATACATAAACAATACACTACAATAAAACCTATACTTGTGACAAAATCATACTAAGATAAGGATATGCAAATAGCGGAAATACCAAGTTGGATAGGTCAAAGTTCGGCTGCTTTCAAGAAATTAGGGTTTATACTAAAGAACAACGACATCCCCGTAAGCCTGAAAAGAAAGGTGCATGACAGCTGTGTACATCCAATGAACATATACGGGTTAGAAACTACGACCCTTACGAAAAATAGCCTATATAGACTCGGAACGGAGAACAAAGGCATACAGGGAGACCAAGAGCACGCTGCGGACGGCCATAAAAGCCGCCAAAAAGAGGTGCTGGGATGAGTTACTTACATCTGGGGGGGTTATCGAATCGCCCTCAGACGTCATAAGACGAGATCGTCATACCCAGTGAGCCCCGATCGTTGAAACTATTCCCAGGGGCCGAGAACGACAACAACGAGAAGCCCGAGGAAGTGACGATTAACCTTAGGTCTGCGGAGGTGAAACACTTCACGCTTGAAGGAAGAATTAAAGACAGCAGTGAGGAGACTGACCAGATACAAGGCACCGGGGCCGGATGAAGTTCCCCCAGATGCCGTCAAGTTGGTGGCGTAAGAGTTCCCAGAGGTTCTCCTAGTGGTGATGAATAGGGCACTTAGCGAAGGGGACTTCCCAGCTAGATGGAAGAGGGTGAGGCTGGTCCGAATCCCCAAGTCAGGAGAGCCCCAGGGGTCCCGTCGGCATACAGACTCCTGTGTATGCTGTACACGGTGGGCAGATCCACAATCAAAACCCTGGACGAGGTACTAGAAACAGCAAGGACGGAAAAGGAAGGGTCGTACAGGAAGATGCAGCTGTGTGCAGTCATATACTATATAGACGTGAGGAACGCATTTAACACTACACATTGGGACTCACATTGGAAAGGTGCAGTGAGATGGGGTTCCCGGAAGACACGATGAGGCTGATAGAGAGCTTATATGAGAACCGGAGCCTCCTAGTGGAGAAAGCCAGGTCGTCGTTATAAAGTTTTGGCAAGATATTTTCCCTTTCTTCAAATTTCACTTCTGTTTTTGTCTACGTGGCACATTCAGAGGATAAACTCCTTAGATGGGTAGTTGCTTCTTTCTTGATGCACATACCGAAAGCGGTTGCTGCTACACATGTGTCTATTTTGTTGGTACCAGCACAGGGTTTGGTATAGTTTTGGAGAGTATAGGGATCGTACTGGCAATTAGTTCACTTTTGTCATCTACGACGTTCATTTTCAACGCACCGAGTGAAGCATCTATATAAGACCAAGCGGTGCGATGTTCTTCAGCGGACCCATTCTGTGGAATGTCATGTACGACGCCATCCTTCGGATCCCCCTGCCTGAGGGGCTTAGGTGGTGGATTACGCAGATGACGTGGCCTTGGTCGCGATAGGCTCTAATGAAACGGAGCGGCAAGGGGGCATCAGTCTGGCAGTAAGCGATGCTCGAACGTCCGATTCCGCATCGAGGCCACGGAAGTGATCCCGAAAAGGGAGGACAGATACCTGGGCATTGTCATTAACGAGGGCTTGATCCACAAGCCGGTACAACTAATGGGGGCGAGAGCATCCTAATATACGGCTGCTCTGATAGCGATCATGCCCAACCGGGCAAACTAAGAGGGCGATATAGGCAAGGGTGGCTGAGAGTGTCATGCTCTACGGTGCCCCAGTATGGAGCCATAGGCTGGTCTGCCAGCGCACCACGGAGATAATGGGACGGGTCCAGAGAATAAATGCGCTACTGGCAGCTTAGAGCGGTGTCCAGGGAGGCTATTCTAGTCATCTCTGGTATACCGCCAGTAGAGTTCTTGGCGCAGGAGCACGCTGACCGCTACCGATAAGGGCTGGACACCACGTCCGCTAGGGGCAAAGCGTTCCTAAGATGGCAGAAGGACTGGGACAACTTGGAGCGTAAAGTCGGCTGGATGAGATGGCTCATCCCCAAGATACAGCCACGTGCTTTAAGGCACATCTCAAGCGCATGAGCCTGGAACAGACGAGGTATGCCCCATGTGGACGGCTCCAGGGGACAAGGCTTAGCACGCCATTTTCAAGTGCCCCAGAGGAATGGCCCAGCGGTCGAGCTTTTCACCGGGATTGGTCCGACGCCAGAAAATATGGTAAACACCATTCGGAAGAACCCGCAAGCGTGGGCATTAACGAATGATATATCATGGATACCATCATGGAAGCACACACCAGGGGGGAGAGAGAACGCCAGGCACGGCGAGGCCAGGTCGACGGGAGAAACGTAGTGCGGCGCAGAGGCTTAAGGGCACTTTAAGCAATTCGTCTGTGATAGGGGGAACCCTCCTGTGTTTTTCAAACGGAACTCTTTGAAGTGATGCGCAGAAGGCTGCAGTGATTCCCCCAGTCTGAAGGCTACAATGAGCGATCGGTTCCGGGCTGGGGCCAGAGCAAGGGTTTAGGGTTTTACCATTCGAAATTGGCGAATTCCACACTACCGTCGAAAAGCTCCGGGTTTGCGTAAATGTAACTCCCTCACCCAGCAAATTGTTGCCCAATATACAAGCCCGATCGCAATGATATTTAAATGTACAGGCAAATAACCCTGCCAGATTACAGTTCGATGACGACAAATGTTTCATTGACCGTATAGGTCGACGGAACGACTAATCCGGAAAGAAAACATTTGTGATGTGGTGTCCTCTTGTATACAGTTCTTGAGCTCTACCGTGCACACAATAGAGAAGACTGTCAATACCTTGAAGAGCCCTTACCCCAGCAGTGGAAATAAAGATCCTTATGAAAGAGAAGAAAAAGACTGGACAGAGACTGCAATACATGGAAAAAATCATTAAAACATAAATTGCAAACATTTAGTATAACAAAGTTGCTTTGCGATATTTATATTAGTTTTACTGCACTTGGGCATTAAACTTACCCTGTGTTCGGAAACTGGTTAACCGGTTTAATTTGTAATTTTCTGGGTAGAAGTTTTCATATAATATCTTTATTTGTTGTCTCTAAGTTGTTGTTGTGTTAACCTCCTTACTCTTCTCAAAATAATTATGTGGGTGTTTTCTATATGTGACCACATATCGCACTATGGGATGACAAGTGTCTTCTTGTAAAATGAATTTACTGGTGTTTTGATCATTCTTATGTATATTTTATAGCTCCTTTAATGCTTTTTTGCGTTTAGATAAACAAAATTATTATTTACAAAAAAAAATAGATAACATTATGCTCAATGGTAAAACTAATGCATTTACCTTTATTTATTTTTGGTTACGACATTTGTTATCTCAGTGTGCGATATTAAAGTTTAAACTGTTAAAAGGTTACCATACTTATTTTAACCGCGAACATTGAAAACCACGAACTTTCCCGAAAACGCCTTCAGTTATTTACATAGAGCACTATAAGGTTATTTAGAATTTTAGTACAATGTGTACCACCAGAGAGCATCTTCGAAATAAAATCGCTAATCGTGCTGTATGTTATGCAACTTTATATCCACCCTTACATACAATATACTCTGTTAATAACTAAATAAATCCAATATTTTTAGCTAAAACCGTACATTAACTGTTTAAATACGAACCATGTTTCACTTAATTTTTTTGCAATACCATGTCCAATTCCTTGATGCAATCATTCAACCGTTGCGTTGAATCACCCGATGGCGCTCCCTCCTTGTTGGCTGCATAGCTGGCAATATCTTCCACCTCGTTTCGCGACCGCCGAAAAAAAACCTTCTGGGTAGCAGTCGAACCCAATTATTAACCTTGAAGCCGCGAGTTACGGACAAAATGAATTAAACAAATATAAAAGCCTGTGCTGCACTCGCGTCCTGGCAAGGCCGGCAAATGTATCCAAAATAGCAGCGTCCAGTCAGCAGATGTCCGGAGGAGATGGAACAACTTGTTCTCTTAAAGATCTGATGCAAATACAAGAAAGGTTAGGGGTGTTATTTAATTTGAATTACACTTGTTTAGGCAGCAGACTGTGTTAGAAATTACATTTAAGTTGTTTGTTTAATAGTGCAAATAGATTTTGGGTATAAATTTGTGCATACACAGCTGTAAGTGTTTTATGACACTGAATGCGTTATGTTGTTATCTAGTTTATAGTGAGCAACTAAGATAAGTGTGTGTTTTAAATTGATTGTTACTATTTGTATGGTAGTTTGTGTTAATAATTTATTTGTTATAATTTTAGATGGATGTCCTGGCGAAGAGGATGAAAAAAATTATATTGATGATATTGCTGTTTGCCTGTGGCATTTATTTGATGCTGAGCAACTACAGCCAGACTGGACACAGGCTTATGGATACTGCAAATGAATTGGGTAATTAGAATCAGTACATAACAATCAGTTTTTAATTTGAAATACTAATATATTTAAGACATGGGGTAAGTGTTTATAGTTATATCAAGTGATATTATTAATATTAATGCTTATACTTTTAACTATGAACATTATAATATAATAATGGTTCTTTATTAGCAACTGGTGCTACTATATGAGCCTGTGAGAATGAAAGTGGCCTAAACCACATTTGAATTTGAAGGAGAAAATTTTGCATTTGGTATTCATGTATATTGACATTTTATCCTATTGCAGTTTGTAGCAATATTACACATATTTTTAAAGAAGTATCTACATTGTCATCTGTTATGGCCTTTATGCATGCCTATTGCTATTTATGTTTCTACACTTCATATTCACTATTCTAGTATATGTTCGACAATTTGTATCCCATGCTGAATGTTCTGTGTCAATGTCCAATCTATATTTGTCACTTGCCTGTACACAATGTATATATTTATACCATGGTAGTACAATCTCTTTCCATATGATTATCTGTGCAATTAGCACATATATTGTCTTTTTTTATACATTTGGAACCTAAGTGCCCATATTTTTGAATGTTAGGACTACTAAAAAATATCCCTGACTTTTGTGTGTTGTTGATATAAAATATCAACAGATTAGATTAGATTAAGAATGGGTGGTCTTCCAGGACCTACACCACGGTGCCCTCTGTAGAGCTTTTATGGTCCCCAGCATGTCTTCTATGAGCTTTGTCCTGGATAGCTGACTGCACAGCCTTGATGTCACTTCCTTCATATATTGGGATGGTTGTGGTTTGCAATTACAATGTTCGCTGCACTGCACTGTACATATCAGATTGCAATGGCATTATATGTACTCTGTGGTGTCTTCCTCTTTCTGACAGAGCCTACCAAGGAATTCTTCTTCCATGCCATGCTGTGCTTGTTAAGCCTGCATTAATCTGTTGAGGCCTATTATAATTTTGACAGTTTTCCTGCCCTCAGCTCGTTATATAGCTGTAGGTAGTTCGCCCTGTGCTAATTGCTTATGGGGGTATAGCTTTGAACTAATCTGTGGCTACAGATCTTGCCTCTTTTTCAATGAGAATCATGTAGTGGTGGTACGCCTAGCAGGACCTCCATTGCGGCGGTGGCTGTTGTTTTCTTGGCTCCTGTTGTTCTTAGGCATTCAAGCCTTTGGTCAGGAACCAGTTTTCCCGCACATTCTACTGCACCTAGAGTAATGTAGCTTTCTGTGTGGTTTTGCTTATATGAGAGTTCCATTTTAGTTTTTGGTCAAAGATGACTCCAAGGTATTTGGCTTTAATGCAAATGGAATTTCTACACCTTTAAGTATTGAATGTTTTTGACCTCTTAGTACGCTTCTTCTTGTATTGTTGACTATTGTAGTTTTCAGAGGGTTTATGGATAAGCCTTCATCCTCACACCATTTGTCCACAATATTCATGACTCTGAGTGCGCTCTTACATTATTCCCGAGAATTTTGCTTCACGACGATCGCAATGTCATCCGCATGTCTTAGGCATAAGATAACTTCTCGAGGAGATCATCTACTAGGACTGTCCAAAGTAGCCGTGATAGTACTGTTAGCCCTGCCGAAACCTCCTTCCAGTTCGCGCCTTTCTGATGGCCTCACCAAGGGTGCTTATGATGATTCTGTTCTCTAGACTGGCTTGTACCCAATGGTATAGAACTGGTAGTATACCTCTTCCATAGTGCCTTGACTAGTGAGTGTGTTGCGACATTGTTGAATGCCACTTCAATGTCAAGGTACATTATCCAGTGTCTTTGTTATCCTGAGCCAGGTCGGTTGACTTTCCCGGCTGATACACGTATTGTTGATTGTTCTCAAGTATACCATCCCTAATATATCTGTCTACAAGCCTTTGTAGCGTCTTGAGGGGGAGAAACATAAGGCTGGTGGGTCTATATGATTTGGGTTCGTGGTCGTTCGTTCTTCCCTCCTTTGGTAGGAGGATTACTTTGCTCCTGGTGTTATGTAATTCCAGGCTATGCTAGCTCTGAATATATTGCGTAGGTGACGGACGAGAATGCCCTTTCTGTAGTAGACTGGGTATGTCCCATCCACTCGCGGCGATTTAAATGGCTGGAATTAATTTATAGCCCACCTTATTTGATCTGGTTTTGCTATTTCTGTTGCGAGTGTTCTCGAGCTTCCTCTGGGGGTTTGGTTATCCTCGATAATTGTTGCACATTTGTAAGCATTTGCAGGTGTTCCTATAGGTTCCATCCTATTTTCTGAGGAAGGTTATTTGGGTTTCACACCTTCTTTCACCAATAATTTCTGGATTCTACACATGCGGAGTTTCGTATACTTGCTCTCAGAAATACCTCCAGCTGTCCCTTTTCGCCATGTGAATTTCTTTGTTATACTCCATTAGTTTCCTTTTGTGGGCCACCCAGTCTCGGTTTCCCTTGGCCTTATTGAAGAGGCTTCTCGATTATTTCGTTAATTTTTCAAGGTAGCTGTTCCACCAAGCTGTGCGGCTCCTTCGTGTTTTCGTTTTCTCCAAACAGTTTTCCTGGTAGGCGGTGTGCACTGCGTCACCTACTAGTTCGACTACCAGTTCTATTGATACCGTCACTGCGTCCGTACCTAGCCTCAAAGCGCCACCGAGGGTTTGATAGTATCCTTCCCAATTAGTCGCCGGGGGTTCCTAAATTTGGACATGATGATTGGAGGTGTTCCTACATCGAACCTGATGTGCCTGTGATCGGAACATGATGGTTCGTCACATATCAATTTTGTATGATATTACTAGTTGTCATATCTAGAACTTCTCGCCGGTTTACCGGAACAAAGATAGGTTTACTGCCCGTGTTGGCTTTGCTTAGCCTGGCGCTTGATATATATTCAAGGAGTGAGTCACCTCTATGGTCGATATTGGCATTAATATGGTGGGCATTGACGTCGCAGATGATGATAAGTTGGAGGTTTCTTCCCTCGTAGTAGGCAATAATTTCGATCAGTATCTGCGGCGGACACTTATCCTCACCTGCATAGTAGGCGCAGCATACCACCAGTCTCTTCGGTAAGCCTTCGGTTGGTGGTTCTAAAAGAGCTGCAAGGAAATCCGAGGTGCATAGCCTCAGTATTAGTGTGCAGCTTATCCTTTTGTTGTATATTATGCAGGGCCGTGGTTTCCCATTTGATCTACTTTATAGTACTATACCTTGTTGCGGGTTTGCCTGCATCTCTCCCTCTATGCCAGAATTCTTGTATCAGGGTCTAGGCTTTCTTGATCGAATCTCTGACGTGTGATGACTGAAGCGGCCTTAGCATGTTGGAGGTTCGCCTCCATTATTTTGGAGAGGTCGGAGTCTGGCGAAGTTCCTGCCGGAACCGTTTCTTCTCCCTCCTCTGTGTCCATGCAATTTCGACCTGAGCCTGGGCGACAAGCCTACTGGGCAGGTCGGCGCTGCCTTTGAAGGGTTTGCCCTCCTCGACGGGATTACGCCCCCATGCACGCGTCGGCCTGCGCCTTGTCGATAAGCCTACAGAGCAGGTTGACGCTGCGTTTGGGCCTGGAGGCCAGTAATATGTCCCCATTACTTGCCTCCAGGGCCGCATGTCAATCTGTTTCCATGGGGAAGCTCCATGCTTGTCCTTTCTCTGTAGGGGTAACACTCCAAAGTGTCCACAGACTAGTCTTATATTAGTAATTTGTCACTGTTTTTTCCGAATGATGAGATGTTGGTTCATCGATTCAACCTTCAGGGGTTTTCTGTTTCTTCCCTTAGCCGATTTGAGGTGCGGGCCTCCATTGCATGTCATACCTTTACGTCTGTTTTACCACGAACACCCATAGTACGCCATCCACCCAGAGGTTACGACGAGGACGTGGAAGTAGGATTTGCACTTGTCTTTTCTAGACTGTGGACCTTTCTCAAAGATTTGACGTAGTATGGATATAGGCACCTCATACTACTTCTGAGACCCATGCCAACCATTCGACCTCACTAACCTACTTTTTATACTATTTTATTATTATCTCACCAATTCTTCTGGCTATTTTTTTTACATAATATATATATATATATATATATATATATATATATATATATATATATATATATATATATATATATATATATATATTATGTACTTTTGATTAGTATTTAAATTGCACCAGGTATTTGCATGTGCATTATAATTTTATTAATTAATAAATCAATTTTAATTTGTCAAATGTATATGGTAAAAAGACTGAGTTTTAGAGTTGCTAGAGCATTAAGTATTTAGTTTGTTGTTTGTCCAATTCCTATTTACATATTATTAGTGGACAGGAAAAGGATACATTATATTAATTTATATTGTTAGCATACTTATGTGTTATTTCATGTTCTATTATTAACATAATTGTTACATGTTGACCTTGATAGCACAAATTAATTGCAAATCAGTATGAATTACAATAATTGTTAGTAATAGAAATATCATCATGAAACATCCTTACAGGGCCACCTCTTGGGTAGAAAAACTTACAAAAACAAGAATCTGAAGTGTATATTAATTATAGATGGTCTTAAAATGACTAGTGGCCAAATAAAACAGACTTGCGGAATCTTTCAAACTTTCAAAAACAAGAATCTGAAGTATATATTCATTATAGATGGTCTTAAAATGACTGGTGGACCAAATAAAAAACACTTGTGGAATCTTTTACCACATGATTACAATGTCCTATCCATAATTCCTATGATAAAGTTGTGTGACACTTTTATTTATTTTTGTTCTCCTAGTTATCAATAAAAAGAAGGTAATGAAATTAGATCCAAGATCTCTTTCCAATATGGAATAGAAGGAAAGATATTAGAGAATAATTTAAATAATAATATATAAATATAATAATGTATAATAATTATTATTAGTTCATTGTACTGCTACTGGTGCAATTTAAATATTAAAAATAAATAAATACTATTGTACACATATTATATCAAAAAGATGTAAATTAAATATATTAAAGAAGAAATACTCACTAATAATAGTGGACGCTCGTCTTTAATTTGTTAGAGATTGAGTTCTTTGCGTTCTCTACTAAGTTATTCAATATCATCCATCAAAAAATGAGCTAATTCTTGTTTGTGCCATTATTCTCTCATAAGAACAATTGACGCTATCTGAAAAAATAATACACATTACAGAATTTAATTAATGATAGTTTTCTCAATTGACTTTTATTGGGACATGTTTGTCTATACATTTTATTTATTATTATATTTTGTTTTTTCTTCAAAAAAATTATTAATTTTGTATAATATAACCCATGTATTTTTAGTTATTATTTTATTTCAAGCCTCTTGAAAAAAAAATTTCGAGCCGGTTGAAACAAAAAAGTATTAAATTTGTATAATAACCCATGTATTTTTAGTTATTATTTTATTTCAAGCCGCTCGAACGAATAAATTATGAATTTTGTATGATAACCCATGTATTTTTAGTTATTATTTTATTACAAGCCGCATCAAAAACATTTTTCCAAGCCGCTTGAAAAAAAAATTGCAATAAAATAATAACCACAAATATATGGATTATAGAAAATTCATAATTAAAAAAAATTGAGTTTTGTATAATAACCCATGTATTTATAGTTATTATTTTATTACTAGCTGTTTCAAAAACATTTTTTCCAGCCGCTTGAAAAAAAAAATGCAATAAAATAATAATCAAAAATATATGGATTATACAAAATTCATAATTAAAAACTAATTCAAGCCGCTTGAAAAAAAAAATTATGAGTTTTGTATAATAACCCATGTATTTTTAGTTATTATTTTATTACAAGCCGCTTCAAAAACATTTTTTTCAAGCCGCTTGAAAAAAAAAATGCAATAAAATAATAACTAAAAATGCAGTGGGTTATTATACAAAAACTCATTTTTTTTTCAAGCGGCTTGATTTTTTAATTATGAATTTTGTATAATCCATATATTTTTGTTTATTATTTTATTGCATTTTTTTTTCAAACGGCATGGAAAAAAAATATTTTCGAAGCGGCTTTTAATAAAATAATGTATTTTTAGTTATTATTTTATTAAAAAAAATACATTTTATAAATTAAGTAATAACTAAAAGTACATAGGTTATTATACAATGTATATATATATATATATATTTCAAGCGGTTTGAAGCAATTTTTTTCAAGCGGCTTGATATAAAATAATAACTAATAATACATTGGTATTATACAAAACTCATAATTTTTTTAATTATGAATTTTGTATAATCCATATATTTTTGGTTATTATTTTATTGCATTTTTTTTTCAAGCTCCTTGAAAAAATGTTTTTGAAGCGGCTTGTAATAGAATAATAACTGAAAATACATGGGTTATTATACAAAATTCATATTTTTTTTTTGTAATAAAACAACCAAAAAATAAGTCTTATATATAAAATAATAGCTAAAAATTCATGGGTAATTTTACAAAATTCATAATTTTTTTTCAAGCAGCTCGATTTTGTTTTGAGCGGCTTGAAATAAAATAATAACTAAATATACATGGGTTATTATACATAATAAAGAAATCTCAAATATCGTTGAGTATCGTCAAATTTCGTCATATATCGTTATATATCGTCATAATCGTCATATATCGGCATATATCGTCATAATTGTCATATATCGTCATATATCGTCAAATATCGTCAAATTTAGTCAAATACAGTCAAATTTAGTCAAATATAGTCAAATATTGTGTTACATTGTGGAATATTTTCAAATATCAAATATTGTCAAAAATGTCAAAAATTCAAAAAGTTGTGTGGTGTCCACACCAGATATTTTCGTAGCAACATTCCTTCTATATATAATTTTTTGTTCAGTTAGTTCTAGTTCTAGACGCAGTTTTTATACTCTGCATGAAAGAGCATTTATTGATCCGGTAATATATAAGTATGACTTCAATATTCATTTCACGTGACCATTTACGTTTTGTTCCTCCTCTGCGAGAAGTCTCCCCTGTACTATGTTTAGCAGACGGTTCTCCAGACACAGGGACGGTAGATGGGCCTGCCTCGTTATCATCCACATTCGGTGTTTGTGAGGCTCAAGACTCTTGAATGACAGGTATTCGCCTCCTCAATACTCTAACACCGACGTTTCGTATGCTGTCGTGCTTAGCATCGGCTCCAAGCACGTCCTGGCTCAGCCCAGGCAACGATCCTTTTCCGAGGCCATGAATGCTTCTTTTCTCCGTATTAAATGAGATAACCCTCTGCCTGCGGGTAAATTAATATTATTCGCCATATTATGCTCTTCCTTTTCATTTCTTCACCGTCTCCCATAAAATGGTTTTTCCCTGTTGTTTTCTGCCATCCTCTTTCCAAATGTTATCCATGTCTGCTGCTTGGCATCCTTGATCCCATATGTAAACGCAAATAAGGAGCGCTAATTGATTAAATTGTTTAAAAGCATACAATTAATTTGACGCTAATGAAAACTGAACAAGCCATTCCAGGACTTCTGTTTGTTTATTTAATACTTGATATAACTGGCTTAAATCAACAAAATTATAATATTGGTGTTAAGCCGTCTACTTTGTGATAATTAAATTTAAAAGATAAATAAATCGATTTTACTTGGTTTTTATTCATACTCCAGTTGCACTTTGCAACTAGTTTCGGCTAAGCTCTAGGCATTTTCTAGCTCGTCATCGGCGGACCTCGAAAATGACTAGAGCTTAGCCGAAAAGTATTATTTTATTTACCCAACTAAATTCTTACGTCATTGTCTTCTTGGAGCAGGAGTCTTTTATACCTTTATACATTTTAATACAACATTTTTTTAGCACACTAATAATGATATACATACCAGTATTTTATATTCTTATTAATGATTATTACCTTCGTAAAGGGTCTGCGATGACGACATAATTTCGTAGTATTTGACGAGATCCTTGGTAATTTTTTCTTGATTATACATTCGTTGTATAGAATCTGCTACTTTTTTATGTGGACATTCACAGCTTAGTGGCATTACTGCATTCATGGCGTCTGTGGTATCTAACTGAGGGTTTGTAGAGATACAACTATTTAAACAAGATATCGCCATAAAAAGTACCTGATAACTATTGATTATATTCGACACTGCACATGGTGCAATATTAACACAGCACACTTCCCCTTAAAATGCACACAATATGGACAGATTAACAACAATGCGATATACTTTCTTGTCCTCGTGACATACCTGACATATTAATCATTCATGCAAGTAAGTGACTAGCACATCGCATTTGAGGAGGAAGTGACGCATCAAATAAAATATTATTTCATGTACTGTTCTGCATAAAAATAGCAACATTAAAACACATTATAATCAAATAAAGCCGTACTGGTTTTACAATATCATCTTGTAAGACATCCCCGAACTTGTCTATAGGAGACTGCGATGTTTTTAGGCAAGACAAAATCTCAATAAGGTTCCCAGAACCTTCAACCCTTGTATATATTTTTCCAATAATGATAAAAAAAATAATACTTGGAGATGAATTGCCATTCAAAATACGATGCAAGAGGGTTGCCTAGAAATCGGCATTTCTTAAGGCTGGGATTTAGCCTATACTTTCCTTATGGCGAAAATTGTGTAATTAATAAAACTACGCCATGGAATGGCATACAATTTATGCAAGTCAATAAAAACACTTCATCCTTGGCATTGAAACATAGTTTGCAAGAATTGATAACCAAAATTTGTAGTTATAGCATGTTAAAGATTCGACTGTATAGAAGGTAGCAATCTAGTAGTTTACTCACTCCCATATATATATATTAAATAATCATATATCGAAAATTCAAGATAACCAGGACCTATACATCCATAAGTATTATAATATTTGAAAAATTGCTGCGCAAATAAATATCTCCTTCGTTTTTAATGCTGGAAAGATTGGAATATAATTAAATGTCGATAAGGGTCATATTCGCTAACGTTGCGTAGAATTCTTTACACCATATGGTTGTTTTTATCAGATTAAAAATGATTTTTGGACATTCCCACCTAGACTACGAAATACGTGCAACATTATTCTTTTGTATACGTATTTTTGCAACTCAATTTATGTTCTAGTTAAAGAGAACGGTGCGTATTTCTTACACGCATTTCGTCTATGTATTACATGTGCATCACAAATTGCCTAATCAAAAAACGCCAACCTTAATTGGGAAAGTAAATACTAGGCATATGAACCTAGTATTTACTTTCCCAAATAAGCAGTGCTGTTTCAGGAAGTATTGTTATCGCGAGAAACTTCTGCTTATTTTGAAATTTACGTTTACGTTTCATTACTAATATAGCCAAAATATATTATTGTTAGAAAATGTATGTGTATGTATGCGTGTATGGATATCTTGATAAGTAACGTAAAGGGCTTTATGTATCGGGACCAAATTTGGAAATTGAGTTTGTTATCAAATACAATCAACCCGAGCTAAAACTGTTAATATGCTCTGCCCACTTGTCTATAGTAATGTTTTGCACTTTCGTGCCCAGCTCAGTAACCTAGTGGTTGCAGGCGCCGTCCGTTTCGTACTGTGCATTGGGGAGCGTGAGTTCAAAACCCATCCGGGAACATTTTCGTGAAACACCTTGCACAGTTTATTTTTTGTGATGTTAAGGTAAATATCGGGGGATTAAACTCCGCTGGGCTTCTCCCTTTATAGGAAAAGCCTCACGGTTGAAGCCCTATAAAGATAGAACTTATTTAAATAGCGTATTAATTATTTTATTTATTTAAGCTTAATCCTGTTCTACCATTACGTGTAAGGGTGTAGATTTAACTGGTTCGTGTGTATATTTCTTGCCACCTTTTCCTGGCATATTTTCATTCATTTACTAAACCGCTTCACTTGATGCATATGGCACCGTTTGGTGTTTTTTTGGCAGTTTTTGGCAAGGTTGTCGACCTTATATTTTTCTTATATTTTTTGCATTTCGTTTTGTCTTCTACTTCTCCTTTTATGCCACGCCATGATTTATCTGTATTTGTATTTCGTGTTTGAGCCATCTCATTTTTTTAAATCAAAATTAGTGTGAATATCCTCGAGAACCAAGTACTTGATTCTTAAAAGTTCTAGGTCCTTCTGATACAGATGCAGATTATTCAGATAATTAGGAGGGTGGAGGTTCACTAATTACCTGAAAGATAGCGTCTGTTTCAACAGGAGCTAGAACTTTTAAGAATCAAGTACTTGGTTGTCCAACACATTGAACAGCCGAGAAAGGTGGCATTGGTCCAGAAGGACGAATTCCGTGTGGTCATTCTTCCCACAGGTATTCATTGCGGGAAATCTATTTTCCTCTAGGACCTAATTAATATACGCATGTACTAATTTAACATTTATAATTCATAATACATGTATGTACACCACCTCATCCATAGACTTTACATCTTGTAATTTGTACGTAGTCGAGCAAACTAGCTGGTTTTATTACAGGCACAGTGGAAGGCTGGGAATTTAACACTTCACGGGACGCAAGCCTTTACGTTTTAAGCGACAACTCGACTATTTTAAAGCCCAAACATTTGTGCGAATTGCCCGCCTTTTTACTAATCATCGTATGCTCAGCACCGGCCAACATTTTACATCGTAACGCTATCAGGGAGACGTGGGGCTCTCAGAGGAACGTATCTGGGAAAACTATTAACGTATTTTTTCTAATGGGGGATTCTTATAATTCCTCGTTACAGGTAAGCAGATAGTTAGTTCCAGATATCGTTTATAGATTTGTTTATTTTAATTTTCTATCAATCTTAATATAAATATGTGTCCTCATAACTCTACAAACTAGTTACAGCTACAATACTAACATGGAAATGCAAAAAAGGTCCTATACAAGTGGACTAAGTGTAGTCTGTAAATGAGCTCCTAGAAACTTTTTGTTATTTTAAATCTTTGTACCTTTACAAAAATCCTACCAGTTTGTTAGCCACAGAAAACCTTCAACATTATTAATCTCATTTTAGACAAGACAATTTCTTCAATCAGCAGTTGTTCAAGATATTAGTTCATCTGAATTGTGTAGTATCATATAGAAAATTGTGTGAAATATTGAATTAGATTTTAGATTGGTTGGAAAAAATATAATTATAGAATAGTAAATTTATAATCAGCAGAAGGACCTGACGGTCGATAGCCAGTTGTTACAATTCTGTATTTAACAATTGTGTAGTATCATACAGAAAATTGTGTGAACTATTGGAATTGAATTTTAGATTGGATGGAAAAAATATACTTATAGAATAGTAAATTTATAATCAGCAGAAGCACCCGAAGGTCGATAGCCAGTTGTTAAAATTCTGTATTTAACAATTACTGCCGAACTACTAAATTTAGAATGTCAAATATCATGACAACAGGCAAAATTTCGCATTATCGCGGACCAAGATTCATGAAGAAACTTGAAGAAGTAAGAAATTTGTGTACTATATTCAGCTTGTACTATGACCAATCACCTCTTGAATAAAACACATGCGCAGTATGTGATTGGTCATAGTACGAGCCAAACATAGCACATAAATAATGAAACTAGAAACGTGTCCAAGTATCTTTATGAATCTAGTACAATGTAATTCACGTTTTATTCCAGAAATAGTTTCGTTTCATGCAGATGTATGAAGTAAACAAGACAATTTCTTAGTTAATATATTAATTCATATGTTGATCAACTTTTCGTTAAAAAAACTGTCTTCTCTAAAATGAGCTTTACATATTTTGAAATATTACAATTACAACTCTTGCGAAAAAAGTTTCAGAAGTAAGGAAAAACGTTATCCAATATAATAGAATATTGTAGATGCGTCAAAAGCTACAAATATCAGATTGATTTGTGTCACTTTTTCTCAAGGTTTGTAATTGTAATGTTGTATGTATACCTAAAGCGTGATTTATATTGTACTAGATTCGTCAAGAAACTTGAATAAGTATCTAGTTTCAATTTTTCATGTACTATCTTCAGAAAACATATACAAGTGTGAATCCACCTCTTAGCAATCTACATAATTATATTTCGATCTTATTAGATCTCATCAGTGTATCTCCTATAGTGAGGATGAATTCATATAATATCTCGAGTGGTTATATACAAAAATGATACAACTAACCCCCTAGAAGGAATGTTAAACGGCGTTTAACTTTCCTCCTAGGGGGTTAGTTCTATCAATTACTAGCTTCAACTCATACTATGACCAATCACGTATTACGCATGATTACGTGATTGGTAATAGCCGAGCAGAATATAGCATATGAATAATTGAAACATGTTCAAGTTTCTTGACGAATCTAGTACAATATAATTCATGCTTTAATCTTATTGAAGGTTTTCACCAGAATTTTATTATTTATAATGAAACATACAGTATATTTTATGAAATTCCGGATACACGTTTCTAAAAGTTTTCTAAAAATATATTTTTTTAATGCTACTACATATATTTTTTAATTAATATTTCAGCAAGATATATTGGATGAAAACGAAAAGTACAATGACATTATACAGGACCACTTCGTGGACTCTTATAATAACCTCACCTTGAAGTCGATAGTGATGCTAAAGCTGGTCTCATCTTACTGTCTCCACTCAACCAATTTCTTAATGAAGACTGACGATGACATGTTCGTGAACATGTCACCCCTAATTTCAATGCTGCTGAACAGTAAACCGTACAACGTGCTGGTCGGCAGCCTTATATGCGGCGCTAGGCCGATAAAAGATATTACTAATAAATGGTGAGTCCGTACGCGTGAATAATTTGTTAATAAATGCTATTATCCTTTATGTGCATGACTGAACTTTCAATGTGTAAATGTATTTTCATTATTGAAGGGGTAGAAAAAACATAATTTTATGTGAAATCAATACCCTTAATGAGTGCTGTTGAAATATGTGTGATGACAATAATATTAGTACTGTATTAATAGCACAGTTAAATGTGTACTGTTAGTTTCAATATTTATTATTTTATTGACAAACTTGAAATGAGCTTGACTGTGATATTTTATATTTTTATACATATGTAATACCAATACCATCATTTGAAGCATTGAGGACAATAGTGGACTATCCTAATTTAAAAAAAATATCTGTTATTGCCCTGTAATTGGTGTATTACTTTTTTGGGCAAATAAAGCTGATTATTATTATTATTCAAGTATGAATGATAAAACTATGTGTATAAGCTGTCTACAGTAATGTTTGTTTTATAGGTATACTCCTAGTTATATGTACAATAGAAAAGTGTATCCCAACTATTTATCCGGAACCGGTTATGTTATGTCTATAGACGTAGTTCCTAAATTGTACGATGCAGCACTGCAAACACCAATTTTCCACCTGGAAGACATATACATAACAGGTAACTAAATAAATTTGTAATCATAAAACTATAATAATGTAATTATTTATTTATTTTCATTCAGGTATGTTGTCAAGGGTTGTTAAACTGCGCCCCCGGAACAAAAACGGCTTCACGTTTTTAAAACGCAAGTACGACCCATGCGTCTTCAAATCCGCATTCACGTCGCACCGGCTGTCTCCCACGGAAATCGTCGATCAATACGCTTACCTACAAACTGTGAATCTGATCGAGGAGTGCAAGATGATGGAGCAGCGCAAGAACAACCTCACCTTTAATCTATTCGGGTACTTCACGATCTCAAAAGGTAAACCAAAGAAGAAGAAAATTACGTGTTACTGAATGCAGCGGTGGTGTGTTTTTTTCTTCTGCCGGCAGGTTTTTTGTATATGTTCAGTCACACGATGGGGTGTTCAAAAAGTATGGAGCATGAAACAGATTGATATAAGTAACGGTGCTCTCTATTTCTTGAACAACTTTAGAATGCTAGTACTTGTGAGTTGTGATTATTATTTTATTTATTTTATAACGTCCAACTAATATGTGGATCATTGTGTTATTAGGTAGGTTCAATAGTGGCCATCCATACTCATTAGGTTTTATTGACTAACACTAACTAATTAAACTCAGACTAAGATGATATTCTGTGGATAAGAACTAATTGTTGAACATATTTTCAATTGCTGTGAATTAATATTAACTGAATCACACACTAACATTTAACACTTACACAATTTTAATATTTTTTGTATTTGAAATTATTTAGAAATAATTTTAATTTAGATTTGGTATAATATATTGCACATGGGCAAGAAAATAACTTTTAACATATATTTCAGAAAAATCACGTAGTATATTAAGGTAGCCTACATTTCATAAATAATCTGTTCAGCGTCAAAATTATTTTACTAAAAGGTTTTTTCAATAAGGACGGGTGGATGTTGAAATGGAGTAAAACAAGCTGTGTGTCAGGTATTAACGAAATTCGTAATTATTTATTATGCCATTATATTTAGAATATAACATCGTTCAAATATCCGCCGCTGCTTCTCACGGTGGTACGGATCCGAGTGGTCCAATTTTTAATCGTTCTGTCGCATAGATTCTGCTTAATTTAAGCGATGGCATTGCTTATGTTGCCTTTAAGGGCATCGGTCGATTGCGGCTTATTGTCGTAGACCTGCGACTTCAGGAAACTCCACAAGAAATAGTCTAGCGGGGTCAAATCGAACGATCTTGGTCACATTTGCGAGAGATAACCTTCAGAACGATGCTAAATGATTTTTTGGCCCAATTTGAACGATATGGAGGTAGACGACATGTGGTTCCATCAAGATGGGGCCTACATGCCATAACGCAGACGGCGCAATGGACATTCTGCATGAACGATTTACCCTCAAATCGTTCATGCAGAATGTCCATTGTGGCGTCTGCTTTGTGGCATATAGCCCCGTCCTACTGGAACCATATGTCGTCTACCTCAATATCGTTCAATTTGGGCCAAAAGAAATCATTTAGCATCGTTCTGTAGCACTTGCCGTTAATAGTGATGGCCCGTCCAAAATCATTTTCAAAAAAGTACGCACCAATGACGCCGCTTACCCAAAATCCGCACCAATAATATATATACCAAATAAGCTACTGAACTTTTTATATTTTCTCTTGAGGGGTTTCCTGAAGTCGCAGGTCTATGCCAATAAGCCGCAATCGACCGATGTCCTTAAAGCCACCCGTGTCATTGCTAAAATTCATTAGTCATTAAAAAATTAAAAATTTGACCACTCGGATCCGTGCCACCGTGAGAAAACGGAAATTTGAACGATGCTATACTCTAAATATAATGGCATATATAGGCCTTTCAAATAATAAAAAAAAAATTGCTGAAAACCTTAGAGAAGAAGATATTTAGAGATACCGTAGTTATTTTTCTGTCGAACCCTAGGTTTAAAAACTTGATACAGACGAGTAATAGACGGGCATTTTTTATAGAGATGGTCTTAAAATGTCCTTCGAATGTGCATTTCCACAGACATTAGGAAATGTTCTGGGGTGCAATTACTGACACCACTCCCTTCGAATTTGTACGCGTAGCTCCGCAAAATAGGGACAATTCACGATTTGTGTTTGTAAAATGTTTGTTTTTTAATTACGCTCATATTAATTGGAACATGCGGATGCAGTGCAGTGGTTAGCACCCCTGCGCTACAAACGGGTGGTCCGGCGGTTCCCGGGTAGTAGATACAATTTATCGTTGGGATAAAAATAACATAAACAACTCTAGGACGATTTACTGAAGTAGCAAGTCCTAACACTCACATACACATAAAACCACCTTACACGGTCAATAATACTGTCAATATTTTAGAATAATGACAGTATTACTGTACAATAACATTTAGTTTAAAATTTTCATTATTTTAAAATATTGACAGTATTAGTGATCGTGTAAGGTATAGTAATGATGCAATGAAGAGAATACTGATGGTTATCCGGATAATTGATTACTTGTTAAATATTTAAGGATAATTCAAGCAAATGCTGACAGTGCTAGGATTGACAGTATTATTGACCGTGTAAGGTGCCTAAGGCCCAATTCACACATAAGCGGCGTCGGGCGACGTCGCACAGGCGATTGTGATGTCCATATGCAGTGAAGGGGTGCGCCTTATGTGCATCCCAATCGCCTGTGCGACGTCGCGCCTGCGCCTCGTCTACACCGTGCCTGCGCCCGACGCCGCTATGTGTGAATTGGGCCTTATATATACTATCACACGGCAGAAGGATCCGAAGGTCAATAGTCAGTTAGATAATTATAACTACTACTATTCATTGTACATGCAATAATTAAGAATTGCTCAAGTAGCCAGATACAATTTTGGCCGAGTGGTGTCGACAGTGGCACGCTTTGTAAACTAGGGAAATGGTCGTTTTAAACGTCATGAGCTGTTTCAGTGATATGATGAACATCAATTTTAAAACCACTTATTATTGCTTCCAATATGATTATAGTTATAATGGAAGCAATAATAACGAATTTGATTAACATCTAACCCAGTTATTCGAGCAGATACAGCCGATCCTGGAAAAAGTCTTGTTACCATCATCTGTATTTCCGAATGCTTCTTTTGGTATCTAAGAGTGCATTTGACCTTTGAATGCTTTTTTACTCGGATGCAGTATTTTTATCCTCGCCTTTCCTTTGAGGAACAGTTATGTTTCACAACACAGCAACTTCATAAGTTGGATAATGATAACTTTAATTTTTTAATTTTTTTATTAACAACACTGATACTATTAATAGTTACAGGCATTTAACTAATGTTTAATATACTTTTTTTTAACATGATAATGGAGTTTAAACAAGTATCATCCAAAACAATCAAACTTCTGGAATTTAATAATTTAACTAATGTTTAATATACTTTTTTTAACATGATAATGGAGTTTAAACAAGTATCATCCAAAACAATCAATCTTCTGGAATTTCCGTTTACTAGTATACAGGGCTTCCCCAAAGTACTGGGACGGAGCTGTAAGTTTTGAACGAGTGAGGAAAAAAATGAAAATTTTGGGATCCCTAAAATCAGTCACAAAAACTACATTCTTATGGGTGTGCATTGTTAATTGATGTGGTGCCGCCAGATGGCGTTTAACTTTCCTTCTAGGGGGTTAGTTGTACTATTTTTGTATATAACCACTCAAGATATTGTGTGAATCCATCCTCATTAGCTGAGCTACACTGACGAGATCTAATAAGATCGAAATCTAGATACGTAGATTGCTAAGAGGTGGGTTCACACTTATATATGTTACATTCTTAGATAGTTTAGAACCATGCAACGTGTTCATGTTCTCTAAACCTGGCTAATGAGTAGAAACAAAACCTCATAAACCAAAACCTAATATCATAATTATTTCAAAAATTATGAGAGGTTGACTACTAAATGGGAAAATAAAATGTTTTAATGTGTTTTGCATGTTTATTACGATTTTTATAACGAATGTTCCGTTATCGACCAATGACTCGTAAATAGAATTATCAAGGACATATCCTTAGTGATATTGGTGGTTTCTTCAAGTATTCGATTTTCCAAATCATTTATTGATTCTGGTTTTGTTGCGTACACTCTACTTTTCAGAAACCCCCAAAAGATAAAATTGAGTGGTGTTGCATCAGAAGATCGCGGTGGTCACTCAATTTCACCTCTTCTACCAATCCAACGGTTTCGAAACGTGCGGCTTAAAAAGTCGACTATAATGTGAAGGAGCACTATCTTGTTGGGACCACTTATTGTCAATAGGCGCTTTCGTTTAGCATGGTTTATCATTGCTAGTCGTCCCCGTGGCTTGCAGTATCGCTCAGGTCTTGCGGTCGTGCGCCACCGGTTGTAAGGGCCGAGGTAGAATTATGCGCATCGAAAGCGGCAAATAGAACAAGAAACAATAAACCCGTACGAGCCCAGAGTGGTAAACGAAAAGCACTACAACCATTAGAGCATACGGCACGTACACTTGAAACCACTTGATTTTCTAATCTGCAGAAATCTGTCTCCGTCCAAATTTCATCCAATTTTCATTTTATCCATTAATAAAAAATGGACCAATTACATTATTTTCCATAATACTAGTCCATACATTAATTTTCTCTTATTAAACGTGGATTTTCGTCAGCCCTATAACGGTAATTGTGCCTATTAACCTTACCATTCAAGTAGAAAGTAACCTCATCAGAGAAAACATCATTCTAAATCATCATCACATTTTTCACATACTATTTCACATAATTCCAACCTTCATTAAATTCCTGAACTAGGTGAATCTTAAAGGGAAAATTGTTATTACCTTCCGAAATTCTGTGGATAGGACGTTTACCAATTTGATGTACCTGAGAGGCTTTTAATAAGGAACTTGACTGGTCGTTTTAGACAAGACAATTTCTTGACTCAAAAGTTGGTCAAGGTGCGAGACAAGCTAAATTGTCTCGTATCATACAGCCAATTATTTGAAATATTGAATTGGATGGTTGATCGAATTGAAAAATATAACGCGTTCTATTTGTCACAGACAAATTGTATGGGAGGAGGATATATGAATTCATTTCTTGAACAACTTTTCAGCTAAGAAATTGTCTTGTCTAAAACAACCTGAAGATTCTCCAATAAAAGACAATATCACTTCTTCGTTTTTTTTTTCTGGAGTTGTTGCAGATTTCGATCTGCCAGATGAAGACACACTTCATCGTAAGATTTTGTTCTATCCCCAAACCAACGAATCATTAAAAGAGTAATTCAGTCAGTTTTTGTGCCATTTTTAGGGTGGCAAAATAATTTTTTTTTGTTACAGTGTCACCGTAACCTGTTATTTATTAAGGGATAAATAAAACGATTTTTTACTTTGTTTTTTTATCACACTTCATGACATGTCATCGGAGGAAGTCCTTAACAGGTTAAGCGCCATGAACATTTAACCAAACTTTCCATTTTACCCAAGACTTTTTTTGCCAAATTGTGATATTTCTGTTTGTCTGAAACCTATTTTATATAATTTTGGCAAATTTGCCTTATCATAAAACGAAAAAAGGGCGGCGGACACCAGTGTCCGCTGTGGCCCTAGAGGTCCTTCAGCGTTATCGTGTGTATTTCTTTTAAAATCTAAAACCCTGACGGACACCGGTGTCCGCCATGGCCGAATGGGCTGTTTTCTAAAATTTACTTTTATTAACCCTAAAAATGGCACAAAAACTGACCGAAAACGAAAGATTTTTAATGATTTTTTAAAATTTTAATGATTTATAAATGCGCATACTTGAAGAACGTAATCGCATCTCCCTGGTGGGTAGTACCAGGGATATGCTCCTGATGGTTCAAAATTACGACAGTTTGGGTCAGTGCGAGATCGAAGAAAGTCGACTATTTCAACATTTGTTATAAAAATCGTAATAAATGTGCAAAAAAACATTTTATTCTCCCATTTGATAGTCAACCCCCGATATCTTAATAGAATTAAGATATCGGGTTTTGCTTCATTGGGATGTGTTTCTTTTTTCATTACCTTTAAAATAAGGTGAAACTCGACAGGGGTTGCTATTTAAAAATGTTAGGGTGGCATTCCCTAAAAAAAAGTCCTAAACTATTTAAGAATGTAGTTTTTATGACCCTTTAGTGATCCACAAATTTTCAAATTTTTGTCTTCACTCGTTTAAATCATATAGATCCGTCTCGGGACTTTTGAGAAGCCCTATATAAACACAGTGAACGTTATGTGTATTGTTTATCAATCACCAATGTGATTTGTACTCAACATTTAGTTGTTTTCCCAGAAACTCATCTACATCAAAGGAATTGTATTAAATGTACACACAAATCCCTCATCTGTATATAACAATATATATAAATAAGATATAAAATATACTAATATTAAAGACATCAGTAAACAAATTTAAAAAACACCAAGTTAATGTTATAGATGCTTCATAGTTAGTGAATATAAAGAATGAAATTAAATAAAAATCAATGTATATGTTTAAAATAAAAATGCAACTATGATAATGCCTACTAAACAAATTTATATTACATACATTTTGTCAATTTCATTATAGCAAAATTGCTCTTATTATATAATGTAAATCATGTTATATTTTTGGGGCTGACAAAGCTAGCATTATATAGTGCCATATTGAATATTTCATGTTGCCAAAAAATTGTTCTCCTATATTTTATTAACATCCATAAAAAATACATAGATTCAATGTTAAACCCGGTATTAAATTAATAGTTTGTAGGAAATGTTTAGTGAATAGGAGATATCTTCATGTTCATTTCAAAATAAATTTGTATTGCTAATTATCAGTTTCAAGTGAAGGATGAAGGAAAACAAAAGTTTTTGCAAAAAAAAATTATTTGAAATTGGTAAACTAAATTATTGTTTTAGTTTGATTGCCACCATCTATTTTATAAACCTAAACAACACATTTCGAATATTTCTAATTGTCATATAACATTATTTTAGTAATATAATGTATGGAAACTAGAATATTGATCTTTTATACCTATAAAGGCATCTTACACGATCAATAATACTGTCAATATTTTAGAATAATGACAGTATTACTGTATGATAATATGTTTAAAGGTTTAAGGTATAGAAATAATGGAATGAAGAGAATACTGATGTTTATCCAGAAAATTGATTACTTGATAAACATTAAAGGAGGATTCAAGCAAATACTGACAGTGCTAGGATTGACAGTATTATTGACCGTGTAAGGTGCCTTTATAAGTATAAAAGATCAATATTCTAGTTTCCATACATCATATTCAAATGTTTATGCGTGAATTACATTGTACTAGATTCGCTAAGAAAGTCATTATTCATGTGCTATGTTCAACTCGTACTATGACATACTGCACATGTCTTTTATTCAAGACGTGATTGGTCAGAATAATTGAAATTAGAAACTTGTTTCAAGTTTCTTGATGACACTAGTACAACATAATGTATGCTTTAGAATGTTAAGTAAAAATATAAATGTATCTGATTACTTACTTTTCATTTATTAGTTTTGATTCAATAGTTGTAGGAAGGAAAATAAATATTTAAAAATATAATATTTATTTTCTAGTCTAAAGGTCGTTTTAGACAAGACAATTTCTTGATTCAAAAGTCAGTCAAGATGCAAGACAATGTAAATTGTCTCGTATCATACTGCAAATTATTTGAAGTATGGGCTACTACTAGTGACGCTCATACTAGTACAGCGTGACCTCAGCATGTGTCACTACTAGTCACTAGTATTAACCATACGAGCAGGGCAACCGTTTGCTTTATTGTTTAGCACGCATGTAATTTGTTTACATGCCATATATTAAAAACAAAAATACATTCCATATCCTTTTTGATGATTTATATGTACTTTTTGATAATTAATATGTACTAAACTTACAGTTTTTGTCAATAATATAATATGTTTAATTAAAATTGTCTTTTTACACCGGAATCTCGAAAATTACCGTGGTAGCCAACGTGTTAATTAACACTGAAACTTAATTACATATACTACAAACTACAGTTTTTATACCTTCATGAGATATTTTTTAAATGTTGAACAATGATATTATTGAGAACATGAAGATATCCCCCAGTAGCCTGCTATGTTTGTACTGTAAATAGATTGTCAACAAGCCTTATTTGTGTAATGATTGTGCAATATGTTTGTGACGATTAATGTTTAAGGGACTCATTTGCTATATATGTTATTAAATAGCAAAATTTATGTTTAAGAGGTAGCACAAACATGGAAAAATAATGTATGTATTTACAGCGAATTTGTGACACTGCACCATTTGAAGTATAGATACTATATCTAGTAATTGTAATAGTTTTAGGATATTTAGACTGGGTTGTATAAAATCAGATTTATTTCATAACTCTGAGTCAGTTTTATATCCGTGATTGAAACGTCACTTTTGACTACTTAAACACATAAAGCGACGTTGCCATATGCAAACAGAAGTACATTGGTGGTATGAAATGAACATTCAAGCACAATTTATGTTATTTATTTTCTTAACTCGCCTTTATACAATCCAGACTTAAGTGTATTTATTTTTAACCGTGCGCTTTTATGTAGAAACCATAGTTTGTGCTTCCTGGTCACATGCTGGGCGATCTGATCTGAAAATTCTATTGTTTTATTTGCCAAAGGTAGGGTTTTGATTGTTAATTCTCCCACAACTATGTAATTTTAATACTCGATCGCGGTTGTTCGGACGATCGCTCGGCATGACGCAGCGGTAGATAAATTGTACAATTTCAATTCCTGCCTCATGAATTTTATACAAGATTATATTGTAATTACGCTTTTTAAAAATGAGAACCTAGGTCGTAAGTGTTTTGTAAATAAATAGCAAAACGTTATGTAAAGATCTGAAATGATGTAAAAAATTAATATGAATCAAGATTATTTTGCTATTTGTAAATATTCCAAAATAAATTTTTGTAGATTAATACTGCCTTATGTATATGCATAATAATGTACATTTATGTTTTAGGTATCCTCATGCAACATACTGAATTAAACTTGGTCCACGGTGAACAGGGTACGTCCACTGTGGACCACCCCTCCCCGATCCGTTCTCCGTTTGTGAGAAGAATAGTTGGTAACCCTACCCATAATCTCTCTGGCGTAGTGCTCTCGTAGTTCAAGCATGAGGCTTCCCAGTCGCTGCGGGGTTGGCTATTCTTCCCCCAGTTTCATGCATAGGGTGGCTCGTGCGCGGTACCACCTGTTGCACTTGTAGAGTATGTGCGTCCCGCTGCAGCAGCGACATCTGCCCGTATCCGTCTTTCCAATCCTGTACAAGTGTGATTGGAATGTCTTTTGTCCTGTTAGTATTTGCGTCGTCCAGGCTCTTTTCCACTACCGGTCTTACTAGTGGAAAAAGGGCCCTAGTCCATTCCGCCTTTGCTATTCCGTCCCATCTGTTTTGCCATTTGGATAGTTAATTCCCAAGCCCAGCTATTTGGGGAGATGTACCCCTTTTAAACCTACGGTACGTTCCTTTTCTTCTACCGCAAGGTCGGCCTGGGTCATTCTAACAAGGACTTCAATTAGGTCTGTTGATTTCGTCCTGTAGGCCCGACTGATCCTGACCTAATTGGTGTCCAATGCCCTTCTAAGTCTGTCGCAGTTTCTTTTTACCTTTGTCGCTCCAGCCCGATACCGTCGCTAACAGACGCAGTTCGCGTTTGGTCACTCAGGCCTCCGATGTTCAGGAGTAGCCGCACCAGGGACGCCTCAGTGCGGGCAATCTTCCGCGACGCTTCTAAAACTTGGGATGAGATTCCGGTTTGCCTCTAAGATGGTTCCCAGGTACTTCACGTGTCTTTTAATAAGGAGTGTCACTCCGACCATTTCTATCTCCATGACGACCCGGATACCTGCTCTCTCGATTGAGAGGTCTTAGCAAGAGCTATTTTGAGACCCATCATCCAGGTCGATATGGATTCCGCTGCCTACTTGGCCTTTCGCGCGGTTTCCTCCAGCAGGAACAATACTTGAGGCTAATACTAATCACACCTAGTAAGTTCCAAAGGCCACGCGAAAAGCCACCAGGACGCAAGTAGCCCTGGCCAAGCTGCTTCCCAATATCGGAGACCCAAGTGCGCCTTGGTTGTTAAAGACGCCCCTTACATACGCTGCGGTCCTGTTTCTATCCACTTACTTACAGGCAGACGACTCCAGTCATAGATACGCTATGCAGGTTCTTCCGGGTTTCCCGATTTCCACTGTATGACATGAACAATAGGCTAGAGCACACAAACCTACAACATTGAGTAATAGTCCAACAGTCACGTCAGTACACCTGACTTGGTAGCGTTTGTAGGATCATACCTCTTTTTTTTACTTTATCATGCGAAATATTACTAACCACCCAGCTTAGTGGCCACTAGACGGACGACGCCTCTAACCACTCGGTTAAAGGCGTCGTCCGTCTAGTACTGAGCATTGGGGAGCCTGAGTGAGAATTTTTGCCCCCCTTTCAGTTTTTCAGAGGTTATCTGCGAAATTAAGGTAAATACCGGGTAATTAAACTCCTCTGAACTTCTCCCTTGACCAGAAAAGATTTTTTCTAATTTGTAACTACCTACTGATCTAACTTGTTTCGTACAACAATGTTCCACTTAACTGAAGTGACTGTTGTCAGTGTTTACAGGATAAGACCATTTGAAAGGGGTCTTGCAATTAAATTGGGATAATGTGTAAGAACTCTGACAGAGACCAAAAGAAAAATATATTCAACATTCAATTAGTACATCCAGGCCAAAACTTTTTATTACAAAACATATGCAACAGAGTATTCCACTTCATTTTATCATATGAACAACCATTTAAAAATAAATTAATAATCTATTCAGTATCAGAAATTTTGCATACTTGGTCCAACGACTCGACGATCGAGTTAATGGCCTTTTCAGACTTCTTTTTTCTCTTCCGCCGCAACGAGCCGGGATTGAGCTCCTCGCACCGCTTCATGTTGTAGAAACTGTCGGCGTCATCATCGTGCTTCCGTTTGTACTTGTCGATAATGCCGGCATCTACGTCCAGGATCTCCTGTAGGAACATCAACGTCGCCCGCTTTTTTTTCTTTTTCTTTTCCTTCTTAGATGCCTGCACCTCTTCAAAGCTCTCCTGCCCCATACCCTCAGTTTTCATATCACAATCTTGCTCAATACCCTCATCCTGGGTGTTGTTATCCTCCACCACTCTGTCGTTGTTGTTGGACTGATATGCAGGGGGTTCCTTTGTTTCTGTATCTTCGGTGCTTGTGTCGAGTTCGCTCGAGGGGTAAACCATGACGGTTTCACTGAATGAGACAGACTTGCGTTTCTTTTTGCGCTTTTTCTTTTTACTCAGAGATTCCTCCATTACGGACTCATCTTTTTCCACTTCCATTTGAGATTTGTTTTTTGAAAGCTTTTTGAGTTTCTTCTCTACTTTGACACCCTCTTCATCAGTTAATGTTACTTTTTGCATTTGCTTGAGCAGTAGTTTCTCTTGTTTTTCAATGCGTGACAATTTTCCTGATAATTTTAAACCATGTCTTGCACCTCTGTAAAAATAATACAGTGATAAACTTTACACACACACAAAAAAACTAAAGGGGTAGTTGCACTACAAATAACAAAATATATGAATGAAGAATGAATACAACTAAGAACATTAATAACAAAGAAATAAGGACAATAGCCCTCACACTAGAGGTGTCATACTACATCTATCAGCCCAAGGAAATTGTAAAATTATTACTTACTTATGAGCTGTACGACCTCCACACACTGCAAAAAGTTCCTCATCAGTAAGTGTAGTTGTTTTAAAACTACTTGTTTGTTCAGGTGTGACAACATCTTCATATTGGACTACACCATCCTCTGTCAGTCTGCAGGTTTTCAGAAAAGTCCCATACTCCATGTTGTTATTCTTCTTTTTAAAATCTTTTACTGAATAGTCTTTTGTTGTAATCTCAACTGATTCCCTGTTTATTAAATCGATCATGACATCTTCCTCATTTTTGTTTACCTGGAAAATATTTTTATAAAATGAATTAAGATCTAATACTGATATTTTAAACCACATTTAGATAAAAACAACAGTTGCCCTTGTGCCATTATAATTGGAATTTGATGAATAATTGATGTAGGCAAAACATTTGTTAAATTTTCTTTTCTTCTTGTCAACCATTTCTTCTTTTATCCTTGCGAGTGTCAAGGATTATTTTCACATGTCTTTCATTTGTATCCCCATATATATTTTGTGTAAATTTATATAATGAATTTTCATTATATAAATTTACATAAAATATCCCATATATATTTTATGTAAATTTATATGATGAAAATTCAGTATATAAATTTCCCCATATATATTTTGTGTAAATTTATATAATGGATTTTCATTATATAAATTTACATAAAATATCACATATATATTTTATGTAAATTTATATAATGAAAATTCATTATATAAATTTACACAAAATATATAAACAAATGAAACTATTGCTTCATATAAGATAAGATATGTGAAAATAATTCACTATAGACCCTAAACATGGCACTGGAAATGGATAGACTTGGCATAGGCATACTGGGTTCAAGTGAGGTAAGGTGGCAGAGTACAGAACATTGGCAGTAATACCCTGTACAATGCAGGAAAGGAGACAATAGATCACTGAAACAGAGTAGGGTTATGGGAAAATCAGAAGACAAAAAAACGTGGTAATAAACTGTGTACCCCTTTCAGATTGAGCAATGACACACATGTGATATTTGATGTAAGGCAGTATTACACTATGCATTCATTGATGTGGGGCACACCAATGCTGATACAGTTGTTTATATGGTTGCCATGGGTAACACTGGTCTGATCTTTCACCAGACTGGTCTGAACTTACAGAATAGAACCCCTGGTTAACATAAACCCTCTGGTTGAAGAACACAAATCTAGATTATGAGTAATCAATGGTGAACATATTGCAAATATGTAAACAAATGCACCCGTTTTTTTGTCAAGAATAGAAAGCACATGTTGCTTACAAGCAAGTCTGTTCAGGTCAAATGTTTAAGCATTTGTCTTGAAGTAGCAGTGGAAGCACCTAAATTTATATATTATTCATGCCAGTATGCCACATGTTTGATCATTAACCTGAATGCAAAGACAACCTTTTTAAACCAAATGTTTGTCAAAATTGCACATGATGTCCTTTGTTTTCAGACAAATATTTAAACAAATGTGTTTGCAGGAAAGAGTATGTACTGAACTAGGCTTAATAATCATTTGATCTCAAAATCTATCAATAATATTGATGCAATTACCTGTATATTTTTGCTAGCATTATTGTAAACATTCTCCCACCAATGGTTGGTGAAATCTTTGCCAATCTCATGTCCAACCCCAGTGTTATCAAACTTCAATGTGGGCTTGATTGCTGTAGCAATACCATCCTCGTTCTTGCCGAGTCCTTTACCTAAAATACCAAATTACGTTGAAATGAATTGCACACAAACATAACCTATAAACGGAATCCATAACGAGGTTATTTAAGTGTGTCAATAACATCTTGTTGTGGTCCGTGTGAGGCCAAATGCTGGTGCTCACCCTCTGACCATCCGTACTTCTCCATCTGCTTCCTCGCAAAGTCCATTATTGCACACTATTTTGGCTGCTCGCAATAAAATTAATAAACACGTGAATGTTATTATCCGTCCATTGACAAATTTCTGAGCGTCTGCCAATGAGGTTACTGATCCGTCAACTACAAATGGCAGGCAACTAGTTTTACACTAGTGTGTAATTGAAGCTATCTATTAATCATTGTTTTGGTAATTTATTATACATTTTTAATGTTAAATATATTATCCATATCAAAAATACGTGCACCATATTAATGGTAGTTACTGAATTTGTTACAATTTTTTCTCATATTTCGATTCACATTCACAGGTGTTATGTTGGCAACGACCTTTGCAAAAGTGACATTTGACAAGCGCATATGAGCCCCCGCTAAAACAAAGTTTTAATTGTTAAAATAATAGTGTATATACTTTTTACTGTGTTACAATGTGCCCGAGGATGGAATAATTCGTGGACTGCGCAATTTCAAACGCAGATGTTGTTGGTGAGTTGAAACTTTCTTTCGGGATGTATGCTTCGGATTTTGTTCGCAATAACGACGCCGTCTGTCTCATATTGGTTTTTTCTTCGTTTAAATATTGCAAATAGCAAATGCATTAGGGCAGGGATGACGAACCTATGGCACACATGATGAAAACTTTGACTCGTGATCCTTGCTTAGTTTTGAAAATAATAGAGCCAAGTATGCACTTACGCGGTGCGGAGTGTTTAGATTAGGCTATGAAAGCGCGGGCCTGTTTGTTTACATGCGCCAAGTAAACTCGCCTAGTTCTAGGTTATCTCTCATCATTTTGAGAGTTAATCGCGAGTCAACAAGAAGAGGCAAGCAACGATCAAGTGGTAGTTGTAGTTGGACTTAACTTTTAGCATTTGCAGTGATTGATTGGAAAAGCTTACGTTCTCTTTCATAAAAGTACGCACCAGACGAGGTTGCCTGCAGGACGCAACATATTCATTTATTTTCACGCTGACAAGTTAACATTCACATACATTTGTAGTTATAGCATATAAAAGCAAATATTACAAATACAATAGCAGAGAAGTTGGCTCTCCTAAGTATTGTATTCCGCTACAAATGTACGAACCACAGCTCCCTTCTCAAAAAGGGAGCACAAAGAATTCATTGCTCAAGCAATTAAAAACAAAAGTTTATTAAATTGATTGGCAGTCGTTCAAATAGTACCCTAGCTAGTTTTGCTACTGAAGCCAGTAGGCGGTTATTGGCCTCTTTAGGACCTGCGATGTTGGGGAGAATTCTTGCGATTGTCGCCTCAATCCTAGCCACTTTTTGCGCGGCCTGTAGTAAATGAGCGGTGTGGCGGACATTGCCTTCTAAGTACTGTGCCCCAGCAACACGATGGTTATGATCCCATCTGTTTCGCCCTTCCCATGGCGAGCAGGGCGGCTTCGGTTATGTGTTACTGCTGCCTGGATGTTCGTCAGCACATCCACGTCCAGCTCGCTTCCGATGACCGCTAGGCCGTCGGCGAACGCCACCATCATCGTACAAGAACTTCCAAAGAAAGTCCCAAGACTGAACTTGTGGGGCTTCACTGGTCATACCGTGTTTAGTTTTCTTGCCATCAAGTGCCCTGTGGCTTATTGTTCTGCAGCTTAGATAGCTTGCCATTAGGCGTATCAGTGGTGTTGAGGTATTCAGGTTCCTCAGTGTCTCTATGATCTTTTCCCACGGGAGAGAGTTAAAGACATTGTTACCGTCTAATGTGGCCATCAGACAATGCCTTTGCCTCCTCAATGGTCCCTTGTTCGCAGCGTTTACAGTTGCCCTTTGCAGAAGCCGTGTTGCGTTGATTACAGCCCTCCTCAAGCCAAGTATCTTAAAAAGAAAAGATCTACCTCTTGCCAGAATCCTGGATATTATTACAAATGCAACTCAAAGGCAAAACTTGGATATACGTTCTTCTGAATTAGTTTCTCTCTGTCTTGCTTGATGAAAGTATGGTCAGGCGGGATAATTGTAAACAAAATTTCTATAATTCTCATTCTAACTCTCCTGGCCGTCCCTCATTAATAAAACAACAACAACTTTCTTTAATCGTTTCAATAATCCACATCTCTACTTCACAATTGTGTGGTCTAAAATAATTAAGTATGGATTTTCCGCAAAATTGAGACAGTTTACAATTACCCCACGTGTTTACAATTACCCCGAGAACAAGGGGTAAAATAAAATACATTTATTTCTCTATAGTTCTTATTGTGGTTCAGGACAACACGTACCGCGTTTTCTCCGTTCTCTATCCTGTAGGAAGGGGTAGGTTTCTTCTTTATATAGTTCGGGGCATTCTATAATAAAACAAAATATAATTAATAGCTAAGATTTTAGTACTGCAAGGTTTTTATATCAAATAAAAGAATCTCAAGAAAAATTATATTTTTAGTCGCTTTTATGCGTCATGTTTACAACTACCCCACTACTAAAAACGGGGGATAATTGTAAACAAATTAATTACAAGAAAAAGAAAATACATCGACGCACCAATATAGAATTATATTAAATGTATAGCCTACAATGTATAGTGTATAGTAAATAATGAAATATATTTACTTTCAAATTAATTCACAGTAATCGAGGAAAGTGAACAACCAAAACAGAGTTCGCCTAACTTTTTGATAAGCTTTTATCTGAAACTACCAGCGCTCCAGCGGTTGATACAAAAATACAACGCATATATTGCAGCACAGTGTTACCAGCTTTATTTTTTATTATCATTTAGTTCATAAAACATCTAAGTGAGCGATCAGGTAACTTGTTTAGAATTACCCTCTTTTTACGATTACCCCGCCTGACCCTACAACCACGAATCGATAGTACTACGGTAAAATGGTAGGTAACAAAGCACCAAACGTTAGGTGCGTTGTTACCTACCATGGCCATTCTTTTTTTTTTGAGGGAACTCAAGCTTCATATCTGCAAATGCTTAATACCTTCTTTTACGGGGAAATTGATAATTTGCCTTTAAATTATCGAGCTGCAGCATATTTTCAGCAGGATGGCTGTCCTGCCCATTCAGCAGGCATAGTGGTGAATTGGTTGAATGAGAAATTTGGAGAGAAATGGATCAGAAGACGATGGACCAGTCCCATGGCCTCCAAGAAGCCCTGATTTAACGATTTGTGATTTTTATCTGTGGGGCCGGTTCAAACAATTTGTTTACACTACTCCCATTCAAAATGATGTAAACATATTGATAAATCGAATCCGAGATGCCATTCGATTGATCACGATAGAAGAATTTCAAAACTCTTATAACCAGCATCATACGCGCCTAGAATTTTTGTGTTTCACGTGGTGGAGAAACAATTGAATAGTTCATGTTCAAATAAAATTAATTGCCAAAGTGTTGCGTTTTAGTGCAGAGAGAAGAGATTTATTCCAAGACTAATCATAGTTTTGTGACAGAGAGATTTCAGTTTTATTTTTAGAAATTTACAGTTTTTTTCAGTACTGCGAAGTTACATTTGAAAACAAACAGTTGGAATCATATTTATAAATTAAGCGGAGAAGGTATTTCCTCTTGTATTTTTCTCTAAAATAACAAATACATTTTCCCCCCTCTTTGCTACCGAATCCGGGAACACACGGTATAAATACGTATAACTAGGAATACCAGGTTTCCTAACTTTTTTTGGGCGGTGCAGCAATAAAATGTTGTTTTTTTTTTCTATTTGGAGTACACTTTACTTTCGCGTCTCAATTAGACGCTTCCTCCAGACTTGGCTAAATTAACGGTAACCCTGAGGAAGTGTCTAATGGCTGTGCCGAGTAGCCCCGTGTGGTGCTACATAGCTTTTGGATGATATTATTTCTTGTTTTTAGTTTTCCTGCTGTTTTAGGACGTGTTACTTAAAATTTAGCGGCCTGCTAGGGTGACTCCAAGGTATTTTTGTTTTGTGTTAATCTATTTTCGAAACGCATTTTGAGGTTTTTGTAGGCCTATCCGATATTTAGGGGGGAGCAGCACACTTCTGTTTTTGACGTATGTGGTTTTAGTCTCCACGGAAATATTCTCCCAAAATGGCAAGGTCGTTGGTTAATGTTGCTGTTTCCTCCATGCTTTTGTGCCTGGCCGCTACCACCCACATTTCTGAGATTTGATTTTCAGGTATATCAGCTATGTATAGACTAAATAGCAGTGGGGCTAGTACGGATCCCTGTGGCAATCCATTACTTAGTTTAATTTGTTTGCTTTTCGAGTTACCCATGATGACTCTGAGTGTTCTATTTACTATCATATTGTTGATGATATTCGCTATTTTTCGCTTGTTTTAGGACGTCAGAGAAGTATGCTGTCATGTATTTCTTTACTTATGTGTTACAGTGTTGTATTAATCCGGGGTGTATATTATGAACAGCGGGTGGTTTTAGTGTATTTATCTCTGCTATTGCGGTGGTTAAGTTAAGTTTCATCTATAGTAAAGTCAGCAGAGAATTTATGTGAGCTAGCAGATTTTAGTATTTTTAGGTTTTTTTAACTTATGTGCTGTGTGCTCTTGAAATGTCCACTTTGTAGGAAGCAACTTTATTTTCGGGTACGGAGGGGTTTCTCTTGTAAGGCGATTGTTACTTCCTACTTTCCTGAGGAGAAACCACGCTTTTCTATTTGATTTACTTAGGTCCAACCCTTCTACGATCTATGTCCATCTTTGTCTCTTGACTGTATCTAAGTTGTGCAGCAATTCATCCGCAACTTCCTGACTCTCGGTGAACTCTTTATAGTGTTTCACACTTCTCGTCGCATTCCGCGACTTTAATATACCAATTATAACATCCTTCCCTCGTTATTTTTTTGTTGTTGTGGCAATAACTGCTCTAACAACTCTGTTGTAATTTTACCATGTTGTAATCCATCCCAGGCGTTTATACAGTTTCTTGGTAAATTCAGTCCGGTCAGCCCTTTTTAAAATTCCATCTTGCCCCAGGAAAGGATATTATAATTGGTATATTGAAGCCGACTTTTATTAGAATAGGTCGGTGGTGACTGTGATGGAAGTCTGCTAGTACTTTTCGGGATGATGAGAGCGGTTAGTTGTTTCCGTTTTCAGTAACGATTTATAGGTCTGGGTTGTACTCTTGTCTTCAAGCTGCAAACGAAAAGTCCTCAGTCTTTGGTGTCGAAGATTAGATTGGATTCTTCACTCTAGTTTATTAGGGCCTCGGCGTTCTGATCGTTCTTTCTATATTTCCAGAAAACATTGTGGCTATTAAAATCTTTAACATCAAATTGAATGAGGGTACTCTTTGTGCATGGAGCTACCCGGGGCTGACATATGTTTATGGCATAAATCTCGCTAATCTTAGTAGTAACTTCGTGTATGCTATTGTCCGTTGTTACTGAGTACGCATTTTCTATTTGATTTCGTACGTAGGTCCGGTGGCTCCCAGTATGTCGTACCTATCCATATATTGTTTTTCTGGAGAGGAGTTGGGCCTTGTTTTCTATGTGGGGATCCTGTATCGCAACTAGATCGACATCATTTTCGGTGACGGTCTTTTGGAGGCATTCACATTTACTTCTGCTTATACAATCTATATTAATCTTGAAGATTCGGAGGGTTGGTCCTAATGCTCCCAGGTCCCGGTGGCTCCTAGTATGTCTCACCTATCCATATTCTTCGTCTGGAGAGGAGTTGCCTTTCGTTTTCTATGTGGGGTTCCTGTATCGTAACTAGATTGACATCATTTTCGGTGAGGGTTTTTTGGAGGTATTCACATTTACTTCTGCTTATACATTCTATATTTATCTGGATGATTCGGAGGCTTGGTCCTAATGCTCGCAGGTACCGGTGGCTCCCAGTATGTCGTACCTATCCATATATTCTTCCTCTGGAGAGGAGTTGGGCTTCGTTTTCTATGTGGGGTTTCTGTATCGCAACTAGATCGACATCATTTTCGGTGAGGGTCTTTTGGAGGCATTCACATTTACTTCTGCTTATACAATCTATATTAATCTGGAAGATTCGGAGGGTTGGTCCTAATGCTCCCAGGTCCCGTTGGCTCCCAGTATGTCTCACCTATCCATATTCTTCCTCTAGAGAGGAGTTGCCCTTCGTTTTCTATGTGGGGTTCCTGTATCGTAACTACATCGACATCATTTTCGGTGAGGGTCTTTTGGAGGTATTCACATTTACTTCTGCTTATACTTTCTATATTTATCTGGAAGATTCGGAGGCTTGATCCTAATGCTCCCAGTTCCCGGTGGCTCCCAGTATATCGTACCTATTCATATATTCTTCCTCTGGAGAGGAGTTGGGCTTCGTTTTCTATGTGGGGTTTCTGTATCGCAACTAGATCGACATCATTTTCGGTGAGGATCTTTTGGAGGCATTTGCAGTTACTTCTGCTTATACCTTCTATATTTATGTGGAAGATTCGGGGACTTGGTTCTAATGCTCTAGTCGATTGGGCCCTAGAAGGTTCGTTTGTTCTGTATGTGGGGTGTAAAGTTAGTTCGCATCCGTAGCAGAATGCCACACGTACACCTTGGGTAACGATAAATAATTTAGCACAAAGGCAGTCAGACATTCCGAGATCGGATCTCCTTGCCTGAAACACAACAGATGAGGAAAGTAAGCATATGTTATTTTGTCTATGTAGATATTTCGGAAGATTCGAAATCTTCCGTAACATATAAGAGCTTCATGCGCTTTTTTAATTCTTCTGTTTAGCTTCCAACCCTTTCGCTGGTTATGCTGCCTATGTATCAGAATTGGTCTATCTTTTCTATCTCTCATCCATTTGTTTTGATTGTTATATCTTGGGTTTCGTTTATGGATAACACCGAGCACTTGTTTACACTTATTTTTAGTTCTGCCTTTTCTACTACCTGTTTTAGTTTCTTTATTATTATTTTTCTGTATGTTGTTTAAATTCTCTTCTATAAGGCAAACATCGTCAGCGAATTCTACGTCTTCTAGCCCTTCCTTATATTTCCAGCTTATGGAAGTTTTATTATCTGCTGTCAATGACAATTAGGAAAAGCATTGGTGATAGCATGCATCCTTACCTAATTCCGGTCTGTATTTCGATGTCTCTGGAAAGATTATTTCCATATTTTTTCATACTAATATATTCTTCTTCTCTTATTATATGTATATATATGTATATGTCGGAGCGAGTGTATAGTATATACAGGGCGTTGTATTAATTAGATGTATCACATATCTTTATTACTAATAACAATTAGTATGGTCAGGTACTTGGTCCGGTAAATCCAGGGCGTGCTCTTTGGAGGATATTATTAGATACACAATAAATAATAAGTCCTTCGCCACAATCAACTAACACATTTTATTAACAACTGAGTAACTAACTTAAAGCACTGATTATACAATAACTAATAATTATCTTGAGAAAGCAGCCCCGGCCAACGCCAACGCTCAGTATTTCCATACCGACGCGCTATGTCAACTGATTCTGCTCAGACCCCCATCGAGGGTAAGATCTCAAGTACACACATTCCTTAAAATCGGCCTTCCTGATTGGTTTCACTACCAATCAGACGCTGCGCAATGCACCCTTGTGCCCGCATTATGGCTTGAAGACGATTATTGTAATCAAGCGCCGACATATATTATATTATATCTGTCGAAAGCTATTTCGAAGTCTTTAAAATTTACATTTACAGTTTTTTGCCATTCTATTTAGTCTTTTCGAGGTTTATGCGTAGTATAAATATGTTGTCTCTGCAAGAATTTGTGGGTCTGAACCCTGCTTGATTATTTCTTAGTGTTCTTAATACGTCATATCTTATTCTCTCCAACAGGATTCTCGCGAATAGTTTTCTCGCCGTGCAAATCAGTGTTACTACTCTCCAATTTTCGCATAGTGTTGTATCTAGCTTTTTTTGGTAGCATTATGATAATTCCTTTGTTCCATTCTCTAGGTAGTTTTCTCCCATATTTTCTTTAATAACGCATGCATTATTGCGATTGTCTTTCTGCTTCTAATGCTTCTGCAGGTATGTCGTCTATACTTGCTGCTTTCCGACTTTTTAGTTTGTTCGTGACTGTAACTACTTCCTAGGTTATTTCGTCTTCGTTTAGTAGTTGTAAGTCTTCTTCCGTATTTTGGGTATTTTAGGTTTCATATATTTCTTCTGAGAATTTTGCCCATCATATAATTTCATCTTTCTTTGTCAAAATTGTATTCCTACATTAGTCTCTGATATGTTTCATTGCTTTTCGTTTTTCTTTCTTTCCAGAAAAGGCTTCTGTTACTTCGAATAGGTTATTATATATAGGCGTTGTCTACTTATTCTGCTTGAGTTCCAGCAGCCTGCCGTTTACCAACATATCTAGAATGACAGATATTTAAATTTATCGACAATATCCAGTTTTTCCTTCTCGACACCTCACATACATTCTAGCTGAGCTGCTATTATACCCTTGTTTTTTAAAATGACTTTGCTTTGTTTGTGTTTATTTCTAGTTGCCTTGATGATTTCCTTAATTTCCTTTTTAGTATTGGCGAGTACTACCAGATCATTCGGATTTGTTAGCGGCCATTTTTTTGTTCCCCCTACTACTACTCCTGCAGATTGTGCGTTCTGTAATACTGTTTCAATATCCGCAATAAATACATGACATAGGGTGGGGGCTGAACGAACCTGTTCTAATCCTGAACACAGCAAATTTCTTATCTTCCACTTTCACTCGCACCCATGTCACAACATTCTCTCATCTATGCTCAGACCGCATTTATACAAACAATCTACTATGCTCTTACGATTCACTCGCCGCCTTGAGGTCAATAAACACAGCAAACAGTTTAACTCCCTAATTTTTTTTATCTCTCGGTTTCTCACATATTTTAGCGTCACTATATCTACTGTACTTCGTCCCTTTCTGAATCCAGTCTGCATGCTTGGCAACAGGTGTCTCTCCTCCATTCTTCTTTTAGGCGATTTAGTACTAGACTGGCATACATTTTGTAGATGAAATCCATGTCGTCCTTTCTTCCGCTTATTATCGATTTTGCAACTAAAGCCTTGGTTTCCTAGGAAGCGGTGTCGACAAAAGCGGCCGTATATGACGTCACACATTTCTTTTATGTATATTTAAATAACTCTGGTAATCAGAGAGCGGTATACTTCAAAGTATTGAGTAAATGTCATGAATTACACTGGAATCTGGTGAGTTATTCAATTATATGTACTTTAAACGTATCTTGTAACGTGTAAATGACGTAAAAAACGACCGTATTCATCGACATCGCTTGCTATGAAACCAGGACTTTACAGGAAAGTTAATGCGTCCCGCCCATACCTGATTTAGACACTCTGTTATCTTCCAAACAATCCATTGACTAACTTCTTTCCAAACTTCATTTTTGAACCGTCCGGACTAGGTCTTCCTCTTGAAAATCTCGCACACCTTGAAAAGTATTTCTTGGTTCTCTTCGTTCATTTTCTCCATCCAATATCTTCTGGAAATAACTTGACCATTTCGAGGATTATGTTCTATATCTTTTTTTATTGTATTATTTTGCTTTCTTTAAATACTTCTATAGTTATAGTTCTTCGTATACGATTCCACTTAACTCCAAATATTATTCTACCACTTAGTGAGGGTTTCCAGACATACTAACTTCCTTCCATATACTCACCTAATGCCCTCAGGTGCAGTATTATATAACTATTATATACTATAATTCCACTTCAATGATTTTGTTTTCCCTTATACCCTCTTCTAGTCCGCTTCTGTTCGTACGCCATTCGCTGCAGAATATGTTTATTCGACTCCTCTAAGAATATTGCTTATACTCCGGTGTTTTTATCTCACTGTTTTTTTTTTCTTAATACTTTGCCAAATTGCTGACTGCTGAGCCTCCTGTCGTTCATCCTTTTCCGTCTCTTGTGTACATTGTTCGACCCCTTTCTTCATCGCTTTTCGGGCCGTCTTTCAAAAGTTCCTCTTTGTTGGGCTTTTCTGTCACCCTTTTTAAACTCAAATTAAGTGGTTAACCTCCAGTCGTTAGGTAGTAGTTCTAAGCTCTTCGAGAACACGACTTCTGCTTTATATTCTGCAACTCGATTGTTTTTATAAGGTCCTGCTCCGTCTGCATGTCTTTCATCATTTTTAATATCAAGTTCAACTTCTCTCCTTCCTTGATAAGCTGCTTTTACATGTACTTTTTTGATTCTCTCAAAGTGAGCTTCCACTACTTTTTCTACTCTTCTTTACCTGTTTACGTTTGTTGAATAATAATCACTATCCGTTTTTAATATGTTATTACTAAATTCTTAATGGTATAATTATATTATATATATATATATATATATATATATATATATATATATATATATATATATATATATATATATATATAATAATGCACACCTTTGTATAGTTTTAGTACTTTTCGAATTGCGCGTTAGTCCCTTTAATAACATACTAACCTGTATCCTTAGTTGATATACTTAGGCTTGTGCTTGCTTCTAAAAGTAAATATGGCACATGATTTCCTAAAAAATGTAAAGGTAAAAATGAAACACTATTACACATATCATTATTATTGCATTATACGAAACAATCAATTACAAAACACTCGCCACACAAGTGTCAAATTTAATAACAATAATTATTTATAAAATTTAAAAATACACCTAAAATAAATTACTCAGTTACATTAACGCCTATGTGGAATTTGAATGAATAGAATTTACAAAGAATACAAGTCAGCAAAGACTATATTAAATATTTACAAATGTGGAAAAGTAGCAATTACTAAAAACCAAGAGGAGGGATTATTTATATAATAATGAAATATTAGATATATTTCAGACACAACCATTATCCAATAATGTACATTCATATTGCGTTTCTTTTAATTAAATATTCGCTAAACATTAAGAATATAAGATTGACTTCACATCGTGGGTAAAATTTAATTTACGCATCAACGTTTAGCGAATCATCACAGTTTTTAGTAGGTGGTATAATAAGTCACCCTTTGGCTCGGCCTGAAAATTTGTTCGCCGCTGTTGTGGGTGGGGTAATCGCGCTCGACCCGTGCCTGCTGGGCTATTTCGTACCGCTGCTGCGGCTGTTTGTATCTGTAATTATATTCAGAGCTGGCTTGATTTATTGTAGCATCCACCACGTACCTGGGCCGCTGGAACGAGCTGTACGTGTAATCAGTCGCCGGACTAAAGCCGGTGGGGAATGAACGAACTGGCAAGTTCGGCAGAGTAGGGTTTAATGCGTCGTTAAGCGTCACATCATACTCGTTTTCGTTTATATCCAGCGGATTCTTTTCAATTAGTTTCGGTTTGAGGGTGGTTCTAGTTTCGAATTCTTGTATTGATTTGTACCTGTTGATGTTGACAGGCCTGTTGCTGACTGGGCGAAACTCATCGTCATCCTCGGGTTGGTATCTCGCACGAACTGGTGCTTTGGTGATTATGGGGGATGTTTTAAAGATTGGTCTGTCAGCGGGTGGGGCTTCTGTCACGGGAGCCTCACTTGGTTTCTCATCAGAATCTCGAGGTGTATCCTGCTTGACTATTTCAGCTTTCAGCCCTAATGGTTGTAGACCTCTTGCTACATACGGATTCCCACCTCTACTGGGAAGGAACGGTCGTTTTACAACCCTTACGGTTTGTTTAATTGGTTCTTCTCTTGAGGCCTCTGTGGTCGTTGTTGTTGTTGTTGATGTTGTGGTAGTAGTCGTGCTAGTTCGTAGACCATCTTTATTTAGACCGTGTTTTCTGTCTTTGTAGAAAGGATTCCGGGAAGTCGTAGTGGTGGTAGTACTGTTTTTGACGTTATCGTCGTAATCGTCGTACTCCTCATATGCTGGCCTTTTACGACTTCCTGCACCAACGCGTCGCCCTTCATTTTTTGGTTTCGTAGTCCTTTTGGGTTTTTCATCTTCGTATTCTTCATACTCTTCTGATACTGGTTTGCGAGGAGCTGCACCACGCGATCTAGATGCGAGTGGTTTGCGAGATTCCCTAGCTTCTTCGCGTGTTTTCAATGGTTTTCTTGCATCAACAGTATCTGCTTTTGATGGTCGTGATCTTTTAGGTGGTAGTTCATCTTCGTATTCATCATAATATTCCTCATCTGCCACTTTTGATGATTTACTGGTGGTTGTTTTAAAAGAATATTTATCAGCTTCGCTTTTAGGTACGGGCGGTCTTATACGCGGCGGCGCTCTAGGCCTATCGAACAGTGAACCAATTGGTTTAACTAGTGGTTTATTTTCATCTGTTACAGCTTCTTCCCGTTTTTCCTCATTAGCTTTTCTATTTGGTGGTTTATCGTCTAAAAGATCATCTTCATATTCATCTTCTTGTACGGGTTTTCGCGATCCCTTTCTATTGCGATGTCTACGATCATCTTCAGCATCCTCTGGTCTGCGTTTATCGTATCTTCTGTCATCACTAGGGCGTTTCTCTTTGCGATCTTCTGTTCTTCGATCTTTATCCCGCTCATCAGATCTTCGATCTTTATCCCGCTCATCGGATCTTCGATCTTTATCCCGTTCATCAGTTCTGCGTTCTTTATCGCGATTATCATTTCTGCGTTCCTTATCGCGATCATCAGTGCTTCGTTCTTTATCGCGATCATCAGTTCTTCGTTCCTTATTGCGATCATCAGTTCTTCGTTCTTTATCACGATCATCGTTTCTCCTATCTTTATCATCGGTTCTTCGATCTTCATCCCGCTCATCTGGTTTGCGATCGGATTTAGTACGTTTATTTTTTCGATCCTCACTACGATCAAATCTAGGATCTTCATCCTCTAACTCTTCATCATATTCTTCATCGTACTTTCTTCTATCTTCTTTGTTTCTTCTGCTAGGCGGGCGTGTTCGTCTATCATATGGCCTGCGCTCGTCTTCACCTCTCCTCGCGCTAGTTCTCCGCCTGTCATATCGCTCATCTTCATACTCTTCTTCGTACTCATCATCATAAACAGGCCTTGGGCGTGGACGTGGTCGTTTTCGTCTACCCCGTGAAGATTCAGTTGCTGTGTATCTGGGTTCTTCATAATATTCATCCTCTTCTTCGTAGTCTTCGTAGTAGTCGTACGGACGGCGCCTACGATTTAGTGGTTTGCGTCTTCTGCCACCCGCGCCTACGCCAGATGGTGAAGGTCTTCGTGCAGCTCCGCCTGTTAATACAGGAGAGGGTGGTGGAGGCGAATAAACTATAACAGGCGGCTTAACAGTGGTCGTGCTGAGTGCTATATACAAAGCATCATTTCTGGAATAAATTGTAATATTTAGATAGCAGCAGTGTTTAAGTTGAATGATTAATTACCTGTGCCAGAACTTTTTGGAATTAGCGCAGTCCACTTCAGAGGCAAAATGGCAAATAAACGTCTTTTGATCAAAAGCAGTGTAGTTTGCGCAAAGGAAGTCGTAGCGTGTTCCGTACAAACAGTGATGGTAGACCTGAACAACAAAAGTCAATTAAGCTCTTAAATAATATTTGACCTTTCACATCATGTGCGTTATATAAGATTATGATGCGTGCCGATGGTTTTCCTATATCCGTAATTTGCGGTAATAAATTCGTGGGCGCTGTTGGGGAACTTTCTTTGCGCATTAATCATTCATCTATACCCCAAGGGTAAAATTAACAGCTTGAATGAAATATAGAATGTTATACAAATATTTTTAACGTGACTAATAAAATTATCAAGTTTGTTTATTATGCGGAGACGCGTTGTTACATCTATATGCAAAGCGTCGAGTGAAAGGAAGGAAAGTAATCTAGATTCGTATCAAGTTCAGCACGAAATTCATGAGATTGGTAAACGCATTACAATTCGTTTCTATCCGCGACACATACCCGCGTTGCATAATTGAGTTTGCCCACGAACATCTAAAAGTGTTAATCTTTTCACCACACGAGTGAAAGTGATGGGTGACAATTGACGGGGCAAGGTCAACATCGTTTCCGATACGGTCGGGCACGTTTTTTTGCGGTGGCTTTTTACTTTCTTGCAGTTTCCGCAACGGATGATTTGTCTGTATATGTTTCTTTTTCGTCGTATTACCTGGCATGAGTGCGGAACGCTGGCATAGAAACCGTCGTGCAGTCCATCGCACTTGAAATCGAACTCCTCTGGAGGTGGCAGCCTGTCGTAGAATGGGTAGTCTGTCAGGTTGTGCCCATTGAGTTCTCTTGGCAGATTTGGATCGAGCACGTAGTCTACTTGGGGGATGCCCGTGAGTTTTGTGGCGTTTGTATTCTCTGGAACTTCAGTTACAGTCTGAAAAAAGAGTCATTAGTTTTTATTGTCTCGGAATTATCAAAGGCAAAAAGTAAAAAAGCGCAATTAAATATACTTATCAATGATGTAAAAGAACAAATCGCACAAGTAGTATCGAAATAGTAAAAGGAATCCGCAACATCTCTGCCGCAACTATAAATTCGAATCATGCGACACGAAGACGAATGGACGAGCCGAAGCATAAAAGGGGTAGTACGTTAGTAAACGTAGTGAGAATCAAAGAGAACGGAGGGCAACTCGCGGATTCGATAATTTTATGCGTGAGTGATCGCAAACATGGGTGTTTTATTATTGCAATTATATTCTTATTATTTATTTTACAATGTTCAAATTTTAAATATAGGGAAAAAAAACCAAATAGAAAGTTTTTTAGGTTTTAGATTCTCTAAATATTGCACGTGGGCGAAGATATTTCGAATCGCGAAGATGCATTAATTTGTAATACTTATGAATTAATTTTAAAAAAACTGAATACAAAAATTGAAAAAGTAATTCCTAATAACTTTTATAATTTACTTTAACTTTACACACACAAAAATTTGATCAAATTCCTACAATTGAATGATCTCTAAATCGAAACTAAAATTGCATATTTGTGCATCTATTTTCAGCCGTCAGAACTCCGCCTTAAGCAAAGTGGCAATGGAAACCGAAATTTATGAAACTAAGAAATAAAAACTAATATACAGGGGCTTTTGAAATTGATCACATTTTTTTTAATTCGTGCAAATATTCTTAAATTTTTGTTTGATGTGGTGCCGCCAGATGGCGTTTAACTTCCCTCTTCGAGGGTAAGTTGTACTATTTTTATACTACAGGATAATCAAGGCTCTCCATAGGTCTTGGCAAATCGGTTGTTTTTACACACGGGGGAGTAAATTCACGACTGAGTTATAGCACAGTACAATTTTGGTAACTGCTGACTAGGAGTTTTTCATCTTTCTCAATTTTGATGTAGCGTATATCCACACTCATGGCATGCTCCAACACCATCTATATATAGTAATATCGGTAGTGTTGCATGCTCCCGGCAACTTGATCAACTGGTTAAGCCCTGGTTTTCTAGGAAAGCGGTCGCGTTTGACGTCATTTACACAACACACAAATCGTTTTAAGTATATGTAATTGAATAACAATATTTTATCGTAATTCATTTTTCATTTTTGCAGTAAGTTGAATTATTACTCTTTGGGAAACCATATTCATTTATATACACGTAAAATTATTTTTGTGACCTATAAATGACGTAAAAAGCGCCCGCTTTTAAGCAACTACTCTCCTAGGAAACCAGGACTCTAGGGCCAACGCTTAAAAATCACTAAATTTTCTCCTACATTTAAATTACCCGCACAAATTTTAACATGCTGACATGACTATGTTCTCATGGTTTTTACACACGTCTCTCTTATCTTAGTTATTTTTAAAATAATAAAGCACTTAACCATTCCTAGAGACACTGAAAATAAAAGATCATGGCATTTTGTATTATTTTTTCTTTAATACCATTAAAATCGAAAGTGTCGCCTTTCTCCATAGGTCATTGAAGTTAATTTAGTGTTTTGGATTGTTAAAAGAGAAATGTTACTTAATAAACGCAAAAGCCGTAACGCAATGACAGTGGTAAAAATGTTATGCTAATGCGTGCGTGCTATAAAATAGTATTTATATAATTGACAAAAGGCATAATAGTAGCTCAACATAATGATATGCGTTTTGTAGTGAGTATAGAATATTAAATATAAAAATTTAAATAACTACAATATGAGTATAACATTAACTTGCATTGCTTTGTTTCCGTGTATTGGACATACCATCGATCATGATATATACCTACTCAAATCATTTAGATATAATGCGGCTATCATGAGCCCATAAACATAATGGAGGTTCGTCACTACATATGGATTTAGTACGTTTATTTTTTCGACCCTCACTTCGGTCAAATCTAGGATCTTCATTTTCTAATTCATCATCATATTCTTCATCGTACTTTCTTCTATCTACTTTGTTTCTTCTGCTAGGTGGGCGTGTTCGTCTATCATATGGCCTGCGTTCGTCTTCACCTCTCCTCATACTTCATACTCTTCTTCATACTCATCATACTCAAATCATTTAGATATATAATTATATTGTTTGCGGTTATCATGAGCCCATAAACATAATCGAGATTCGTCACTAAAGATGACTTAATACTCTTGCACATTCCAATGCAACCTCTCGTTACACCATTGCCGCCGTGCAGTACGATGGCGTAAAGTTAGAGGTAAACAAAGAAATGTTCGGTGTGATCTGAGCCTAAAAAATCGAATGGATCGGAGATTTGATGATCAACTAATCCTGTATATCTATCACTCATTTCCTTTGTTGATGACAAACAACCCCGAAGAGCCACAAGCCGAAGGGCACGAGCTTCACGATCAGCGGTTCGTCTAGGACATCCGGGATGCAAACGTTATCGTACCCCATTATTTTCTGACCATCTTCGTCAACATAGGGGTAGTGTGTCGACAGTGCGTCCCACGCAAGCGGCAACATCACGAATTGAAAATCCGGCTTCTCGTAGACCAAATGAAAATTTCAGCAAAATACAATAAAGATTAATCAAGTTAACATCAACAATGAAACAAAATATCTTTCTTTTCATTTGGCATTAGTTAAAGTCAATGTAAAGCATATTTGTAAGCTTAATATGTACACATGTACACATTGAAGTTGAAATAATGCCTCCTATACGACATCGTGCAAATACAACCGAGTTTGAACGTGGCAAAATAAAATGAAACAGTTTTTGTTTCATTGTTGCACCACGGATATGATTGAAGCCAAAAAAATTCCTTACAACCACAGGGAATTTATAACAGTATATGGCATTATTGACAGCGTAGAAATGATTAACAAACTGTCGTGGCGTGGCAGCAAATTTGATACTAGAGATATTTTAATATCTACGTCAGTTGGCTTTCTGACATATACGTTCAGTTCCTTAACGGATAATGGATCGCATTCATCGCGTACAATGCGTTGGAAAATCTCATCGCATCTTGTATTTTGCAGGTGTTCGGTATTGTTTCACTTCTTGCTTGGTCCCATAGTGTTATGTCCGGTTTCATCTCTGTTTTCAATATTTACTTCGTTTTTGCTGTATCATTTAGAGCTGGTTGTACGCAGGATTTATATATGTCACCTTCATTTCGGTGGGCATGTGCTTATTGCGTTATATTATGGCTTCCGGATATCAGCAGCCATGATTTAACGCCTGTGAACGCACTTCTTGGATATTAATCCGGTCGCTTGTTATGTCTACCCCCAGGAATTTAATTTCCTGACCTGATCGATAATTTGTTCGTCGACTACGAGCTTACGCCGTATGAGATTTAGGAGATTGCCATTGATTTAGTTTTTTATTTGGATAGTGATATTGCTTTCGTGTTGAGTTTGAACAAGAGTCGTTGAAAATCGTCTTCATATTTTTCTGTTAGAGCTACGTCATCTGCATAACATAATAGAGCAACAGCCTCAGCCCAATGCTGTTCAATGTAATTAGGGACGACATTACTAACAGCGTACAAGTAACTAGTTAAGGTATCAGATGGGCAATAACGGAATGCCCATCAGTTACTCTAGACAAGTTCCACTCACTTTTATTTTAGTCCAACTGTTGTGTTAATATTCTGGATAATGCGGATTATTTTTTCGTCGTTCGCGTTACTGTCCAGTAGGATTCTTATAACGTTGTACAGATTTACTCTATGAAATGCTTGAGTCAACAAAACAGAGGAGCAATTGTTTGTTGTATTCGGTAGTACTTTTTTTGTACTCATGTCCTAAGACAAATCATTTCCGGCAATGATTTAGATGCGGAAAATGCTAATAACACTGGCGTGTTCATATTTTGATGCACCAATTATATCAAAATGTTAATAATAAATATATCTTGGGCGGTAAGTGTTTTATTTATGTCCTAGAGTTCTCTGAACAGATATTTCAAGGTGTGAACAATTTATATATAATAAGTACATTTTAAGATTGAGTTTATCAGTTTATTGATATTTTCTTACGCCCGGTTTCTCCAACGAATCTTAACTAGTTTAAGACCGTCTTAATAATTCGACGGTCTTAAAACGTTGCACCAAACAAAAATTACTTCTTAAAACGATAAAACGGTCTTACATTGTAAGACTAAGTAAGATCTACATATGTTTGGTGCAACAGAATAAAAATTTTAGACGTGGTTATATATAAGACGATTTTATATAAGATGAGCTTATATAAGACGAGCTCTAAGATTCGTTGGAGAAACCGGGCGTTAGGATTGTACTTTACTTTCCGAATTTCCGAATATCAGCTTCAAGAAACAAATGCAAAAAGGATAATGTTTTACTTTGGATACTTTTTGAATAATACGAAAATTCCGACGACTACAAATTTCTTAAGACACGCTGCAGTTTAATGTTAGATTAGTATATTATACACCAATATTGTGACTATCATTATTGGTCATCACAACCGTGGTTTATATATTATTATTTTCACTTTTAGTACATTTTGTTTTGGATATATTGTGTGTTTGGATATATTTTGTGTTGGGATATATTTTTTTTTTAATTTCCCACATCACATCACTTTAATTTATGACCAAGGCTAAGAATGTATTAATTATTGACCGCTAAAATAGCTGGTGATATACAAATTTGCACCTCAAAAATAAATCAATAATGGCGCCCTTTTAGGATAGTAGTGTTTTTTTTTAATTGGAATCGTCGATATATAATATTCACATTACACACAGAAAAATATGAGAATTAAGACTGATTAATTTCAGTATAATAGGCATGTTTTTGCAACATTTCCTAACCTCTACTTTATTTTTCTCACCGCCCGTATTTTTATGCCCCCCAATTGCCTCTTTAGCTTCCCTCGGAAAATGTCCATCCCTCCCAGAGGGTGGACAAATAATAGTTTACTTTAAATTAAAAATTTTCTTGATACAATTATGTATATAAAAGTTGTGCGAAATACAATTTAACACTAATTACAAAGATTTTTGTATAAATGAATCCATGCAAAATTAGTCGCAACACATTTTCCAATGTTCGAATCTAAGTAAAGGGATCGCATTTTTCATTGAATATACAATTTTCATCAAAAACAAACTGTATATTGTGCCTTTTTTGCTGTGGTTATGAGAATTAAGATTTACTTTGAGATTATATCAGGGAGACGAAAAATAGCAGCCCCTCTATTTTTCGTCTCCCTGATATAATCTCAAAGTAAATCTGAATTCTTATAATCAGAGCAAAAAAGGTTCAATATACAGTTTCTTTTTGACGAAAATTGTATATTCAGAGATATCTTTCTGAAATAAGAAAGATATCTAATGTAATTAATCAAAAAGTAATAAAGATATATTTTCATTTTTTTATTAAGAAGTTATACATTTAAAGGTGTGGTTTACATTGCTTTTAAAATCATATTGGGTAAGTGACGCCCCCATTGTCGATACACTGATTGAACCGAATTCTGCAGTTTCTTATCACTCTCTCCAGCATATTGATGGGCATGTTGGTCGTTTCTTCCTGAATGTTTATTTTCATCATCCAGAGTGTGTGGGCGGTTAGTATAGATATGGAATTTCTAATACCCCCACAAAAAAAGTCAAAACGGTTAAATCCGGTCAACAAAATTACTACTCAGTGAGTCCCTGGGAAGTGCTCTCGCACCACAGCCATCGGTGCCCTTAAAGTTTGTCCACTATGTCAATTTTATCAAGTCGTGGCAAAAAATTACCTCTAACATGTTTACATAACGGTCTGAATTGACTGCGACAGTCTTCTCATTATCCTCGAACAATCAAGGACCGATAATTCCAACTGTCGGAATGACAGACTTCTGATTGAATTCTCAGAGGTTGTTGGCAGCCCAATAGCGACCAAATGGTGCAATATTGAAGCGATTTCGGAAGGCAGCGTTTTAAACCACCGAACGTCCGCTGTAAAAATAGGCCTCTAAGCAAACGCACTCGTTACTCCAACGCACGATGACGACTGAAATATATGCTCCTGTATCGTATCCTGTAGCGTGTCTATTCTAAATACTAGGGAGATGGTTTATATGTGTAAATGTAGAGTATTCCTAGCCCTACAGAATGATTATAGACTCTATTTCTCTAGCTTCTACCGTTTTCGCGCTGTAGCGCGAGGAAAAATGAAAATTTCTTGAAATTTCATGTTGTTTCCCTGTTCAACTCTTTAGCGTGTCTATTTCAAATACTAGAGAGATGATTTACAAGTGCAAATGTAGAGTATTCCTAGCTCTACAGACGCTTTTCTCTAACTTCTACCGTTTTCTCGCTGTAGCGTTGAGAAAATGTGAATTTGATGAATTTTCATGTTTTTTTTCTCTTGTTTCAACTCAGGCTAAGGCAAACGCACTCGTAACTCCAACACACGATGACGAAATATAAGCTAACTCCTGTATCAATTCTGTAGCGGGTCTATTTTAAATACTAGAGAGATGGTTAACACGTGTAAATGTAGAGTATTCCTAGCCCTACAGAATGATGATAGACCCTTCTCTCTAGCTTTTACCTTTTTCGCGCTGTGGCGTGATACTGTGGTACTTTGGAACACCCGCCAGGGACTCTAATCTGCTTCAAAGCGCTCATTTCAAACAAGGAAGTTATCTTGCCGCACCCTCTATATCATGGCATATACATGCTGGTACCATACTGCATTTCAATCTTTTAGGGGTTTATTCCTTGATTCAAATAATAATGATTATGTTCTATACTTTTCCCCCCAAAATGCACCTCTGATAGAGATAGAGGTCGTACATAAAAAATCAATAATTGATTATATATTTTGAATAGAGCATTATAGAAAAATAATATATGGTAAATAATTAGACTGATGCAGCCAATATTTTGGTTTTATTTAAAAACAACTTATATCTTTATCAGTCGTGAAACTTTTCCGCCGGCGAAGGGAGAAGCTCAGAAGAGTTTAATCATCCGGTAGTTACCTTAACTTCACAGAAAACCTCTGAAAACTGTAAAAGGTTATTCGCGAAAATTCGCCCCGGTGGGGTTCGAATTCAGGCGCGCCAATGCTCAGAACGAAACGGACTGCGCCTCTAACCCCTCGGCCACTGAGCTGGGTATTTTTTTTAAATATTTGTGTTTTATATATAAGGTATAGTATAGTATATAGTAAGGTATAGTATAGTTTTAAATATAAGTGTTTTATATATAGGCGCCATCCATCTTGTACTGAGCATTAGGGATCGAGAGTTCAAACCCTAGACCTAAATTTCGCGAATCACCTTTCACAGTTTTTCAGAGGTTTCTGTGAAGTTAAGGTAATTACCTGCTAATTATACTCCTCCGAGGTTTTCCACTTAGCAACGGAAAACCCCTCGGGCTTATAGCTATAATGATATGTTTTTTTAAAAGTTATTATAGTTTTTGCTTGAATATTCAATGATGATTATTTTATGAACTCTCTGATATTTTGTATGGAATCAACGACAACGAAATATCTATTAAATAATAAATCGGAATAAAAAATGATGGTAGAAGTCAATCGGACCTATGAACTATTTCCTTCTGTTATACACTAAATGGATGTATGATATTTCTACATGTGAGTATTTTTCCATATTAAAATATAAACGAATTAAAATAAAATTCAAATTAAATAACTAAAACAAACAATAATTCAACACAAAGTAATAATAAAGTAACTATCGAGAAGTCTTACAATTACTACCATATGGACGGTATTGTTTACGAAAATAGGTTTAATTTTCTTTTGGCATACAAAGCCATCAATAAATTAATTGATGGCTTTGTATGCAAAAGCGTTTTAATGTGGTCCACATTAGGAAATTTGTAATTATTCTGATTTCTAGTTTAATTCTAGTATTCTAGATTATTCTCGTAAGCGGTTGTTTTCTCTAAAAAATAAGAGAGTACATAATATATTCATCATTAACTGTTGTATCGGAAACTATAATAACATTATTTATTTCTTTATAAATAAAAATTATTTTAAGAACTATATTATTAACAAAAAATACTTTTCCGGAATCGAATGTATATTTTTGACAAATTGACACTGGGATCGTCATAGATACATTAAAAACAATTAAATAATTAATAAGAATTTGGTCCAAAATTTCGTAATATCATTTGCATTTAGCATGGACTTTACCCCGGGCCATTTCCATAAAAATACTAATCAGTATAGTGTTACCTGAGAAAATACCCAATATACAATATTTGGTTTAAAAAAATATGCAGTAGTTTTTTACTAAAACGTGGAGGAAAAAGTTATAACAGACACCGAGCGACATACGGTCGATAGCCATTTTCCAGAGATGGTCTTAAAATTATCAGGCATATAGAGGGGAAAAAATTGTTTATCCACACTTCGTATGATAAAAATAAAATGCCATAACGAATACAAATAGTTTTCAAAATACCATCAAAAATACTGATTTTCAACATATGAAATATTTTTACATTACATGCGTTATAGACAATTAGTGATTTTTTATTTTAGACATTGAAGACATCTATCATCTCAGGGCTGCACATTGGGAACAGTAGGTACAGAATGTAATCATGATAATCATGTGATTAGGGGCTACGGAATATGCCCTTAAAATATTGACATGCAGTATTAACCGACTGTATACATGTATACTTTCATGGACTGAATAGAAGCCTTTTCTGGTCTTTTCTGTGAAGTTAATATAAATACCGGGCTATTTTACTCTGGGCTTCTCTCTTTACCAGCGGAAAAGCTCTCGGACTCATAGTTATAAAGATAGAAGTTTTTTTAATTGTTGCATATATATATATATATATATATATATATATATATATATATATATATATATATAAAATCATCTCATAAGCTTGATAGGAGATATAGATATTTTTTAATACTGCAGGTTTTCCCCATTTTGTATATTTGTCTTTCTGAATATAAAAGACAAATATACAGAATGGGGAAAACCTGCAATATTAAAAAATATCTCCTATCAAGCTTATGAAATGATAATCAAATCAATTTATTGGTGCAGGTAATACATAGTATTTTACACAGGTAAGAACAATTTAAAACATTTTTACATTGAGAAACTAAAATGACAACATATTTATACAGCATGAAATTGCTATAGAATAAATTCACAACGAGTACACGAATTTTACCGTTAACAAATGTTATTTTATATTAAAATTTCGCTAGTTTTCATTTTAGTAATTCGTTCGAAGAAAACGGGAAACATATGAACATATGTAAGGTGAATGTAGTGAGATGAAAGAGTGGGAAGAATAGCGAATTTTTATTCACATAAGTAATTGTTGCATTTAAAAAAAGTTTAATACTTTTCTATCGAATGGTTTAATATATGCAAAAATAAAGTAAACAGACCTGAAACGGAATAATTGCTGAAGCATTTTCACACGAAAACGAGCGCAATGTTTTGCATTAATCCTTAACTCTCTCTAGAATCGATTCTTATCAGGTTCGCCATTGTAAAATCGATGTGAATGAATCCAGAGAGGAAAAAGTTTCATTCAAGATGTTCCTATTTGTCAAAGAACATGACAATCGGAGGGACATTATTTAAAGTATATTATTAAATACAGCAATTTTTAATTTTGTTCAACCTATAAAAATAGTGAGTGTGTAGAAAATATATCACATTTTCTCAGAAGTCCCATCATAATACAAAATTCAATAACACTAATTTCAGATGAATTTAAAGAAACTGAAACTAAGCAGACAACATAGAGAGTTATTTCGATAATTGTCTATCATACTTTATCCAAGTATTATTACACATATATCCAAATAACTCATATTAATGTAATGTTTTTTTACAGTATTATTTTAATCTTTTAATTGAGACAGATTCAAATTACAAATCAAATCACATATTTATAAAAATCTGAGATATAAAACATAATTTTCTTCAAAATTAAGAATCTTGAATCAAGTATGACTACCGCGTAGTTGTTCCTATATAAATTAAAGAACAATAAAAAAATGGATGGTATGTATTACCATACATTTTTTGTTATTCTTTAATTTATATAGGAAAAACTACGCGGTAGTCATACTTGATGTTTTATGTGTAACTATTAATAATTTTATTATATATACCTATAAGTGTAAAAATATTAGAAAATACTATGGAAAATATTGCAATTACAGTATTTTAATCAGTATTATGAATATCTTTTTATGCGAATATCTTTGTTTTAGAATCGGGTTAGTGTTTCAGTAATTATTTGTGCATGTTACATAGTTTTTAATAGGTCACTATAGTGAATTAATGAAGCTATTTCAATGAGACATTAGCAATCCAATATGTGTTGACATATGTACACTTGCCTCAATGGCTTGTCGGCATAACGTGTTTTAATTTTTAATAAGAGCTGAATTGTAATCATAGAAAGTGCGTTTGTTGTATGTGGAGCGTGACAAATTCGCCATCGGTGATATATTCTACATTCATTATGATTCTATAGCCTATGATATTTTCTGAAAAAATTGTGCTACATGGACTATAACATGAATTAAAGAAAATTCTATTGTGCATACAAATTACACATATAAATATACAATAAAATTTTTTTCAAGTGACAATGTCACTGTCCCTGGATAATTTCTTGAAGCGGGAATGTTAGTGTTAATTTAAATATCATCGTATCAATGAAAATAATAATATATATATATATATATATATATATATATATATAATTGTGATAAGTATATCAAAATAATATTAAATAGAAATTAAAATCTGAATTACAAAAAATATTTTTATGGTGGTATGTTTTGGGAAACCAATATTCATGCAGGAATAACGTTACGTCCACGTCTGACGTGAGATTATTTGAATAGTTATTTAATGTTTGCTTATTAAATTGTGTAATATTTAAAATTAATACTAGTGATACAAATCTAATTACAATGAAAGGTATATATTATAGTAGTATATACCATTAAATAAATAATAAACCATTTTTAAATTTTTAAGTTGTTGTTTATTTGGCCCATTAATAAAGCAACCGAATATAAACGATTAATAAATTACATTATTTGAAAATGTAATTAAGATTCAGACATATCGCCTATTTAAAAGTCTGGATAGTATGAAGTATGTTGATTCATTTAATCATGTTCATTTAAATACCATCAGTATCCTCTAAATTGATACATAGAATTACCAAACCAACTTTTTATTATGAAAGCGTGACTGCTATCATACACAAATTAATATTTAGTTACTGTAATTTGTCACGATTTACTGTTTTTCTGTTTGAAACGCAGAGCGATGATAATTGCAAATAATAAACATATCAATATACCAAAGCGCGATAAATATCAAATGTCAAGCGGTAGGTTACATAACGATCTGTGAAAGTTGCCAAATGAGGTAGCACGATTCCGTTTCCAAATGATCTGTGCAGTAGCATATTGTCGCCTGTACTGCCTGTACGTTTTGTATGTGTCAGTTACTTAGTTTACTGTTTGAAATAACGGTTACGAGAAGATTGATTGATACGAAGAAATCCAATAATATAATTTGTTAGTATATACAGGCTGTTTAGAACATTAAAATCTAGTGCCCGTATTCACGTATAGGTCCCATAAACTATTGAATGGATAAATTGAAATTGTCATTATGACAGAAAAGGTCAAAATAAATGTTGTTAAATGTGAAACACCTTGAATAGCGCTTGTGATTGGAGTTTTGATGACACATTTTCTTTAATTTTTCAGTGTTTCCAATAGAGCGAATCTAAAGTAACTACATTCCCTAGATAATTTATTTATTGTTGCTATAACAACGAATACTAATGGGTTCAATAGCTATTGATAGATTTATAGAACGTTGGTGAATACGGGGGTATGTGTCGTCATTTTAGAGTTATCTCTTATCCTTTTGTGCTCTTTCTTAACATTTAGAGCCAGTTGTTAAACTAGCTTAAACCTTTAACGCTGAACTCAGTTTAAAGCAGGAATTATCAACCTTTTATATATATATATATATATATATATATATATATATATATATATACAAAATTACAGAAATTATGGTATCATTTTCAAAAAAATAAGTTAAAATGCCTAGGGTACAATGAGGTTGCGGGACACTGTAGGAATAACAGTCAAAATGTAAAATCTCTGCAGGGCTGCATTAAAATCGTTGACGGGCCGCGGGTAGCTCATCCCTGTTTTAAAGTGTCAAGTGGTTAAAGCGAATTCACACGTTGTTCAACTGGTTGTAAGCGTATACACCAATTACTTCTGATTTTTGTCTTAATATGTTATCCTGAATATATACTTAGAAGGTTCAAAATCATCCTGTATAATCGGTGAAATTCAGATTTTATAACATACCTCAAACAAAATGTATTATTTAGAACATTTGTGTTTTTTATATTAACTTTTCACCTATTAACCTTTTATAAATTTGGACTGAAATTTAATCTGCAATTAATGAACACAATATGTTTTATTTTATCTTTATGAAAATGTTGAAGCTTGTACCATTTATAGTTATTTGAAACGCTGATAGTTACGAAAGATAATATGCATCATTAATTATGGATTTCTATAAATAACACATGCCCATTCACAATTCAATTTAATATCATATTAATGCGCAGAATTTCGGTTCTCTATCTATCGATTAAGTAACTACTTTCACAATGCATTATTATTAGAATGTCAATGTCATTATTATTATAGCTTGGTATTGTAATAATAAGCATAGGATTTATAAAAACGTCAATACTATTATTTTGGCTTCTATTTCTCACTTCAATAGAAATATAATATACTTGTATGGTTTTGGTTTCTGATATGAACTTATGGTCATTTAGTTTAACATTTATTGTATAAATATAGAAACAAAATATGACGTGTCCAATATACATTACTTTATAAGGCACCTTACACGGTCAATAATACTATCAATCGTAGTACTCTCAATATTTGCTTCAATCCTTCTTTTATATTTATCAAGTAATCAATTATCCGGATAAAGATCAGTATTATCTTCATTACATCATTACTATACCTTACACGATGAGTAATATTGGCAATATTTTAGAATAATGAACATTAAATATTTTATCGTACAGTAATACTGTCAATATTCTAAAATATTGACAGTAATATTGATCGTGTAAGGTGCCTTTACCACCTACGATGTTATAATAATTAAGGAATATTTTTAAGAAATGATATTTTATCTTTTAAATTTTACATTATTTTTATCATTTTCACGCATAATTGTTTTGATTGTTTCCCCATAATAATGTGTATTGTGGCAAAGTATAAGAACTAAATTGTAAGGTAAATATTTTTGTTTTGTGGCCATAAATCATAAAAATATTCCTTAATTCCAATTATTCGTCTTATTTATTATTATTAGTATCACTTGTCATGCTACTTACATACAAACGAAGTAAAAATCAGGTTAAAAATCCTAGAGTAGCATACTAGGGACAGCTTCCTAGTATGCTACTCTACCTTGCTTGCAGCTGTACAAAAACCTGTTGGAAACACGTTTTGCTATTTTGATCATTTATTTGGCGAAGCGTAGTTTATTATATTATAAATATTAAATATGTTATGACTTTGGATTCCTACTGTTTGGGTACGCGGTCGAATACCCACCTGAGAAGACGAGGGTGCAGATAAGAAACAATGTAGGATGAAACTTACTTCCAACTGTATGCAATCTCTTAATGTTGCTAAAACAATTGTTATAAAACCACCTTGACTAATATAATATTTTTTAGGGGTTAAATAAAACGTTTTTTACTTTGTTTTTTATCACACATCAGTTACACTATGCAACTAGTTGGCTAGAGCTTAGCCTAACTAAATAAGTTTCATCCTACATTGTTTCTTATGTGCACCATCCCTTTCTCAGGTATTCGACCGCGTACCTAAGCAGTAGGAATCCAAAGTCATAACATATTTATCATTTGTAATATAATAAACCATCATTTAAAAAGAATTATCACAAAGTAGACGCCTTAACAATCCAATATTATAATATTTTTTTATTTAAGTTTACCATCGGATTAATATTTTGGTAGAAAATTTTCTACAGGTCTATTTTGAAAGTAAAGAGAATCACCTTAAATTTTCCAATTGATTGCAATAATATGTAATGTTCTCATAGAATAATTAATAACTTTATTGATTATGTATTATGTTTATCTATTTAAAACAAATTACAATTAATGTGAGAAAATTGCGATTCATACTAGATGATCACACCTTTAACATTCCTGCACGATTATAAAAATAAATAAACTTGTATTTCTTGCAAAATCAACCAGATATCATTCAAGGCCGCTACAAAAATTCCGTTTCACTTCACATCATTTCAGTGGTCAGTGCCTCCATAACATAAATTGAAAAATATTTTTAAATACTACTAAATGCCAGACATAAGACAAACATCATTATGAAAATTAAATTCGTTTTAGTAAACAATGTGGCTGAAAACAAATGCATATGAGATATGTAGATTATTGTTCATATTTATCAATAGGTTTGATACATTTTACAAAGACGCAAATCAGCCTAAAGATGGCTTTTAATTATTATTAATAATTTTTAATAGTAGAGTAGAGTAACAGCAAACAGGAAGCAACTACATAGAGAGACCATGGAAACATGTGGCGGCAGAATAAGACAAGAAGCAGAAAGAAAAAACTTATAATGGAGAGAGATTAAAAAATTAATATTAAACAGGAAGAAATTGAGGGAATATACATACAAGATAAATAGACACCCTTGCCATGGACGAGAAATAGAAGAAAGGAATGGATTAGACTGAAATTACTATAAAAGATACAAAAAGGACAGTAACAACATGGACAAACGACACAGAATAGATAGACATGAAACGAACAAAAATAAAATAGATGTAAAAATATACATAATGTATATAATATACAGGCTTTCCCAAAAGTCCCGGGATGGAGCTATTTGAGTGAAGATTTTTTTTTTAATTTGGGGATCACTAAAGAGTCATAAAAACTACAATCTTAGATACTTTAGAACTTACATATCACGTGGAGTTTTTTTTAGGGGATGACTATCCCAACATTTTTAAATAGCAACTCCTGCCGAGTCTCACTTTATTTTAAAGGCAAAATAAACAAATACCCATAAACCAAAACCCAATATCTTAATTATTTCAAGAATTATTAGGGGTTGACTACTAAATGGGAAAATAAAATGTTTTAATGTTTTTTATTACGTTTATTACGATTCTCGCAATGACCCAAACGGTCGTAAATGGAATTTTGAACTATCAGGAGCATATCCCTCGTGATATTGGTAGTTTCTTGAAGTATGTCATTTTCTAAATTAACAAAATTAAAAAATTAAAATCATTAAAAGAGTGATTCTTTCTTTTTGGTCAGTTTTTACGACATTATTAGCTATAATAAATACAAATTTTAGAAACCAAGTTAGTTTTAACTAAATAATAAAAGAAGATAAGTAGGCGCAAATTTAAGACAACACTAAAACAACAATGGAAATAATGTAATAAATAATAACCTGTTAGTACAACTTACCCTCGAAGAGGGAAGTTAAACGCCATCTGGCGGCACCACATCAATTATCAATGCACACCCATATGGTAATAACTGTCAACATGCTCATGTCTTCAGGATCACCGGGTAGTGCCCTATAGAGAATAATATTCCAACAGAGTGATTGAGATGTCAGCACAAGGCCAATCGTATAAAACATATATAAGTGTGAACCCACCTCTTAGCAATCTACATATCTAGATTTCGATCTTATTAGATCTTGTCAGTGTAGCTCAGCTAGTGAGGATGAATTCACACAATATCTCGAGTGGTTATATACAAAAATAGCACAACTTACCCCCGAAGAGGGAAGTTAAACGCCATCTGGCGGCACCACATCAATTAGCAATGCACACCCATATGGTAATAACCGTCAACATGCTCATGTCTTCAGGAGCTACACAGACGAGATCTAATAAGATTGAAATCTAGATATGTAGATTGCTAAGAGGTGGGTTCACACTTATATATGTTTAATAACCTGTTATTTATTACATTATTTCAATTGTTGTTTTAGTGTCACTGTGACAAAGAACATTATTTTATTAACTCTAAAAATGGCGCAAAAAGTGACCAAAAATAGGGAATCACTATTAATGATTCGTGGCTTTGGGGATAGAACAAGATCTATCGATGAAGTGCGGCACTCTTCAATGATTTTTTTTTCATCAACAACCACCGATTTCTAAACCAACAATCGAAAGAACTGTTCGAAGATTTCAAGAAGATGAAACTGTGAAAGATCTTCCGAGAACTGGCAGACTGAAATCTGCAACAACTGAGCAGAAGTGTTACTGTCTTTTATTGAAGAACCTTCAAGTTCCTTATTAAAAGCATGTCAGGTACATGAAATTGCTAAAAGTTCTGTCCACAGAAATTTAAAAAGAAATAACTATTTTCTCTATAAGTTTCACCTAGTTCAGGAATTAAACGAAGGTGACTTCGAAAGAAGATTTGGAATTCTGTGAAATAGTACGTGACCTATGTGATGTTGACAGACATTTTCGTTTGAATGTTATTTTCTCTGATGAGGCTACTTTCTACTTGAATGGCATGGTTAATAGGCGCAATAAAAAACTTGGATTTTCGTCAGCCCAAAATCTGACGAAATTCCACGTTTAATAAAAGAAGATTATACTTAGAGACCGCAGATTATTAATATATGTGCTGGTATTATGGGATATAATGTAATTGGTCAATTTTTTATTCATGCAAATTTGGACAGAGACAGATATCTGCAACTGTTCGAAAATCAAGTGGCTCCAAGTGTTTGTGCCGTATGCCCTAATGGTATTGGCAATAAGTGGTTCCAACAAGGCGGACACATTTTAGTCGCACAGTCCGAGACTTTTTAAGCCGCACGTTTCCAAACTGTTGGATTGGTAGAAGAGGTGAAATTGAGTGGCCACCACGTCTCCTGTGCGGCCTCGAAAATATTCGGTTTACCCGGGAAGATCCTAGGATCAATTTCATTTATATACCCGTAAACTTACATTCTTAATTTTAATTATCGACTTTACTATATGGACAGACTTAAAGTATGAATTTTCGGGTAGCACCTGGCATCTTAAAATTCAGGAATTAATTCTCTTGGTAGCTCTGAACTACATAGATTGTTGTAAAAAGGACGAACATATAATCGTGTAGCGATCAGCTTCCACAAAATATTATACCATATCTACAATGACTAAGGCTATATACATTTATGTGTTTTTGTTTTTATCTGCATAATTTATTTTATTTGATGATATTGTTGTTGGGGTGATTTTGGTGATGCCTAATAAATATTGTTTTTTCTTAATATTAATTTGCATAATATTCGTTACATGACCATATTTCATAGAAAACATTTTACATTTCAGCATAAACCAGCCCTGAATTTATGCGAGAAATAATAATATAACATTTTAATTGTTTGTGCAGTAAGTTTACAAAATAAGAATACATATATCTTGGCTTTCTTAAAAATACCATACGCAATCATACCTAGGTTTTAAAAGCTGCTCATCTTGTATATCTAGTAAATTAATTTAGTGCTGAAGAGATTCATATATTGCATATCCAACTGAGCAAATAAATCCATGAAAACTGTTTGCACTCGAGTAACATGCTTTGTAACTTGACTGAATTAAAAACGTTTATACTGAGAATAATAAAGGAATAAAGTTTCAAAGATTCCACCTTGCACCATTACGTCCCGGCAAAAGGCAAACTTAGAAGGAATAAATATTAAGTTGGTTAACTACGCTGAAAACAAGTAGCAAAGTTGCTGGCTTTAAACACCGCTCTCGGTTTAAAAAGATCATTTTATGAATAATGAACCAGCTGAACTTATTTTCCGAGGGGAGTACAATGCAATAGTAGAATTAAAAAGTGAAGATCGGTTTATGCCGAAATAATGGTCGCTTTAAGTAATATGTAGCATATTTCAGGTTATTTTATATTATAGTGTATGAAGACAAAATAAGAACGCAGAAAGACCGCGGGTCGATAGCCTATTACAACATCCATCATCTAACTTAATTTAACCCAATTAGTCAATTATATGTATTTTGCTATTTTATGTAATATTGTTAATATATACCGTGTATTCCCGGATTTGTTTTCAAAGAGGGAAACAAATATTTCTCATTTTAGGAAAAATTCAAGAGGAAATACCTTCTCCGCCTCATTTATAAATATGATTCCAACTGTTTGTTTTCAAATGTAACTTGGTAACACTGCACACATTTTAAATATCTAAAAAAAATATTTGAAAAAGTTCATCGCTCTGTCACAAAACTATGATTAGCCTTGGAATAATTTTTTTGTCTCTAAAACGCAGCACTTTAGCAATTAATTTCATTTGAACTATTCAATTATATCTCCACCACGTGAAACATATACTTAATGAAATCAATTTAATGAAATCAATTTAAAAAATACACCACATGTCTATATATCAGTAAAATATAATACACATTAATTAACGCATTGAGGGCATAAGTAGATTAACCCTTAAATTAAAAAATAAATAAAAATCAATGTTTATGTTAGCACTAATAATAATTATAATAATAATTACATAAAACAAGATTTTTAAAATTTGAGGGTTAGTCCACTTTGGCTCTCAATAGGCGCTTTTGTTTAACATCCCCGTGGCGTGCTGTATCGCCCAAGTCCTGCGGTCGTGCGCCGCCGCTTGTAAGGGCCGAGGTAGAATTGTGCCCAACGGGAGCGGCAAATAGAACAAGAGATAATAAGCCCGTAGCAGCATAGAGCGATAAACGAAAATAGCGAATGCCACATAAATTACTAAAGCGTAAATTTTATGAGCCTAAACAGTCTAAAATAATCCTTCTTGTCACTTATTTCTTCTGTCTTATTTTATTTCAGCATAATCCGACGTCATCACCATACATTTTTATTAACCGAATGTATCATGTAAGAAGGATTAAGGGAGCCATACATAGTATTACCATAAAATTGCATTGCAGACTATAATCAGTCACACCTGTCGGTCTCCTTTATATTCCAATTCATGACATAAACCGATTGCCTCATGTTTCTAACCTTTTTCTATTTTTTTCCACTCACGAAGCGGCTGCGTACTTTATTCTCACACGTTATTGTGCATGAGGGGAAAAGCAATCAAACAAAGCGAAAGAACGTTCCGCGACGCATGCACAGATAGCTCGGGTTTTTTACGCGATGACATTTCGAACAGTAACCACTTTTTAATTGTCGCCTTCTCCCGCCACCAAGGTCATCGGAGAATGCAATTTTCGCCGACGATTTGGAAATTTTATGCTTGGTTATTTATGAGACAATCCCATCCTATGAATTCATTACGGGAAATAATACCCGTATGCAAACAGAGAGAGAGAGCAAAGGGAACTGTGAAGGACTTTTATATTGCACAATGTTGTTGGGGTCTGGTTGATGCTTGTTACATTGAGAGTAATAATGATTTGAGCATAACTTTTTAATGAAACGTGGAAGCCTAGTGATACAACTAGTGACGATTGATAAAACGAAAAATCTATGGACCATATCGTACCTTGAGACGACAAGTGTCGTAACTTCCATAACAGTTTTTTGATAAATGCATTTTAAAGATTGCAATAGTTACAGTAGTTTTACCAGTATAATGTATATATAATTTCTGTATACTATTATCTATTTTTTGTTTAAATAATTATTTGGTTTATTCTAAACGGTAAAAAGGATTATAGGAGCGTTAGATATACATATTTTACCTATAAAATCGCAGATTAACTGAGATATACAGTATTTTTGAGCTCTACAGAAATTGTCAGTAGAAGTATAGTTTCTGTATCCATTCGTTGCTTTAGGAAACCACTCTTTGCTATACAAAGAACTTAATTTAATTTTTAAAATCCAATGAATATCTATTTTGACAATCGTTAATATTTCTTGTCGTATTACTGCCGAAAAATCAATACAAATTGACTATTCATATTCTAAGTAGATTATAATTATATGGAAATCCAGGAAAACAGACCTCAAAACACATATTTCCGCTGAAATCTTAATTTTGTTCACGCTTATAATACTTGATATGATAAAGCAAAAATAAAATATAATAATGAAACTGAAAATGGATATTGCTGTGAAAATAAATAATGAGACACTAACAAGTACTAATTATCAGTGCAAATGCAAAACGGTACGCGGATACTTGCGCATTAATTCATAATATATTTCCCCAGTACTTTCTCCGCACAATGCAAAATGATATTACGCTTTCTATAAGAGAACACTCGCACTAAAAACTAATTTCGTTATACTTATATGTAAAGAAAACTGCCGATTCGCTCTGTAAATGGTCAATAGCTATGGGATCAATTTAGCGAAGCAGGAACACCGTGACTCGCCGCGTTTTATGTAACGATAAAACGATTGCATTCCTGAGGGCCCGCAAAAAAAACAAATCGTTTTCAAGTTTTAAACCACCAGCTATCAATGTGCGTGCGTGACTTTAGTTGTTTGGAATTATGTCATTGCGTTTATATGTACGTAATAAATATTAAGCTGCTTGATTCTTGTTCATGGAGAAAGGATATGTTGGGGCTAACATGGGATTACGCTTTTACCGAACAGTAGTAACAAATTTAATTTGCATATTTCTTAATTATTCAATGATTTATGGGTGTCGTTTGATTTTCATAAGTAGCCGTTGACATTTTCATTAATTTACTTGCGAAAGAAATTAAAGGATATTTAGAAAAGTTTACAGTTTAAAATCATTAGGTGAAAAACATACATCCACTATATCTAAGCTATTATTATAATGTCACATGTACAATTTACATAAAACAAGTTTACACTGGTTACATTTCGAAATTATCTCTTACCTAAATGAAATGCCTGTCCAGGGGATTTTTTTCAATTCCAAGAAAGACTTAAATAACACTGCCCAACAAAATAAAATTTTTGGTTTGGTGCCGGAAAAGCAAGAACTGATTTATGATATTTTTAATATGCTGATTCCAAAAATACTTCGCCTTTTTTTCGTAGCAGCTCTAGTTTTTGAAACACAGGCTTTTTCATTTATTTCTAATAAAAGGAAAACATAACAATGATATGGATTAATAATGATATCAGAGACCATAATTAAAATTGTGTACCTTAAATTAGAATCTAATTAACCAGTTATATCTGGTATTACCCATGATCTCCCAAATAATGGAAATAAACAGAAGACAAGAAGCAGAGACCAGAACGACCCGGAAGCAGATATAAAGAGTATCAATGAAAAAGAACTACTAGAAATAACAAGGGAACTGAAAATAGGAAAAAAAGCGCCAAATAAACAAATAAACATAAAGATAGAACAACACAAAATCGAGCAAGTAGAACAATTCAAATACCTAGGAGTAGTACTGACAGAAGACGGGAGTTTAAAAATGTAGGCAATCGAGCTCCCACTCTTGAAATCCATAAATGACAGGGCGACAGCGGACCGGCTTGTCATTTATGACTTTTGTGCTGTTAGTGCATGTTGTGACAATTATTTTTATTACTGACAGTTTTGTCAAATGAGGACAAAATCTAAAGTCTATGGTTATCTTAGGCCCAATTCACACATAAGCGGCGTCGGGCGCAGACGCGGCGCAGGTGAGGCGCAGGCGCGACGTTGCACAGGCGATTGTGATGTTCATATGCAGTGAAAGGGTGGACGATGCACCTAATGTTTACGTAGAGGCGGCGAGGAAGAGTTATGCCTTTCGCCTCTTCGCCTGCCGTGTCTTTGGCGAAAACGCGGTGCCGGCGCGGCCAGAAACACGAGGCAAATGTCCGCCCCTCGTCACCTAAGTGGGCATTGCACCACATGTTTATATAGAGGCGGCTTAAAGTGTCGTGCCTCTCGCAGCGCCGGTACCGCGTCCTTGCCTCTTCGCCTAAGACAAGGTAGGCGAAGAGGCGAAAGGCATAACTCTTCCACTCCGCCTCTACGTAAACATAAGTTGCAATGTCCACCCCTTCACTGCATATGAACATCACAATCACCTGTGCAACGTCGCGCCTGCGCCCGACGCCGCTTTTGTGTGAATTGGGCCTTAGAAGTTGCAACTGCATAGATAGAAGAAGAAGCAGGTCGCACAATATTACTTTTTTAGATGAAGTATACAAATAGTCGGCTCATAGGAGACGGCGAGATAGTTCATCATACTCCGTCGGACGACCGGAATTTCACCTAGTCTTTATAATATAAAATCGAGTCAATGTTTTGAAACCGACCGACCTGTCATTTATGACTTTTATGCAGTCAGTGAATATCGTGACAAATATTTTTATTACTGACAGTTTTGTTCATAAAATAAGGGCAAAAACAACGAGATATTAGGATAGTTGCGTCTATTGTTATCTTAGAACTTTCAACAGCATAGTTGGAAGAAGAAGAAGGGACAAAGCGCACAATATTACGTTTGATAATATTTTGAGAGGAAAATTATATAAATAGTTACACGGGAACCAGAGGAGTATTAATATAAATATATAAGAATAAGAATATTTAATTATTTTCTTACAGTAGCCCGGAATTGATATTAATCTATAAATTGGGGTATTGCTAACGGAAAATTAATAATAAAATAATGATTACGAGTGCCGTTTAGTTTTCATAAGTAGCCGTTGACATTTCCATTTAATTGCTATCGTTTTGTTGCGAAACGAACCAAAGGACATTTAGACAATGTTTCAGTCTAAATCCTGCGGCGCCCCTTGTCGCTCCTATGAATCAAATGCCATCGACAATGATTCAAACTGCATTGAATTGCAAATTACATATAACAATAGAGTATAATTATCGCTTACCTCTTCCTCCGCGGCTGGTTCACTTCCTGGGGCCGCGGTGGTGGTTGTAGTCGTCGTAGTGGTCGCCTTTCCGAATATCAGGGATGTCGCCCTGACGCAGCTCACGTCTTGGAAGCATAACCATAGTACACCTATAATAAAAAATATGTAAAATTATATTACAATTCAAAACTTAAATTATACATAGAATTATAAAACACGAACTGGCTGACGTATTACGATTTATAAAAACTAATACAAATATATTATAGTTATCCTTATTCTATATACGCATACATGTTTTGCCGTAAGCCAAAACTTTTTATCTTACGCGTTATCTCATATCCTTGGTGTATGAATGAGGCATTTAATGCAAAATAAGATTTTTAATTAGAATATCCTTTGAGCGACTCTCCAAGGTAGGTTTGTTGAAATATTCATATTGTATGCAATTTAATATATCTGTACCTCGGAGGTATTGAACACTATGTCTATTTTTTTACTAATATAGTATTATTACAATTCATATTTAACTTGTTTTTGCTTTACCCAGAGGTAGAGAAAACTATGTCCTAGACCAGGGGTCGACAAACTGCGGCTCGAGGGCCACATGTGGCTTTTTTGATCCTGTGCGAGGCTCTTCAGAAATAAAATTGAAAGTGATAATAATATACCGTGCGTTCCCGGATCCGAATCCGGGAACACACGGTATATTTTTGCCTAGAACTAACAAATTATAAGGAAAATCCTAGAACCAACAAACTATAAGGAACATTTTATAGTTCGTTGTCTAGAACAGATCATAAATAGGCTTATTACTGTAAAATGTTAGTTAAAGAAATAAAATGTTTGTATTGTTGTAATTCTGTTCAAAATGCTCTACTGTAAAATTAGGGAGGTACAAATATAAAAAGTATTTTGGCATACAAATATTCTTCTCTGTTTGATAATGTTCTGCCAACTCAAGTTTTGAACATATAAACAGTAACAATTTAAAATTTAAAGGAAACAATCAACGTCGCTCTTGTTGTATACTTAATGTAGACTCACATTTTGCCTAGAACTAACAAATTATAAGGAAAATCTTCTAGTTCGTTGTCTAGAACAGATCATAAATAAACTCACCTAAAATAGGCTTATTACTATGAAAGTGCATCATTAATATCAATTATATTGAAATAAACTGATTTATTAATATTTTGTACCACTCCTTAAGTAATAAGTGCAGCTACAGGGATATTTTCTCTGTAGGAACTTGATTCCACTTTACACGATAATTTACATTAAGACATGAATGAAATTGCATAGAATTATACATAATTAGATACGTATAAGTACAGTATTCATTTAGTGCTCGTTATAAATGTACGTTTTTATTGCAGTGCATTAATTGTTGTGAATATTACGTACTAAAATAGTAGTTATACAGGGCTTTTAATTACGCCACTTTCCATTTCGTTGTAAATCTGCCGGAAATATAAATCATTTATGAGTCTATTTTCTCTCACAGCAAAGCCAACAAGGATAAATTAATATTTAAATTGGATTCAACGGTTGCTTGACAAGAACCTTCATAAATATACCTATACTCATCTAAATAAAAAACTAAGGTAATTTAAGGAACGTACTTTTATTTTTTATTTAATACTAATCTGTAGGGTATAAGATAAAGCTCGATTGTTTAGAGGAGAGTAATTATATTATTAGATGTTGCAAAAATTGTTGTTAATTTTATAGCCTCATCATTGATTAATCATCATCTAGATGTTCAATGTCTGTCAACTCCTACCGATGGCTCTATCGATCAACTTTTGCCCCCCATTTCGATATATGCTTAAATAGATAACACTTGTAAATAGTTAGGTACTACCACCACTCTTCCCCAGGTATTACAGTACCAATTGCACCTGGACATCCCAAGAAATCTGGGAGTGTATTATTTTATATATATATATATATATATATATATATATATATATATATATATATATATAAGAAGCTTAAAAATAGCAGTAATTTGTAATTCTTGCTTATCATATTGACATGACTGGCATCGGCATTAAACTTCCAAGTTATCTAAGTTCAATATAAAATTGCGGAACATGCCTGTGTCCATTAGTTTTACACCTAAGGGACAATACGCCCGGAGCAGCAAATAGTGATAAATAAAAACAGCTTAGGTAACATTAGTAATCAATGGCCTCATATACCTCTGATCATATGTGGCAACGTCGCATTATGTATCAAAATTGTCAAAAGTGACGTCTGAATCACGGATTGGTAATTAACTCAATTTTATTCATCATCTGACGCATCTTTTGCACCATGGATGATTCTTTCTGTGTACTGGACTCTTGGCTCTTTCGTATGTTGGTTAGTTGATTTCTTCTTTTGTCGAGAAGTTCATAGGTTAGGACGGAGGTTGTTTTTTGCAGCTCTTTTACCAGTATAGGCACCTACTATAGTTGGCCGTGTAGGCTTCTCCTCAGTACTATAACTGGGGTGAAGTCCATTCGACCTGTTCTTCTGTTATAACGTTTCCTTCTTTGGTATTTTCACCATTTAATATTAATTTTTTTCCCTTTCTATTTATTAGATCCCTTTAAATATTTTGGGGTGTAGGGGGGTGTCGTAGAGGTAGTACCTTTTATCTCTGATAGTCGCATCAAAGAGTTCCTCAGCCCTCACTTATGGCTTCCATTGTCACACGTGCAACTGCATCGACCTGCATGCTGACTAAGTGAGGGAAGCCGGATATAGCAAGGACATGGTAAAAGGCAGCAGTTTTACCTTTACTGCAAGAAGGCCGTCAAAGATTCAGTATGGCTTGTGGCATACATGATGATGACAGAGAATGATGTACAATGATGTATCATCGACAATTTGTTTGGCATTGAAACTTCGATGACGAACGCCGATGAGAAACTACTTCACTATCCCCTCTTTCCTTAGAATATACATTACATTATGATGACAACATCGTCTAAACGATGGTTGCCACCATATCAGAGCAAGCAGGGTTATTCCTGTATTTTCTTCATTCTAAAAGTCACGAAGGCTAAACATGATTCATAGACACAAACATATTTTTGCTGTCGTGACATTTTTCTGAGAGCAAGCAGGGTGCTACAATAAGAATAAAATAGTTTTTGATTATCCTTGTAGTTTTTTCCTTCTAAAAGTCACGAACGCTACACGTGATTCATAGAAACAATCATATTTGGCTTTCAAGAAATTTTGTTGACTTACATGTATTGGCCACTGAGTACTTTTATATATATATATATATATATATATATATATATATAATTTATTTTTGTTGTTCTGTAATACACTTTTGGAATAGAATTTGTATTGTATTTATATCTCCAACTCTTATTTATTCTTTCCATATTCTCTTCTTGCATTCTCTCACTACTTCTTTCCATTGTTCTCTATATTTTACTTTATTTCCATGCCTTAGTGCCTATTTTTTTAAGAGTGATACTTCTGAAATTTCTTGTACTCAAATGTGTGCTTCTTTATTCCTATGACACTGTATTTTATTTCCTATTGTATCTTCTTCAGATTTATTTATAATTTTATTTTTGATTCTAAATATCATTCATTATCTCTATCGTTTCATAAACATTCCTTATTAAAATTTTATTATTGTGTCACTGTCGAATTTTGTGCTAATATACCTTTCTTAATAGTCTTTGTTGCCTTTCAAGCCTTACAACCAGTTTGTCGATTTTTTTCTGTGCCCATTTTCGTATAATATTTGTTTTCTTTTATAGTTATTGTTATAGGTTTCTTTTTAATTTTTATCTATTGCATAATATATTTATACCAATGTATCATTTATTTTTAGCGAGTTTAACTAATAGTAGTTTTTCAGAAATAACCATAAACTGAACAGTTTATAAAAATAAAGAATATACATATACAATCTGTTCTAAAATATAGAATATTATAGATGAGTAAAAAGCTACAAAAGCCAGATTTTTACTCATCTATAATATTGTAAATTTAAGAACTTAAATATAGAATATTATAGATCAGTAAAAATCTGGAATTTGTAGCTTTTTACTCATCTATAATATTCTATATTTTAGAACAGATTTTATATGTATATTCTTTATTTTTGTTGTTCAGTAATACACTTTCGGAATAGAATTTTTATTGTATGTACCACCTCTTATTTATTCTTTCCATATTCTTTTCTTGCATTATCTCACTACTTCTTTCCATTTTTCTCTATATTTCGCTGTGAGTTACAACTTCTTATTTTCTCATTTACTTTATTTCCATGCCTTAGTGCCTATTTTTTAAGAATGATTTTAGTTTTACTATCATTTTCTAGTTTTACCAGCTTATAGTAGTTTCATTGCTTCTGAAATTTCTTCTACTCAAATTTGTGCTTTTTTTCCCCTATGATACTGTGTTTTTTTTCCTATTGTATCTTCATCAAGTTTATTTTTGCTTCTAAATATCTTATCATTCTTTATTTCCATCATCCATAAACGTTGCTCAATTAAAATTTTATTACTGTGTGACGCATTTTGTGCCAATATACCTTTCTTAATAGTCTTTATTGCCTTCCAAGCCTTACAACCGACTTGTTGATTTTTTTTTCTTTGCCCATTTTCGTATAATATTTATTTTCTGTTTTCTTTTATAGACCTTGTTTATAGCTTTCTTTATAATTTTCATCTGATGAATAATATGTTTATTCCAATATATCATTTATTTTTAGCGAGTTTAACTAATAGTTTTTCAGAAATAACCATAAACTAAAATATAGAATATTATAGATGAGCTTTTGTAGCTTTTTATTCATCTATAATATTCCATATTTTAGAAAAGTGGTTATTTCTGAAAAACTATTTTTGTTACCTGCGTCACTTTTGTCACAAGGGTGGCATTTGATAGAATAAACAATATATAGAACTATTTGTCCATATTTTTCAGTATGATTCGATTATGATTTTCGGTAGTAAATCTTTCTCAGTAGAATACAACGTACCTCTGGAAATTGGCGTTGTCCAATTAATTGCGAATGCACGCGCTCAATTAAGAGCACTTGCGGCTTGCTACAAAATGGAAAGTGCATTAAATATCAACGAAATGAAACGCGCTGAACATTCCTGTTTTAATTCCAGCGGGCCGTTAATTATGTTAATTTAATAATATTTCTCTTATTGCGCCTGCTGTGTGTTAGATAGTCATATCAATATACTAATTGCAGTGATATTTCCAATCAGAATGTAATACATACATATTTTAATTTGAAACTACATTACCATATAATTTATTCAAGTAGTAGGTTGAGTGTTGAGGGTTCTTCAAATATTATTTTAGGAAATAAATGGTGCATGTTCTGGGCACAAAATTACTACTACCTAGTGGTACGGCAAATATATAAAATTGTACCTAATTGACTCAATTTACTGAAATGAGCGAATATATATATATATATATATATATATATAGTATCTGTAAAGTCTTCTATGAAGAAGAAAAATATATCTGTCTAACTACCAGGCCCAGGGCTTTTCCGCTGGAAGGGAATTTTCTGGAAATAAAAATGTTAGTAAAGAAATATATCACGGATATCTTTCTCCACTATCAAATTAATTATCGATATTGAATACCTCAGCAGCATGGTATACAGGATCCCAGAACAATTGGTCTTACTGTACTCTTTACAAATAAATTATTACTCATCGCCCCTCTGAAAATCTACCTAAATGCAGTGATAACTTTGCTACTACTGAAATTGAATTTTATGTGCTTATATGCAATATTTACATATTCAATACGACTGCACACCATAAAGGCACCTTACACAGTTAATAATACTGGCAGTCCTAGTAATATCAGGATTTGCTTCAATCCTCCTTTTATATTTATCAAGTAATCAATTATCCCAATAAACATCAGTAGTGTCTTCATTACACCATTACTATACCTTAGATGATAAGTAATACTGTCAATATTTTAGAATAATAAACATTTTAAACATGTTATCGTACAGTAATACTATCATTATTCTAAAATATTGGCAGTATTATTGATTCTGTAATATAGACAGATGAAACATGAACGTTATAGGTTTTATCTTTCTTAACTTACGTTTCTTTATTCTTTTACCACATCCTTCCCTATTCCTCAGGGGCCATTATTGCCACTTCGGGATATACTAGCATAGCTCATGCCATAACTACATTTAAAATATATGTAAAGCTAATAATTAATTAAAAACACGTACTAGTCTTTTGTTTGACATTTATTGTAATAAATGTCGAACAAAAGACAAAAGTACTATAGTACATTTTGATTTGTTTGTTGCTGAGTATATATTGCGGATAATTATGGTGAATAATGAATATTTATCAGACATTAGTAGTAAATTCGATTTTTTTGGTGATAAATCATGTATTTTCTACCATCGATAATAACAGACTACTATACAGCATATGTTAACTTTCTTATGACATATGCTAGCAACTGTTTTTATAGTGGCACAAAAATAAAACAATCGCAGTAACCTTATTATAATATGTTGCACAGCAATAGAGACTATTAAAGAAAAACCTTAAATACAGAGTAATTTGTTCGCAAGTGTAAAACACTATGTAGGGAGATATTGTCGGAACTGGTGTTTTGGGAAGTATACAAAACTTCTTTTTTATAAATATTTAATTTATAGTGAAAGAATTCTTGTCGTATACGGCTATATGACTGAAAAATCACCAGACATATCAATGTTAGATTAATTATTGCTCACAATTTCACTCTCCAATGGGAATCGAACCCTCGTCTCCGGCCGTCGTGCTACCAGCTGCACCACGGAGTGATTTTTTAAGCAATAATTGAGTTAACATTGATATGTCTGGTGATTCTTCAGTCAGATAGCCGTATACGACAAGAATTCTTTCACTATAAATTAAATATTTATAAAAAAGGAGTTTTGTATACTTCCCAAAACGCCAATAAATAAAAAAAGCTTCTATCTTTAGGGCTATCAGCCGTGATGCTTTTCCGCCGGTCAAGCGAGAAGCTCAGAGAATTTAATCACCCGATATTTACCTTAACTTTACAGAAAACCTCTGCAAAACTGTGAAACGTAATTCGCGAAAATTCGCTCCCCACTGGGGATCGAACTCAGGCTCCCCAATGCTCAGTACGAGACGGGCGACGCCTCTAACCACTCGGCCACTAAGCTGGGTGCCAATAAATATTATATAATTTATCGGGAAATATTCAATGTGTCATATAATATATGTATAAAAGTACTTAAAATATTTTTCAAAATAATATATCAGAACACACTATGTGAGGAACAAATGGGAGTCAATCACTTCGGTTTGCGAAAAACAACTGGTACAAGAGAAGCGCTGTTTTGCACCTAAGTACTTTTCCAGAGATGGCGGCTATCAAAAAGAATTTGATAGAGTAAATCACAATAGATTGATAGAGATATAAAAAATAGACATTTCAGATGACAATGATATAACTGCTACTTGAACCAGACTGCGAATATATCAGAGAGCGGGGAAATATCAAAGATTATACAGAAACTTAGAGGAGTGCAACAAAGGTTCATCCTAGCACCACTGTTGTTAAACATCTTAATGAGTCATCTGCAGAAATACTAATAAATGGAGAGAGAATCAATAACATTAGATTCGCGGATGAGACGGTAGATATTGCAGATTACATCAATCACCAGTAAGAATCGATGAATATGCTACCGTATTCATCGATTCTTACTGGTAATTGATGTAATCTGCAATATCTACCGTCTCATCCGCGAATCTAATGCCAGCCAAACTTGATGCAGACTAGACCTAAACATAAAAAAAATGGTTATAACTAAAAATCAATCACCGAAAAGACAACTAACCTTACAGTAATAGATAATCGAAAGAGTGAACAAGTTCACATACCTTGGCACAGTCAATTACCAATGGGATCACTCAATTGAAATAAAGTTCAGAATTGATCAGGATTCATGCGGATGTCTAAACTAATCAAGAGTCATAATTTAAATACCAACACCAAGATGCACCAAGATTTAGGTGCTACGTTTTTTCTTTTCATATTCTTTTTTGGGGTACCATCATGGACGGTGAACTAGGCATTCAGCAGGAAAATGGAGGCCTTTTAAATGTGGATTTACAGACGCATTATACGGATAACAGGGGTAGATCATATACCAACCTAGAGTGTATTAAAACCGATGGGAAAGAAGAAATGGGGATTATCAACTTAAATTTGTAATCTAAACAAAAATTACAATATATTATAAACACTTTTAGGCCTAGTATTTTAAACTGAAGAAATATAAAAGAAAACGAAAAAAATAACAGCAACATTTAAATATTCAGGACTATACCGTCTTCGATTGAAAATGTAGTGACATAAAATAACGAGAATAGGAACTTCCTGAACCAACAACGAAAACTACTTTTTATTTGCGATCTTCTTGTGCCGCATCCGCTATCAGATGTTGGCAATCATCCTGCCGTTCGGAAGAGTCCCGTAATGGTCATTGAGAACCAAGTGTTTGAGCTAAGATAAACTCCTACTGCCTGGTCCACTTTTCTAAATAAATTCTCTTGTAGTATTACTTTGAGTAGTTAGCAACGATCTTCATTTCTTGTAACGTTTAAGGTATTCGTTTATTCACTTTGGTTAATACAACAATGAGTATTAACCAAAGTGAATAAACGAATACCTTGAACGTTACAAGAAATGAAGGTTACAACTACTCAACGTAATACTACAAGAGAATTTATTTAGAAAACTGGACCAGGCAGTAGGAGTTTATCTTAGCTCAAACACTTGGTTCTCAATGACCATTACGGGACTCTTCCGAGCGGCAGGATGATCGTCAACATCTGATAGCGGATGCGGCAGAAGAAGATCGCAAATAAAAAGTAGTTTTAGTTTTTGGTCTAGGTAGTTGATAATCCCCTATTCTCGTTATTTTAAGTCGCTAAATTTTCAGTCGAAGACCGGTATAGTCCTGAATATTTAAATTCTACGTCATTTTTTATCGTTTTATTTTATATTTCTTCAGTTTAAAATACTGGGGCTAAAAGTGTTTATAATATATTGTAATTTTTGTTTAGATTACAAATTTAAGTTGATAGTTCCCCTATTCTTGGTATCTTATGTCGCTACATTTTCAATCGAGGACCAGTATAATCCTGAATCTTTAAATTCTACTATTATTTTTTTCGTTTTCTTTTATATTTCTTCAGTTTAAAATACTAGGTCTAAAAATGTTTTTAATATATTGTCATTTTTTTCCATTACAAATTTAAAAAATTAAAAATTAAAAACATCAGTAATAAAAGAATATATATCCTAATTGGGGAAATTAATTAGAAACAATGAATATTAATAAATACATTCGTATAGATTTACAGCCTGGAGTTATTGTATTTCTAATTATGTTGAAATGTAGAAACAGTTGGTCAGGCCATATTAAGTTGCACTGAACTATTATCCGTACAATAATTACTGCAATTTCTAATCAACGAGTTCAAGTAACTTTCATTAATTCAGTAGCAGGTGAATTATCCGCTTACCTGCTGACAGGAGTAGCCACAGTCCAGGCGGTCGCTTCATTTGTCTGTAATAAAGAAAAAACATGTAAATTATTTAAAATTTGGGGAAACTTTTATTACGTTTAATTATTTTACATATAAATTATCCTTAGATTAAAATAGTATCTACCGATTTCAGCTGGTTAAGGATTTAATCAGTAAAATTAACTTTACAATTGTGACTGAACCAATATACATTTGCGAAGTTATTTTAGATTTAAAGGAGCTATATATACAGGGTGTTATACTGCAAGGGGACCAACATGAAAATTAAGGTCAAAATTAAATTCTAAATTGAAAATAAAGAAATAAAGAATAACTTTTTTCCGGGCGGTTTTTACTTTCGAGATATCGAAGTTCAAACATTCTGTCGATTACTCGGAATGAAAATCAGAATATCATAAAAATAATAGTGAGAGATAAATATTAATTTAAAAAAATCTCTATAGTGTTAAGCTCAGAATACTTTAATCACCTGTTATTTATGATAACCTCACAGAAAACCTCTGAAAGCTGTGAAAGGTGATTCGCGAAAATTCACCCCACTGGGGTTCGAAAAAAAATTAGACAGAACGAATCAATGGAAATAAGGAATATCTTGTGTTATTCATGCTTACTTATTTTGTCACAATAAATAATATATTCCTTATTTATTATTTTAATTAAAAATTATTATTTTATGTCACCATAAATTCATCTTAAGTCTTCTCTAGATTATACATTACTACACACTACAGCTCCATAGTATTCAATTGAATACACACTATATTTGTCTATAAACTGTCAAGGTCGACGGCGGTACGGTATGTTTCGCATCTACGGTCAAGTGAAGGGAATTAATTTATTTAATGTTTTACTCCGATTCTTCCCAACGCATACACACAATCGTGCATAATTAAATCCCTATTTGTAAAAGTACATGTCTTGCTTGTTTATTATTGTTTATGCATCATCAACGACGCGTTGCATAATGGTAGGCTGCGAAGGTATTTCTAGTTATGCATCTACAACTCTTTTATTGTTGCACCTGCATCCGCAGAATTGATTAACATTTCCTATAACGAAGAAATTATTAATAGTATTATATAATCTGACATTCTGATTACTATTAATTAGGAATCAATGCTTTATTTATTACAACACATCACATGTTAAAAAATAAATTGCTCATCCTTAAAAGTCTGGCTAGATAATAACAAAATATGTTTATAATGTGAGCATGGGTAGTAATTATAAGCAATAGGGTGGGAAGTAATGGTGAAAATGATGGAAGCCAAGAAAAAGATTTATTATATCTCGCATAATGCGCATGAAAAACAAGACCATTTATTAATCAGTCAATATATTAATTAATTTCTTGAAAATTTTTGATTCATAAAATATAAAACGTGCATTAGGCAGGTCGACATTTCTATACTGAAAACAAAATTTATTATTTGAGTATAGTATCCATAAATGTGTACTAGTAGAGCAAACATAATATCCTTTACTACATATCACATTATATTCAGCTACACATGTTTCCAATAAACAATTTAATAACAATTACAATCTAGGTCTTACTACACGTTCTGCCGTTACGAAAGTGTGTTACCCGGCTATGGACAACAAAACGGGCTTATGTAATTCATTTAATAAACCATTGCGAAATATTTCGCGTTAATCGATAGATAAGTAAAAGCGCCGGCAGACTGAAAACGGCCAGAATTGACATAACGTTTATGTAATTCAATAATTAATATGCGAACGATAGACAGCGGAGCGAAACAGTTCACTCTACTGACTCTACTGCGCTCTCCATATACGTCCGCGAGTGCGTGACGGAAATAAGTGCAACAGGAAGTCCTTCAGAACGCAAGTTCATTGTTCCAAATTCGAAGTTATGTTGTTATTTAATAAAGTTGCGAGCGAAATATTATTCACGCATGTAAATAGGAAAGGCAGCGACATAGGTGTCACTTTAATAATTAGAAATTGTTCAAAAATCACACAATTTTACATTTACTATTTTATATTGCAATTAATGTTTGCTGAATTATCGCATTGTATTGCCAATGTAGTTCTATAAATTATTGTTTTCCACTCCAATTGCACTACATTTTACGTTCTTTATTGCTTCGGAGTGAAATAAATCGGAGCGCACCCAAACCTTCGGAGTTGTAAGTAGTATCGACGACGGGTTTGCTTCGTTTTTAGAGAGACTACAATATAAATAAGTGAAGGATAACAAAACTACTTTATGACTACATCTTACTGTAGATGACATATGATTAGAAAAAAGAAAAAAAATGTTCACATGTAGAATCGCGTGTTAACTAGAATCTTATAAATTGTGCTATTTGTTTGTGTTTTAGTCGTTTTTAGTGAACAATTACTGAATTTTTATGTGTTACTTTATTTGTTAAAGTGTTCTGAAAGGGAATTCAACGAACTTTAGGTCACGATTTGTTTACATTATGTGAAATTTTGGTAGTTCGTAAACCACCGCCGTATACACGACTTCCCAATCTTTACTTATCAATATTTATTGTCAATTATGTTTATAAAAAACAACCTTTATTAGACATATACTCAATATAATATAATATCAAATACAACTTATATGAAACATTTCTCATTTCCACGCTTTTTCCATCATCTCTTAACCATTCACTCGCCTTTCTGGAATCCTCCACCCACTCTGCTTTCACTCACTCACACTCGTTACCGAAATGCAACCACGTTTCACTCCCCTTACTACACAGTACACATGCGGTGTATCCTTGCCCCATCCGTACTTTCCTTGCAACGTACACTTTGTACTCCCTGCTCTGCCCTACCCTGTTTTTGTAGATCGAGGGTTACCACTCAACATTACCAGGGTTCTAAGAGCTCTTATGGGCCATTCACAATAAGCGCGGTAGGGGTAGCGTAGCTGTAAGCCAAATTTCACACATGTATAAAAATGCGGGCGTTTACAGCAGCCCAGTAAAACTATGACAGAACATGGGTAATTATCTCTATCATAATTATCGCATAGCATTACTGCCCAATTCTGAAGTCTGAATTTGCATAGCCATGCAAAATATTGCTTACCGCTACCTTACCACTACCGCGCTTATTGTGAATGGCCCATTAGTCATTCTCTCCTACCTTTCTTGTCACACAACATCCTTCATTCTCCCCCTAACATCCTATCCCATCCCTCTCAGCTTTTTTTCTCAAACATACACACATTTACATACATCTTGATCATCCGCTCTCTGCCCTACTGCTAGATTTTATCCACACATCTAGCACTAGTTCCGCTTCCCCCAACTCATGCAGTCCACATCCACTCTAGAGGTGAGTCACTCGTTGAATTCAAGCGCCGGGCTAAACATAGCCAACACGGGCAATAAATCTACATTTGGTACGGCAATCCAGCGAGAAGTTCTAGATATGACTCTAAGCAAAGGACCCATTAGTAACAACATACAAAGCTGGCATGTGTCGGACGAACCGTCGTGTTCCGATAACGGACACATTACGTTCGATGTAAGAACACCTCCAATCATTATGTCCAAATTTAGGAACCCCCAGGCGACTAACTGGGAAGGATGCTATAAATCCTTCAGTGTCGCCTTTAGGCTAGATACGGACGGGGTGAAATAGGTGGTAACAATAGAACTGATAAGCGACGCTGTGAACACTGCCTGTCATAAAAACTTTTCGGGGAAAACGGAAAGAAAATAGGGTGAAACAGCTACCTTGAAAAATTAAGGAAAGAATAAAAAACTTCTTCATTAAGGCCAATCAAGACTGGGCAACCTACAAAAGGAAACTAACGGAGTACAACAAAGAAATCCGTAAAGCCAAAGGGATAGCTAGAGGAAATTCAGCGAGCAGGTAAACTAAATCCCCGCATATGCTAGAGCCCAGAAAGTATTGGTGACAGAATGTACTGCAACACAAATAAACTTCAAAAAACAGAATGGAACCTATACGGATATAGTGAATGAAAACCTACAACTGCTCACGAAGGCGCACTAGACAACTAAATACAGCTTAAATAAGGAATACGAGGTCATAATACCAGGAAGAGAGGCCTGGTCAAAGCAGCTTTCTCTTACTTCACAGACGGCTCAAAAAAAGCGGAAGGAACAGGAAGTGTATCTTCAGCTTCGTGGGCCGCAGCAATTATCGCGGGTAACCAAACCCCCGAGAAAGCACGAGCCCCCCAAGACAGTTGATTGGAAACAAACTCGCAACAGAAATAGCAAAAACACAAAAAATACTGGGGGCTATAAATAGATTCCTGCCGTTTAATTCGCCGGGAGTTGATGGGATATAGTCCTAATACACAAAGGACAGGACATTATCGTTCCTCGCCTTTACAAAATCTTCAGAGCTAGCGTAGCCTGGAAGTACATACCGCATGGGTGGCGGAAGACCAAAGTCATCTCCCTACTAAAGGTGGGATGAACGAACAACCATACACCCAAACTATCAGCCTTGCACGTTTCCTCCTCACATCGCTAGAAAGGATGATAGACAGATACATTAGGGGTGGTATACTACTGAACACTAACCCCCAAAGCATCGACAATATGCGTAACAGCCGGGAAAGGCAACCGACTTGACGCTGGATGACCTAAACAGGCTATTGGCAAAGATTCTGGATGATGGAGAATTAGCCCCGGCCACGTACTTTGACATTGAAGGGGCATTCAACAATGCCACAACATAGTCAATAGTCAAGGCACTACGGAAGAAAGACAGACCACAAGTTCTATGCCATTACAAGTTAGCCTAGAAAACAGGATCATCATATCCACAGTCGGCGAGGCCATCAGAAAGACCCGAACTGGAAGGGGGTGTCTACAGGGCGGAGTACTATTACCGCTACTTTGGGCAGTCCTAGTCCTAGCGAGTATCCTAGTCCTAGAAGGCATCCACTACCTAGGATACTCGCTCGACATTGCGATCGTCGTAAACGAAAAATTCGGGTAAATAATCTCAGAGCGCACACAAATATCCCTGAATATAGTGGACAACTATTGTGAGGGTAAAGGCTTGTCGATAAATCCTCTGAAAACCACAATAGTAAACTATACAAAACGAAGAGCACTAACAGATCAAAAAGACCCGATACTTATTAGTGTAGAAGTTCCATTTGCATCAGAGGCCAAATACCTAGAAGTCATCTTTCATCAAAAGCTAACATGAAACTGGAACATAATCAAATAGGATACGCGGTCGACATTACGATCGTCGTGAAAGGAACATTCGGGGGAATAATCTCAGAGCGCACACAAATATCCCTGAATATAGTGGACAACTAGTGTCGGGATGAAGGCTTGTCTAGTCCATAAACACTCTGAAAACCACAGTAGTAAACAATACAAAGGGAAGAGTACTAACAGATCAAAAAGCCCGATACTTAATGGTGTAGAAGTTCCATTTGCATCAGAGGCCAAATACCTAAAAGTCATGTTTGACCAAAAGCTGACATGGAACTGGAACATAAGCAAATAGGATACGCGGTCGACATTGCGATCGTCGTGAAATCAATATTCGAGGGAATAATCTCAGAGCGCACACAAATATCCCTGAATATAGTGGACGACTAGTGCGAGGATGTAGGCTTGTCTAGTCCATAAATCCGCTGAAAATCACAATAGTAAACTATACAAAAGGAAGAGTACTAACAGGTCAAAATGCCCGATACTTAATGGTGTAGAAGTTCCATTTGCATCTGAGGCAAAATGCCTAGAAGTCATCTTTGACCAAAAGCTGATATGGAACTGGAATATAAGCACATAAGCATGTAAAATGTGCGGGAAAACTGGAACCTGAACCCCAAAATGACCCTATAGCTATATACCAGGGTAGTAGTACTCATGATATCATATGGGTCTATAGTATTTTGGCTCAAAACTAAGCAAGCCAAAGGGGGCAGCTACTGACCAGCACCCAAAGGCTTGCTTGCTTGACAACAACAGGAGCCATGAAAACAACACCTACCACTGCAATGGAAGTCCCGCTGGACTTACAACTACTAAACATCCTCATTGAAAAAGAGGCAAGATCTGTAGGCCACAGTTTACTACAAGGTCAAACCCCTATAAGCAAACAGCACGCGGAGAATTATCTAGAGCTGTATAACGAGCTCAGGGCAGACCCTATAATGGACATGTCTCTAGACAGCATTACAACTAAATACAACTTAAATAAGGAATACGAGGTCGTAATACCAGGAAGAGAGACCTGGCCAAAGCAGGTTTCTCTTAGTTCACAGACGGCTCAAAAACAGGAATTGGTATTTTCAGCTTCAACTCGATATTATAATATTTATTTGAATAAGTCGGGGCAGGCTCTCCACAGTGTTTCAGGCAGAAATATTTATTATACAACACTGTGTAAGAGAAGCGCTGAGTCGCAAAATAATTTATACACGAATTGCCATGTACACTGAAGGCCAAGCTGCAATAAAAGCGATCGCTACAGGTTAAGTCCTTACGGGCATGGGACTGCCAGCAGGGCCTTGACTAGCTAGATAGACAACACAAACGGACCCCAGCGTGGTTTCTAGGGTACATTGGCATCCGAGGCAATAACACGGCAGACGAAGGCGCATCAAAACACTTAATAGGCCCGGCGCCCTATTGCAGTGTTTCAAACAATCACAAAGATATGTATGGAAAAATGGATGGCAATAAAGTCTTAGGAGGGGTGGACAAACTAGCCAGGACAGAGATATGCAAAAGAATTTATAATAGGCCGAAGCCCTAAATACACAAAGGACTTACTAATCGTCAGAATGATAGTAGGCCTCCTAACAGGTCACTGCAGGCTTAACAAGCACCGATAATCTGGCAGAGGAATCCCTCTGTAGGTTCTGCCAGGAAGAGGAAGAGACCGCAGAGAACAAATTGTGCCATAGCGAGGCGTTATGTACAGTACGGTCCAACGAACTCGGGAAAGGCAAGCAATAACCATCCCAATATATGAAGGAACCGACATTGAGGCAGTTTACTAGCCAGGACATAGCTCATTGAAGTCCTTTAAGACATGCCGGAGACCAGAAAAGCTCTACAGAGGGCACAGTGGTATAGGTCCTGGTAGACCAATCGTTCTTAATCTTGTCTAATCTATATTTAGTTTACTTTATTATCTTTTATTCATATCTAATATAATTTAATTAGTGTATTATGTACATCATGTTTAAATGTATTCTGAATTATACATTACGTTATATATACAATATACTTGTTTTTAATTTTTTATTGTTTGATTATTTTCTATTTTCTATTATTCTATTATTTTCGTTGTTACTGTAACCATGTGTTGATATTGTTTTTATATGTAGAGAATTATGAATGTCAAAGGGAAATAAAAGCCATTATTATATAGGCGAATAAACTATGTATACTTTTTATTTTTATGTATTTTTGTTTCTTGCTCTAGCTGTATGAGCATTGTGTATTGGGGAATGTGCGTATTTCTGGAGCGTTATGCCAAATAAAGGTCTTTTTTTATAAACTATGTGTTTCCAAAACCAGGTGGGCAGGATTCCTCCTGCCCACCTGGTTTTGGAAAATCTCGAATTAAAAAAATATATAACATATTTAAATATAATTAAAATAAAATAAAATTATAGTAATTTAAAAAAAAAATTATTTAATTTTTAATATTATTTATTCATCTTCATCTTATATTCCTCGTCTACCTTGCTACTTAAACTAAATAATACACTCTGTAACTTATATATAAATTATAAAACTATAAACAAATGATTGTGAATCGTTTATCAAGTTTACTGTGAGATTATAGATGATACTTTCGAAATTTAGCAATAACTCATAATTAAACATATTTAAAGCCTGTAATAATAATTATTGTTTCCATGATCACATCACGATCGCACAGTAACATTTAAAATGTCGAAAGAAGCGAAACAGTGGCCTCTATTACTTCTAATTATATGTATTTAGGCATGCTGATTGAAAAATCAACACAAGAATGAAAACATGATGTCCTTTACAAGATTCTAAATCAATGAACGTGCAAAGAGAACGTACACTTGTTTATGATCATCATTGCAGTGTGAAATAAGTATAACAATTTATTTAGACATGCAATATTAAAATTCATCAGATAAACTCGGAACTAAAAATAGTATTAAAGAGTATTATCACGTTTTAGTTATAATAAAATCTATTACGTGTTCTCTATATTTCCCTAAAGAATGCTAAAACTGAATTTAATTATAAATAGTTGCATGCTTTTATTATATGCCTTTTCAAATTATTGCTAAGTTTAGAAATCTAGATTAATAATGCATTTCAAGTTTGAGGAATAATATGCATTGGAATTCAGATGAGGAAATAACGCGAGAGTAGCGGCACCGACGTGGACCACTTTTACTTTCATACGAGCTGGTACAAAAATCTCGGTTGACATCATCCAGCCTTATTTCTAGTCTGCGCACTCGTTACGAAATATAATTCTGTATAATGCTTGCTCATTCGTACACTTTTTTTTTGCAGATCTTATAAAATAGAGATTAATTTGTGACGAATTTGAAATATAAATAATAATAATTTTGCTTTTATTATACAACGACCATGAGTCGCTTTTGTTTATAATTCGGGAGCTGTTCCGGGCTGTAGTAACACGAAAAGAACAGTCCGGCATACGTTCATGTAATGTCAAAGCTTATTATGCTCTATATTAGGGGTGGCTAAAGCGTTGAACTATTCCTAATCGACCGTCCGCCCGCCCATAATAAGAAAGAAAAAAAATATTATTTTATTTATAAACTATTTAGTTTGTGAGAAGAAATCATTATTTTCTCATATTCAACTAACTTGAATTTGAATACGTATTAGTATCTATGTTTATTTTAAATTGGAACTTATTTTTTGCTTTAAATTATTACTTTTACCATAATTTAAAAAACAAGTTGCCCAAAGTGATGAAAAGTTTGGCCACCTCTGCTCTATATATTGATTTCTATCGTTGTCTACGGCGTCAATCAATATTTTTTTACATTTTATGGAACATTAGTTAGAATCATTAGTTTATAAGCACACGTTTTTAAAACAATATAATACACATCTATGTATTTGACCTACCTATATATAAATACATAGATGTGTATTATACTGTTTTAACAATAACTAGATGAAATTCCCGTCGTTCGACGTTTCAAATGAAAACTATTTTAGCAATATAACTTTCCCTCTGAAAATATTTCCAAACGTAATATTGTGTAAATCACCCGGTATTTACCTTAACTTCATAGAAAACCTCTAAAAACTGTGAAAGGTGATTCAACGAAATTTTGCCTACAACGGGGTTTGAACTTCCCAAACGTCAGTGTGAGATTGACAATACCAATAGGTCACTGAACTAGGTTATATAATATATATTTTTAATTTCGACTATTTTGACATATACATTTTCATACAGATGTAGTTACGCTAATTTATACAATTTACGAACGGTGCTAAAACTTAATTGTCATAACAACCAAATCGAATTACATGCATTTGTTACGCTTTTATCGTCATGTTAATGCATTTCCAACAGAATAAATAAAGGGTTATGTAAGATAATACAAACGTTAATGTTGAGAAACATCTTTCATTAAATGTCCGTGGAAATTAAATTCATTATACTATGATGATCGTGACGGATGAGTTTCAAATTTCGTATTGTATAATAAATAAGGCCCTGTGGGCGAAATGTGCTGCGGGCACGTTGTGGGTTCATGTACTGGCCTCCCAATATGACTTCTGTACGTGAAGTGATTATTAAATTTGTTAATAATGTATTCGATGTAGTCGTAAACTTCTTGAACAGGTACATGACTATTAAATCGTAGTGTATGTATACGCGTTATATAATGTATATGGTATTGCAGTATGTCAATTTAAGGTACAAAATAACATGTGAAAAGATGTAAAATGCAAACCCGAATCACCGGCGACTTTTCTGTTATTTAAATACCAACATTCACATATGAATACCGGTAATTCGGTAATTCAATTTTTAATAAAAATAAATCTATTTTGTTTCAATTAAAATAAGTAGGTTCAATCTATGACTATTCATGAGTTAGCCTCGATTATCTTGGTGTCAATCGGTAAAATAGAACTGGACTGTAATAAAATAATCTGATGAAGAGGAAATTATCATCCCTAGTCGCCCCCCTGGCTCAGGTCCTGCGGTCGTGCGCCGCCGGTTGTAAGGGCCGAGGTAGAATTATGCGCATCGACAGCGGCAAATAGAACAAGAATCAATAAGTCTGTACCAGCCCAGAGTGATAAACGAAAGCCACTTTTAGTTACACTTTGCAACTAGTTTAGGCTAAGCTCTAGCCAGGAGCTCGAATATGGCTACAGCTTAGCAGAAACTAGCAAAATGTAACTAAAAGGTGATAAAAATAAAGTAAAAATTGTTTTATTTATCCATTATTTAATGTGTTTATGCCATTTATCTATGTTATCCTTTTATTGTTTATGTTTTATCTTCCTCAGTTCATCAGCAGACTTGAGATATTTCATAGCATTTTACCGTATGATACGAAATCTTGTTGTAATTATATTGATTTTAAATCCATCAATTTTCTATAAAATTTAATAAAAAGACTAGTTCAGAACAATTACCATGCGAAACACACTTAATCGGAAACTTCCTCTCAGTATAACTTTCCCGCTTTGACTTGCAAATGTAATCGAAACCGAACGGTGGCGTTGCGGAAAATAATAAAAATAGGATCGGCGGAATTCTGCTTCAATTAACTCCGCCGACCAGTTAATTACTCGGTGCGGCGTTTTCCACTGAAATCAAGAGTGATATAAAGCACAATTGAGTTTACCGATTACTTCCTCCATCTCAATGAAATGTGGACCTTACCGCGTCCTTTGTAAAGGCGCGGCGAAAAGCGTTTTCATTGCGAGCACAAAACTCGATCACCTTCAAGCTGGTGCTGTCGTAGACCCAAGAGGAGAAAAAAAGCGTGCACGCGCCTTCTCTTTGCTTCGATCGCTTATCGGTGCAGGTGCTTTTTGCCTAGATTTCACTTGCACAATCAAGGAGTTTATACAGACGAACGCTTATTCATTGATAGATTGATTAGACCCTTATTATAGTTATTGTTGCAATTAAAAAAACAGAGATGCAAGTTAAAGTAAATTACTAATTATTATTTTTGTCATATAAATCAATAATACGCTGATTTTTTGCGAGCAAATTTAGATTGTATTCTCTTCCCAATTAAGGACAATTGTATTGTCATGTGGTTGCAAGATTCCCCAGACTCGCATATCGCACTGTGAGATGACAAGTATTCTTCCAAAATGAATTTTCAGGTTTTTATTTTAATTTTGATGCTTCTTATGTGTATTTTAAAGCTCCTTTAACATTTATTGCGCTTAGAATAAACCAAATTATTATTACAAAAATATATATAATATTATAACCAATGGTAAAACTACTGGAACTATTGCAATCTTTAAAATAAATTTATCTCAAAAACTGTATTTGAAAGTTACGACATTTGCCATCTCACAGTGCGAAATAAGTTTTATTCCCGTTTTTTTGTATTTTGTTGAACATTTTCCCGTTATTGTAATATATAGCGTACGAGATTAAATTCATATAGACATTCATTCATATAGACATATTCACATTCTGGATCAAAATAAATCTATATTTTGATCCGGAATGTGAAAAATATTGACGAATACCAACATCTATTTATGAATACCTGTATTAAAAATATATAAAATATTAAAATTGGTCAACATCTGTACCATTTTGACCAATTTTAATATTTATTTATTTTTAATACAGGTATTCATCAATACATTGTTGGAATTCGTCAATATTATTCGGTTTGTAATCCCTAAATAAGAAATGAGTACAATATGATTATAAAAACGATTTTCTCACTTTCAAATTAGTATAATTTAATATACGTAATATAACCCCACAATATTTTCTCGTAATTTATTCTATATCAATCTATAAGTAATTACCCTCAATAAATATAAAACAAGATTTTACATATTTATCTAATTTTATGTTATATAAATGATACTAATCTGATGCAATGTCTTTAGAAAACAATTCCCAACTCTTATCTTGATCAAACTTTTTCCTAATGATCCGGACTTTTATGAGACACGGATTAACTCTAATCGTTGATTGAAGTATTAAATACTTCAATCAACGCTCTAATGGAGAGTAAATTAAATATAAATGATACTTTTAAACTATATATTGATATTTATCGCCCGAGAAGCCACTGTCTAATACCTATTTGCCGTTTCAATCAAATTTTCTATTCTAAATGTAATCACAGTACATTAAACCGCAGCATTAAAAATTACAATTTGCTTACTTTCAAAATTGCTTTAGCACAGATTAAAAAGTATGCTACAGTTGTATAGTTAACTTCCTAAAACGTATTTGGAACGTGCCCGATATTTAATTAAATAATTCTAGTGTGAACACGCGAAATGAAGGTTGCTAAATACACTTCTGCATTAAATAATCATTATTTTTGGCAATTACCACACGTCTACTTTTCACCATTCGATGCATTCATTAATATTATATGGAGTAGTTGTGAACATTTTAGCATAACAATTTATTTCCTATTGCATACATTAATGGTATAATCGCTTTAAAAAAATAATTTGAAGGATATCACTTTCATAATTATATATCATGATATATAATTTTTTTAATTGCATTAATTTTTAATAATTCACTATATATATTTAATAGGCTTAATATATGTTTTACAGTTTTTTTAAAGTTCCATGAACAGTAAAAACAACTATAAAATACTAAACTTTAGTAATGGCTTCTTTATATAAACTTTACGCAATGGTTATTAAAGAGAAACTGGAGAATGAAATGGAATAGTAATAAATTATACCGGATAGTCAATCAAGATTATGTGCTCAAAGATTTACAATAGATAACAATTACTTTACACTGGGCAATCAAACAAAGGAACATTATTCACACTGTTTGTGAGTCTTAACGTTGAAGTATACACCGTTATATCGGTCCGAATTTATAGCGGCCTAACTTGACTAACTTTTGAGTCAAGAAATTGTCTTGTCTAAAACGACCTTTAGATCGAAAACGTTATCCCATCGTTTTATTCAAAACGTTTTCAATCTAAAAGTCGTTTTAGACAAGACAATTTCTTGACTCAAAAGTTAGTCAAGATTCGAGACAATATAAATTGTCTCGTATCACCAGCCAATTATTTGACATATTGAATTGAATGGTAGATCGAATGGAAAAACATATTCTATTTGTCAAGTACAAATTGTATGGGAGGAGGATATATGAATTCATTTCTTGAACTACTTTTGAGCTAAGAAATTGTCTTGTCTAAAACGACCTTAAGGCGTTGCTCTTTTTGGCATATGTTTATTGAAACTGCTATGAATCTCGGAGAGTGGAATATAATGCCATAAAAAACTATAAATTGTGAAAAACAATATTAAAATGTATTTATTTAATGGGCTATAATATTGACGATTAGATCCATCGAGGACATGTATGGAAAAACAACGCCAACAATACTATGATCTGGAGTATTCGGCCAAATTTACCTGTATTGGTAAATTTGTTTGAAAAAGGAATTAAGACACGATTGTCCCCTCGGGCCAACGCTCTTCAATATTTATATCAACGATCTCGGTAAAAAAAATTCCAATCCATACAATAAGTTATTATATTGTTAGTCCATATAGCTCGATTTAATAATAATAATAATAATCACGTTTATTGGCCAACAGATGACTTAACTGAGAGGACAACAATATATCATAAAAATAACAATAACAAAAAATATATAATAAAAAATAACATTAATAGCAGATTTATATAAACAAAGCATTATTTGAACAGAAATTAAATTAACTTAAATTAGGTAATATAAACCACAGCAAACTATATAATCACATAAATGAACAACATAATAAGAACTATAAAAAATAAAATTAAATATAAAATTAAATTAAATTAGGAAATTTCGCATGAAACACATCACTATCTATTGGAAGGTTATTAAAGTTTTTGGGGCATAGGGCACCTTTTGGTGTTTCTTGTAAGCATTTTGGATAAGAGCCGTTTTTTTATTGTTATATATATATATATATATATATATATATATATATATATAAATATATATATATATATATATATATATATATATATATATATGCATATCACATGGGCTCAGAGGAGTTGACGAATTAGTTGATTCATCCTACGCTGTCGGACGACGGGAATTTCACATAGTATACGGATAAAAATAAAATACACTTTCCCTTATATAACATTCTATGGTCTCCTCCTCCACACTAGACCCCCTTTGTCCTTGCCAATTTCCTCTCCCACAGATCTCCACACCTTTCCCATCTTCTCTTAACCATTCATTCACCTTTATAAAATCTCCAAACCCAATCTTCTGTCAATCCCTCACATTCTTTGCTAAGGTGCCATCACGTGTCGCTACCATTACTACACAGCGCACAGGCGATGTATCCCAGCCCTATTCACACTTTTCTTCCTCCTCTCTATTCTGACCCCCACGTCGCTTTTGCCATCGACACTTTGTCCTCACTGCTCCATTCTGCCCAGGCTAAGTATCTCGAGAGTTTCCCACGCGCTTGCCACTCTACCTGGCCAGTGTTGTACGAGCTCTCAGCCATTCTCATCTACCTTTCTTGCCACTCAATATCCCTTAATATTTCTTTTTCCTATCTTTAATTTTCTCTCAGCTTCTCCTCTGTCCACACCTCATAAATGCCCACTCTTTCATATATCCTTTCTCTATCCACTATTCATCCGACTCCTACACCTTATCCAAACTTCTCGTACCATTCTTTCCTCACCCAAATTTTGCATTCTTTCTTCAAACTGCACAACCGTCACATAAGACTCACACCCCTTGCTCATCCGATTCGTCTCCATCAACAGCACCGCCCTGGGTGTCGACCTTTCGAGACCCAGTAGACTCTTCAGGAACCATCCTTGTTTCCTTTCCATTACATCCCACTCACGCAAACCCCACACTGCCACTCCATACACAAGTAGTTCTAAGTAATAGTACAACTAGGTTTACTCTTATCTAGCAGCTTAAATTTAATGATAATATTACTTTGAGTTACAAATAGTTCCTATGAGATATTCTATAGTAAGTAATTTCTTAGAGTAAGTCTATGGCTTCAGTTCTTTTTAGACTTTGAATAACATTTATGTATTCCAGAATTCGTTGTACGTATGTTCTCATGATTAATTTACTGTTGCTTCACGTCCCTGGATCGCATTATTTCGGACGTAGGAATTAGTTTTCTTTGTCCAGTCCCATAATTGCAGTTCGTACACAGTTTTAAGTATCTACGTATATAGCCACATTTGTTTTTCGATACTAAGTTTAGATTGCTTTCCGATTTGCCAGTTCATGTTCCTGAACGTTAAGGTAATATATTCACTTTCTTCTTTTTAACATGGGACTGCCATCTCAGTTTAGAGTCTCCTTGGCTATTGGTATCAATTTTGAGCTTCATAACTAGCTCGTTATTTACTTTTTTTAATTTGTAATGCTTACTAGCACTGACTTTTTTGAGTAAGTTTTAGTTGAGAGGCGCAGTAGTCTAAGGCGACAGTCTGAAGCTATTGCGTGCGGAACGTTGGTGGTTCGAATCCACCGCTAGTCGGGAAACTTTTCTACAAAAGGCCGGCTAGCACATCATGTTGTATGAGGCACAATAGGGCCGTAGTATACACAGTATAGGGGTGGGGGCTGTACTCACCGTAGAAAAAAAAGTTTTAGTTGTTCAGGGCTGCTAGCCCTAGACAAAGAATTGCGAGGCGTCTAAGAAAACAGTGGAGCACACAATCTTCCTCCCCAGGGGATCTTCTATTATTTCAACTAGGCGATGCCGTTGTGTGAGCCGTTCTAAAACCAAACTAGTGAGTGGCCTTTATCGTTTGAGAACTAGTTATTCAAAGATCTTCTGGATTATAGGCGATAACATGATTGGACGATATGATTTCTTGTCATTTCATATTTTCCGAATTTCAGGATCATGATAATCTACTTTCCATTGTATTGGGATGCGTTTTAGGCGAAATGATGCATTGCTTATGTGCTTTTAAGGCTTTATATTGCAACTACAATATAAAGTCTTGAAAGAAGCTTCTTTATATTTTGGCTTGTAAAAATTATCGTACCCAGGGTCCTTTTTGGTACTTCATTCTAATGTGCTGTTCCAATCCGCGTGTGGTTTATGAGACGATCAAATTCTAGTAATTTTAATGGACTCTTAGTTCAACACATGTCTTCAGTTGCATACTGACATCTTGTTTGTAAGTTCTAGCGACACATGATTTGTCTATCCTTTGTGATAGAGAGCACTCAGAGTATCGCCTTGAAAGATTCCACGCCTTATATCTATGGTTGGGTTATTCCAATTAGTATCGCTGTTTTTTGAAATTAAGGTTGTCTTGTTCTCATTATGTGACGCATGAGCTTGATTATTAGGGTTATTTTATTTTATAGATAGTTAGTGATTCGAGAAACCATGAGTGCGGAAGTCGAAGTCGAAGGCCTTCTGTTAGTCGATATAGGCGGTAAATTGGTTTTTCTTATTATTCTTGGCATGCTTTGTTAATGTCGTATCGTTCACCAGTAGTTATTTACAGCCTTGAGAATTCTTACTGAAACCTTTCTGCTCTTCTCAAGATCAAATTGTTCTACTTATTTTAACGGGACACTTAGTTCCTCCGATGTCTTCAGTTCCAAGCTGATATCTTGTTTGCAAGTTCTAGTCTGACATATGATTTGTCTATCGTTTGTGATAGAGAACACTCAGAGCATCGCCTTGAAAGATTCCACGCTACATTCCTATTAGTATCGCTGTTTTTGGAAACTAAGGTTGTCACTTTCTCGTTATGTGACTCATGAGCTTAATTATTTGCAGGGTTATTTTATAGATAGTTAGTGATTCGAGAAGCCATGAGTGCGGAACGGAGTCGAAGGCCTTCTATTAGTCGATGTAGGCGCTAAATAGGTTTTTCTTATTTAGATATTGTGGCATATGATTCCGCTAAATAGTTTATATAGGGTTGGAAGGACCGTAATAGGTCGGTATTTAGTATGGTTATGCTCGGGTGGGTTCGTTTTCGGAGTAAATATGTGTAGACTCCAGTTAGTAATTCTGGGAAATCTTCAGGGTTTATTAGAGCATTTGTGAAGAGCTTTATAAGCTGTTGTTTTATATGGGTCAGCTTTTTGTACCAGTGGTTTTGTACTAGCGTCTGGACCAGATGCTTTTCAGTTGTGGCTTTTCATCTAGATATGCTGTATATCTATGATATTTATATCTTGTGGAAGCATTGTTGGTGTTTTGCTCACTACACGCTTCTTATTTTGTATCCATTTCTAATAGGATCCTGGACAGCTTCCTTTTCGTATATTCGGCTTCAAAACTCCTTCGTAGCTTACATCAGGATAATTACCATGGTGTTGGTTTGAGTCTGTTTCGGTTAGACTCCTATATAATGCCCATTGATTTGTTCTAAACGCCTCGTCGTCTACTCTGCGTTTATATGCTTCCCTGTACCTTTTCAACCTGTTAGTATACCCTCACTTTCTTCTTCAGGTAGTCAAGTGTTTCAATTGCATTGCATTGTATTGTTTACGGTTCTATATTGTAGGATAATTGTATTTGTTTGCCGCTGTACTTTACTGCTGCATCCTGGAGGATTGTTATATTCTGTCAGGAGGGCTATATCTTTTCGTAGTTGTTATATCTTCCTTGTAATTCTATCGTCTCAGAATGGTTATTTCCTCTTTATATTTGAGCGCCCGTTATTTGCTTCAAGTGGCTTGGTTTGGTTATGCATCTCGATGGTGGTGACTCCGGCAGAGTAAATATAATCATGAAGCGTGGCTAGGCCAGTGCATTCAGTTATTCTTAGTGCAAGAGCGTCGTTAACCTTTTTAAGATGCCATAGGTGTCTTTCGTGTATTTGTTTACTCTGATGTTATGGTTTTCTGCTATGATGTTATTCATATTTTAGTCTCTCATCAGAGAGAGCCTATGCTTGGTGAAGTGCATTCCATATGGTTTATTATTGGTTTCTAGATTTGTTATTTAGAGGTAATTACGACATATGTATTCTTTTATGTCGATTGTCCTTTAACTTTGCGCTTTTCCCCACGACGGACCTCATCGACGGGTGCCTCAGCTGGAGCCACAATATATTCTGAGTGGTGTGCAGGAGTGTTAGATCTAGTGGGTCTGTTTCTTGCAGTTTGGTTGGTACTTAATGTATCGAAAAATGTGAATTTTTTATTAACACTGTGTAGAAGAGTTTTAATGGCAATAAAGGTCTATCAGAGGTCGATCGCGAAACCAATTTTGGTCGATCGCTCGTAATGTCTTAAATTAGAAACCAATTAGAAGACTACTTGATAAATAGAAGACTAATGACAAGTCGATCGCGCCACATTTTTAAGATAAAAAGTAGATCCTATGTACACAAAAGTTGGCCACTCCTGGTCTATATATTATAATCAGTTAATATATCTTTAAAAAATGCACTCATATGGAAAGTAACGTACATAGCTTTCGCGACAAGCATGTGATTTTTAAAGATACATTAATTCACATTTAAAGTTCTATGTGCATTAAACATAAACCTTGTATTCCATGTTTCGTCAATATTTCCACATTATCTATTTTGTTCCTATATTTTTGGTAACCAACCTTTGACATATATTTTATTTGAACAGTTCTGGGTGAAATATTAATTTCTCCAAGAATTTTTTTAATTTTCTAAAGCTGTTTTAAACAAATTTTGCCTAACATATGGTAAACACACTATTATGCAAATATATTAAAATACTGTATTATGTCTATAGAAACAAGACCAAACTTATAAACGTTTTTAGAAGATGGCGAAATTCAAATTCTTTTAACTACTGTGGTTCTTCTAATAATTAGTTTCACTGTTAAATAAACATTCTAAAAACATAAACATCCTTCACTCCTTTCATTAAGTGGTCTTTCCAGTATAATATAATGTTGTTTCAAAATAAATCCGAAATGTCACTTGAAAACAGCCGTGCACATCTGTCGCCGATATCCATAATTAAACTTAACCCAGATGATGTAAATTCAATGGACGTGTACAAGGTGAGGACGAGTTTACACACGAATGAAGCGATGGAAAAAATAGGTCCCGTCCAAATCCGCGGTGAACAACACTTTCTACGGCGCCCGTTAATAGCACAAAAGCGGCCATTTAAAACAATTATTGTGCAGGCTAGCGAGCCGGCAAACGCGATCTTCTACAAAAACAGAATTAATAGAGCATGTGTGGAATGAAGAAAACGCGTGCGGTACTGGAAATAATTACAAACAGCATAATAATATTGTGCGGATTGTTATGGAAATTACAACCTGTTTGTTTGTTGTGAGTAATTAGCAAATTGATGGAGAAATTATTTCAATTTGATATTTCTATATGCACGTTAACATATCCGTTTCCTGAATATTTTCTTGTAAATCATTTAGAATTTTCTGTTTACACCAAATAAGTCAACATGGTATCTACAACTCTTGTATCATTAACTAAGTGCTCAAAGATATGCGGAAATAAGTTGTTTTAATGTCAGCACTTATCATGGTGGTACCAATAGAACACATTTGGAAATGGAGTGACTATGAAAATACAACAATATTATCACGTTGGAAATATTTCGGCTTTAACACTGAGAAATGTTATATATGGTTCAATACTTCTAAATTCTATGGTATCGTTTAGTCAGGAATAGCACCGCAAATGACTTTATTAGGAATAATAACAATTTTAAATTCAGACTAGCAACCAAACATATATGAGGTGTTACGGTTTTAACGACCGAATTGTTATTCAGATTTTTACTTAGTCATTAGTCCTTAGACATAAAATGTAAGTTTAAAATCCTCTGTGTGCCATCGGGAGCAAGAAAACTTGAACGGTATAGAATACTCATAGCTTTTGTATGTATAATGTAAACATTATGCTTTGTCAGTTGTAAACTGTATAGTTTGTATTGTTTTTATGCTCCTAGACTAGACTACTAAAAACATATACAGAGCGTAGCGACCTTTGTATTTGTAACCGATTTAGAACTATTTATCGATGGATCATCGGTTTATTAGGGACTATTATTATTTATTTATTAGTCTTAGGTTTTATGTATCTTGGGAATGCCAATAAAGATTATATATATATATATATATATATATATATATATATATATATATATATATATATATATTTAGTGAAATTTATTGTAATAAATTAATTTAAGTTTACGAGTAGAATGTTGGTAGTTATATGAAAGTTATAGAAGGTTGGGCTGAAATCAATTCCTTCCTGTTTAATAAATACTATAACTAACCATTGTTTTCTTTCATGGTTTTCATTTAATTTACATCGCCCCACGCCCAAATTCAACCTCCAGGAAATAACTTTTGTGAACGCATTCTCTGAATATTTATATTATCAATGAACATTACTGTTAATGGATTTTTACACGGAATTCCAAATTGGAAATCTTGAAGGCCGTCTAGCGCCAAGGCGAGCGCTTCATGTTTATTACTTTTATATTAATTTTCAATGTAAATACCCACGGTTTGGCAATTTCGCGATTTATCAATTCACGCACCTGCAAATGCAAAGGTTTTGCAATAAAAATGAGCAAACGTATAAGCGGCTTGTAAATATTTTACATAATTTGATTTTTATCGGGATTATTTGCGCTTTCTGAAACGCCGCGTGCGCTCAGCAAACGAATGGCAATTATTGGGAATAATGTATCGTTTCGTTCAGTGTCTTTGTCAAGAGAAAACTAAGTGAGTTGGTTAATTAAATTTGTGCAGTGCATCGTGAGAGATCTTTAAAAAAGGATATTAATGGAAATTCATTAATTGTTTCTGATGACTATAGCAACTATAGGATACTTTAAATATGTAGAAATTGAGCTTTCTTAGTACAATATATTTTCTAAATAACAGTTGTTTGTAAATATCATATTCTCTTCACGTTTTTTTTTCAGTTATTCGATAAATCCCGTATGAATAAATATAAACTACATTTCGGCGAAGTTCAGACAATAAATAATAAATTTTGCATATCCACACGCGCGTAGTGATTAATAATGCATGCCCTAATAATAAATTCAATGCGATTCTATCTCTGCAGAGAGCGTCCATATTTCAAATGAACAATGCCACGTCGTAGCCTGGCATTCGCGCCACCATTGTATTCAACCTCTTCTTTTCGCAGTCTTAATTTAGTACACGACAAATTGCATTATGCAAGAGGACAACGAATTGGCGGATTGTTCGTGTAATTGCTTGTGGGAGGTGGGCTCTAGCACCAGCCTCGCTTAATTAAACCGCAAACCACCTTAAACAAACAATGAGGAATAAATTATTTTGCTTAAATTGGCCACTATTAACCTCTTCATGTAATAACACTTGAGGTGATAGGCGGGTAATAAGGCAACTTTCAATGGAATTTTATGATGATTATCTGTTGAATGATGTTTGTTATTGTACGATAATTGGTGTGTTGAGAGTACTGAAAGTAGCTTAATTATTCTGTCATAATATAAATTAAACACCGTTTAAAGTATTATTCATGTATATATATATATATATATATATATATATATATATATATATATATATATATAAACAGGAATAATTTTTAAATATAATATCGAAATCCTGACAGTATTGCAATCGCGACACGGTATATTCTTAACGAAGATAAGATTTCATATAAGTACAAATTAGTCCCATTACACAAAATGTCAGAGAAAATTACAAAAAAGTTAATAAGCAGCCATTTCTTTTGAACTACACCATAATAAAAATATTTTATTATATGTTATACGTATCATAAAATTAAAATAGAATATGTTTTTTAAATAGAAGAAGAGAGTTTTGAATGACGTCCGAATACTCCCAAACAGGAAATATAAATATTATTCAAATATATGCACCCACAGCGGACAAGAGCGATGAGGAAGCATTTTACAACCAACTAGACGAAATCATGAAGATAGTCAAAAATGTAGATGTCACTATTGTTCTAGGAGACGTTAATGCTAAAATATGGAACGGAAGTGTAGAAGATTGTGTTGGGTCATTTGCGCTTGGCGAAAGAAACGATAGAGGGGGAAAATGTATTGAATTCGCTCAGACTAGAAATCTGGTTATAAATAACACTTGGTTCAAATTACCAAAAAGAAGGCTATACACCTGGACATTCCCAAGGCATAAATCAGATAATATAGTACGAAACCATATAGACTATATTCTAATTAACAAAAGATATAGGCACGCTATTCGGACAGTCAAAACATACCCGAGAGCAGATGTCGGGTCGGATCACAATCCCCAAATCAAACTGAAAAAAGTCCAAATAAAATGTCGAAACCAGAAATTAAAAACCACTATGCGTCGAGATGAAGAAATAAGAATACAAACATCAACGAAAATCGCGGACAAATCATGCAACAAGTTATAGGCACCAATGTGGATGTGGATGAGACATGGGGCACCATAAAAGGAGCTCTGTGGGATGGCAGTAAGGATACATTCAAACAGAAAAAACTCCAACCACCAAAAGAAAAATGGATGACGGATGAAATGATTGCAAGAATGGAAAAGAGAAAACAATACAAAGACAAGGATTGAAATAAATACAAAGAAATTCAACAAGAAATACGAACAAAAATTATAGAAGCCAAAGAAACATTTATGAAAAAATGTAAGGAGATAGAATAGCTTCAGCTGAGGTATGATTCATTTAACTTACATAAAAGGATCAAAGAATTTACTGGCATGGGAAAGAAGAAACAGACTGGTATAATAAAATATAACAACGGCAAAATTATAGTGGACATAGAGAAAAAGATCAAAAGATGGGAGGAATACATACAACAACTATGAAATGAAATAGAGATAAAAGAAACGTCGCAAGGACCAACAATAACAGCCGAAGAAGTAATGTATGCTATCAAGAACTCAAAATATAGAAAGGCAATAGACCGGACGAAATACGAGTCGATATTCTTGAACTAATTGAGGAAGACAATATTAGCATCTTGATAAATCTATATAATACAATCTATACGACTGGAATCATACCACAAGAATGGTTAAAATCTACAATTTAGAGCCGCAGTGTCAAAGATTAGAATCAACATGATTATTGCCAACCTCCTATAGGAGACCGCACCACAAGAAGAAGAATAAAAGAAATTAATATTAGAGCAAATGTCGAAAGAACCCGAGGGAATAACGTGAAAGTTGCTATATACAAAATTGGAGGACAAAAGGACAATGATAACTAAGATACGAAATATACAAGGAATTAACGCCGAAGAAGGGGAAACCACCATACCAGTAATGGGCAAAACATAACAACACTAAAGGATACATTTTAAGAATTAGCACATGGAACATACCTAGTCTAAATGGAAAAGAGGGAGGACGAAATTATAGAAAAATTTGAAAAGGCAGATTTGGATATCCTAGCAATTACTGAGAGGAACAAGAAGGGCCAAAGAACGCTGGAACAGCCACGTATTATTATACAGTGGGAGTAAAATCTATCAACTACAGACGCCATCTACGTGGCATATCATACTACATATCTCAGAGAAAACGCTGGCATTTAACAAAGCCGTCTATCTCTAGGTTTTTTAGACCTAGAGATGGTGGTTCAAGTCGGGCTTTCGCATTTACTAAGAACATTCATTAGTAAAAGCTTACACCCCAACATAATAAAGATCATAAAACAACAAAACTTAATGGGGAGAAAACTAGGATCTAAATACGAACTGGGATACGATAAGAAGATAATTTAAGCCCGCTACTGTTTAACACATGCCCTGATTCACCAGCTATATCCTGATATGACACTCCCACCAGATTTTGCAAAGTTGAAGCAAAATGACGTTCACGAGCTATGATGCGAAACCCCCACTAAATTCTGCAAGGTTGAAGCAAAATGACGTTCACCAGCTATGTCCTGATACAAAAACCCCACTACATTTTGTAAGGTTGAAGCAAAATGACGTTTGCTAGGCATGCCCTGATATGAAAACCACACTACATTTTGCAAGGTTGAAGCAAAATGACGTTCGCCAGATCTGCCCTGATATGGAAACGTCACTAGATTTTGCAAGGTTTTATTTTTTGAAGGAATCTTAAAACTTGAGCTACAAGCTGACCAACCAGCACAATTCTAGTCATAGTTATATGAAACTCCTACTAGATTTTGCAAAATTGAAGCAAAACGACGTACACGAGCTATGCCCTGATATGAAATCCCCACTAAATTTTGCAAAGTTGAAGCAATATGACGTTCACAAGCTATGTCCTGATATGAAAACCCCACTATATTTTACAAGGTGGAAGCAACATGGCGTTCGCCAGCCATGCCCTGATGTGAAAACCCCACTACATTTTGCAAGGTTGACGCTAAATGACGTTCGCCTGATCTGCCCTAATATGGAAACCTCACTAGATTTTGCAAGGTTTTATTTTTTGAAGGAATCTTAAAACTTGAGCTACACAAGCTGACCAACCAGCACAACTCTAGTCATAGTTTTATGGAACGAGCGAGGATGAGATGGCGTTGAAGAAAGATGAAAATGTAAATGGAAGAATAACAATATTAGGAGATATGAATAGCCGGGTAGGAAAAGAGACACGGAATTTCTTGTAGCGTATTTATTAACAACTTTATTTGAACTTTTAATTAGATCTTGAACTGTAACTCAAATCTATTTTACAATAACATTTGCTCAAATACTAAACTAAAACTAGGATTGGAGATAGTTTAGCGAATTACGATACTAATGATACTAATGTCTCTGAGGGGGTGGCTAGATAAGCTATGTTGCCACGATGTGATTGTCTTTACTCTGGATACCAGATGTGGTCCAAAACGGGCTGGAACGCGATGGATCATTTTATACCCTGTGAATCCTCCAATTCTCTTGAATATTGGTACACAATATAATAAGTAACAATAAATAAAACGTCGAACAGTTTCAGCTAAATGTTGTACATCGCATCTGGCGCACACTCGTCTCTCTATAAATCGGACAAATCCCTAAAATATGCTGAACTTGAACCATAAACAAGTACCAACCCGCGCGAACAAATTTCAATAAGCAAGAAGGGGGATCGAAGAAATAAAACAAGAAGTAAAAAAGCAAGGACAAGTGGAAACTGTATCTAGACACCAAGTACGCGGAATACAAACAGCATCGGATCAAAGTAACGGAAATGGTGCAGCAAATAAAGACACAGTCCGGGGATGAATTCGATAGGAAATGGAAGAAGATAGCCATGTCAACTAGAAACTATTATTTAAAACACTAAAAACACTAAAAAAACGAAAAGAGACCAACAGAAGACAAGTGAAATAAAGGGTGGAAGTATCTTAATAGAAGGCTAAGAAATATAGAATGCTGGAAAGAGTATATCAGGACATTGCTAACGACAAAGAGTGGGACAATATGGGACAATAAATAGTATTCAAGATGACGACGATCATATAAAGATAGAAGAAAGTTTTGGAAGCAATCTCTGAAAAGAGGTAAAGCGGTCTGGCATGACAGGATTGCTCAAGATATGCTGAGAAATGTTAGTATACAGGATATGGAAAAGCTCATTTATATTCACAAAACATAGAACAATTCACTAGTGTCTGATGACTGGGGGATAGGAATAATAATACAAATACACAAAAAGTGTGACAGAAGACTTTGCTAGAATTACTGAGGTATCATACTACTAAGCACTTTTACTAAGGCATACGAGAAAATATTGGAAAAAAGGCTAAAGAGCAAAGTGGAAGAGCAGCTAAATGAAGTGGGTTCGGGAGCTATTCAAGACTATGCTTTTACAATAAAGCAAATGATCGAGAAAGCCAGAATAGCAAACATAACCATATACTTATCATTTTTGGACTTTGAAAAAGCATTTGATAAACTCTTCTAACGAGAAATTTAGGCAAGTATTAGTCAATGAAACAGCAATCAGTAGCTAAGAAAAGGAATAGAAAGCCTGTATGTAAACAACGTTATATAAAGAAGCACAATATACAATCTGACACGTTTTAAAATAAGCGAGGGTGTGTGGTGTAATGAGTCCAACACTCTTCATTTTAATTAAGATAGATATACTAAACACGGGGTAATTTCTTGATCTGGTTGTACGGTGAGGAACGTGTTGGTATAATGCATCTTTCATTTTGGAAAAAAGTAGTTGACAGGATTCACTTTAGAAAACAATTCCCGCGTCTAGCAATGTCGCATAAAGACCACGAAGATCACAGTTTTTGAACCTGTATGATAACTCAGCTTTCTTAAATAGAAATGTAGAGTTGCGTCCAAGTAGATATAGAGTAATAGCTAAGGCTGGGTGGTGTTGATCCTCTGGAAATTGAGGGACCTCGTCACGTGTTACATCAACCTCTGTGCCATGATTCGCAAACAGTGCAATAGTCTTTGGTTTGTATTTTCGATAAGATTTCAATTTCTAACAATTGACAGTGCTGCAAAATTGTTCTACCTATGTTTTATATTGTCATTATGTAGAGAACAAAAAATAATATTTTGGTAATAAGACTTCAGGTCAGTTCTCGGGATAGCAGGACGAGCAGTTTATAGACACTATTATTAATCTAAATCTCTATTATCAATTTGATGTACCTCAATGTATGTACCTCAATGTATTATACAGCTATTGTCATAACAAGATATCATAATAACATAATAAACAATTGAAATAAACTAAATAATATATTATAATGTGACTCTGAAAACTATATTATTTTAAAATTACTAGGGTAGTTTTTGCCGAAAAAGTAGTAGTAGGAAGACGAGTTCTTTCAGGAATATGGCAAATGGCTTCAAGGAAACATATACATCTATATTTTCTCTACCATATTACTGAAAACTCGTCTTTCTATATTATTTTAGACATTAAATTAATAATTAATAGATTGTATTCTATGCAAAAATTCTGGAACTTTATATAGAAGGACTGTAAGTAATAGTCAAAACACATCACTTACGTCATAGTACGAAAATAAGTTCATACAAACTTACATCGCTCCGTTGATAGAAAAGTGACACAACTAGAAAACATCCATTTAAAAGTAGAATTATTTGAAAATAACAACGTTATTAATAATGTAATGAAATAAAGAATAAACTACATATTTTATAATATACACTCAAAATACTAATGTGTTGTTTTCCACATATGTATCAATATGTATGTACTACTAACTTCAGAAAAAAAGTCGTACAAACAATATTTGCATTGCAATTTTTGTAACAGGCTGTTATCTGTCAACGTGACAACTGATGTCAGCTTGAAAAGTATATAAAACTTCTATTTTCTATTATGTCGCAGTTTAACTGAAGTAGGTATATATTATTATTTATTGCAAATTATTTCTTTTGCTTAAATAAATGCACGACTGATAGCCTTATAAAGATAGAAGTTTTATTTTAATTTAATGAAAGTCCAAAGTTGAAAGTATAGTAACCTGTAACAAAAGTCTGAATCACACAATTGAAAATTTTAATTTGTGTATATTTGATCACATACAGTATGTACGACTTTTTATTGGGTTTAGTAGTACATTAAGTATATGAGTCTAGGATTGATTTTGAACATATAATTAATAAAAAAATGACCTTTATTTGGCATACCTCCCAAAATATACACACATCCCCCAATATACAATGCTCATACATCTAAAGCAAGAAACAAAAATACATAGAAATAAAAATAGGAAAATATATATAATTAATATAAACTTTTATTATTAATTTGTGTCACTTTTCTATCAACGGAGCGATATGTTGATAAATATATATCTTTCTATGCCTTACAATTAACCGGACCACTTGTCATTTGTCCCTCACGAATGGCCAGAATAAATTATTTAACGAACGACGTTTACATTTTTGACAGCGTAGTTTGTCGACTTTAGTATGCTATAAACCAACGGTTCTTCACTGCGAGGACGAGAGATTGTGTAAAATAATTTAATTTGCTCAATATTCTAGCCGGCTTATTATATTTTGCGTTCCTTTTAGTATGGGTAAGAGGGACATAAAAGGATATAGGAGTCCCTAATGTATTAAATAAAAGAACGACCCGTTTAGGTTGCCACAACCACATACGCTGGATAGTACTTATTCAAACCCCCTAAACCCATAAACGCCCTATACTCAAGGGTGAATGTAAGCTGTAAGTTTCTGGAATGGCGATCCGTGAAAGAAAAACTTAGTCTAGCTAAAATATAGCTACTAAAATTTATTGAAATTATAATGTATTTGAATTTACAGCATCGTTACTTTGGTAGGAAATGCATACGGATGTCAAAAACTGAAATTAATGTCCATTAACATCGTAAGTGTTTCGCATATTTCAGCATATATACATAATTATTGTTAACCAGCTCTGAGGATGTATATATGTTAAAATATAAAACGTTGGAGGTATTTTTTTATTCATTTATTCATTAAAATGTCCTAATCGTCAAAAAAAAAGAAAATTCTTAGTAATGTCAGAGACATTGATATTTATTTATTTTAATAATAACGTGTATATAACAAAAGAATATTACAGTAGCAATAAAACTAACAATGTAAGCGAAATTCGTCGAAACTTTTTTCATTCATTCATTCATTCATTAATATTAGAACTGTCCTTATCGTAAGAAAAAAGAAAAAAGTAAAACTTATTTTTTTTCCTTCTTCGTAATGTCAGATGCATTGATATTTATTTATTTTAATAATAAAGTGTATATAACAAAAGAATAATACAGTAGCAAGAAAACTAACAATGTAAGTGAAATTCGTGGAAACCAATCGTACTTCGTTAATCCTTAAAACATGTATTGTCCTGATCGCAAAAAAATATGTTAAAGTAAATGTTTAATTTTTCCTTCTTGGCTATGTCAGATACATTGACATTAATTTATTTTTAATAATAAAATGTATATAAAAATGAATAAGTAGCAACAAAATTAACAAAGTAAACGAAATTCAGTCCGCCGGTAAACGGCCGTGGTTTATAAGTTCTTATAGTAATATGTTAAGCCGTGGTTTTCTAGGAAAGTGGTCGCTTTTACATCAGAAAAATATGTTTCCGTGTATATAAACATATATGGTTTTCCATAAAGAGTAATACCTCAACGTATAGCAAAAACGTAATGGATTACGATGAAAAAGTGTGAGTTATTCAATTACATATACTTAAAACGATTTTTCTCCTAGAAAACCACGGCTTAACATATTACTATACGAAGTATAAATAAAGTATTGTAATCGCGCAAAAAGAATTCGCGAAAATTCTCTTTATCAGGATCTTTAGCATATACTTTATCATGTGGAACATTTCATCTGTCGTCACACAAATTCGGTACCAAGTTTTCTGTAAAATTACTGTATACTTGACAACAAAATATTACATGTGACTATTATTTCACGAAACTTAGGTTTGCATAGTTTTTGTGTTTGTAAAAATCTGTTAGGGGAAAGTCTATGTTTCCGATTTTTCGATTTAAAAATCGATGTTTCACTAATGAGCATTTTATTTTATTAGCACAACTAATATATTTCGGGCATAAATTTAAAATCTGTATACATTTCTAATTATTAATTCTTAATTATTTGTTTTGCTAACTATTATCTATATTTTTAGCTAAATATATAGATAATAGTTGTAAAACAAATAATTTAGAATTAATAATTAGAAATGTATACAGATTTTCATAAAAAAATGCGTGGAAATTCTAAAAATAATGAAAAAAATAAAATAAAAAGCTAAAATATGATTTCTTAAAATATATTAATGATTACGATATGTATGAAAAAATCTGAGGTGGCCAGTGTACATTACTTTATCATACATAATATAATAATTACGATAGAATATTTGTTGTAAGAAGTGGATGTTAAAGGAAATTGATTTTCAATTAACTAATTATTTTTATAATTTTCTCGCCAAATGTTATGCAAATCTCTATATATTCCTAATTTTTAATTCTAAATTATTTATTTTAATAACTATTCTCGATATATTTTTTTAAAAATAACACACTAATCGAATGTATATTTTTGAAAGTTTGACACAGGTAAAGTATCAATTCTATCTGAGATAAGTTTTTTCATTTCTATTCAAATACTCGAAATTAAAATTAGAATATAGTACACAATTTCATATACATTAGGATAATTTTTTTTCAAAATAGGAACATCGCAGATGGTTAAATGGATATGGCAACCAGAAATTTAAAGGTAAAATTGAAGGAAAATAAGGAATTGAATGAAAAAAGATGTCGTGGCTGAGACACGTAAGGAAATGGACGGAATTAAGGATTAATGGAAGTTTTGTTCATACAGCCTGGAATCACGAAGAGATGTCTTTTGTCGCTTACATTCATTAATGGATATATGCATAAGAAGAAATATGAATTTTCCCCTGACCGATTTCCATCATCAACTAAGATGGAGCTACATGAAATCATAGCTACATGGAAAATTTGGTCTATTGTCGCTTACATTCATTATTGGATATATGCATAGGAAGAAACATGGACTTTTCTCTGGCCGATTTTCATGGAGCTACTTGAGATCATAGCTACATGGAAAATTTGGTTTGAAAATATTCAGTAGTTTTTATGAAAGCTTTCAGGAAATATTTATCACAGACGACGATATTTTCCTGGTCTTAAAATGATCAGGGGTGCGTTTCTTGAAACCACTCGCATCAAACGTATTCGTTTAATTGTCAAAGTCGCTAGACAAAATACGGACAATTCACGACATAAGATCGTAACATGAAATTTTCGGTTTACTAGCGTTAAAAATATACTAATAAACCAAAATTCCATTATTGAACTTAAATCGTGAATTATCCGTACTTTGCCTACAGACTGACAGATAAACGAATACGTTCGAAACGAGTGGTTTCAAAAATCGTACCCCTCGGGACCTAATAAAGAAAATTTACACAAAAATATGATTTTTTGCAGCACGATTATAATACTTTATCCAAATGTATGATAAAATAAAAATATATCTCTAGCTCGGGCATACATTAGACATTATTTTTGATAATTTTCTAAATATACATTCGATTCCGGTAAAGGTAATTTTTTGTTAAAAACTATAGATATATAGTTGTAAAAAATAGTAATTCTGATTTAAATATTAGAATTGTATACAGATTTTCATAAAATCTACATGTGAATTATAAAAATAATTAAAAATCACCCAACCCGTTACCTATTGGTTAGAGGCGCCATTCGTCACGTACTAAGCATTGGATTGCAAGAGTATAAACCCTGTTGTGGGCAAAATTTCGAGAATCACCACCGTTTTTAAGAGGATGTGTGTGAGGTTTAGGTAAATACCGGGCGATTACACTCCTCTGAGCGGCCCCTTTACCAGTGGAAACCCCCGGGGCATAGCATTTTTTGTAATGAACAATATTATGTGAATTATTAGGATACATATGAAAAATCATTGTACATATTCACGCGAATTTTGTTTCATTACTTTCACCTCTGGCTGTTCTAAGTTCTGTAGTCATATTAATATATTCAAATGTATTGATTATGCCAGATTTTTATGACTATGTTTTTATGCTTACATAAAATAAGAAATAAGGGTGAGAAATCGATCAAAATAAGGATTATTTGGAACCGTTTATATTCACAAAATTAGAATAATATCATTTAGTTGTTCTTTCTTATATTGTTACAATAAATAATCTAAAGGGAATTATCCCTCTAAAATAATCTAAAATAAATTATGTTGACATATAATAACTGAGGAATAAAATAACAAATAATTAATTAAATATTAGAAAGTATTTTTATATCTATAAATAAAGTGATTATTATTTTATAACTAAAATAAGCCAATGAATGCAATATTTATGCATTATTGACAAATTTGATTATATAATTCTATGGTGAAACAACACAAGACAATTGTTACCGCAATATAATATTTAAAGACGTTAGTTTAATCGCTTTGTGCTTTTAACTAACTAACAATACATACTGCTATTATAATCTACAAACTTAATTTAATAAATTAAAATTAATAACTAACGCTCTTGAAATTACCACAAACCGTAACAAGTGTGCGGTACGATCACCTAATGAATAGAAATTAACCTAATGGATTTGAACGGTACCAGGGCCGGCCGTCCGACTTTCATTCCGATATAACCGCACATAAATAAATAATTTCCAGTGAATTCATAAAAAAAATGTATACGCCTGCATTTACATAACACATAAGGCGACCAGCAGTATTGCAAAAGCGCCCAATTAAAATTCTTACCTGTTGTGGTTGTATAGAGTGATTTCCAAGTATGAAAAATAAAAACTAATGAATCAAATTCTTAGCACATTTCACTGCACTGCAATTTTATTGAGTCAATCGCACTCTGCTTAGTTGATCGTAGCGTATAAACTGGCTGATATCGTAGATGGAAAAGGGAAGAAGCGCGATTACTCCAACCTTAGCCCACTTGACGAACGCGACTAGTTTGGGGTGTTTGTTAAAGTATTTAATCAGACAACTGGCCGCTTGGTGTATCTGATGCATTAGAAATTCAGTTTCACTTTTAGTTTGACACTTTTATTTACGATTTTTTTTTCGGCGACTTTTTTTGCGTACACCCGTGTCGTGTGCGGGACACGAACTGAACGAATGGAGGCGCAGGAATTGTCTGCGAGCCGCGGCGAAGACAGACCAACGTCCGCGAAGAGCGGTTCCTTCGCGCTTTCTAGCCGGAATCGCTCCTGCTGGCTGGCTAGTTCTGTTGCAATGGTGGTTTGCACTTTTCCTGGCAACTTTCTAAGTTATGGTTCTTGAAGGTTCCCTCCGTCTCTTTCTAATGTGATTTTAAGACCAACCCATTTGAGCACTGTTTTTTTTTTATTTGAAAATTGCATCGACATCATATTGATTTATTGGGTATATTGGTTTTGCCATTTTTTTCTATCTCTCTCTCTCAAAGAAAACTCAATCGGTCTCGCAATAATATGTAAATTTTAAAGAAATTTTTTAGTGTCCGATTTTTTTAGGCAATACGTGTTATGTAATGCTGTAAAAAGTGATTACTGATTGTTATAATGACTTAAATAGGTCAGCTATAACTTTTTTTGACACTTTCAATACCGTATGCAACAATGTATCAACATTTCTTAATTAGTTTTATAATAGGTTAAAATGAATTTATAACGAATACAAAATTGAATGAAATATTTGAAATATCTATTACTGGAATAATATTTATGGAATCGTTTATTAAAAGCCTGAATCGTCCTCGCCCAGACATAATTAACATAATTTTGAATTGATTGCAAATAGTGTTTTCCAAACATGTTTCATTAATAAGTGAGCATGTAATTACGAAGAGAACATTTATTATATTAGTTTGTATAATCCTGCTGCAAAATATGATTTTACGAAAGTCCTTTCAATTTTGCGTAAGCTTATTACAATAAATATTGAAAATGCTTAAAAATACGAGTTTTCCTAATTCTCAAGGTCAGTTATTACTTTTGTTTTATATATTATATTTTTTTTTTAAACTATGAAAGGTAATTCGCAAAATTTTGCCTACAACGGGGTTTGAACTCTCGCTTTCCAAGACGCAATACGAGACGGACAGCGCCTCTAACCACTAGGCAACTGAGCTGGGTATAATATAATATATAATAAACTTGTGGGAAATTAAATGATGTTATTTTGCTTTGTTTCTTATAGTGTATTAATGGGGTGATGTCTATTCGTTATTATTGTCTATGTATTATATTTAATAAACGTTTAAATCTAATAACACATAATACAAATGACAAACAACTTTAATTTACAAATATGATAAATTAAATTTATAATGTCTACACTTGAAGAACTTCAAGTTATCCTAACACAGTCATCAAACTTTGATTGGTTATAAACGGAGCTAAATGTGGCGACGATTACTTTACCGAAACTGAGCAGTTGATACTCTGTTGATAGTTATATGCGAAGATAATTTATAACATCTGCAGAAGAGCGAATCAAACATTTAAAAAAATCAGTTTTTCACAGGTATCTCGCCGAAAAATAATTTCAATTAGTGTAATATGTGGTTGGAAATCTCAGTATTTAGAAGAAATTTAGGTTTTGGGAAATCAACCGTACATAAGATACGAGTTGTAAATAAAGCATTTAAATCAAGGCATGCTCAAACCTTGCAATATCGGGATTATTAAAGTCGATCTTAATTTTGTTTTGTGATACAAGGTTAAGTAGAAACACATAGAAAATTTCCTAAGAATATTCTTTTTACGGATGAAGCTACATTTAACACAAATGGTGTATGTATGTATGTAACTCACGAAACTATATTTGGCGGACAGCAGAAATTTTCGAATTTCACTGCAAAAATCGGTGTTCGTAAAAAATATATAGTGTATGCTATGTAATTTTGAAAGACAAATTAAAGGGTATTATATTCTTGGATATAGCCTAAATTCAGAAAGATATTAAAAATTCTTAACTACGGAACTAGACAATGAATTTGCCTGCTCGATTATCCTACTTACATCCGTAATCCGAATGTCTTTTTGGAATCTAGAAGATCTTCTTCATGTGCCGTCTCCATTTCGGAGGTTTGCTATCATCATTGCTATTTTAATTTTGGAAACTGCGGCCTTAAATAGGTCAGACCTTTATTGGCATTTCCCACACGGCCCCTCCACATCACAAACCTCCACAAACCTCCACAAAAATATACAAAAATAAAAATAAAAATACAATATAAATAAAAGTACTACTCCACAAAAAAATACAAATTACCCCCATCTATCGCCGCTCCCTTTGCCCTTGCCACTTTCCTCTCCCACGTCAGCCTCCTGCAGATTTTCACGCCTTCCCCATCCTCGCATAACCATTCATTCAGCTTTCTGCAGTCTCCCACCCACTCTGCTTTCACACCCTCACATTCTTAGCTAAGATGCCACCACGTGTCGCTTCCCTTACTACACAGCGCACACGCGGTGTACCCTAGACCCATCCACACTTTCCTCCCTCTCTCGTCTGACCCACACCTCGCTCTTGCCATGCATACCTTGTCCTCCCTGCTCCACTCACCCCTGGCTAAGTAACTCGGGAGTCTCCCACTCACTTGCCACTCTACGTAGCCAGGGTTGTAAGAGCTCTCATTCATTCTAGTCTGCCGTTCTTGCCACTCCATATCTCTCAATCTCTCTCTTACCTCAGTTCCTAGGCTTCCCATTTCTATCAGCTTCTCCTCTACCCACACCTCAGACATACCCACTCTTTCATACATCCTTCCTCTATCCTTTCTCCAACCACTCTCCGTCCTACTCTTACACCTCATCCATACCTCCCGCACCAGTCTTTCCTCACCCAATTCCTGCAATCTCTCTTCAAACTTCACAACCCTTACACACGACTCCCACCATATACTCATACGATTCGTCTCCTGCAACAGCACTGCTCTCGGTGTCGACCTTTCGAGACCCAGCAGACTCTTCAGGAGCACACCTTGCTCTCTCTCTCTATCATATCCCACTCACGCAATCCCCACACTTCCACTCCATACAACAGAATAGGTTTTACACACGCATCCCAGATCTTGCACGCCATTACGAGGTTACCGCCCCACAACCTCTCCCATTTCCTTCTCGCTATTCCCCAAGCCATTCTCGCTTTCGCTTGCATACTTTCCACATGCACCCTAAATCCTCCTCCACTGTCAAACCAGAAACCCAAATATTTAAAGACATTCACTCTCTCAATCATCCTTCCCTTCCATTTCAGCTCTTCCACTCTACCCCTTCCACCCCTATTCCTAAACATCATCCATTTAGTCTTCTCCACATTCACTACTAGCCCTCTCCTATCCATGTACCTTCCCATTCTTTCCAACATCTCTTGCATCTCTTACACTCTCTTGGCTACTAATACTATGTCATCCGCATATGCCAGCATCCACACCTTGGTTCTTCCCACCACGACCCCTCCAGCCTGTCCTCTCCTCAGCACCGCCTCCAACTCGCATGTGTATAGATTGAACAGGAGGGGGCTTAGCGGGCACCCTTGCCTTACACCCACATTCACCCTAAACTTCTCAGACACTTCTCCATTCACTCTCGATTTTGCCCTCGTCTCTTTATATATACTTCTCACCCACTCCACACTTTCATCTTCCATCCCCAATCTATCCATACACTCCACGAGCTTTCCTCTAGAAACTGAATCATACGCCGCTTTCAAATCCACAAACACCGCATACACTCCGTTGCACTCCAACGCTTCCTCCACCATTCTCGCTAGCGTGAAAATCTGCTCCCTCGTCCCTCTTCCCTTTCTGAAACCCTCATGGCATTCCGGCAGCAGCCCTTTTCTATCCACTTCCCTCGCTAGTCTATTTTTCACCATTGTCATCATCGCTTTGTACCCCGCATTCATAACGGTAATACCCCTATAATTATTTACGACCGATGCTGCTCCCCCTTTGTATCCCGGTCCACCACCCCCACACGCGGATCACGATGTGGCCGAGATATTGCAATTTTCTTTTTTTCACTTCCTGTCTCTCTTACTCCATTCTTCTTAGAACCTACACGTTGGTCGCATGTTCTGTCCATAATACTCTCAATATCCAACGGTAGGCCCACATCTCGAAGGCTCGCAATACACGGTCCAAGCTTCTACACATTTGAGCATTAGAGTTCTCAGGTCCAGGCTCAAGTCGCGACTACAAAGCAGCTTTTTAATCTTCACAAAGGATGATTTGATAAAGAAAGCCCGTGTAGCTTTCTCAATGCGAATAAACGGAGCAGTTGACGCTTATACCTAGGTAGTCATACCTCTCGACTCTTTCCAACCTTCTACATCTATCATCTATCAATTATCACGTCTTATGTGGGCCCTTCGGTGACGTGACTGCAAAATCCATCCAATTTGGGAGTTTATGCTTCTTTATCAAATGTCGCAAACGAATTCGTTGGCCCACAGCTTGTTCTTCCGACCTTTTTTGCCTAATTAAAGGCCGAAGGCCCCTTTTCTTCATTCCTGTTCACCTTCGACCTTTGTAGTCTTTAGAGTTTCTTGTAGCTGATCCTTTTATTACCTCTATTGCCCTCCCTGTTTGTGCGTCCTTCGACAAGCTCCTCGTACAAAACGTGCACGTGCTTTGGTATTCGACCCTAGTGCATACGGATGTTGTGACCTGCCCATAGAAGGCGCGCCTTAGTAAGGAATAGTTCTATACGTGGACATTTTCGAGGATTACAGCGTTCGAAATCTTATGGTACCATTCACTCCCAGCAATATCTGCAGGTTTCCTTGCACATTGGGGTCATGTGGTCATGGGTCCGAAACTTGGGTAATTTTTACAGACCAGTTAAGGTAGCTGGAAAAACGGCAGCAAAGATAACGTAGCATTGTATTCTACAAGTTTCGTTTTGCGAGCAAAGTTGTGGGTGCAGAAAACCCGCTTCTTTAGAGCTCCAAAAGCTGTGCTTGTAGAATTCGTTGTCTAGATTGATCCCTGTCGTTCAAAATACTACCAAGTAGTTCAACTATTGTACATATTCTATGTGTTATCCAGCGGTGACAATTTCCCCGTTAGGGTTTTCATTTTGCAATGGTAAGATTTTAGTTTTACTTACGTTAAGTTTTAGACCCAGGCTATTATAGGCCGGTAAGATTTTTAAATGGTTTATTTTTGGTCCAGATACAACGATGTACATTATTCAAAATAAACACGATACATCAGCTAAAATATATGTAGGATGGTTTGTAGGTTTCTAGGACATGTATCTAAAATTGCGCAGGCATCAACATATTGCAAGTTTGTTATGGATCTAAGACGCGTTTTAGTAGCTGCTTTCAGCTGCTTTATGTTGAAACGCCCGTCATCCGATCTATACCGAATTATATGTCTCACCTCTTGCTATCTACCAGGATGGTAAGTGTATCCGCAAAGATGTTGAATAGTAGGAACGCCAAGACGCAAGTGCTTGGAAGGGCTCCATAACTTATCACAACGCAATACTTTGGCCCAGTAATTCTTATGAAAACTTCTGCATACCGCCAGGAATTTGGTCAGAATCCCAAACCGATGCACCATAGGGCATTTCTATTAACGGAACAAAACCCTTACTGAGGTCTATGAAGGCTGCATACAGAGGAGTTTGTTGTTCTCTTGTCTTTTCTTGTAGCTAACGTAGGGAAAAGATTGAGCAGGTTCCAGGAGTCCTTCAAGCATCGGGTCTAGCCGATTTGCCATGACTAGTGTGTTCCCTCCATCTCACCCTCTCCTGTTCTTCGCTTTTTATTAGGGTGCCGTATACATCTTGGGCAGGGCAGATATTCTTTGGATCAATTTTTTCCTTGACATCTTTGCTGAAAACAGTTGTCGTAGTCATGTGCGTACCCTTGGATTTGCCAGCTTTTCACTTCCACCACTCATTTAGTTGTCTAAGGTTTGGTTGCACTTTTCTGCTAGCGGCGTGAAACATTATTAGCCTCGCTTTTCTTTCTTTAAAGTAGCCTTCTTGTTTCTTCTCATATGAAGTGCCTAAGACTTCCACGGTGGTGTCGGTGTGTTCAGTGTTCTAGTGTATCCAGCATTGTTCAGGGTTGTGCGTCTCATTAGGGAGACCAGCTACTTTCTGGTCAACCATGTTATGGAACTAATACCGGGTCGCTGGGTCTCTCAACTTATCAAGATTGATACAGGAGGCTTCTTTTCCTTACTCCCTTTATGCAGTTTATGTCTCAGTTTCAGGTTCATCCACGAGATGACTAGTCAATAGTCCATCTAGCAGTCCCATCAGCTCTTAGTTTTACCTCCGGTCGATTCCTTTTGCGCACTATTACCTATCTATCAGGTGCCAGTGCCAGTCCAAACCTAGGGTGTTGCCAAGTGCCTTTGTGTCTGTTTCTTTGTCGGAATATGGTGTTTATGAGTACCAGATGGTGCTCCATGCACAAGGTAATGAGTAGGATGCCATTGCTTTTTACGCTTCCCATTCCATTGCTCTCTAAGGCCTCGGGCTAGAGCACCACCTCTCTTCCGAGTCGGAAGTCACCTACGATGCACTCATTGCCTTTTCATTGCGTTAGGGTTCTGTCCAGTTGTGAATAGAAAGCTTCCTTCACTGCGTTGTTGGCGTCTAGAGTTGTCGTATATGTACTAATAATGTTGACGAAATTTTCCTTCGCTACCTGATATCTCAGTGCCATTAACTGCTCGGAGTCGCCTACTGGCTCTTCACTGAGGTTGGCGGCTATGCCATTTTCGATCAAGACGCCTATCCCGTGTTATCACTTGCAGCCCTCTGGATAGCCCCTCTAATAAAAGGTCATTCAACTCTCGCCAAGCAGTCGAGTTTCGGGGCGACGTCAATATTAGTTCGTACGAGATAAGGGGCGTTCTTGTCTCGGTGGTCGGATCCTAGGAGGTTACTTTTGTGTGGGGTTCGTGATTTTTGTGAGTTGTTAAAAGAAGGACGGAGGAAATTTTACTTCCGGATTTGTTAGGTTTAAGAATATTCTACATATCTTGCTTGTAATGATTCCGATGCAGTTACGCAGTCTGTATGGCTATGTCCATTCCTGTGCAGGCTGGATTTTTTGGCATAGGGTACCTTTTTCTTATTTCTGTGAGAAGGAATCTTCTATAGACGCCCATGCTTTAATAGATGAGCATGGGTAGTGTCGGATTCACTCCGTATTCTGGCGGGGTGATCGACTAAACATTCCACGCTGGAGGCTTGACCGCCTTCGAGGCACACTAAGCTGTCCAAGCGCTGCCTGGGCTTAGTGCTCTGGTCTTAGTTTCTGGTTTATTGTAACCATTCCTATGTTGCGTAGGGATTGGGCGTCTGAGGCCTCCTGCGGCATGGTCTTCTGCCCTACATAGCGCGAAGTAGTCAGTCTCCCTCCTGCATTGTCTACCAGGCTTCCTCGCCGCACCTCTGGCATAGGTTCCTTCTACCATCCCCACTGCACTTGTGGAAACGGTGGCCATCTGGTGCTTGAGGCCATTCGCTTTGGTGTTTTGGGAGATTTCTAGTGCAGTTCTGGTTCATCCAAAGACCCGATCGTACTTTTCGCGAACTACCTCCGCGTCCGCTTTCGCGTCCTTGGGAATGTCACGGCCGTGCCCGCCAGTCTTAGCACTGTATCCCTCAGTTCTGCCAACTATACGTAGGCGTTCTTACCTTCGTCTTCGTCATCGATATCTATTTTGTGATGCTTCGGCAGCTTCTTCTTTGTTCCTGTTTGTTTCGCCTTGCTGTCTTCTCTTTTCGGGGGCGAGGTGGCTTTCCTCATCGCTGCCTGGGTTGGGTGGCTTTCCTCTGAGTCAGAAGATTTTCCTGACCTCAACATGAGTCAGCCGACCAGCTATTCCCAACTGTTTTAGGAGGTTTTTGTTCGGTTCTATTTCCGTTTGTCTTTTGGTCGTTGACGTTCTTGGTGTTATGCCGCCTCCTCCAAATGGGTTGGTGTTTCCCACGAACTTTGATCCCGTATCTACTTCCTCTGCTGCTGCCGTAGGTAGTCCAATGACGGTCGGGGGCACCGATAACGATGCCCTCACCGATCGGTGCTAAGGTCACCCTCCTTTGGACGGTAATCGGTTTATTGTTTTGGTCGTATCCATTTATTCCTTTTATTTTAGGGTAAAACTAGTGTCCTTTCTTGGTCGTATGCGGTCTTCGTCATCGTGTTTTTTCAGTGGCTGCCTCCGCTCTCCTTCTCATTTTACAAGTGAAACCCGAGACTTGGCAAGTGACCAACATGCCTCAGGTCTCGGGTTTTACTTACCTTGTCTGGCGTCTGGTGTCGAGGTTTTCTCTTCTTCGTACCGTCCCCGTTATGTGTGGAACAGTGCGAGCCCGTCACCGAGTACCGGTGTGGTGATGGTCCACCATCTGGGCCAAACCTGCAATGCGGAAAGAGAAAAGAAAGAAGGAAAAGGCAAAGAAAGGGGTTATTCTCCCATCCCTAGTCTATGGCATGAATCAGAGAAAAGATTTATTTTTTTTACTAGAAGAAGAGAATATGCTGATCCCACATAGGTAACACCTAATAGCGTCGGGGTCAGCAGAGCCGAGAGTGGCTGAAGAGTTGGCCAAGGGAGGCCGACAGATCAAAGATGTGAAATGGATTCTAGTAGAGAGGCTCAGTCACGCAAGGAGTTGTGATGAGCCACAGATCATCTTAGCACTGCAGTAAGATCTTTATCTATTCTATGTCCTTCCATATCAGGGCGTTCTGTGGGTGTCATCTCATTGGGGCATAGTGTAACAACCTAAGATGACAGGCTTTGCCCATAGTTCACCGGTCCACTTCCTCTTCGTAAAGTTGAATTCCTCCCGCCATGCAAGGTTATTCTGCCCGTGCTCGGTCACCAGAGCCTCATTAGTGTGAACCAGGTTGCCCCGGCGGAATTGAGGTTGACGATTGACCATTCTGGTCCTTGCACCCCAATAATTAATTATCAGAAACTAAATTAAATTCTGAAAGTGTATAAACCTCATCATTATTGAAAATAAGTTTGATGGTGGAATAGGATTCGTGGAATCTCATTCGGGTATTATTTTATGGTACATTTGTGGTGCCTTTTTATATATAGTTCCTCTATCCTAATATGTATAGTCTCGTTTTTGTTAGTGAAGTGTTTGTTGGAATCTTGTTGGAATCTTGTTGTAATTTTGGCAGTGTTATATAGATTTGTATTGGATATATAAATACATATAATATTTTCTAGTTATTATATGTCATTTGTTGTGTGATTTTAATTATTTTCTGATGAAACACAAACTTTTGTGAAAAATTATTTGTGAAATCACAAAAAAGATATGCATATGTATATGCATACATATGCATTCTTAGATGAACACGTTCTTCTTTGAAGAAACATTTATTGATTTACACTGTAATAAAACCAAATCCTACAAAGATGGTAGTTTCGTACAATGTATTTATATTGTGAATAACATACATTCTTGTGTGTACTGTTTACATAATATTGTTTTCAACAATACACGATTTGTGGAACCGAATGGTTTAAATTATGTGGAAACCACAAGATAGTACAGATAGCGAATGTCGTAATTTCACAAGCATCCCTTAAATCACACCCCTTAATTTGTTATATAGCAATTAATGAACACCAGCACTTGTGGTTGACATTTGTTGTGGCACAAGGACCTAACTGTCTAAAATTTATTATTAATAATAAATAATTGTCATCTTTAATGACCTTTTAAACTACCAAATGTATTTGTTATTCAATTATTAATTCAAATTTTGATATTATGTGACTAGAAATCACTTATGAAGGACGTTAATCACAATTTATAAAGCTTTATTACATTCAGTTGATATATGATATGTTACTCAGAAAATACTTTTTATGGGTAACATATATCAAGTACCAAGGATCATTATTAACAAATTTTCCCAAAAAGTAGATTCATGAATATCTTTCAAGAAACATATCATATATCATTTACCAAGGATGATTATTGACAAATTTTCCCAAAATATTTTAATGGTTTCGCTACAAATTCATTATTAATGCACTTCTTAGAAATGCGACGTGAAGGTTAATTCATCCGGGCGCATAAAAAGAATTGTTTTTTTCTTTCAAATCTGTCCGATGTAGAACAATAGTAAGTGGTACATTATAGGTATTCATAAATACTCTCAGATGAAAGCGATTTTACTATGACAGGTCGTTAATTCGGGTAATGGTAATAGCGCGGGATAAATATAGAGGAATATTAATTTCGAACGCATATATTATTTTATTGTGAAATGATCGATTGGCCAAGTTTCTCTTGAATATTGTACATACTTGCCGCAACCTTGAATGTTTAGATTTATTCATTGAATTCATAAATGTAATAAATATAAAAACTCTTTGATATTAATATTCTCATACTACACACGATTAAAATGATATCCGATCATGTCGTGCACAACATAAAACCAGTTTTATAGGTTATTACTATATATCATATGTACAATAATAATATTTGTTCTCTATTTTGACCGTTCTAAAGGCTACTGTGTGACACTGTTTGCACAAAAATGTATTTTATAAGTAATCTTGAATACATTCAGCAGTCAAAGAAGTATTAGGATTTAAGGAAAAACAGCAAAGAATGATAACATATTGGTAGTAGTGTTCCTCGATGTTCTTAGGATGTATTGTGTGTAGTTTTTTATCTAATCTTATTTTTTCTTGATTTCGGGTGTTCTTATTATCTATGCTGTCTAAATTAAATTGTATTTCTGTTCTTTCTTTCCTTCTTGCGTGTTTGTATTTTCCACCTTTCGTACTTCTTCTAAGGAACACTATATTGGTACTTAACAAGTAGTGGTTGCTGCGGTTGCACCTCACCCTTACATCCTGTATCCCCAGGTTATTATTAGTATTGTAGATTTCAGATTCTCCGTTGCTTCTGACTTGGTGTATATACGTTTGTTGTAGATTGTGTATTATGAGGCTATTTTATTATCCTTGTCGTTTATTACCTATTCCCTGTGTTATCCTACTACTTTATCCTGTTGTATCTTATGTTTTTACTATCGCATTGTATATTTTCTGTCTTTTTTATATTGTTGTATCTGTTTTCACTGTTGTATCCAATTCTTGCATTCGTATCTCCGAGAATTATAAATTCTTGTGTGTCCCACTTTTATTATTTCGCGGTTTAGTTGTTCATAGAATTGTTCTCCTTTTTGCAATTATTGTATCATCCGTTATGCAGTATACGTTTTAGTTTTTGTGCATTAGAGTCTTGATCATATATTCGTTAATTGCATCCCACGTTGTTATAAATCTTCTGAGTTCCTTCCGAGTGAGGATGGATAGTCCTTCTTGAGCTCTCTTGTCTATTCCTACTCCTGCGTATAGAAGTGATCCTATTTACTGACGTTTTCTAATACCTGTCCTATTTTTCTTGGTTTGACGATTATCTCTGCTTTGTATTCCGTTAGTTCTGAGAGTAGTTTATTTATGTATTTTAGTTGAGAGACCTAGTATGTTCTATTCCGTGACTAATGTTGTCTTTTGGTTCCTATTCCGGAACAAGGCCGTTGGTCTTGTTATTTAACAGTGATTTTTCAGTATCGAGGGTTTCAGGATGCCCCGTTACGACGTTATTTGTACAAAAAGCGGTTTAAATATATGTGATTGATAACATCAACATAATTCACTGTGTACCATTACGTTTTTTACATTACGTCTCTGCGAAACTAAAAACGCCCGCTTCCTAGTTAAGAATAGCTACTATAGCTTCACAAATAAATGGACTGGACTGTTGGTTGGATAATAATGTTTTAATTACTACTCATACGGGCCAGTCAAAAATAAATCTTTTAGAAGGATCTTAATGAGAAATCAATTCAATAATTATGCGTCTTATTTGTTTTTAAATATTTTATTATAAAAAATATGTAGTATAAAAAATAATATACAAAAATACTGTTATAAATTATTTGGCTACAATGTCTTTGGGTCTGTAAGCTAAAACTTAATTTCTATAAAAAATATCATTACATTCTATTTTATGTACATGAAAATGATTAAACTTAAATATAAAATTCTATTAAATATATTACAAAAATAAAACAGAAACATAGCTCTAGCTTACTAGCAACGTTTGATGAAGAATGTATAGTTGGTAACTGTAATGAATGATACTGATTATAATAATAGAGATAAATTTAAATTTTGTATCCTTGTAGCTTGTCGTTGATGCCTTTTTGTTGATTACTTCCAAAAACTAGATAGATATATACTTCAAATTACTTATTACACCTGAAACAAAAACAAAATCGCATTTAAACTTTTATTTTCTGATAGGTTTTAATATTATACACATATTTTTCCATATAGAGGTCATGGATATTCATTTATGTTGAAATTGATTCATTTTAATTGCAATAATTGAATAGAAAGCTCTCATCAGAATATATTGAATTTTTATGTATTGCGATATATTACTATAAATTGAAATATTTCCATATATTAGTTTAAATTTAATTTTAACAGTGAAGAAATTAGAAGGGCACTTAGTACACTGCTCTATTATTTAAATCAATAAAAACGCTGGAAATTATAATTTATTATACATTTGATCATGGTTGAATTTATTATATTACTATAAACTGAAATATTTCCATATAAAATTCAATTTTATCAGTGAAGAAATTAGAAGGGCACTTGGTACACTGCTCTATTTTTTAATTCAATAATATCGCTGAAAATTATAATTTATTATACATTTGATCATGGATGTATTTTATTGTTTAGGGATATATATGTGCTCCATTATAATATTTCAATTGGTTAAATTTATATTCTTATATGGTCGCCTTCCTTAAAATAATAGCCTATTAACAAAATACGGCTTTTTATTTAATTATTTAATTATAAACGCACACGACACTTCCTCTATAACACAAGTTGATTTAATTATCATTTCTGCTAGTTATTAATTTATAATTGGTGCGGATAGAAAAAACCGTGCGTTAATAAATGTCCATTTATTTTATAAATAACGCTCGCTAAATTTTATTAATTCGATTGCGACCATGAATTAATATTCCTGCTTTCCGTTGATCCCTCAACGTTTATACGTCAGCCAATCAGATGTCAGCATTGAAATATGAAGGGAAAATCTGATGCAAAGCAGGTCTCTAAATGGTTGACGCATAAACGTTGAGGGGCCGACTGATAGTATATATTTTATTTTAGTATGTATTTTAGTAGTAGCAGTAATTTAGACTTTATGTGTATTTCTAATGTTTTAAATGCGTTCACGGATTAACACGGTTAGATTAGTATTAAAATGTATTTTAAATTTAAAAAAACGAACGTATAGATGAAGGACATCATTAAATGAAATTCCTATCTACAATTAAAATAAAACACACGCGGTTGACTCAAATGGAAAAGGGTAGCAAACAAGGATATCAAACTAAGGCTTGATTGTATGTAGCATATATGCCTCGAATTAATTTCCAATCCGTGATTCTAACTTTTGACAACGTTGACACATAATGCGATGTTGCCATATATAAACAGAGGCACATGAGACTATGAAATGAAAAGTTAAAAACAATGTAAGCAACATCTAACAAGATAAGCACGGGCTATAGTAAACTCGCATCTATACAACCGAGCCTAAGTGAGGATAGCTCATGCGCTATGATGTTATATATGGCACACATTTAACCTTGGGCGCAGTATGACGTCATATATGGACCATTTATATGAAAAATATAAAGGTTTACTTTAAATACACACATATACCACTTCTTGTAATACATTAATCGCATCCAATAAATGTTTTGTTAATAAAAACTATAGTTGTGACAATTACAAGGACTACCCGAGCGATATATAAGATATTCTCTTTAATTTGGTGTTTTTGGTTGTTATCCAAGAATATAAAAAATTAAGGCTTTCAAAAATTAGTGCGATTTGAACATAATTTCTCGATTGTTTTCATATAGCAAAATATATGTAGGTTTATGGTTTAAAGCCTACATATATTTTGCTAAAAGTATAGGAAAACAATCTAGAAATTATGTTCAAATCGCGCTAAACAATTTAATTTTAATAGACAAAAAATATATTAACCCAATTAATGAATGATTTTATAACTGGTGGGATGCGAACTGTGCAAGTTGTAATCAGCTTTCAACATATCAACGACCATACGCGTGCTTTCATAAATATATAAATGTATAAAATCAATTCCTACTATCCGCCACGCAAATAAAAATATTAGAGTGGCACAATATTTGAGGATTATATATTGCTTCAAGGTTTATAATGATTAAATCACTATAAACCATAAAATTGCTGGTATTATGGTCTTTTATTATATTTTAAGCACAATTTCAACAAATCTAATGGAAGATAATATCGATGTAATACTTACTCAGTTTCTACTGGGAACAATATACAGATCTTCGTTGATGTTGTACAGATTAGGCGTGGCTGCGCAATCAACATTAAACCACCAGTCGCAAACCCTAGCGAATTGATTGAAAATGGTGCCATTTGGGCAGAGGAAGCTGAATTGCTGACCGCTGGGCAAGCACCAATGCCATACCTGGAAATTAATATTGATTATGTTTCTTTGCATCACACAATTAGTGACTTTATTCGGTAAAAAGTTCTGTTTGTCACGAAGTAAGGAAACACGTGTATAATTTCAATCCCTACAATGTTTTTAGTTCCAATAAGAAACTTAATTATTTGTTTTAAGAGAGTACCGAAACTATTTGTTTTAAGGGAGTCGGTACTCCTTTGTATAATAAATTTATAAAAGTGTGGTGTTCCTAAGATATATTAGGAAATAATTTTCTAAATGAATGTTTCTAAATGAAGGATTTTAGGCCAACATTCTATTCTATGCCAATCTGTACGTCTGTTTGTTTCACCTTTCAATATTATATACAGTAATGTTCTTATTTATAAAGAACCTGAACGGACTGCTTTAAACGTTTGTTATAAGTAGCTTTACCAATGAAATTTGTTGAAAAATTTAGACCCAGGAACAGCTACATAAAATAGCGTTGTACAAACGCTCGCAATATCGGCGTAAAAAAGGTTACTTGAAGATCCGATGAAGCTCGGAAAGTGGCTATACTATATGTCTTCGGGTGCAATATGTCAGTAGATGCCACTACTATACGATGTAATATTTTCAATAAATGAATGTCTGCTTTTTCTTAATAAACATACATTATTCCTTATGTTGAAGACCCAATTATGAAAAATTGATATTAATTAATATATTATTAAAAGATATCAATGATAAGCGATATATAAACTTATAATTTGTGCGTCCAAAAATTAAACGCCCCACAGAACGAGTAATTTTAAGCAATTAAAATTCATATGAATATGTGAGCTCCGTTCGACTTTAATCCCGTCGATTACCTTATGTTTCTCAGCCACGACATCTTGTTTCTTCCAACTCCTCTTTTCCCTTCAATTTTACCTTCAATGATAAGTTGTAGTATATCATAGTTCTGATTTTGTATTACGCTTTCTATACATGCAGTCTTCCTTCTTTTTATTACAGTAATTTCATTACGACATCTGCCTACCCGTCGCGAGACTTTCTCATTGGTTATTCTTGCAGTCAACGAGATTCTGAGCATTCTGCGACAGTCACATCTCAAAGGCTTCTATTGTGTTCATTCCGTCCATGCTTACATACAGTACAGGAGCACTGATTATATGTAGCATCTTACAAATCGTATTTTCAGGCTCAGATCAAATTCGGTGTTGGTAAGTCCACGAGATTCTGAGCATTCTGCAACAGTCACATCTCAAAGGCATTGTTCATTCCGTCCATCCTTCCATACCGTACAGGAGCACTGATTATATGTAGCATCTTACAAATCGTATTTTCAGGCTCAGACCAAATTGGGTGTTGGTAAGGACCTTTTTGAATTTCATGAAAGCGAACACACAGCACCTCCGCTCGTCATTAATCCCGTCGATTATCTTATGTTTCTCAGCCACGACATCTTGTTTCTTCCAACTCCTCTTTTTCCTTCAATTTTACCTTCAATGATAAGTTGTAGTATATCATACTTCTGATTTTGTATTACGTTTTCTAGACATGAACTCTTCCTTCTTTTTATTACAATAATTTCATTAACGACATCTGCCTACCCGTCGCCAGACTTTCTCATTGGTTATTCTTGCAGTCCACGAGATTCTGAGCATTGTGCATTAGTCACATCTCAAAGGCTTCTATTGTGTTCATTCCGTCCATTCTTCCATACCGTACAGGAGCACTGATTATATGTAGCATCTTACAAATCGTATTTTCAGGCTCAGATCAAATTCGGTGTTGGTAAGGACCTTTTTGAATTTCATGAAAGCGTTGCGAGCATTGTCGATTCTGTATCTAACCTCAGTCCTTAGTACCATGTTCCATTGATAGGTGACGTCACCCTTTACTATGCTCAGGTCTCGGGATATAACCATATATTTTGTTTTAGCAATATTTATGTTTAGTCCCATACGTCGAATTGAAGAGTTCGGCCACCATGTCTCTGCTATAGCTAGTATATCTATGTTCTGCCTCTTTAACTCCTGGGTTAGATTTGCTAGCTTCGTACATGACATTATGTTGATTTTCTTTCGTAAGTTGGGTTCTTATGGTTTCATTCAAAATCGTTCCCCCGAAGATCCGATTGGGGAACTATTTACTACGGAACTACCTGTGTTGAATGTAGTCATCATATTGTGCTCTTGGGAAAAGATTGAAGGTGGTCTCCGTTGCCTTCCTTCATGAGATGGGTGTATGTACGCTCCCCTTTCGTTTTCCTTCTAGTGTTCTAAGCTAACTCTTGATTCGTCTCAATGTAGCATCATTACCGTCGCAACGTGAAAGCGTTAGTACGGTCTCATAGTACGAAGTAAAACTATATAGCACCCTTGCTCAAGGGTGTTTGATTTACACCGAATAATATAAATCTAGAATACCATGAACAATTGCTAAATTGAAAAGAAAACTTATTAAGAGCGCCGAATATCGACAGAGACATTATTCAACAAGTGAATAATCACGGAACTAATACATAAATAGGAACCGCGCCCTCTATATAAGAGTACTATTATTACGATTATAAGGTATTGCACGTGCAGAAGAAAACGCTTTTACGCATCGTAACGCACCCCACCACACCCCACCCGCTAACAGACGAAAACCACATGTGATTTATAGAATGTGAATTCATTAGCTAGCTGCAGACGGGCGCACTATCGGACGACTTTGCTATTTGAATTATATCGAAAATAGAATAAAAAAATATTTGCATATTACTCGGCAATCGTTGACGAAGTAGGAGAATATGACATAGATGCGTCAGAAAATATATTTTTATGAACTTTAATCAAAAGTTCGCTAGTAATAATAAATTGGGATCAAATTATGTAAATCTCGGTCTACCTAAACCGATGTCGCATGAAAATAAGAATTATATGAATGATAGCTGCAACATGTTTTGCGTTAATTTAACAATGCTTTATTGCAACTACGCAGTTTTCTTTTGAAATTGTTATTTAATATTTACATCCCTCGAAGCGTTCCACTCGATATGGGTACCGATGTGGTCGCCTAAAACAGGCTGGACACGCGATGGGTCGGTTTATAGCCTAGAAACCGCCGAAATCCTTTATTTCACTTCAATATCGATAATATAGTAAATAATAAACAAATGCGCTAAACGGTTTCATCTGAATATTGTACCTTGCATCTAGCGCACACTCGTGCCCCCAAAAAATATATCCCCAAAACCATAAACAAGCGCAAACAATAATAATACTAGAAACTGAGAGAAAGTACCACCATTAAAATCTTGGGTACATTTCCGCCCAACTAATCATTAATACATCTCATTGGTAATTGAGTGTAGCCCTCTGAATATATTTTTACCACCACCATTTAACGTAGTTCACAAATTTTGGATAATGTAATTATGTGTTAGTTCTTTAAGAGGTTTAGGCCCGTGAACTACCTTTAAGAGCGATAAATTGTTTTAAAGCGTGCTTTTGTGGAAGTAGTTTCACAAAGTAACCATTCTAAACGCGAATTAGAAAAAAAATAATATATAAATAATTGTTAATATGTCGTTTGTATTTGGAAAAAATAAACGATCAAAACAAAGTCAGGCAACACGAAAATACCATAAACAAAAAAAGGAAAATAAATTGTTTTGTGGACGAATTAGTAGCTTCGGCTACGAATGAATATCACATTCCTTCTTTCTATCATAATAATGAAAGAATATTATTTTAAGAAATACTATTTTATATAATTCTTTATTTATAGATATATATATATCCAGATTCGCATAGCATATATATAGCATATATATATATATATATATATATATATATATATATATATATATATATATATATATATATATATATATATATATATATATATATTCACTGGACTCTAAATAAAAAGATGAGCCCAGTGAACATTTCATTATCATATGTATTCGAATCATTATGGTCACTTTCTATACGAATTGCACTATGCGCAAGACAACCTTATTGAAAGTGCAGTTTTTGTAAGGCCTGTACACTTACTACTATTATTTTGAGAACTAACAACTCCATTCGTGGTTAATGTTGATTCCTCCCAAAAAAGAATTCTATAAAAATATCTATCGTCCATAATTAATTCTCCTATAGACAGACACAATTCTAGACGAAGGGCATAATCTCTTTCCTCAAGCATATGTACTTTTATTGCTTTATATAGATGAAATTTTACATCAGATAAAACTTTTTGCAAATAACTTATGTTTAAATCTTTTTAACTTTCCCTGCGCGTTTTTTGTCTAATCTCTTACCGAATTCAAAGCTACCAATATTGCTGCATCATTATCATCATGAATTTGTTTTTCTTCTTAAGATTCTTTACATCTCCAGTGGTATCAAATTTAATTTTTACCATCGAACACAATTTATAAATGCATATTTTCCCGGGTATATTTAAATCGTTCAATACAATGGTGATTCTATATGTCTCGAATACGTAAGTAAATTCATTATTATTGAATTGTCAAACTAATTACTGTTATAAGATGACTTAAGGTCGTTTTAGACAAGACAATTTCTTGACTCAAAAGTTAGTCAAGATGCGAGACAATCTAAATTGTCTCGTATCATACAGCAAATTATTTGAAATATTGAATTGGATGGTAAATCGAATGGAAAAATATAACGCGTTCTATTTGTCAAGGACAAATTGCATAGGAGGAGGATATATGAATTAATTTCTTGAACAACTTTTGAGCTAAGAAATTGTCTTGTCTAAAACGACCTTTAGATTAACAACTGCAATTTTCCGCCTTTGAAAAAATATTCCTATGTTTTGTACAAAATACTTAATAAATAATTTTATTAGAAAGAAAAAATGTACCGCTGACTGAAATGTCACCTGTTATCTGTGCCATTTTTTCAAAATATACATTCCATTTAGGTACAGTATGTTTTTTGTTGTTGAAAATTTCGAGAATAGATAATTTAATCAATATATCAGACTTAAATATTAGGCACGTATACAGATTTTCATAACATTAAAAAATTATAAAAATCCTACAAATAAAATCATATTTCATAACAACAAAAATTCCAAGATTATTATGATACGTAAAGTAGTGTGAAATGTGTCCCTGTGAAATTTTGAGTTATGAGTGCTACTTATTGCATTTTTGTATTCAAAATCACCCTCTATGCGTGGAGAATGAAAATAATACTGTAAACCCTGGAAGGATACAGAATTGTGGAAATTGACTATTTCCTTAAGAAGTGTTTGATTCTGCAACAAGAACATATTGCACTAGTGGTTCATTACAACTGGACTAAATACGGAAGGGAATTAGCAGCACATTCATATTGAAATGTAGTGGATGTCATATATCTGAACATATACAATCAGAGAAAGTTAAGGTTGCGAATAAAGCTATTATTTGGGGAACACTATCTATCGGAGGGTGCTACAGTCACACTGAAGAAATGATGAGTGTATTAAATATACCAATAATGACCAAGAGAACATTGTATAAATTACAAGAAGGCAACTGTCAGACACTATATGAGGAAGCAAGAAATATATTTTTGACTCAATTCCAGAGTTTTCGTACTAATTATAGTTAAATAAATAAACTTTTAACTTTTAACACTTCCAAAATAATAAGTCTAGTTGAAACAAATTGTTTCCTCATATAGCGTCTGACAGTGGCCATATAAATTAACATTTCATGAGCGTAATTGCACATTGTTATTCGTAAAACATTAGTAATCAATTTTATAGTTGTTTTACTTACCGTGAGTAGTCGCTACACAACGGCAAATAATTCCACACCTTTTTAGCCATTACTTGGCTATGGACATTGAATGGAACCATTATCATATATTAATTTAAACAATAGCAAATTGTTACCTATCTATTAGACTATATCATTTAGCAAGAAAACACACGGAAAAAATGTCTCAGTTTGTTAATATTTTTGGTCTTTGTAGGTATTTAACATTACAACAACAGCTTAACATATTACTTTGTAAGGTCTTTAACTGACCATACAAAGTAATATAAACATCATTATTACACTGATATGTTTAAGCTGAGGTGAAGTGGAATCCTGTCCCTTTTTTTCAGATATTTGGGAATTTGAAAATTCTTTCAACAAATATTAACAACAAAATATCTTTGTACAGTTGTTTATCATCAGTCTTGTATTTAAGAAGCCTACTGAGAGCAGGAATAACATGAAACCTATAATATCTGGGTTATATGCTTCATATGTCATTCAATAATTATATGTACATAATATTATATAATGTATGTTATATAAATGTCTATTTAGTTTGAAATTGAAATATACCATTAAATCATATATATATTTTATTTTTACCCTCAAATACAAGCTATTTGTTGATTTTAATTACATTGAAAATCACAAATTAAAATAATATGTTAGTTGTGATTTTAAATGTATTTAAAATAATAAATCTATCCGTTCGTTTTCAATATAGTTCGTAGATCGGCACAGCTGCACTATCGCATACTCAATTCAAGGTCACGCGGACTGCATGGTCCATATTTTCAGCGCTCTCTATTGCCAAACGGCTAAACAAATATCTCGATATAATTGCGGAATTCTGCATGAATTTGCTTCGAATGTAAAATTACTAATATTTTGTTAGTATTTTAAGACTTTCTCAAAAACTACTTGACCAATTTCAAAAAACATAACACGGAAATGTAGTTCAAGTAATAGCGCGTATAGTGACACTGAGCAATATGTAGAAATATAACTATATACTTGTACATTGGTAAAAGCATATACGATTTTTTCATGTACTGACTTTAACAATAACATACAAAATGTAGAACCATATTTCAAGTAATTAAAGTACCTTACTATTAACTACAATGATTCAGGAATTGATTAGTATATATTTTGAAAATATTACTTTGATACAACTTAAGAAATGCTCAAAAGAATTGATGCTTGTCGCCCCATAAGCAACACATTGTAACATAAAATCATGGTGGGGGGTATACCGCCTTCTTAATGGCATTACTGCCACACAGTTTTAAAGCTTATTTAAACAGATTAATTCATTATTAACATATATACGAATTCTTCAGTAGAATTATGAAGAACTGCCCTCACGATATCTAAATAATAAGAATAATAAAGTGTCTTTATTTCCTTTTCAATTACAAATTAACAGTTTGACATTAGAACAATGCAACATTGAAAAAGAAAACGGTGGTTTTCAGGTGATAGTACATCTTACACAATATGGACAATCTCTGCTTTTCAAAACAACCTTAAAATCAACGTCATTCTTCTAGACATGTTCTTTGTCGAACTTTAATGTGTTAGAAAGACCCTGGCAGCAGGGAGGATGCACCCCCACAACTAAGAAGTTCTGTATGTCATATTTCTTCTCTAAATAATGCTTCGATAATTTTTTTTATAGCGAACCCTTAATCACGATAAATATGGCCATAGAGAGTCGGTAGCTAGACGGCAAGCTCTTATATTTGTTAAGGTCTAATTAATATTCTTTATGTTATATATATATATATATATATATATATATATATATATATATATATATATATATATGGGGTTTCTTTCTCAACTTGATTATTTCTGTAAATATTTGATTGTCTTCTGCATTGAATGAGCGTTATATGTAGCGAATAAAGAAATATTCTAAGCAACTTTTTAATAAGATGTTTACAATATGGCTAACTACAATTTGAATAATAAACTAAAAGAATTGTAGTCTTGCTAAAATATATTAAAGCACCTTACACGGTCAATAATACTGTCAATCCAAGTACTGTCAATATTTGCTTCAATCCTCCTTTTATATTTATCAAGTAGTGAATTATCTGGATAAACGATACACGATGAGTAATACTGGCAACATTTTAGAATAATGAACATTTAAAACATATTATCGTATAGTAATACTGTCATTATTCTAAAATATTGACAGTAATATTGATCGTGTAAGGTGCCTTAATAGGACGATTGAGACATTTATCGTGGTCACTTTTTTTTAGATTTTGCTTCTTATAAAATATAATTGCCATGGCAAAAATAAATAAATTTGTTATTTTTCAAATAATTACTTTTACATGATCTACTACTTTTATTTTTCTATATAATAAATAATAAGGAGAATCGCGATAATTTCTTAATGAATTTTTTTAGAGAACGAATGATTTTTTTTTGCTTAAAACTTCTTTTCAATAAGGTACTCAGTACTCGTACTACAATGAATTAATCTTTGTGTTTTAAATTTACATAGTGGCAATGATGCATCAAGGATAGTTTTTTCCATTTCGCAATTGTTATAGAACACCCTGTATGAACGTACACTTTCTCTGCTCATTATACGATATTGTAACACATTCTGGGTACTGACGTTAGTTAAATTCAGTTCGAATAAGCCACTTTAGTTGCCTATGAGTCTTATATACCTTCACAATTTTCTAGAACCATAAAAATTTGATTAATTTAATTTATGGCGGCGATTATCAATACATTCATAAATGGCTGAAATAGGGGTAGTATTGACAGGGATGTATTGAGTCGCTATAGCCAGACATAATTTTGTTCCCCTATATTTTAATTTAATTGTGTACTTATAGCGTATATCGTAGAAAATAGAGATAGATACGTTAATTTCTAGATACTTAAGGATATAAAATAGAGATAATATTGTCTCAATTTAAAGATAACTTTTATATTTTCATAAACAATTATTGACACAATTTGTAGAAATCAAATCAGCACTGTAGAACTTTATAGCTAATTACAATTTATCATTGCATATATAAATTTATATAACAGAAAAAATAGAAATAATGTTACTATCGTGAGGAGTTGGCTGAAATAGGGGTGGTATTGAGTCGCTCTAGCCAGACAGAATTTTCCTCCCCTACATTATAATTTAATTGTGTACTTTTGAAAAGAGAGATAGATACCTTAATTCCTAGATTTTCGGCACCGCCTCTAATATATATTATACATAGATCCTTGAGCAAGGTCGCTAGTCTGCCCCGTTTACTTATATTAATTTATAGTTCTAATTATAATTTGTTTTATTCATTTCTGCCAGAATCAACTAAAACTACTAAATTATACGTTTATCTAATAAATCAATATCGCAGTAATATTTTTCTTTCGTTTGGAACAAATTTAGGTTTTCAAGGCGACCTACTTTTACTGTTTAAATTCAAATAATCTAGATTATATAATATCTCTCACATATATGTTTTATGGCTGTTATTACAATTGTACGTTGTTGAAGGGAGTTACTTTAAAATAGATCACGTGCGGGTACAAATTATTTTAAACAGATTTATTTTGATCCAGAAGTTTAATAATATTGAAAATACCGATATATCGCCATTTAACGATTAATACTGGTATTAAAAAACCAGTCAAAATGGTGCCTTGTTGTTAATAATTGATCAGTAGTTTTAGATACATTTATTAATGTGAATTTATCTTATTTAAATTTCAGCTATAATCACCAATACTTATTCGTAAATGTTTATTTATTATTATTATTATTTAATTTATATTTTATTTTTATCCTAAACATTTTTATACCGTTTGGCGTAAGGATATATTATTTTTAAAAGTCTATAATTATCAAAAAATAGAAACTATAGAAATTTACATACAACTTATCTTCTCGAATCAATATTCAGTTCGTAAAGGTTGTTACTTTACTAGGCGTAAATGAAGACCCTAACACATTTGCTTATCCTCCTCATTAATAACAATCGCTGGAAGTGACTACGCCAATTGATTAGAGTTAGGAAAGGTCAGAAAATAATACACGTGTTCTCTTAACCCAAATCGCCGCGATGTTATCTATAAGTAATAACCGCCAACTTCAATAGAAACAAACCATTAATCACACCATAATCAGTACCATGCGGAATGCATGTCATTAGTACTATTTGCTGCTGTTTACCTGACATTGAGCTTCAGGGTCGCTGTAGTATCCTGGCAGTCTCTGGTCACATTTGAAGGATAGTCCCTGCGGTACTTCGCTGTAGATTGGATAGTCCTGGCCAGCTACATATCCATCTAATTGCTAAATAAAATGTAAATAATTAATTATAAGCAATAATATAATTTTCAAGTAAATATCTTCATATATTATTCACTAAAATCGATTGAATCTAACATATTTTGGTGACATAGATTGTACGTAGACATGATATCTAAAATTTAGTTCGGAAATAATTGAAATAGAAAATGCCCTAATGGACATTCTTAGATACGTACAGCACTAAGATTTTGCCTATTGGATGCTTATGACTAACCAAATTAAAAAAAATATTTATTCTACCTGTGCATACTTCTAGGTCTTTTATTGCCATGTGTATAACACGGTCCTAAATTACACAGAATTCAGCTGTTTTCCCCCAAATGCAAATCGCTCGGTGCAGGTTTGAGTACATAATCAAAAATGTTGATGCTTATTATTATTCAATAAAAGATAGAGGATAAAATCTATTTTGCCGTAGAGCATTCGTATTCGCCGATTGCAGTTTCAATAGGTGGCACGGTTATCTAAAATTTATAATGTGCACAAATGTGAAGCGCAATTAACATATAGCTCTTTTTGTACGATTAGGCGGCGGTCTACCAACATCGTATATATTCAGTGATCATAAGAAAAGTAGTAATTTAAAGCCAAAAATAATACTAATACATAACACTATAACAGCAAAGCAGATTCATTTGGTTTTGTAGAGTACAATTGTAGTATATAAGTGCTTGGTGCTTTATGCATTACGAATTTTTCATTCATTCTTCGTGCAGGTCTGCACTGAAAACCTATAGCGAAATAATTTTTTTTTAAATAAAATTGATAATGGTACAATCGAAAATTAAACTGATCAAATATCAATTTAAACAAATGGTCCGTGGTAATATGCGTACAATTGGGAATTATAATGGTTTTGATTTGGAGGATGATATCAGACGTAACCAGAAGGAGAGCGTCAATAAGTACGGCAAGTTTCTGAACGGAATATTCTACTAAAGGATATCAAGATTTGACATATTGGTATTTATCAATATTTCGGAGCTTTGGGGATCTTATAAATGTTATATAAACATGTATTAGTGCATCCGAGGAAGTATATTTGTATGAAGTAATAAATATGACTATGACTACTATGAGTAATATATTATTAGATTAAAACTAATCTACAGTGGAAAATATGAATACGGTGTATACATATTATAGAAATCTTGGAAATCATCCGAAAATAAAATGTACATACTAATATTTCTGCGGAATCTATATCCATAATAAGTTTTAATATGAACTACGGCCACCATTTATTGTTAAATTAATTTTACTTAGATTCGAAGTTCAAGTACTACTATAGTGTTGTTTGATAGTAGCGGTGGTAGCGGTTGTTCTTCTCAGATTCGGCTGTTGATCACAAAATGTTGTAAAAAAGCTCATTTGTGTGTACCGGATATGACATGTACACCTACGGTGTGATCACCGGAAATTCCGTCACGACTGCCCATTGTTCTGATAAGCCGGCCATCGATGCCCGTGCTGCTCTCGTCGGATGCACACTCGGTTAGTTTTCGGCCTATACATGGATTTAAAATCGGATGAGGATTGCGGCCGCGTTGTTGGGAAACTGGAGTGCGCGTGGTTGCGAAACAATTGACGCGTTGCGTCCGTAAAAATGGAAATAAACACCAACGAAATAATTACCGGCGCGGGATGTGTGCTTTTTATAATTCCATTGTTAATAATTATTTCGATGGGATTGTTCATTTGGAGCGCGCTTCGAATCGTTTACGATTGTTGCGCGACTAGTCGTATTTTTGCGTATTTTCTCATGGGACGCTGCTGGGAACACGGTTATTTATAATGTGCCAACGGAAATCAATTATGATATTACGTTTTGTTAGGAATGTTGTGTTATATTGTTTCAACAACTTTACAAGTTTTTAAATTATGGTAATAAACTATAACTCACGTTTATTCATTTTATTCCATATGGAACTTAAACACTCTAGTGAATTCGCGTTGAATACGTAGTTCAGAAAAATATGATGATGCAATGGTGAAACTCAGAATGACGTGATTTAGAATTTATTTTTCAAACCATATTTTAAATTATTAACTGACAATTTAAAATATGTTTAGTAGCATGTTGAACCTCGGAAACTATTGAGTGTTGCAATTAATTCTTATAAGCAAGAGAAATGATGAATCGATGATATCAATCGATAGTTTGTAATTTCACTAGTGATAACTATGAACAGATTATTTGGGAAACATCGCGTTAACTGTAGCGGCCTTATCTGAAGAGCTAGAAGAATGGTTCTTATGCCAATGGATAAAAAATTCAAAACTATAAGGCCGTTTCAGCACAAATCTTTAAAAACTGTAGCGGCCTTATTTAAAGAGCTACAAGAATGGCACTTATGACAATGGATAGACGACTCTATGCCAACAGGCCTGGCTAACCAAATTCAAAAATATAAGGCCGTTTCGGCATGCGTATATAAAATACCTGGTCACTTTAGTCTAGAATAGACTGTAAGCACACATGTGTACAGCGTGAATTACATTGTACTAGATTCGCCAAAAAAAACTTGTGTTTCTAGTTTCATTTATTCATATGCTATAATATATACAACTATAACTCAAACATAGGACCAAGGTTCGTGCCAATCAGCTGAGAAGAAAGTCTTAAATCAAGGATGTCATGAAAAACAACAAGTCTCCAGGAGAGGATGATAGAGTCATAGAATATGTTAAGCTGGGAGGAAGCACTTGCACTGCAACTGATAAAAGACCTGTTTTATTTGTGCTTATATGATAGTCACTTCAATTAAATGGAATTATGCTGTGATTGTTCTATTATATAAGAAATGTGATATAACATACCTTGACAATTATAGACCCATAAGCCTTCTGTCACATTTGGTAAGCTTTTCACAAAGATCATTACGAAGCGTCTAGAGGTAATCCAAAAAAGTTAGCACTGGGGGCTATTCTATGCCCTTTTCTATGAGTTTTAATAGCTTGGTCATTCGCGCCAAACCGTACTCTTAAGTCAGCCTGCTCTCTTGGTTGGTAAAAGCAGAGAGAGCATGCCGACATAAGAGCAGGGTTTGGTGAAAAACTCATAAAAAGGGCATAGAATACAACAAGCCCCCAGTGCTAAATTCTTTTGATTTCCAAAAAGCTTTCGACACAGTGGAACTGAATAATAACAATGTTGAAATAATTTCGAATTGACTAACGATACAAAAAACTATTTTTATTACATATATCTATAGCAAGTGTGAAGATGCATGCAAACACCAATAAATTTAATATTGGAAGAGGCGTCAGAGAAAGCGATACAATCTCCCCCATAGTATTTACAGCTGTCTATTCCTAAGATAATAAAGGATTACGAGTAGATGGCGAACACCTACACATCTAAGATTGGCTGATGATATAGTTTAATAGCGGCTAACATCAAATACACACTATGCTATGCGATCTTCAGCATGCATCCTACAAGGTAGGACTAAAGATGAACATGACCAAGAACAAAATCATGACCAACCTTATGATGAGTGAACCAATCTCAGTAAACGACGAAAATGTAGAGCACGTAGATGTATATAAATACATTGGTCATGAACTTGAAACTTCGTCATGAATCGGTCGTGATAAGCAGACCTGTGAAATTCAGCGTCGAATAGTCTCGGCTGGGCTGTATTTGGTAAACTCAAAAACATTTTAAAAAGTGATTTACCAACGTGCCTAAAGTGGAAAATATATCAAAACAATGTGTGCTACCATTAAAAACATACGGTGCAGAGACTCTAACTTTAACAAAGGCTACTGCACAGAAACTACGGGTAGCATAGAGATCTATGGAGCGCGCTTGGTATCTTACTTCGAGATCACATCAGAAATGGCCACGTATGACAGATAACAGAAGTATGTGACGTAATTAAGGGAATCGCTACTCTCGAGTTGAAATGGGCTGGACACCTAGAACTAGACACCGACACAAAGATGGTCGCTGGAACAACAAACTTTTAGAAGGGAGACCACGTATGGACAAAAGAAGCAGGGATATAAGATGGACAGATGACTTAAAACGAGTGGCACCAAATTGGGTACAAGTTGCCCAAAATAGAAAACGTTGGTCAAGTTTAGAGGAGTCCTATATCCAGCAGTGTGATCTGAAATTATGGAAAGACCCTGCCGATGACGCCTATACCGAGGTCCAGTTGCTGAGTCGATGCCGCTACCGCTGGATACCAACTATTTAACTCTTGGAACGTCATCGGAAGGAACTGGAAGGAACTGGAAGCGTCGCTGCCACCACCTCAATAACTGAAGACTAAAACTATTGTCGTGTTGTTGAAAGTTGTGGATCTTGTTTTGTCTGAGGGTACTCTTGTCACTCTTCGTCCTCTTCTGTGAGGTCCTAATCACGCTTTCTAATGGGTTCGTAATGACCGGCAGATAATGGGTTGGTGGGTCATTCGTTGTGACTTAACGACCGATTGGCTTATTTGCCCAGACAATCGGGCGTCGCTTAAGTATAACACAACAAGTGGAATCAAATAGCTGGTTGATTATAATGATGATGATTGAATTATCGGATTTTATAGATAACTGCATGATGATTATTGGAAATTGATTACATAATCATAACTCAGAAGTTGCAGTTACAGCTCAGCACACGTGGCACGTGTCATGTACCCGCGTGTATTATGTGGACAGCACTTAAATGTTAAGTTGAGAATGGTCCGAATCTATGTACTCTCTATGCATTTCTAAATTGACTGTAGTATTTGACTTCAATCTTGGAGATACACGGTGGAAAGAAATATGGTAATACATGTGTATGTAATTTGGTGGTTGGAAAAGTGAATATTAGTATCCATGACCAAAAACTAAGAAGCTTCTAAATTTAAAAAAATCATGCTTCAGCCATGCACGAGTTCAGAAAATAATACGCTGCATCATGCCATACAAATAAATATCCAGGGAATTGGAGCTTTATAAATTTGTGTCCATTTTTTGTATAAATTTAAATTTCCCTCTTCAAAATGGGTACAAATAAAGTAATAATTGACAACACGATTGCCTAGATGTGCTGATTTCCAAACTGTATGCTCGCGATGGAATATCAACCGATTGTTGTTTTATGTGCACTCCTTTACAATTTACCTATCACCCATAATACTTTTATCTGTTAATTGAAACGTAAGCTAGGTCAAAGTAAGTTGCTACTTCTAGTTTTACTACTAACTTTTCCAACTTATAGTCCAAGTAATTAAGTAAACATTTTGCTATTAGAACTTTTAGCACATCACTAAGGACACTAACAATATATTTTATTTCTTACTATTAATTGTTGTAGTTTAAAGGGCTATAAATCCAGGAAATCTGTCTGGTTTATTCAGATGTATTACGTGGTGTCTTGTTCGTTGTTTCTGTCGTGTATTTCTGTAACAATCTGATAGAGTCTTTTGTTTGGATGTTTTGATTGTGCCATATCGACTACGAATGCTTTTTCTGTGTCTAGTAGTGTACAACCCTTTGTTTGCCGTATGGGAGTTAGATGTTAGAACAGTTAGAACAGTTAGAACAGTTAGAACAGTTAGAACAGTTAGAACAGTTAGAACAGTTAGAACAGTTAGAACAGTTAGAACAATTAGAACAGTTAGAACAGTTAGAACAGTTAGAGGCAGGAGTGTCGACTTTTTCGACACATGAATCCAAATTGATAGTGGGGAATATGCCTTTTTACCTGAGACAGGAGTTTATCTTTAATCAGACTTTTATATATTAGTATAGTATATAGAGTATTTAATGTAACCCAACTCAGTGGCCGAGTGGTTAGAAGCGACGTCCGCCTCGTACTGAGCATTGGGGAGCCTGAGTTCGATCCCCAGTGGGGAGAGAATTTTCGCGAATCACCTTTCACAGTTTTTCAGAGGTTTTCTGTGAAGTTAAGATAAATACCGGGTGATTAAACTCCTCTGAGCTTCTCCCTTGACCGGCGGAAAAGCCTCACGGCTGATAGCCCTATAAAAGATAGAAGTTTTTTTAATTTAGTAGTTTAATGTCTCTATATAATTGACGTTTATATTCGATGAGTCCTGCTTTGAGGGTGTGTTTATGGTATCCTCAGTCTGAGGTTTCCTCAATGAATTTGTGGAACTTAGAAATTGTCAGTTGAGATATTGTTGGTCCTAAAAAACTGAAATATATGCTGTTATTTTATTTGTAATGTCACATCTGGAATTTTCATATTGAGTATTTAAGTTGTTGTACTCATTTCGAATTGAATGGTTAGATGGTTGGAACATAGGTCTGCTATCAATATGGTTGAGTTAATAAGAAATTTGAAAAAGGGGGACATTGTTGGTTACTGTTCATAATAAATATTGGATTTTTATGGATTCTCCAATAGTTGGATTGAAACAGGAACGATGATAGTTGGTGTGATTTGTATTTGTTTAGGTTAAAGTTTTTTACATTTTTTATCACACAGTCATATACAGGAGAACAATTTTTTTTTTTTCTGTATTTGACTGTGGATGGTGTTTATTCTCAGTTAAGTGTGTTGTATACTCGACGATGATGTCGGTAAATTCGCTACATTCACGGGCCCGATTCTGCATTCAAAAAATTTTGAGTTTCGCAGTTAAGCCCACAGTATGTCCATAGCGATGTTGAGCTTTTTCTTACCTACCACCTCTCTAGTCTCGAAAATTACATTCAAGGGTTTCGAGTATCGAAAGTCTCATAGTTTTCCTCCTCTCGATAATTTCCATCACTACTTTTAGTGCGAGAATTGACATTGTAAAAGAGTAAATACACTTTTCTATTTTTGTCTTTATATTTTATATATAATTTCGGATAACTTTCCATTACTGACAGTTTTTTTTAACTCACTTATCTCTAACTCTAAAAATCGGTTTACATGATTTGTCAAAGAGAGAAATGAATTTAATTGCACATGCTCATGTTTCTTTAGCTTTTGCTATTCATCATAATTCAATTAAATACGTCAAGCAATATCCGCAAATTGTAATTTAAAAATTAAATTATCCTGAAACTGTATGTTTTATAAACCATTCATGGGTAAAGCAAATATGGGGAATGTTTAGTCTTTGTTTTGTATATCGACAAAAACCGCGAGTGACATGAATATACTTTTAATTGCAAGTTTTTAACGACATCAAGGCAGTTTGGCAGCGAAAAAATGTACGACCTGCACAACAAATCTCAATTTTTGTATTTACAGATTTAAGCTGAATTCAAATATTACATTACCTTATAAAAATATATATTATTATTATTTTCATTATTATATGTAATTCTAATGTAAAAACAAAATGAGAAAAGCGCGTCTAAAAGCTTATGGAATTGTATAATGAAAATGAGTCAAAATAATAGCATATGATGCTTGTTTACAATTAAACTACGCTTTTGGTAGAAATTGTAATTTTCCGCTTGGGCACGAAGATTTACGTTTATTGCGGAGATGATTATTATGCAAGTCTATAATTTATTGTAAATGTATTTCTTTAGAATTATCATATATATGCTATAAACAACTTAGTCAACTAATTATAATAATTTTAATGCTATAAAACATATAAATTTCAAATACTAGATATGTAGATATAGACAGAGTAATAGACTATTTATTGTTAATTATTCATTACATATCAAGTACAGAATCAGCATTGTTTTCATTATTACCTATCTGTTGTGTAGTTTTATTGAATTATAGTCCTTTTATGTACATAAGGACGCGTGATCTACATTTTATGTGCTATGAACGAGAATGTTGGAACTCAGCTTTATGTATAGGGACTAAATTTTGAAATTGAGATTGTTATTATTATCGTTCCATTTTTATATGCATTTTAAAGATGCATAATAACTAGTGACGAGCTCTATCGAATAGAAACAATCGGTAAACTATCGGAGTGTTGATAAGTAAAGAATGGAAGGCAGCCCCTGACGGCGGTGATTTGCGTACTACAAAATTATGACATAATATAAAGAAAGCTAATCAACGATCGTTGAATTCTCCTTCAAAACACCGTCTCAAATAATTGTTCACTAAACATGGCTAAAACACAAACAAATAGAAACATCATCAAACATCAATGTATAAGATTTTAGTTTACACACGACGCGAATTGACATGCTATCCTTATCTATAGATAGATGTCTCTACCAAGTATACTCCAAACTTAACTGTGAAAGAAAACTCTATAGTCTGATTATCAAACTACCAATATTTTCTGGTTTATTATTTTTCATAGATTAAGATCTATGAAAAATAATAAATTTTTTTCAAGATTATTTTTCATAGATTAAAATATATGAAAAATAATAAATAAAATAAATACTTTTCAAGATTATTTTTCATAGATTAAAATCTATGAAAAATAATAAATAAAATAAATGCTTTTCAAGAAATATTATTAGTAGTATATATTATAGTTGAAAACTATCGTTAACTAATATCGTTAGTACAATTCATTCGATAAATTTGGGTGTAAGCGTCAACAGATTTGACATAAAGTAAATAGTATACAATTATTAACAGAATACAAAAGACAACAAGAAACATGAGGATGCATACAAAATTAAAAATAGAAGCATTAGTTTATGATTAAATTATAATGACATTTGAAAAGCTACGAGAAGCATGTAGATTCACGTTTAATAGAAAATTTAAATTTAAAAAGGATCATCCTAGCATTGGATCATTGATGGTCAATCAAGAAAAATATGTGTAAACTATAAAGTTGGCTTAATGACTTAAAAACTCATTTGTTGAATAAAATGCATTTGACATTAAGAATAATTTCAATTTTGATTTAAATCGCGTACCTAAGAGACAGATTTTTTATTTTACTGTCTAGTTTATTGTACAGTTTACGCCTATATTCATCGGCGAATTTGTATATGCTGCCATTTTATGCACCTCTATTTATAAAACGTTATCACATAGCATGTTATAATTATAGCATGTCGCTAATGATTGATATTGATAAATTAAGTTTAACGTAACACAGAAATTTCTTGATATACATACAAAGCAGAGTTAGTATAAAACTACTTTTGAATTTTGCTCAGTAGGAGAATTACTTAATACATTATTTTCAAAACTCAACATTAAACTAAACAACTTTGTAACCGTCAATTTGTGAGAATGGTGTCGAAATTTGATTCCACATAACTTTTATTTAAATTAATTTTGCCAAAATGAAAAATATAATTTAAAAAAGTATCTATAAGGCACCTTACACGGTCAATAATACTGTAAATCCTAGTACTGTCAATATTTGCTTCAATCCTACTTTCATATTTATCAAGAAATCAATTATCCGGATAAGGATCAGTATTCTCTTCATTACATCATTACTATACCTTACACGATGAGTAATAATGGCAATATTTTAGAATAATGAACATTTTAAACATATTATCGTACAGTAATACAGTATAGTCATTATTGTAAAATATTGACAGTAATATTGATCGTGTAAGGTGCCTTATTGAGAAGAACCGTACATTATTACGAAATTTGTATAGATTTTTCAATCAATTGACTTGACTTTTAAATATGCCTTCTACCAAATGAAATTCCTATGCATGACACGATAATCTGTCTCTAGATAGCAGTTAATAAAGTTACGAACAGCAACAACTAATCATCATAAAAATATGATTATTGTTATTATTACCATTACTTCAATTAGTACTTAATTCAATTCAATAGTAAATAATACTTACTGTAGCCACCAAATGAAATATTAATCCACAAACGGCGGCAGCAAATACACTCTTAATCGCGTACATCTTTAATAAATTAAATTTCACTAATTTATCACAATTAAAACACACAGACAACGCTGCTATATCTTATGATGTTCTATTGATGGCAAATAGAAGAGTAATGTGGCACTTGAATTTCGCGAGGAGCGTTATATATGTGGGAGATGGTGCAGAAGATTAGGCAAGAGGCCTTATGTGATATAGGTCTGATTCCGTTCTCATGCTTTCAACTGTTGCGGGTTTAATAATAATTTTTAATGTGCTGCATATATTATAGAGGGATGCCCATCACCGTGTTACGCACTATCCGGTTAAGGTTAAATAATTTTTGTTTGTTGCGACAATTGCGAATTCGACGATCGCTTATCGCAACGGCGGCGGCTCCATTTCAATTACAGCGGGCTTACTATTTATTTTTTACGATCGCATTGTTTAAACTGGACCGCGGTATTGTTCGTTCATGACAAGTTTATCGCGATTTAGTAAATATATTATGAACAATGTGTTACATTTAGGTTGCATTTTATTGCGGAATGGATTTTTTTTCATTCAATTCATGATTTTTTAAATTTTAGTGGCTATATTACTATATGTTGCAAGTCCTTTTTGTTATATACATTAACGAATTACCAGCAACTACCACCTCATGATACATCTAGGAAGAATATTCTCATTAATTTTTGTTTGTTTTTTTTTTGCCATATTATATAACATAATTATGATGATTATAATAAATTTAAAATTAAAATTACTTGCATATTTACAAAAAAAAAATCTTTTCGTTTTGTTTAATAATGTTATTGGTGATTTTATCTTAATTCTGTTATTATTTTGTTTATTGCTTCCTTACTTATTCTCTGGGAAATCATTGTTTATTCTTGTTACTTTGTAGTTGTTGCTATTGGATTGATTTGTCTATTTATATATATATATATATATATATATATATATATATATATATATATATATGATTCCATTTGATTTTTATTCTTTATACGAAATAAGCCATTAATTTATTATTACACTTTATTATTAAAGCTATTCTTGTTAATGTTTTTTTTTTTAATTATGTTAGTGCTTTTCACTAATGCAAATATATATTTTACTCGTTTTTGATCTGAGTTGTCTGGAAACATATTATTATGTTAGTAACAATCTTCTCTACTGCATGTCAATTACGTCTATTACATTTTCCAACTACATTGGACAACATTAAATTATTATGACTTGCAGCTGGTATAAATTATTTCTTTCCAAACATATAAACAATCACATGGTTATAGTTTTCGCATTTATTACAATTATCATATAATAATTCACACGGGTCAAATTTCGTGACTTTCAAAGGATTGCACACGAACAGCCGTCGTAAATTACAAATTAAATAGGTGTTAATTAATTACGAAAAACAACACCTATACGAGGTGGTTATAATAAATAATGGTGACGATTTGCATAAAGCATTAATTTATGTTGGCGTTATAATGCGCGCGGTTCAATTAAAGAATGAAATTGGCTGGTCTGCATAAATAATCAGTGTGAAATGGTGTTGAAGAATTTTCAGTACGTGTATGTTACTACTGGATGTGTGATATAATAAATAATAATAATGCTTGCATTCTTTCCCAGGGACATGCGGCTGCGTCTTTATTGTGAAAGACGGTTTCGTTATGATTTAATAAATATTCACACAGAATTTTTGAAGTTTTTGCAATACATAGTAACAATTATTTTACTTAATCAACCACAAAATTCTTATATATAAAAGCTAAAATTGATGCTTATAAGCCGACTCACCTTTCATTTATGTTTTTTTCTGTGTGCAAGTAATGCACATGCAAAATTTGGTTTGAAAATATACAGTAATTTTTTTTTCTCATAATTATCTAGGAAAACTTGATCATAGGCAACGGACGACGGACAAATATTCTCCAAAGATGTCTTAAACTGACCATATATAAAGAGGATTTTCTAACAAAACTCGCACGATTGCAATACTGTATCCATACTTCGTATGATAAAATAAAAATTATTATTAGTCTGCCAAGGAGCAGCAAGATTTTTTAACCTATGCCAAAGTGAAAACTAATGTTGCACACACTGTGTGAGTGGGCGAGCTAATTGATTGATAATCGTTCGTTAGACGATGGGCATTTCAGCTAGTAATAAGTAATGAGATATAAAATAAAATATTAATTGCAAGATGAAAGTCAAGTTTAGTTATTCAACATACATCTATAAAAGATTGTAATAAGATAAAATTAATGAACAAACCTTTCTATATTAAAAGTAAAATTAAGACATTTCTTCTACCTCTTGTATCTCCCTCATTGATGTTGTATGTCTAAGTTACTTCTATCCTCATTCATTCAACCATTTACATTTTCGCTAAAATCTCTATATAAATACTTCTGTACCCAAACATTCATCAAACCAATGTTACCATTAATCTGCACTTTCCTTATAAAATCTACCTCATCATATGCACTTTCCTTATAAAATTTACCTCATCATATGCACTTTCTTTATAAAATCTACTACATCATATAGTCCCTATTGTGTCCAGTTTATTTACCTCCTCTTTCCTCGCAATCATACAATAAACATATATAACCAATAACCTACAAAATCACGTTTGCTATCGTCTATAAATAGGGGACATAGGTTTAAGCCTAACCGAGTGGACTGGAACCCATGCATCGAGTGTATTTTTAAAATAATAAATACGTATAAAAATAGTACAACTTACCCCCTAGGAGGAAAGTTAAACGCCACCTGGCGGCACCACATCAATTAGCAATGCACACACCCATATGGTATGCCATATTATATAACATAATTATGATAATTATAATAAATTTAAAATAAAAATTACTTGCATATTCACACACAAAAATACTATGGTTTCGTTTTGTTACAAAATCACGTTTGCTATCGTCTATAAATAGGGGACATAGGTTTAAGCCTAATCAAATGGAGTCGAACCCATGCATCGAGTGTATTTTTGAAATAATAAATACGTATAAAAATAGTACAACTTACCCCCTAGGAGGAAAGTTAAACGCCATCTGGCGGCACCACATCAATTAGCAATGCACACCCATATGGTAATAACCGTCAACATGCTCATGCCATCTGGATCACCGGGTAGTGCCCTCTAGGGAATAATATTCCAACAGAGTGCTTGAGATATCAGCACAAGGCAATATATATATATATATATATATATATATATATATATATATATATATATATATATATAACGACTTATAATAATAATAATAATAATAATATTGTCTTACAGAAACACAATCCAATTACAGGACAGCAACAATAATATGCAAAAAGTTAATATATATAAACAAACAAAAAAACAAATATAAAGAAAATTACCACCAATTCGTTGTAATTATTCGGAGAGCGGAGATTTTGGTTTAGAGGTTAATAATAAGTAACCGTTCTATACCAATAACCATATTCCATATTCTAGATCAGTGACAACAAGCAGAGACGAGCACCTTAATCCAATATAATTAGCTTCTTATTTATTGTAATGTGATACATTCGTAATTTAATTAGTTACACTAAGATAGAAACTATTTCTCTGTATTGTTCTCTATCATTAATTGTATTATTCATAAAATATTTTTAATTAATTATTTCTATAGCACTAATGATAAATGGAGAAACTAATGATTCACACGAAATATTATGTGATACGCGTATAACGCTTATTAATTCTGTTGGGCAATAAACACATTTATATATTTATTACAGCACCTTAGTCTAAATGGTTTAATGAGTACATAACTACAACTTAGTGTCTAATGAGTATCATATGATACAATATTACAAAAATTATAATAAGCATAGCAATAAGGACAATTCAAATACTATATGTGAATTGTGTATATTGTTTGCAAGTACAAGGGATGCAAGGGGTTGAAAAGTAGAAACTAATACTAGAACCCAAATCTCAATCTCGCCTGCACGTGGTGCATCCTGCTAGATAACTAAAGCTGTTTTCGTTTTTCACATTTGCTGCTCCGGGCGTATTGTCTCTTGTTCCATTTGTCGCTCCCGACGCGCACAATTCTACATCGTACCTTACAACCGGTGCACGACCGCAAAACTTGTAGCGATACAGCACGCCACGGGGCGGTTAAACGAAAGCACCTTAAAGGTCTGACGATCGAATGAGCACCGGTATAAGTGTTCCCCCTTAGTAGGCCAAGATCTAAAAAAAGAACGAGCAAAAGGGCACTCTGTTATACCTGAGGTTAAAAAATCCCCTGTAAAAACGAATTAACCAGGGATGGTCAAAGGCATCGGAATGGAGAAGGGCCACTGCATAAGGGCTCCCTAGATAGATCATTATCAATAAGAAAATCTATGTCTATTTCCAACGTTTGAATTTACAGCACTATCCGACGGAATATTCTTTTTCGCCCAAAAGCGCAAAACGCTAACAAAAATAAATAAAGGTGAAAATCTTTATAAAATCAGAGTCCAATTTATGAGCAAAGTGTTTATATGGCAGACCATTAATGGTTTAAGTGCATTTAACGCAAGCAATTACAGAATAGCAATATAATTTTATGTGTATCAATAATCCACTTAATACTCCTATCAATTTCTTCTGAGAAGCCGCCGGTGTCGTCCTACAATCTCTCTTTTGTGCCATACGTTTTGCTGTTTTCCATCAACACAGTCAAGTTGATTGCTATGTAAATCATTACGTATTGCTTAGTAAAAGAGATGTACATTTTATATTAATTCATAATTTAAATTGTCTGTTGATGGTATAGCATAAATCTACTTTTAGTGGAACATAATATATTATGAGCATACAAAGTGAACAAAAGTCGATTACATTATCACTATTTGAATTCTGATGTAGGTGTTCAATTTTATATTTTGTAGATACTATGAAATATTTAATTATTTAACTATTTATTCGATAATTGTTCATATTAATTAGTTTTATTTTTAGAGATTTAGAGAGTTTTTAACAATAATGAAGTCGCTGATTGGCTGACGCAGCAACGGAAGCGCAAAGACAGAGTGCTGAAATAGTGTCGTCGAAGAAATGGAAAATCAGTTGTCAAAATGTAATATTCCTTTTTGTATTTAAGGGAGCGTTATTTTTGAGCTAACACAGTTGGGAGAGTTGACAGGTGTATAGACAGCTCCGATATTTGACCGAAATATAGCGGCGTATCGAGTTGAAATATACACGACAGGTGAAAACAGCGACAAGAAACAGATATACAAAAGGAAAGTTAAAAAGTCGAGAGAAAGAGCGGTAAGTGGAAGTAAATAAAATAGAGGGTAGAGGTTATTTGAACGAGGGGTCGACCCGTAAATAACCTCTGGCGCCGATAAAGGTGAGGAGTATATTGGGCGATATATAGCGACGACAACAAAGGCAAGAATAGCAAATAAAAATAGCGCCAGGGCCAATGAATAAAAATAAAAGAGGTAGAGAAACGGATAGCGAGGACAAAGACATACAAAATCAGAAAGAAACCGTTAGAAAAAACAAAAAAATAGTGAGATCACCAGCATCACAAAGAAGATTAGAAGAAACAGAAAAAAATTGCAACGGGGAAATGAACATTGACAAAGATACAATAGAAGAACTAAAACAAATGATTATAGAACTAATGAGGAAGATGGAAGAAAACATGTCACAAATAAAACAGGAAATAAAAGAGATGAAGACCGAAATGAGCAATAAGGAAGAAACATGGAAAGAAGAAAAGAGAACATTGGAAGTCACAATAGAAAAACTAGAAAATAAAGCAGACATTGAAGAGAAGAGAAGAAGAAAAAATAACATAGCAATAAGAGGTCTAGACAAGATAGATAACATAGAAGAGGTAAGATCACTCATCAAAGAGAAACTGGAAGTGGAGACAGGGGTTAACAAAATACAAAAAATAAACACAGGCCCAGAACGAAGTATAATAATAGTGTAAATCTCAAGCTGGGAAGAAAAACAAAAAATAATGAAAGCAAAATATAAACTGAGAAATACAACGTCTATATATATATAGACGATGATCTAACGGAAGAGGAGAGAAAAATACAAAGAGAAATAAGAAATATAGCAAAATTGGAAAAAGAAAAAGGAAAACACGTAAAAATAGGATATAGAAAGATAATAGTAGACAATGAAATATACATATGGGATAAAAAGGAGAAAGGAGTCGTAGCCAAAGATAATGGGGTGAAAGTAACCAATCCAAAAAGCTACTAGCAAAAGAGAAAACGGACGGAAACAATAATACAGCGAGGAAAGGGACAACGAACATAAGAAAGAAGAACAAACACATAATAAATGGAAACAAAGAAAAGAGTACCGTAAAATGAGGTTACTATACACCATTTTTCAGGTTTTTTGTCTTTAATTGAACAGAAATATTTTTTGAAGCGCGTTAAAAATATGGGACTTGTTGCATTTTGTTCTTTAGTGTTATTAGTTGCTATTTAATATAAAATATATGTAATGTGAGTAATTTATTATGCAATATTTATTATATAAATTTGGTGCAAAGTTACCCCTTTGAGTAGGATACTTTGCACCATCACATCATTTTGATCGAAACTCCGTTGTATATAGGAAAGATGCGAAGTTAAAAACATAAATCAATAGAGCACACAAAATTTATTCATGGAACTGATTTTTTCTTCAAAAAACATAAACGACACATTACAAATTAATTATTTACAGCCAACCCAACTTTTCCATTTCTGGAATTCGATACAATCCTCTTCTATTTACCATGGTAGAGGGGTTTATGTTGTCAAATACATGCTCCCTATCATAGTATGAAACATCTGGCTTTTCAGGCAATTTTCACGACTTGATAGATTTAACCATAGAAGAAATTACAACTCCAATGATATTATTTTACCAGAAAACAATTCCCCTTCGTATTTGAAAATCATGTATTCTCCTACAACTCTCTTTGCGGCAATTATGCCAAGAGCATCTGCTAGAGATTTCGTACCTTCCATCATTGCAGCTTTTTCTTCCTTTTCCATTTCTTTTACCATTTGCTCCGAGTATGTTTGAAAATTGGGATATTCTTCATCTGAAGAGTCCTGCAATATGGATCATCAGTGTCATCATCCCGTTGGATTCGCTTTGTCTTTTCTGATATATCCTATTGCCTTTCTTCTGTCTTTTATATATTTTGTGAATTAAAAAAAAATGTTTCACCAGTTTTAACACAGTTTGGCGTTGGTGCAAAGTCTCCCCATATTGTGGTGCAAAGTTACCCCACGTGTTAAAAATGTTAACAAGTACTTACCAGATGATTTTAAATATAAACTAATTATCAATATATGTAGCCAAAGATGTGTAACTGGTACTAAAATGGTGACTTATCTGATAGTATTACACACGAATCGGTAGAACACGCAATTTTTCAACACTAAACAAAACTGCAACAGATTGGTGTCATAAACAAGTCCCGTAAAGTTAGGTTTTGATGTAGAAATCTCCTAATCACTCTCTCACAAGATCTACAGATGACACTTCCATCTTGTGATTAACATGTTGCGCAGTTAAATTAGCAACTACACATATGGCTCCACGATTAATCTTTTTCGGACGTTGGTGCAAAGTTACCCCACGCGGTGCAAAGTAACCTCGTTTTACGGTACAGTAAAAAAAAGAAAAATATGGAAAATTGGGACTTGGAATATCAGGCGTATAAATGGAAAGGAAAAAGAGCTGGAAGAAGAATTTGAGAAAGCTGAACTAGACTTCTTAGTGGTAACAGAAACAAAAAAGAAGGGGAAGGGAGAGTACAAAATGGACAAGGAACATATATTCATATATAGCGGTGTAGATAACAATCGGAGAGCCGCAGCAGGGGTAGGATGTATAGTGCATAAAAAAACTGAAATCGAATATATATAAATGGGATGGAATTACGGAGAGGATTTTGTCTATCGAAGTTACGGCTACCATAAAACTATCATAGCAGTGTTTGAACCAAACAAAGATAATACTGGGTGCAACAAAGAAACATTCTAGGAACAGCTCAACGAAACAACAGAAAAAGCCAAAGGAAAAGTGTACGTGGCGGGAGACTTCAACAGCAGAATTGGCAACGAAGTAAAAGATAATGACGCGATGAGAGGAAGATATAGAGAAGGCGTACTCAATGAAAATGGTAAGAAAATGCTAGATTATAGTAGAATGAATAATCTAGTAATAGCGAATACACTATTCAAACACAAGGACATACACAAATACACCAGGGAAGTGATAAGCAGGAACGAAAAATCTATAATAGACTATGTACTAGCAGCCCTTGTTCTGGAAAAGGAGCAAAATAATAGACACAAGAGTAAAGAGAAGTTACGAAATTGGAAGTGTTCACTATTTAGTGGAGACGAAAATAAAGGAAGACTACCAAGATAGCGATAAAAAAAGCAGAGACCAAATATAGTAATAAACTACAACAAGATAAGAACATACAAACTAAGGGAAAAAGAAATAGCAAAAATCTATAAAGAGAAAATAGAGGAGAAATTAGTAAAGGACAACTATAGACAAGAAGTAGAGGAAATGTGGAATATATTAAAGAAAAATATACTGGAGACAGCACAAGAGACATGTGGGACAAAGCAAAACACAAACAAGAAGCAGCAGACAGCATGGTGGTCGCTGGACATAAGAGAGAAAATAAAGGAAAAGAAAAAAGCATGGCAAAGATACCTAAATGACAAAAATAGTAAAAACTACGAAGAATACAGTTTAAAGAGGAAATAGTAAAAGATAAGGTCAGAATAGCAAAGAGCAGGGAATGGGAAAAGTTCTGAGAGACAATGGAGAAAAATGCAAAGGAAAACCAAAAATTATTCTATAAAACACTAAAACTAAACAGAAAAGAAAAAGGACAAGAAGTAAATTATATACAAGACAATCAAGGAATATTGCTGAAGGACAACGAAAAAATACTGGAAAGATGGAAAGAATATTTTGAAGACTTACTATCACAAAATGGTGGAAATGAACAGAAGACAAGAGACCAGAACGACTCGGAAGCAGATATAGAGATGATCAATGGAAAAGAAATACTAGAGATAATAAAGGAAATGAAAATAGGGAAAGCACCAGGACAAGACCAGATCACAACGGAAATGATTAAACATATGGGACCTGCGGGTAACGAAATACTACTAAAATTAATAAACGAAATATGGAGGACGAATAAAATACCCAAAGATTGGCAAGTATCGTTAATCGTACCGATACACAAGAAAGGCGATAAGACAAAATGTTCAAACTATAGGGGTATAACACTCATAAGCATAGGTATGAAGATCTTAGAAAAAACAATTAACAAAATAATACTAGCAAAAATAGAGCAGACGCTAGAAGAATCGCAATGTGGATTTAGGAAAGGAAGATCCACACAGGACATTTTCACGATAAAACAAATCACAGAAAAAAGAATTGCAAATAATAAAAACACATACCTAGGATTCATCGACCTGGAAAAAGCATTCGACATGATACCAAGAAATAAATTATGGAAAATCCTGGAAGAGAGAGGTGTAGAAAGAAAGACAGTCGAATTAATACAAAACATATACAACAACAACACCAATGCAATAATACACAAGGGACAAACATCAAGAACATTTCAGACAACCACTGGACTAAGACAAGGAGGCGGTCTCAGTCCTACATTATTTAACATATACATGGATGAAATAATGAAGAACATGAAACCAGAAACCAAAAAAGCAAACATAGGGTACAAAAGCATGCAAGTTGTAAAAATATCGGAAGGAGCATTCGCTGATGATGTCGTAGTGATAGCAGAAAATGAAGCTAATCTGCAGCACAACCTTAGTGTATGGAACAGACACCTAGAAAAGTATAACATGAAAATGAACTATAACAAAACAAAAGTGATGGTAATAGGAAACCGGAAAGAACAAATAAATATAAAGATAGAACAACACACAATAGAACAAGTAGAAGAATTCAAATACCTGGGAGTAGCACTGACAGAAGACGGAAAAATGGAAGGCGAACTTAGTAACAGAATAAACAACACAGCTAAAACATACCACGCATTGCGCTATATACTGATTAACAAGAAAGAGATCAGCAGAAGGACAAAAATAAATATACATAAAAGCATATATAGACCTATACTGACATATGGAAGCGAGACGTGGAAGCTAACGAAGAGGGACAAAAGTAGAATACAGGCAATGGAAATGAAATATCTCAGAGGAGTAAAACAAGTTACGAGAAGAGACAGAATAAGAAATTATGACATCATAGAAGAACTGGGAATTGAAGCTGTAGATAAGTATATAGAAAAGAAACAACTAAACTGGTGGGGTCATTTAATTAGGATGGACAAAAAGAATAAAAAAAAACAGGTATGGGAAGCAAGAACTGAAAATAAAAGAAGAAGAGGTAGACCAAGAAAAAAGTGGGACAACATAATAGAGGACATAATAATCAAGAAAGGGAAAACAGTCAAGCAAGCAAGAGAACTGGCGAAGAACAGAAAGGAGTGGAAAGAATTTACAAATGTATAAACAACAGTAATTGTAAACTATAATGTTCATAATGTTAATGTAATAGCCTACACCGAAAGGTAAAAGGCAATTGATAATATACATATATTTTTTAGCTGTTGTTTATGAATACGGTATGTAAAATACCAAGTAATCCAAGTACATGTTACTCTGCCTAAGCAACAAATACTTGGGCAGAGTAAGCCTCCAAGACAAAAGATGAGCAGCGGCTTTTCGGTGTGCAAATGAGGAGATGTCATACAGAGACTGGGTGCGGAATGATTATAAAGAATGTGGAGTGTGTAGAAGCGGAGAGAATAGGTGGGGGGAGCATTGGGTGCATGAGTGCACGGCATGGCCTGGGTTACAAGCATAAGCGATTGGACAATGGCCCTAAACCACGATGGTAGAGTTAGGAGTATTGTAAAACGTCTATTATATAAAGAAGTACAAATTGACTGACAAAATCAGTTGTTTTATAATACGCTGGATAGAAATCGGATGTCTTGTGTACATATTAGTAATCGATAGTATTACAATTTGCCGAATTACTTACTAAAAGAATAGCCGTAGTAAATGATGTAACATTGCCGACAACATGGCTAGAAATATTACCGGCAACATTAGTAGTAATAATGCCCAAAATGGAAATAAAGACACGCCGATTTAGTGCTACAGTGGTTAGCACCCCTGCTTAAAGACGGATGGCTCGGGTTTGTATCCCGGCCCGGGTAGCCGATTCCATTTTTCGTTGAGATACAATTAACGACAGTTTAGTAAACTCGGGGACGATTTTCCGAAGTAGCAACTCTTAACACTCATATACACATACACTAATACACGGCAGAAGGACCTGAAGATGATTGGCCACTTATAAAATAGTAATAAATATAGTAATTACTATTTGAAAAAAAATTATAAAGAACCTTTATTTTGCATAACCATTAGAGAAAAAATAAACTCAACATAATATCGAATATAACTCAAATACAACCCTGCTCCCTTGCACTATTCCCCCTCTACCCCCACCCACTTCCTTTCCATGCCAGCATTTTGCAGATATTTATGCCATTTCCATTCTCTCGGAACCTTCCACCTTGTCTTTTATCTTGCCTATGCCTTTCACTCACTGTTCTGCAATCGCCCACCCATACTGCTTTCACCCCCTCACATTCGTTGCCGAGCTGCCATCACGTACCAACCTCTTCCTACATAGTACACACGCGGTGTATCCTTGTCCCATCCATACTTTTATAACCAGGGTAGCACCAGCTTTCAGTCATTCTTTCCAGCCTTTCTTGCTACTTAACATCCCTCATTCCTCTTAGCTTTTCATCAACGAACACCTCAGACATACCTACTCTTTTATACTACTACATCTCATGCACACCTCCCGCCCTCTCTATTACCCCAACTCCTGCAGCCTTTTCTCGAAATAAACTACCCTACCACACGACTCCCGCCACATGGTCATTCGATTCGTTTCCTGGAGTACCGTTATAAGCGTCGACCTAGAAGACTCATTAGGAACTTGAAGGGACCAAGCCCAAGTTTTATTATATCTCACTCTCGCAATTCCCATACTTCCACTCCATAGAACGGTGTTACCTTCACATTAAACTGAAATTCAATGAAACGATAAATATTTTTTTTATAATTAGTAATAGCACTCGCTCGACTCCATTGCATGGCGATATTTTTCGGAGTATTGTTGTATCGTTGGTAATACTTAGAAAACCTTGGCATATTTTCTCTTACGTTACAAATCTCACTTTACAATACACTAGTACAATATAATATACAACAATATACAACAATATACAACAATATACAACAATATAAAACAATATACAACAATATACAACAATATACAACAATATACAACAATATACAACAATATACAACAATATACAACAATATACAACAATATACAACAATATACAACAATATACAACAATATACAACAATATACAACAATATACAACAATATACAACAATATACAACAATATACAACAATATACAACAATATACAACAATATACAACAATATACAACAATATACAACAATATACAACAATATACAACAATATACAACAATATACAACAATATACAGCAATATACAACAATATACAACAATATACAACAATATACAACAATATACAACAATATACAACAATATACAACAATATACAACAATATACAACAATATACAACAATATACAACAATATACAACAATATACAACAATATACAACAATATACAACAATATACAACAATATACAACAATATACAACAATATACAGCTATATACAACAATATACAACAATATACAACAATATACAACAATAGGTACTCCCATTTGCCATATTTTTAAATTGCTGGCAAAATTCCCATAGTCATTATTCCCAAAACGTATAACTCTTACGCTCGGTTTCTCCAACGAATCTTAAAGCTCGTCTTATATAAACTCGTCTTATATATAACCACGTCTTAAATTTTTATTCTGTTGCACCAAACATGTGTAGAATCTTACAATGTAAGAGCGTCTTATTGTTTTTAGATCCGATTTTTGTTTGATACAATCTCTAGGTATATTTCATATTTATGGTTGATGATATAGAAACATTATGTCCTGTTTAATAGCCACCAAGATAACTAGATCCTAATTCTCTAGACCTTTATTTCTGTAAGACTTGAAACTATTCTTTCAGTTTATTTTTTCACAGCAGCTAATTATATAACAGTTTTCATTTTATTTATTAGAAATAGAGAGAGGTAATTAATCCTTAACAAGGCTATCGGCCAGAAGCCTCTCTGCCACATTGCATTTCATATACAGGGAGAAATGTCCAATATTTTAGGAAGGACCATTTTAAATAAAAATGTTCGTATAAACATGTGTCCCATTATTAAGGATTACAGAGATACAGTTGTATGCTACATATTTTGACCGGTCATGTGTTTACTTATGTTTTTTTTCGTTTCTATTCCTATGACCTTATTGAGTGTTTCCATAGATTTTACTGTATCTGTTTATTTTTCAGTGTTTTTTTATATCAGTGAGTGGTTCTTCTCAATCAAGTCCATAGTTAGTAGTTGATCGTGCTTGTCTCCATGAGTTGGAACTCTAATAGCTTCTATTGCTTTTAGAATAAGTTCTTCATTGAATACAAACACATGCTTTCTTACTTGCCTTCTGATTTCTTTATTCCTTATTTTGCGCTGTGCCTTAGTTATATGGCTTAACTTGGGTTCTAATATATTAATAGTTTTGTCTACTTTGAGATTTTAGATGTTCTTTCTTCGGCTTTCGGTATAGAATTATTTACTGCTTTGAATATGTTTTCTGTAAAATAGTTGCTGTTCGTCTACTTTTGCATTTTCTGATGTTGGATATTATGCATATTTTGTTCTAGATCTTTCCTATAAATATCGACATATTTGATTTGTGTGTGATTGTATGTATTACTTTGATTTGTATTTATCAGCATGTTTGTTTCTCGTTGTGTATCCGGAACTGCTTTACAGCCTGAGGTTTCTAACGCTGTTTTCTCTGGTCAGCACCGTAACATCCTTAACAATCTGTTTAATATTATTTGATATTTGGAATTTTTAATCTTTATTCCTATATTTTTATATGCACTTTAATTAATTTCTTAGTAAACTTATGTAATGTCCAGTTTCTCTTGAATTGCATAAAAACTAGACATAACATGAAGATGAACTAATATAAGATAGAGCTCAAGGTGGCGAGGATAATAAAAAAGTAAAATAAAATTATATTATTTGAATACGAAATGGTTTCTAGAAATGAAAGTTGCTCACAAAATATTCAGAAATATTACGTTAATATTATTTTTTATTTAAATCTCTGCTTTAAATTAAAATTACCATTGCTTTTATAACGCAAATAGATGTTTTTTTAGTATTAGCATTTAGTGTCATATAGTTAACAGTTTGAGTAAGTCGCTGTGGGTTTATGTCTTCATTGGGCTTTCGGCCCTTGGTCTTTCCGCCTCGTAATATACACATTTTTATAATTAATTCTATTTTAGTGCGTACAAATGTTTGATAATTTTAACATTTGTTTGCGTTCCATGTCTAATTTTATTATTCTCGATATTTTGTGTATGTTTAGTTATTATAATTATATTCTACCCTAGCATTAATTCAAAACTATAAATTGTTAATATATACTAAAATTTATTAAAAATTAATAATTTGTTTTAAAACATACAAGGTAGGTTTAACTGCATGTCATCATTAATTATTATTATAATATTTTCTACGTAGTAATTTAAAAGAATAAATTCATAAGGATAAATTCTAAAAGTCTGATGAAAAGCTCAGATACCAGAATTGGATCGGAATTTGCACTATTGCGGTACCTTCCATTGCTACAATTCCTCAATAACGGAATAGCACTTTCGACCAATTGTCTAAACTCACCGAAGATAAAAAGTAAATCGCCAACAAAACGGTTCTACGCTTTTAATGGTGAGTGCGAGGAAATTGCGCCCATAATTCTGCGTTACGAATTGTAATAGAATAACAGATAAAATCCGACATTTACAACCCGCCAATACTCGATTTTAAATTGCGCAGTATTTATGCCGCCATATTACGAAAATTGTACATCGCGGATATGCGTGACGTTCGGTTTTCTACTTTTATTTACGCCATGCTTTCGCCAAAATAAATGCATACGAGAAAATATGCAAAAATATGTATAGAAAATTGTATTGCACAAAGCTAGTTATATTTCTACACAGGAGTATTTAAAAAAGTATGTATATAAGGTTGAATTGTAAACATGGAATAATTTATTTGCAAATTGTTTACAATTGAACCATATACACACAATTTTCATATACTTCAGTGTAGAAATATAAATAAATGTATACAATAAAATTTTCTATAGAATTGCTAAAAATATATTTTAAGTTCATGATCATTATTACCATAAAGGATGTGCTCACCGTATTAACAGATTGTTCCGAAAATATTTTCTGTATATTTGAGAGAGACTCAATCGTTATTAAGGCTACCGGCCAAAGGCTTTTCTGCTACTGTATCTTGGAATTACAAATAGATGCAATTTCAACAGCATTATAATGCCGACTATCAAACGATATACATGCTGACAATCGACTATCGGAAAAATCTGATATCGGTTAGTGCTCAGTATTAATAAGTTTCTTCTAATATATATATATATATATATATATATATATATATATATATATATATATATATATATATATATATATGCATATAGGAGGGGGTTTGGTGGTAGTTTGCTGACGGTCGGGGGCAGCAAAAACTATCACCAAACCTTGCACCCCAAGAAAAAAACACAAGACGTTAACTCTGCGGGTGACAACTTACATTTTCTAGACCAGCGAGTAGACGCTCAAGCAATCTGATCAAGCAGAGAAGGTGACACGAGCTGACATCATGATACGATATAGCGTGGAGTCAGACTAGGACGCCGAAGATTCAGACCAAGACAAGGGGAAACGGAAGACCACTTTACCACCGGAAACTCCTGAAAAACTGGACCCCAAAAGTAGTTTGAGTACACAAGACTCGGATAAGGACCACCTAAGGAGGCTAGCCGAGGTTAAAAACGCCGCACTGCAACTCACAGACAGAGCAGAACGACCTGAAACCTGTAACAAGTCGTAAGGACACTCACTTGACCTGCGACCTATCAAACAAAGACAGGGCCAGGATATCGATATACTAAGACCACCAGTTCTTGGGATCAATAGGACGAATAGTACTGGCGGACATGGACTAAGAATTTCCCGCAGCACACTACCAATAAACAGCCTTCGTGAGTACAGACTTAAAGTTAGAAAAATACATCTGCAGCTTTGAACAGAAGGGCAGACGTAGGCGGATTTAGTCAACGGTAAGCAGATAACGGCTACCTGATACGGATCCAGGTTAAGGGCAGTCAGGAGAAGGTTGACAGGCATTGTGAGAATATTGCGAGTAAGGATCCAGATGTCGATACGCACGTTAAGAGGCCAGGGGCCATACTCCATATTAGAGGTCTAGACATATTAACTACCAGGACGGAGGTGGAGACGGCCGTGCAAATGGCAAATGTGGGCAGGAGCAGAGCCGTCCACCAGCTCCATCTTGCCATTATCGCGATATGTAGAACCAACGCGATCGTCGTGAGCAAACAATGGTAGACTTGGTATGAATGGTAAGAACAACTAGCCGGCATGGAGATTCCCCACATCCGACCACGGGGGAGAAGCAGTAATGGAACTTATATCCGCACTCAACATATCGGTCTGTAATGAGGGAAGGATACCGAGCTTCGAGAAGCGCAACTCTGCATCCGTCATAGATGATGGGAAGAATGTGGCGGATGGACGGTAGAGACGGAAGAAATACTAAGTGATCACAACTATATCAAATACACGATACAGCTTAGCAAAGTAACTACCCGAGCCAGTAGGTGGATCATAGAAAACATGGACGCGAAGTTTCTTAAAACCGCATTGTAAGGAAACGCACGAGGCCGCTGGCTCAGAAGAAATGGCTAAGACCCTGAACCGGTAACTACCAGAAGCGTGCCGGATCGCAATCCCATCTAGACTAGCAACGATAAGACACCGCGCAACCTACTGGTGGTGCCATTAAGCTTCGAATGCAAGATCAGCAGCCAACACAGCAAAGAGGAAGCCCCAGCGGGCTAGTGCAGTATGTGCCCCAACTGATCACCTTCAGGACCATTATCGCACTATGCGAAAACAATACTGGCGGGCCAGCGTACGCAGGCAGGAAGAGTGCTGGCGCAAGCAATATAGGGAAGTCAAGGACGACCCGTGGGGCATTCCCTACAGACTGGTCATGAAGATGATTGGTGCTACAGTTACTGGAGGTGTGAGGCCGGTAGCAATAGGGCCTTTTCCAGCAAGTCCAAATTCGACCGATAACTCGCAGATGCACGAGGAAGAGGATGAACCTGCGGCAGTAAATGTGTGGAGAGAAGAGGAACTACTGGGGATCATACAGAAGTATCCAGTCAGAAAGGCGCCAGGCCCAGACGGACTGCCCAATGAGGTATTAAAGCCAGTCGTCCCCACAATAGCAGGATCATCCGTCCAAGACTGGCTAACAGATGCCTAGAAACATGTACATTATCAAAGCGATGGAAAGCGACATGTCTGGTTTTGATTCCAGAACGAAGAAAACTATCGGAAGACCCTACTACGTACCGACCACTCGATGCTCGATGGAACCGATAAGGCGCTAGAGCGGTTGATCACGAACCGCCTTTCTGGAGTCCAGGAAGTTGCCGGAGGACTACATGACCGAAAGTGTGGCTTCATAAAGGGCAGAATCACAACTGCCGCTATCCTGGCGGTCCGCAGATTGGTCGCCGGGGCCAACGAGGGCACGTGGAGAAGACATAAATATTGATCATGGTCACCCTGAACATCGCTAATGCGATCAATACACTTAGGAGGCCTGGTCGAAAAGAAGAGGAGGTTACTGGCAACGGTTTTGCACGCCCAACTCCGCTATCTAGCACCGGCTTGATCCAGTACTACGAGGACCAAGAGGAATACATAAAGATTAAGGAGGGCGTTGCACAATAAATAGCGCTCTTCGTATCATCCGGGCCTATATGACGATATTTATCGACGCGGCAGAGATCTTGGAGGTAGAGACGTTCGCGGACCTAATGGTGGAAGAACTGATATTTACCGCGGATTCAAAAACGGGGCCCACCCAAAGACCACGAAGGACGAGGCCAGAATAAATACCCTGAGGAAATGGCAGACTCGGTGGGACGAGACCACGAAGGAGTCATGGACAAAGAAAGTATTTCCCCAAGACAAGCCACTAGCGGACAGAGAATAGCGCGAGTCTAATGAATGGACTAGCCAACTACTCTTGAGACACGGGATTTTCCAAACCTACCTATACAAGATGGGAAGGGCTACATCCACCAGATGCCGCTACTGCCTCGAGACCAATTGCCCGGACCACAAACCATAGTCCCAGGTGGTATCGAGAACGGGCCAGGCTATGGATGGAGTTGGGGGTAGAGGAGCTCACACCACAACCGATGGTAAAACTAATACTCGAATTGCCGGAACATTGGGATGCAGTAGTCAAATGTGCTAACACTGTGATACGATGTATGTTAGGACGATCTACAGACGTAAGACAAGATACCAGACCAACGAGATGTGACAACACAGACGAACCTCATGAAGACAACACGGCGAGCTGAGGGTGCTTAGAAGACCAAACCCCTAGCGACAGAACGTGAGGTTAGGTTTTAGTCGGTAGGCGCCCCGGATTGAACCGGTATACCGGAGAGGTAAACCGGACGGTTTTCCTCTCCGGTTTGCCTGCACAGTCCCTGGAGCCAGCCATACACGTTGCGCTATACCGGAGAGGTACGCCTGCATAGGCAAACCGGAGCGTGTGTGTGCACAAGTTTCCGTAAACCAGCACAGGCGTAGTGACCTGTACGGGTGGCCGGAGAAGAATCGAAATTCGATTCTTTCTACCCGAAGGCGAGTGCTTCGTCGGCTTTACCGCCAAAACAGTGCACTTTTTATAACAATATTTTTTTCGGAATTTTCTTTGGAATTAAAATACCTACAAAATGAGGCCAAACACTTTTTAGCATGAAATAAATGTTTCCAAATTTCATTTTTTTATTTCAAATTTTATTTCAATTCCTGTAATTTTTCCGGTTTAACTTGAAATAATCTCGACATTATTCCCGAAACTACTATATACTATAGTTTTATTACAAAACGACAAATATGTAGCCCAGTACTGTTTACCCTACTGTGTGTGTGCATGGCAGTGTGCAGATATACCGGAGAGGAAAACCGACAGGTTTAACTCTCCGGTTTACCGCAACGTGTATGGCCGGCTGATTCTTCTCCTGTCGCCTATACTGGTCACTAAGCCTGTGCAGTTTTACCCAACTTGTCCACACAACGCTCCGGTTTACCTGTACAGCTCTTTGCGCAGGTAAACCTTTCCGGTATACCGGAGCGTGGTGATAGTGAGGTGGGGTGTCTGATAGATTTTTCACAAGACAAAATAAAGTCTCTTCAGCTACTTCTTCTTCGTCAGTGAAATCATTCGTTCACATTTCATTATTTTCCTGAGAATTGTGTGCACAATTTTTGTCTAACATTGCATTTTGTAGTAGTGCGTATTTAGTTATGGCGACGAGTATATATTGCTTGTTCATTATGAGATCTTGCACTATTTTCTTGATATAGTGCATTATTTTGATGATTTAAAATCGCCTAATTCGGGATGAATACTTGCTGTGCTTAATTAAACACTGGCTAATAAAATACTAATCAAAATGTAACAACAAATATTATTACATTAAAATTATTAGTTATGCGACTATCAAAATAAATAATAAATACAAAGTACTGTAGTCGTGCGATTTTTGTTTGTTGGAAAATCGTCTTTATTAAGTCCCCTGCAAAAAGGCAACTCTGGTAAATCTGTCTGTCGTTCGTAGTCCGCCTGTAATATATTTTTCTTCAACGATTCCGGAAAAACTTCTGCATATTTTTAAACTCAATTTGGCATGTGCCTATTATCTCAAGTAATTCCATTTTATTAGTGTTTAGTGGAAATCGCTAGTATCCCCCCTTAGCGTACCATATTTAGCAACATTGAAAATAACCGACGTTACGAAATATTGTACACTATTTTTATTAATTATTCTTGCATTTTATTAAAAATGCAAATAAAAATGTTTCTAACAATAATGATACTATACCTGTGTCAATTTTTCAACAATATACACGAAAATAATAAAAATATATACGATTCAGACAAACAAAATATTGTTAAATATATTGTGAATAATTACAAATGTAAATAATTTACAATTAAAAATTGGGCATATATACAAATTTCGAGAAAAAATTATAATAATAATGAAGAGTTAACTATCTAAAGTATAGGACTGTTAAGGCGTCTGTCTACTTTGTGATAATTCATTTTAAAGGATAATAAAACGATTTTTACTTTGTTTTTGATCACACTTCAGTTACACTTTGCAACTAGTTTCGGAGAGCTCGAAAATGTCTACAGCTTAGCCGAAACTAGTTGCAAGGTGTAACTGAAGTGAGATAAAAAAAAGTACAAATCGTTTTATTTATCATCTAAAGAATATTATTTCTTGATACAAATTATTCTAGTTTAATTATTATTAAAGTATGGGGAGATTCTATAAAATTATTACAATAACACAACTAACAGTTTTTCTCTACAAATATTGATTACAATATTTAAATTAAAACTTAGTTATTGCGTATATTCTTGTTGTTATTTTTGTGCAACGTTTACTTCTTTATCGCTTATATTATGCTCGCAACGCACGGCCTGTTCCGATAACCGATAACAGCTGTTGCAAAGTGGGGATCCCAACCTGTGTGCGACAGGTGTATTTGATAGAATAGTCGCGTTTTGAGCGGCAAAAGTCTCGGTCAGAAAGGCAGGAAGGATGTGCTCGTAACGTATTTGTGGGTCGGCGGTTGGGCAACAGAGACAAACGCGCATTTGTCTTCAAAATACTGAGCTGGCACGTTGCTGGTGTTTGTTTGTTTGTAAATATTACGTGCGTCTGAGAGAATGGAGGAGGAACAGCCGACAATTACTGCGGGCGATTTGCCGATGACCTTTGATGTGAAATATTTGGGTATGTAAATTTATCGACGGGGAGCGACGAAATTGTGGTTTAATTAATTTTGCGCAGTTATTTTTTTTTAATGACAATCCTTCAGGCTTATCATCCGAGATATTTTATAATTCAGTCCCTATTTAGTTATATATAAAACATATGCCCCACAGAAATGTAAATTACAACAAATAAAATTATATCTTTTTATTTAGATATTTTATTTTGTTAATATAAAAACAAACATTATACTAAATTAAACAAAAGCACAGAAAGGCTTTTGGCCGATAGCCTTAATATCGATTGATTTCGTCTCTGTAACAAAATTATTTCTAATATATCTTGTGTATTTTCCAAACAAATGTTTGTCATGTCTGCAAAATATGTAGATTTTAACTGAATAAATTATTATTTCGATATTATTATTTTTTACTATTGTACTATAAAATAATAATATCGAAATGATAATTTAAGTAGATTACAACAATGCAGGATTTTTTATTTCGAATAAGATTTCGAACAATAGTATCGGTGACAAATAGAATCGTGTAGTGTAAATCAAAATGATATCTTTTTGGGACGTACACAAACTAATTTCACTTCAATTAATTTTGTACAATTAGTTTAATCAATAAAATGTTCTTAATGCTTATTAGCCAAGGCATTTCATAGTTTTATTGAGTTGTTTTTGCGTGCGACAATATAAATAGTACTCTAATTGGTCGAAAAGAAAGTAATGATAATATTTTAAATTATAATATCCTTATTCAGCTTATATTCAATAGTTTGCATGAGATCGATTTTTCTCTATTCATGTATGATAAGAAAAATACTGATATATAACAATTATATACGATCTATTTAAAAATGATTATATTATAAAATCAAATGTAATCCTCTTCTGAAGTTGAAACCCACTTAGTTTTTAAATCTTCTAGATAGATAGAATTTCAGGATTCTTCTTTTATTTTGATTATTGATTGTTTATTGTTTAATTACATGAAAAATACATCGATAAAATAATGGTTAGAATTTTATGTAAATTTTTATCCCATTCACTTCTAATTATAAAGATATTATATAAAAGTCAATGATAATACATCGATTACATCAGTGTTTCTCAAACTTTTTGTTGCGCGAGCTTCTTTTGCACTTAAACATTTTAAAGAACCCCTCAGGGGGTTTAAGAATGGGTATGTGTAGAAAATCATCCCGAATGATCTGGAATCAATTTTTTCTGCGATTCCCCAAATATTTTTTGCGACACCCTGGGGTCCCGACCCCTACTTTGAAAATGATGGTTTCAATTTTATGTTACTACTTGGTGAAATGTCTATCATCCGACGGCAAATCAATTAAATTTTGAATGCGCGCATGTGTTATTATGTTTTTATAATTACCACGAAATCTAATTTAACAAACTCAAAAATAATTATAGAAATATTATAATAGTATGCCACTAATATTCAACAAATATATAATTAAATATAATCATGAGTAGCTACAGATGCTTTATACCGTTTTCGAATGGTCATCAGTATTTATAATTAAAATTTATACGCAATTTAATTTTTTTGACGTGAACATTCATAAGAAAAACAAGTTTGTTGTTTTTTATCTTTTTTTTATTTTAACCATTCCTCCATGTGTTGTTTAATGTTGTCTAGCGTGTTTACCGTTTCATTCCATATTGATCGCTAACGCAGTCTTTGTTTTGAATTTAATTGTAATCTAATCCTTATCGACTGTATCAATTGGAAATCAGTATTCGTATCACTACTATATTAATAAACGAACTTTGTAATCTATTTTATCTATAGCTGTCCCGATAGATTATAAGATATATAATAAGAATAATATGGCATTGAGCATTAATATATAAACTGCTGCAATGTAATATATTTCACATTGAAAATGAAGGTTAAAATAGTTATTATGTAATAAGAGATTTCTTCTAACGTATGTTTGTTATGATAGTTTTATTTGGTAATTTAAAAAAGTGTGTTATGAACAATATAATAGGAGTAATATAAATAATGCTGTTTGTACACTTTCTGTACATTTGTAACAGTTGCTTTCCCATGCTCATTTATGAGATCTGTCTAGTGCAGATTTATTTAAACACATTGATTTTCAGAGATATTTTTATGTCAGGATATATCTAATTCATTAACTAACAATGCGTCGGATGAAAATAATAATATAATGCGAATTATGTACAGTTTCAATGGACAACAACAAAACATCAATTTTTTCTACATCGATGCTGACAAAGCTAAATATCTTTATTATATTCAAAATATAAATAGTTTTCGTAACATTTTCTCAGAAGCTGTCACGTCTGAAAATATGTTAAGCATCGAATTTCTTTTAATTATAGATGAGTTTCTGGGTAGATCAAAACAAAAAATTGTATCCAACAGAAATTAATCGATAAAATATAATGAGTTTAATTTGTTTTTAATTATCTGCTCAAAATGTAAACATTAAGCATAAACATCATTGCCGTAGATAAAGACAAAAACCGATAAAGAAAATCGATGCCGTAAAAACATTGGGTATAAAACACCGATGTCAAAAACAATTGACATTTTACTAAAACATCGACGTTTTTAGAACATGGATGATTATGTCTCAGTATTAAAATACACACGCCATTAGTTTTTACCAAATCGGTGGATGTAAAAAAATGTACAAAACTACCATAGCAAGGGCCGTTGAGACGATTAATAAAAGGTATAAAATAATTTTAAAAAATTAATAAAATAGTCATACTTTGTTAACGTATAACTGCGAAAATAGCAACTAATTTTAAAAATCGCCTGATAGGTATTCCGATCATACTATAGATAAGCTCTAACAAAAAGAATTACATTACATATATGTATCATTATTGCGTAATCTTATCTGCTAATTCCTGTGTTTGTACAATCCAAATACTAAGGTTCGGTTTTATAAAGGCGACTTAACTATAGCTCGTGATTATATGTTAGCTGTTGCATACATTGTTATTAACTTTCCATTTCATGTGTACCTCTGTGTATATATGGTACCGTCGCATAATGTTTCAATTCACAGGTGGAATCACGGATTGGAAATAAACTCGAGACTTATCTGCTTTATGCAACCGAGCCTAGGGTTTTGTGAATATTTATACCCAGTGTGAACTTATCTATGAACTTTCCCGTGACCCATCAAAAGAGCCCGCGACAAAGTTGCCCGCGACAAAGTAGCTCGCGACAAAATAGCCCATACAACATAGCCCGCGACAAAATACCCTTCGACCAAATAGCCCGCGACAAAATAGCCCCGCGACAAAATAGCCCCGCGACAAAATAGCCCCGATACAAAATAGCCCGCGGAAAAATAGCCCGCGACAAAATAGCCCGCAACAAAATAGCCCCACGACAAAATAGCCCCGATCACAGTTATATAGATATAGATAGCTAAGGAACGTTTTTCGTTACTTATTATATTTATTGTAATTTCACACACATAGTTGATTTATAATTTACTTTCATTGAACTTTATAGATCCTTTAAGCTGAGGTTACTAGGTTAGGTTGGCGGCAGGATATGCTTTATTACGACCTGAATATTAAACACCTGTCATTTTATAAGCTGAATGTTTATTATTATGTTTTTAGTTGATTAATACTTTACTTTCATTAAAATGTGTGGATCCATTCAGCTGAGATGTGTGGGCGGGGGACCTCCCATTTATAATTTAATTATGTATAACTCAATTATCAATAACAGTATACGGGGCTATTTTATCGTGGGCTATTTTGTCGCGGGGTTAATTTGTCGCGGGGTTATTTTGTCGTGGGCTATTTTGTCGCGGGCTATTTGGTTGGGGCTATTTTTGTCGCGGGCTATTTTTTCGCTGGTTGTTTTGTCGGTGCACTGAACTTCCACTCATAGAATTTCGATTATGCGCTGTGCTAAATTATTTTCCGAAGTGTAGCTACTAATAGGAGTGTCGTCAAAAGTACATATTGATATTCTGGAATTAATAAGATTACATTTATGACACGAGGCAAACAAAAATTATTGTAATCGATAGAAACTATGTTTCTGTTCCATTTACAAGTTTTTCATTAACGTCAAGGGCTGCATAGTAGCAAATGAAGTGTTTCTATTTTCTAGTTATACATGGTTAAAATAGGCGCTTATTTACTTTTACACATTTTATTGGAATCGAATTAAAAAACTTCTATCTTTATAGAGCTATCAGCCGTGAGGCTTTTTTTCCGCCGGCCGATAAAGGGGTTGCTCCCCAATACTCAGTACGAGACGGACACGCCTCTAACTACTCAGCCACTGTACTGAGTGGAGTCGAATCATTTCATCAATAGAATTAAAATTGCGTTGTTGCTATGAGTTGTAAAAGCTGAATTTGCATCTGCGATATGCCGAACTAGAGACAAGAAAGATAGGCCAAACTGTAACGATTTGTTTCTATTTTTAAGGTTATCCTCAACTTTTATTCGAAATATTTGGTATCACACGATCTTCCGTAAAAATAAATTAATTTAAATTAAATCAGAATTTAATATATCTTTCAAAGACCTTCTTCTTGTGGTGCTGCTCTAAAAAGTTGAATTGTTGTTTGTTGATACCATTTTTGTAGGTTCTTTAACCATGAGGTTCTTCGGCTCCCTGTGGCTCTTCATTCAAGTTATCCCTGCATAATTCGTTGGAGAATCCAGTATCTCTCTCCCCGGGAAAATGTATCCCAAATACTCGACCTTTCGGTTTTTAATCCTCAATTCCTTTTCTTTGTGCATTCTTCGCATAACTTTACGTTATTTACTTGGTCCATCCAGGGTATCTTGAGCATGCTGCGGTAAATCATCTCTCAAACGACTCTAGCTTTTCGATGTTTTTTTTAATGTCCGTGCTTCCATCCCATATAATAACATTGAAAAAATATAGCAATACATTATTCGGACTCTCAAGCTTAGGTTCAGGTCTCTACGAATCGATTTTTCATGTTACCGAAGGTAGCTCTTGCTATTTCTATACGCTTGTTAAATTCTATAGTTTGATCGCTGTCTTCCTTTAGAGTTCCAAAGTATTGGTAGTTTCTAACTCTTTCGATGAGGCGCAGTGGTCTAAGACGACGGTCTGAAGCCATTGCGTACGGAACGTTGATGGTTCGAATCCACCGCTAGTCGGGAAAGTTTTCTACAAAAAGTTGACCCTGCTAGCATATGATGGATGTTGTATGAGGCACAATAGATCCTTGAAGGGCCGCAGTGCATACAGCCTAGGGACGGGGGCTGTACTCACCGTAAAAAATAAAAACTCTTTCGATTCTGGTCTTTATTTGATTGTCATTGTCTTTGTGACGACCATAATTTTAGTTTTGCTCAAATTCATTTTGAGCTCTTAAGATTGACTAACCATGTTTATTTCTTGCAGCATTTCCTGAAGATAGTGGATTCTTGTTGATATTATAGCAGTATCGTCTGCGTATCGAATGTTATTGATAGTTTGCCCGTTTATAACTATTCCACCAGTCTTAGTTCATGGCTTCTTTGAATAAGCACTCTGAATACATATTAAATAGTATCGGAGATAATATGCATCCTTGCCGAATGTCCTTTCGTATGTCTAGTTCGTCAGTCATGTCCCTACACATTTATTAGGGCTTTCTAATTCCAGTACAAGGTTTTAAATATTCGGATATCATTATAGCCAAGGCCCCTTTGTTGTACTATTTCGATTTCAAAATCAATGAATCCGATGAATAGGTCATATCGCGACACGTTGCAGGGCCACCCGACCTGTCATTTATGTTATTTATTAATTTGCTAATCATTGTCTTCGCTTTTATATTGGAGGGTTGCCTTTTATATTTTGAGATTTAAGAACAAAGTCAAATATTTATCATGGAAAATTGTCTTTATGGTTTTTTAAAATATTCTCCATGAAGATCAATACACGTTTGCATGCATTTGAACCAATTTTCCAAGATATTTGCCCTCCGATAGAGATACTGTATACTAAAAAAAAAAAAGACCTTTATTGGCATTTCCCTCACTGCCCCTCCACATCACAAACCTCAACAAAAATATACAAAAATAAAAATAAAAATACAATATAACTAAAAGTACTACTCCGCCAAAAATTACAAATTACCCCCATCTATCGCCGCTCCCATTGCCCTTGCCACTTTCCTCTCCCACTTCAGCCTCCTGCAGATTTTCACGCCTTCCCCATCCTCGCATAACCATTCATTCAGCTTTCTGCAGTCTCCCACCCACTCTGCTTTCACACCCTCACATTCTTCGCTAAGGTGCCACCACGTGTCGCTTCCCTTACTACACAGCGCACACGCGGTGTACCCTAGACCCATCTACACTTTCCTTCGTCTCTCGTCTGACCCACACCTCGCTCTTGCCATGCATACCTTGTCCTCCCTCCACTCACCCCTGGCTAAGTAACTCGGGAGTCTCCCACTCACTTGCCACTCTACGTAGCCAGGGTTGTAAGAGCTCTCATTCAGTCTAGTCTGCCGTTCTTGCCACTCAATATCTCTCAATCTCTCTCTTACCTCAGTTCCTAGGCTTCCCATTTCTCTCAGCTTCTCCTCTACCCACACCTCAGACATACCCACTCTTTCATACATCCTTCCTCTATTCTTTCTCCAACCACTCTCCGTCCTACTCTTACACCTCATCCATACCTCCCGCACCAGTCTTTCCTCACCCAATTCCCGCAATCTTTCTTCAAACTTCACAACCCTTACACACGACTCCCACCACATACTCATACGATTCGTCTCCTGCAACAGCACTGCTCTCGGTGTCGACCTTTCGAGACCCAGCAGACTCTTCAGGAGCACACCTTGCTCTCTGTCTATCACATCCCACTCACGCAATCCCCACACTTCCACTCCATACAACAGAATAGGTTTTACACACGCATCCCAGATCTTGCACGCCATTACGAGGTTACCGCCTCACAACCTCTCCCATTTGCTTCTCGCTATTCCCCAAGCCATTCTCGCTTTCGCTTGCATACTTTCCACATGCACCCTAAATCCTCCTCCACTGTCAAACCAGAAACCCAAATATTTAAAGACATTCACTCTCTGAATCATCCTTCCCTTCCATTTCAGCTCTTCCACTCTACCCCTTCTACCCCTATTCCTAAACATCATCCATTTAGTCTTCTCCACATTCACTATTAGCCCTCTCCTATCGATGTACCTTCCCATTCTTTCCAACATCTCTTGCATCTCTTCCACTCTATTGGCTACTAATACTATGTCATTCGCATATGCCAGCATCCACATCTTGATTCTCCCCACCACGACCCCTCCAGCCTGTCCTCTCCTCAGCACCGCCTCCAACTCGCTTGTGTATAGATTGAACAGGAGGGGGCTTAGCGGGCACCCTTGCCTTACACCCACATTCACCCTAAACTTCTCAGACACTTCTCCATTCACTCTCGATTTTGCCCACGTCTCTTTATATATACTTCTCACCCACTCCACACTTTCATCTTCCATCCCCAATCTATCCATACACTCCACGAGCTTTCCTCTAGGAACTGAATCATACGCCGCTTTCAAATCCACAAACACCGCATACACTCTTCCTTTGCACTCCAACGCTTCCTCCACCATTCTCGCAAGCGTGAAAATCTGCTCCCTCGTCTCTCTTCCCTTTCTGAAACCCCCCTGGCATTCCGGCAGCAGCCCTTTTCTATCCACTTCCCTCGCTAGTCTATTTTTCACCATTATCATCATCGCTTTGTACCCCGCATTCATAACGGTAATACCCCTATAATTATTTACGACCGATGTTGCTCCCCCTTTGTGTACCGGGACCACCACCCCCACTCTTCCGGCAGTTCTTCCTCACCCCTCCAGACTCTATTCAAAACCTGCAGTAACTTATCTTTTCCTTCCTCTGTTAATCTTTTGAAGGCCTCTGCCTTCAGCCCATCTTCCCCCGCCGCCTTTCCCAGTTTCAGCTGCCCTATGGCCACGTCGACCTCTTCCGCGAAAACGCCTCCCTTTCTACCACCGGTCTCGGACTCCCTAAATCTACCTCTGATCCCGCCATCTCTCTACAGCTCTTCTCCCACTCTGCTCATACTGTATACTATATTATATGGGTTCCAACTTGATTTTTTTTTGACATCCTAGTCCTAGTGCGTATGCAATATTGAATATATGCTGGGGATCTATTCTGTAAGTTCAGACTGGTCTATTACCAATGGCAACCAAATAAACAACTGTTGGTATGCGTTGGTATGCCCACGCTCTACGAACGCTAGTGTAATACTGCCTTATGCCAAATGTGCCAAAAGTGACAGGATAATAACCTATTTCACTATTTTAGCGTCAATTTTAACAAACCTGTGACATATGGCATAAGCCCGTATTACACTAGCATTCGTGGCCCTGGGGCATACTTGTCGGGCATACCAACGATAAAATAGTTGCTTATTTAGTTGTCATGGGTAATAGACCAGTCTGCTTTTTACAGGCCGGGTTTTAATTTACAGTATAGACCTCCTGGCCTCATTTGTATCTAAAGGATGCCTCAATATCACTATAAATCACACGGCGTTCTTGAAATATCAGTTCACGCAAAGTATCAATGTTTTTTGCAACAACGAACGATTTTGGGCGACCTTCGCGAAATTCGTCGCTAAGCGACCTACGGCCACCATAGAATTCGGTAAATCATCGATAAATACTGGTCCTTGATGGTGCTTCATCGCCAAAAGTCGAATTAAGTTTATTGACTTACTAACAACGATTAACTTAATTCGACTTTTGGCGATAAAGCACCATCAAGGACCAGTGTTAATCCAAAATTGGAAAACATAATCGCTATTTTTGAGGATTATTTTTTTAAACCAATACAAATAGCGCACGTAGGTCAAAACGTCCAGAGTACGCATACCGTCAAAATGTTAAACTTTACGATATAAACATGAGTTTCCATATAGCAGCAATAGGATTGCGTAATTCCGAACTATAAATAAACCCTCGAATAAGGATACTTATTATGAATAAGAATTTTGTACAATGTTTCGTAAATATTGGGTTTTATTAGAAATAATGTGACTAAACTTATTCTTGGTATAATCTTATTAATGCAAGAACATAAACTCCATATGGTATTAAAACACCATATGGTATTATACAGCTTTTAGTATACAAAATGTTCGTTCATAACAAACCAAAAATCAAGAAATACTACGTTATTAAGTAAAGTAAAGGTGAACTGTGAACATGTTATTACTATAATTTATAAGATAACAAATTGTAGATAACAATAGAGACTTGGAACTGATACGTCAGATAATTTATGAAACAATAAATGTTTTTACAGTCACAAAACTCGTCTCAAAAAATACCATTGTCGCCTAATCTTAATGTAGATCTAGTAGTAGTATTATATATTATATAAATGCAGCTACCGCAAACGACCACTAGATTTTCAAGTAATTTGTTTAATTTTCTGTGTATTTTATATAAAATAAGAGAATAAATAACAATACATTTAACAAAAAATCCACTGTCGCGAGATAAAGCGAACTTTAATGTGACTAATGACGGTATTTTATTTTAGTTTACCTTAAAAAGTAAGAATTTTACGTGCAGTTTCCCAGAGGTCTATTTTAATAGTAAAGAGAATCCCATTAGCTTCATAAAAACGTAAAAGGTGTTTGGCGAAAATTCAAACTCAATCCTCGCTCCCCAATTCTCAGTACAGGACAGGACTTATTACTTACTTATTACTTAGATATTTATATAGACCCGGACCTGGGTATACGACCGCACACGTGCGAACCTACGTTTCGCCGCCCCATTAAATAAATAAATAAATAAATAAATAAATGTTCATATACAGTCCGCTGTAAATAAAAGAATACCTAGTATATGACCTTTAATTTCGAGGTTTCATAAACATTGTTAATTCTCTGTTTACTTCTCTAGGTTTAATATTAGCTGTTATTCTTTTTGTTCTTGCAAGCCCGAATATGAAACGTTAATAATCCACCCCAAGTTCTGGTGCTCGCGGGCGCCCCCCATTTGGCCGCCCATGGGTGGCGCCCCTCTTCGCCCCCGCCAGGACTGGCTCTGTACATATATAATATCGACGGTGGAAACGTCTAAATCGGGTTTTAGAGCTCCTTTTACAAAATAAAACGTCTATCTTTGGCTTGTCAACTGTGAGTTAGTTATACGTTTTTATTAAATACTGTAAAGTGGGGGGTTTGTTTGTACAACGATTTACTTTTCATAAGCCAAGTAAATTTTCAGAATTAACGGCAGTAAACTTAAAGGAAACACCTTTTTAAATATCTATATTTTACCAACAGTATGTTTGCTTCATCAGGATTCTTTCTACAATGAATACAGATATAAAATTTGATTACAGTATTAGAGTTAAAAAATCACTCATAATAGAGTTGAGAGAAACAAGCAGATAAGACAAACTATTAAACATAACTAATCGGTATCCGACACTTTGACGATGGACTCCTTGCAATAATTCATTACAGTCGATTTATAAATTTTGTGGTATGATTTCCACCGTCAATATAATCCCATAACGATTAATTTCTTAAAGCCTTTTTATTCAAATATATTGTTTATTTTCAGGATTTAGTCCCGCCCGTGGTCTCTGGGGCATAAAACACACCCGGAAGCCAGTAAACGAAATGGTTGAAAAAGCGAAAAACCTCCCAAAAGACTCCATTTTACCCTACGTGAAAGTAGAAGTAACCAATGAAGGTTTGAGCTTCAAACCACTATCCACCAACAAAAAAACAAAAACCGAGAGCACCTCTTTTAAAGTGGATACAATATCCTATGGAGTACAAGATTTAATATACACAAGAGTGTTCTGTATGATCGTTGTGAAGGACGAGGATCTAAAGGAAGGCCTTCCATTTGTTTGTCATGCATTCGCTTGCGATTCTAAAAATCAAGCCCGACAGTTAACATACGCTCTGGCGGCCGCTTTTCAGCATTACGGGCAGAAAGTCAAACAGGAGAATGGCCAGCTTGAAAATATGTCGAAGAAGAGGTTTGCGATTGACCTGCGAACGCCGCAGGAGATAGAGAACGCCGATGGCGAGGACGAAACGGAAGCTTGATGTGATAATTAAAGATATATTTATTTATTTTTATATATGTAGATTAGTCCTAATTGTAGAGTGTATATTAATAATTAATTAGTTTCAAGTTCACGAGCATAATTGAAGGAAATACGCGTGATACGAAATTGTGTCGCTTCCTTTTATAAACCAAAATAAATAAATTATAATATTCCAATATACTTGCGGAAGTAACTGTGTTTGTTGTGTTTCGTTTATTTATCTGGGTTTTAAATGAGGATATAAAAGATTACATAACAAGTTCAGTGCTAGAAACATGAAAATATCACAAATTATTTTGAATTGATTCGTGTCTAGTGAAAATTTACCGAAGTGACGAAGACGTTCCACACTGCCGTATTTAAGGGCGGGTCACACCAGGCCCAGCGCACACTTTTACAAGGACCCCGTTTTAAAGTAGGACATGAACTACAGTAAGCCTGCAACGCAAAATTCATTATCACAAACGTCTGTAATATAATATTGTTATTTGTGGTGTGTTGTGGCTCCAAGGTACAAACATAGGGAATTCGCTCGGATTATTCTGTGGTTTAAAACATATAAAAGTGTGAACCCACCTCTTAGCAATCTAAATATCTAGATTTCGATCTTATTAGATCTCGTCAGTGTAGCTCAGCTAGTGAGGATGAATTCACACAAAATCTCGAGTGGTTATATGGTATTCTGTGGTTTATAATTGTGAGCAAGTTCGCTAGTCTTGTTAAATATAGCTCATAAAAATGCAGAATGGATCTTGACCAACTGATGTTAGGGTTAGTCACTAATTAAATTCATAACGAAAATCGGCAGATATTATTTTAAACCGACAATTAGTGCTTAGCCAATAATTAAAATAATGGTGCTACTAAATAAACGGCGATTAGTACATTAACCGTACATCGTGAGATTGGGCGTAACAAAATTAAACCTTTTGGAACAAACCGTAAAATAATCAGTTGTCACAATTTAAAGGTTAATTTTGTATTTATTGGAGCTTCTTTTTTAACAGACGTTTATTAATTCGGGCATTAATAGTCACACTCGTTAGGGGAAGGGATTTTTTTTGCAACAAAGTAAGTATCGATAGAAAAATCTACAAATAGGTAATACGCATGTTGTATCTCTTTATAGATTTTTGGTACTGATATTTCAGACAAGACGAGTTACTTGATTAATTGATTGAATCTTATCGAAAAGTATAGTTGATGAAAAAACTAAACGCATTAAATAAAGGATTATTGTTTAAATAGGTAATTAACATTTTATATCTGTTTAAACAACAATCCTTTTATGGTATCAAATGTCATTTCCGTTAGCATTTAGGCATACTATATAGGACTATCCATTAAGTTCCGTTATTAATGCATATGACTTGAATTTATATAAACCATAAATAGTATTAAGATTAACCCATTCGGCCCTACCGGTGGCATACAATTTACAGGTCTTTATGTACTGTGCCTATCCATATTTGTGCTCTTATTCACTAGCTGTTTATGTACAAAACTATTATTTTTATTAAGTTTTTATTATTAGTATTTTTATATTTAAGACCTGCTGGCGACTTTTGCACACAAAATTCAATTTAAAAATCCAGGGCTGAAAGGGTTAATATATTTTAGAAAGTGTGATTGATATGTTTTTTTTTATAAAATGCAAGTATGCGTTTTGTAACAATATAATATTGTGCCTTAATAAAAGAAACAACCGTGAAAAGACAATGCATTGTTATCGCTGCATGACAGATTGTCACCATTCAGCATTTTTATTCACCTTATCTTATCACACATATAAGTTTTTCCTTTTAATGTGGAAAACTAATTATTCCGAGTATTCAATAATCAATGTTGATAATATCACGCTATAAAGCAGAAGTACCACAAATTAAACTGAATAGTTTACTACTATTAACGGGTAAGGGGGTTCGAAGAAATATTGTTTGTAAAAATATTGCATATACGCTCGTTCTCACCATATTCGGTTAAATGTTAATCTACGGTTAAAGTGTTAAATTAGTAACTAGTAGTTACTGTATTTGTTACAATTTGTAACTGGCTATCGACCTTCGGGTTCTTCTGCCATGTGTGATTGTATGTATTTGTGAGTGTTGGACATGCTACTTCAGAAAACCGTCCCGAAATTTTATAGTGTCGTTAATTGTATCCCAACAACAAACAGACCGACTACCCGGGCCGCCCTTTTAGTTCAAACTAAAAGTGAAATACTCTGAAAAACACAAAAAATACAAAGTTATCTAACTCAATAAAACCGAATCAAAAGCTCCTCTGACTTATTCTTCTAATTTCCTTTAGCCATTTGCAGAGTCAAGGCCTCTGCCATCATTATCCAGATTCACATTGTTTCCATTTTCTTCAACTGTATCCTGGCGACCACTCATTCTGCATTCATACAAACAATGTTCCCATGTATCATTTTCTTCCTCACAAAACATACAGTTTACATAATCTACTTTCTTCCTCTCTCCGTGGAGCCGCATCTAAACCTAGCAAATAAGATGTTTTCTTCCCACGACAACATGTTGCTATTCATATACTACGGGAGCAACCTTTTTTTGAATTGAGGTGGGGAATGTACAAAAGACATCCGGGTAGTGCTGGGTTTCGAACATCTTGGGCGGACCTACCATCTAAACCCCACCTCCATCCGCACCCAGACCAGGGACCGCTCTCGCATTACTTCAGATCTGGGTGGGTCTCCTTCTACCTTTCCTCATACTCCTTCTGTCTTATAATTGCCCTGATAAATTCCGCTATGACCTCTCATGTAGCCTTGAGCCCCTTCGAGCATCAGGGGCTCCATCGGTTCAGGTGTTATCTGGGTTTCTATTCCCCGGTTTAGGGCCATGCGTTGGATCTATCATCGATTTCAGGCAAAAACGGTGTGCTCAACATGATCTCTCTGGTCCTCGTAGTAACCGCATCTACCCGTCACCGCCCGACTCATGCGGTGCAGGTATGCGCGAAAACACCTTTGCCCGTGAGGACCTGGTTGATACACCAGTTGATTACTCCGCACGTTCAGGTTTAGACATCTGGTATCAACTATCCGGGTTCAAACTGCTTTCTCTGTCGATCCGCTCCAGCGCTCCTTCAAGCAGTAGCTTTCTTCTCTGTCCTGTTTCTGGTTGTTGGTACTGATCTCCCCCATGTATAGTCTTTCCATCTATATAGCCTAGAGATCTATGGAGATAACACTGGCAACTATCAGCTCTGTCTCCCTTGATGCGGTTCTATACGCACTCGATACCATTAGAGCTGCTCGCCATTGAACCGCCTCCATTATTTGGTCCGTTCATTTTTCATTATGCTGCATTCTCTCGCGCGGCCGTGGTATGGTCGGCACCCAGCATCCTAACGCCGATCCCTGAGGAACTTCACAGGTAAGTCCTCTAGTGACACCCCGTGATGAGTTTCACCAACCTCCCCTCCAGGTAGCTCTCAATTATTCGTAATAGTTTGCCACTTACATCCATTTTCCGACACTCCTGGATAATTAGCCTACACCGTCTTTAAAGCGTTCCGAACATCCATGGTTACAGGTACCGTTATTTTCCTGGTTCGCCACGTTCCTTCTCTTGCTACAATGGCTTTCAATCTTTAGTATTGTCTCCATCGCTGCCACCGTGAACATACCCGGATTGGTTTTCCAATAATCCCGCCGGCCGCACTGTCACGCTTTTTATCCTCTATAATAATAATAGTTCAAATACTCAAGTAATTTCTCCAACATGCACAACGACCAGTACGCGGCGGGGGATGTCTTACTTACTTACATTTGTGTACCTGGTCCATTGCCTGTCCTTGCCACTCCTTTCTTGTCCCTTTGCCATTCCTTAAACAACATCCATTCGGTTTTATTAACATATGCTTCTAACTTTCGCTATCTAAAGTATTTTCAAGCGTTGACAATAATCTCTTTCAGTTCGTCATTACAATCACATCACCCGCTAATGATAACATCCACACTTTCTTCCACTCCCACCAGTACGATCCTTCCGGCCTGCCTTCTCAAACATATCTACCACGAACAAATTGAATAGTAGCGGACTGATTGGGCCTTCCCTGTCTTACTAATACTCCATACATACTTACATTTTTTCAGATATGTTTACCCCATTAGTAAACTTATACCAAGTTTCATTAAACACGTCTTATATACTTTCTAACATTCATACGCATTCTAGCTAATGTCCCAAACAACAACTTTATATCTACCCTGTCATACGCTGCGTAGAGATCTAAAAAGTGTGCATATACTTAGTTCTTTTTCGCTATCACCCCCTCCACAATATAATTCAGCGTTGCTATGTGATCTATTAATGACCTTCCACTTCTAAAACCTACTTGCACATCTAGTTGACAATTTCTGGTTTCTACTTCTGTTGTCGTTTTTTAATTTGAATCCCAGATTAACTATGTTTTTTTTATGATTTCAATAATTTATTTTTGATTATACTTCTATATATTCCTGCTGAGATCTCGCTTTATAGATTGGTACGATGCACGCCTCTTTTCATACGCCAGCAAATTTCCTGTTCTTTCTCTAAATCTCGTTCAACAATTCTAAGAGTTTTGTCCTTCCTTCTCCCTCTATGAATTTTTACGCTTCCTCTTTCATTTTGTCTAAGCTAACTACTTTTCCCATTTTAAAGCTATTGGGTTCTCTTCTTCTTCAAAATCATTGCTACTATCATATTGTCATAGTGTAGTGAATCCTCCCACTGTGGGCTTCCCAATAGACTTTCAAAGTATATTTTTAATTGTTTCACTGTGATGCGCACTATTCTGTTATGTCGTCCTATCTGTGATGTATGCCTATATATCTCGTCGTCTCTCTGACTGCAGTTTTTAACTCCCTACATTCATGTTCGAACCTTGAATGCTTATATTTAGCGTTACTTTTTTGCTCATTGCCGGCTTCATAACAGACTCCAATTGATCTAAAGACGTAACCCCTGATAGCAATGTCTATCCTAGCTTTTCCGTGTACTTCATTCTAGCATGCACAGTCAAGCTATATTTTTCGTTTGCCTTTTTCCCATGCGTTGTTTCCTTTATCATTCTTATAATCTTACTCTTCAGCGGAAGTGACCTTAAACGAGCTGCGATCCATTTCCTCTACTTTATCACGTGCATTATTTTTAGTTAGAATGTAGTCAATTACTGAGCTGTGATCCAAAGTACGTGCACTCTGACTCTTCATCCTCTATAATGGACCTGTGAAGTATTTCCCATTCGCTGTTATTCATCTACTCTAGCATTGTATCCCTACTGTATTGATTGTTTTGTTAATGATATTCTTTTTCATTACTCACCATTTACACCTAGCACGTAGTAACCATTTTCTCCTATTAGTACATTCCAGTCTCCTCCTATAACTCAGTTATTATTTTCTTCCTTTTGTTCTCGCATATTATCGATTTAATTCTGCAATATCAATCTTCTACCCCGTTGTACACCGTTTTTATAACCCGCTTCTGCTTATTTACTCTTATTTCTCTTCCTTTCTTGTAGAGGTGATATCTACTAGTTCCTCCTTCTGTGCGTTTTCGCATTTCCTGGCATTGCCCTTGGTTAGTTATATTCTTCTATTCCTTTTCATTGATGTTTCAATAAAACCAATTACACGGAATGCCTCTATCATTTTCAACTAAATATCTGTTTTAAAAGTATCTTGTTAACGTTTTTTCCTTCAAAATGCGGAAAATCGCAGTTCATAAATGTGGATTTACACAGAAACTTAATAGAGACTAAGTTACGTCAGATAATAGCTACATGCAAAATTTTGTTTGAAAATATGAAGTTTTTCCGGAAATGTAGAAGGAAGAAAGGGTTCCAAATTGGTTTACAATTACAATACTTAAGCCATACTTCGTATAATAAAGTAGAAATTACATTACGTTTCTGTCCATTTATATATTCTGGTTTTTTGACATTGTGGCATTCATAGCTATTATTTACAAATGCCCGTATTCACCAACATAAAGTATATAAACTATAGGTCCCATAAGCTATTGAATGTATAACTTGTCATTAAGCTATTAAATGTCATTATAAATGTCATCTTGAATAGCGCGTGATTGGAGCTTTGATGACACATTTTCTTTATTTTTTAAGTGTTTCCAATAGAGCGAATATAAATTAACTACATTTCTTATGTAGTATACTTATGGGTTCAATCGATATTGATAGATTTATAGAACGTTGGTGAATACGGGGAAAAAGGTTTAATTTATATGAAATTTGAGTACATTTTATTAGTTTCGTACTTAATCTTAGTTTAGAATTAAAATAATTAGTCCCGATTATGTATCTCATAACCTCCGTAAGTTCAACAGAATGTTTTAATAGAAAATTTAGAGGATAATAAGAGACGCATCAAATAGCTTACGATAAAATTACTGAATACGAATAGCATCGATAGTTTACTATTGAATATAATCTAAAGAAATTATTAAAATAATTTGTATTTAAAATTTACTAAATATAGTTGCAACCAGCAATCAGTCAAAATAAGATATATTAGTATGTTTTACTACTACTTCTATACTATAGTAAACTACTAAATCACTCATTAGATAGCTATACATTTCAGTTAAGTTGAGGGCATCTAATATTACATCCATTAAAATTTATTGCTGTATAGTCAAATTATGTTGTCAATATATTGAAACCAATGTTCACATGATTAGATGCGGCAATTTATACTCGCTGTCAGTCAATTAATACTTATTTTGAGATTAAAATTATATGAAATATTATTTTTAGCAATTATATTATCTTAAATAATAATAACTTAATAGACAGACAACTATAAAGAATGATAACTCAATTTGGCGAGTTTTTAATTTACAAAAAAGAATCATTACATAATATCTTTATTAGAACATGAGTTCATTTATTTATTTTAAAGTATAAATCAAATAAAATTTGTAATATTTTTATTCTCCTAAGAATCTTCTTTTGATTTACTTTGTAACGGTCTATTTGTAGGAAAATTGTATAGATTCATAACCCATCTATAATTTGATTCTGAACAACTTTTATTACATTTTTTGCGAAAAATAAAAAATATTAGATTAGATTATATATTAAGAAATGTATTAGCCATGAAGTGCCCCCGAAAATGGCTGTAGTAATTATTAATTAATAAATTCGTGTGGATGTTTTTAAACAATATTAATAGGTCATACTATTGACATTATTTATTTACTGATAAGAAGTGATTCCTTAGTGCATTCAAAAATATACCCTCTGGCAACTGGTAGCTATGTATGACTTGGCAAAATTAACATCAAATGTATTTTTTATTTATAGAATAAAAATTACAATTATACTCCGTTCATAGTTTTATAAATTGCGGTATATAATGAAACTGAGATTATGTTTTTAAGCTAACTTAATTACATGAAAACTTAGATGTAACACATAAAACTAGACTCTAGTCCGATTTGTATCATATAGTTGTTATTGTGTACACAACGTTTTGTTTTCAATATTTTCATCGTCTGTTACATGATTGTATTGATAACTTTTGCAATCAAACTACTATAATCTTGGCAATTAAAACACGATAACATTAGCTTAGTAATAACAGGTTGGTCTATTTCATAATAATCCATGGGTACATCAAGTATTTTGGATAATAAGGTGTAATTATCATCAAGTAAATTCGAATATAATTTGTCTAGCATTGAAGTACATATTTCAAAAATAGTAATTTCTGTACATCGCTAATTGTGCGACCAAAAGGTTTATGACCTATACTTATCAAAGGGGGAGGTTGCATTATTATTATGCAAGATACTAAATGTGTAATAGCAATTGATGTTTGATGCATGTGTTACGTATATTCCAATAATCGCAGGGAACATAACACCAAATAAAAATTGTAACAAACACAATAATAATATACAAGAATCGCGACATGCAACGTATATATTTGTTCAATTCCAGCAATATATAATATATGCGCAGTTTCATACATAAAACTTCATAAACATACGAATGTGTCATTGTGTGATTAAAAACTAGTAACCTGACGCATTGGTTGGAACGAGATAATTCCGTTTCCGCTCAATTTCAGGATTCTGAGTCACATATTGTGCATTGTGTATATATTTATAACGAGCAAAAATAACTTACAATATTAAATATAAATTTTGCATCACAATGTGCATGATAATTTTAGTATATATTATTATTAAGCATAATTAATATTTGTGTAATTAATTACATAACTATAGTGTGTTTATGCTGACATAAAATAAGATAAGACGTATGAAACGGCCAGTAATTTAAGAATATTGCAGCTGGATTAACATGGGAAGCTATGGACGAAGAGACGATTATAAAGTCATTGAAGTAATGCTAATCATAGATGGTATCGCAGTTTTTGAAGGGAGTGATTAAAATAATACAGACGAAAGTAATAGGAACGGTGACATTAACGAGACGATAGTACTTAGAGAGAAAATGAAGTGAATATTGCTAGTGAATGAATCAATTATTTTAACAATACACAAAAAGTAAGTAAGAATTTGAAAATATCTTTTTTATATATAATTACATTTTATGAGCATCTTATCGTCCGAAAACATACGGTATTAATAAAAATAAGAAATAATCTAATATTCTATCTATTCTAATCATTCTAATCTAATATTCTCACAAAATAAGAAATATGGACTAATCCTCAAAATTTTAAAATCTTGTTTTATGTTATTAATATCTGTGATAATTGAAAATTACATTAAAAAAATGAAACAAATCGAGGGTTAGTTAGTTCACTTTTGCTTTCAATGCCTCGAATTATTTTGTCACAATAATGGTGTGGTATATAATCTTCTGAAATTGATTAGTTACTTTTAATTTTATTTCTTATTTTATGCTAGTACATATACATGTATCTTACCTACCAGTTTTAATGACGATTTGAAATTGCTTTTGCAGAAGGAGATAATAATATTCCCATATATGTATTTAATGTATTTCAGTGTATTGCTCCCGTTTACATTATGAGTTTTTTTTGGGAAACATAAGGACATGAATAAAATAAAAAAATATCCTATAAAGTTTATAACATTTATTACGAAAATAGTAGCATGAAACAATGCATGCATTAAAATTTTAAACAACTTAATTATTACACATACACAGACATTCTAAAAATTTTAATTTTAATACTTTTCAGTAGACTTTTAACTAGAAATACAGGGCCGTCCTCTTAAATAAACGACGTATCACCGAAATTATGATTCACATTTTGTTAAGTAATTAAAATATTTTTAGAAATGCTGATTTTGAGACAAGATTTAACGTATGAAGAGAATCAGCTACTACAAAAAATGGATGCTTATATTTCAATATTCAAAGGGAATATGTATATGGCTTTATAGATAATAGAAGAAAATCAACAAGGAATGTGTATAACAACTTTAAAAAATCTGCAACAAAATCAATCGTCCTTAATACCATGCTTTTAGAGGATGGATGGTTTTCGAATATTTTTTTAAATATAGGCTTGTTTTATATTTGTTTCAGGTTCGTTATGGTATATATACATTTGCCTATTGTTTGTCTATGTTTATTTTAAAATACGTATTTATTTCAGCGTGCTGCCATCTTACTTAATAATTACGAACAGCATAGTTTCGTTATTCAAATAGGTAGGCGAAGTAATTTGTATTGCAGTTTTAATTGGGAATATATTTCAATTTATATACTTCCTTTATGTTATTATTCCATGGTTTCCTTATTAGTATTAATTGTTTAGTTATTTATTCTTACATTTATACACCAGTATTTTCCATTCAAATAGTTTCAAACTTTACTATTACTGTTTAAACTATTATTAATAAAATCAAATAAATAAGCCTCACCATAATCTCATGTCCGTTTTATAATAGTATGATTATTGCGCCTTCTATTTCGGGCGCCAACGATTAAGAAGATTAAGAAACACAAAAAGTCGGAAAAGTAACTCGTGTAATTCTGGCACAATACGGAGTGAATTCATTGCTGGAGGACAAACTGTAAGGTCCTAAATATGATTCAATTTCAAACTATAAGGCACACTCATATGCATTTATGAGATATTTAACAATCGACGACAAAATAGCAATAGCAGTTCAACAATTTCTAATTCTAATAAAAAATCTAAAATATAAAAGGAATTATAGCAAATTTAAATATATACTTGTATACATTGTCGTGTCTACAGTGCAAAACAAGTATATGGTATTAAAATGTTCATTGCATTGAATATGAAGTATATCTTTCGTAATACAATGTAGTTAAACAAGTATAGGGCATCAAAATGTTCATTGTATTGAATATGAAGTATTTACTACTAAGTAATACAATGTAGTTTTTCATCTGGATACTTCTTCTTGATAGTTGGCTAGAGGTTAGCAATGATACAAACAGTTGGCCATAGAGAAATGATTCTTAACCTTTGAAGTCAGGGAGCACTTTTGATAATAAGAAAAAATCACGGAGCACCAAAATCAAAGAGTCAAAAACATAAAACCCACCCCAGCCACCTTTTATATATATATTAGTTAAGATGTTTCTGTGTAATTGTTTGTTTTCCTTTTTTTATTATATAAAGAGCGATCGGTTACAATTTCTTCAGTCATCGGAGGAGCTTGAAAATGGCTAGAGCTTAGCCGAAACAAGTTGCAAAGTGTAACTGAAGTGTGATAAAAAAAACAAAGTAAAAAATCCTTTTATTTATCCTTTAAAATGAATGATCATAGACGCCTTAACAATCCAATATTTAAAAGAATGAAATTTATTTAAGGCGATAGTCATTTAATGTGATACCTGAGCTTGTCGGCTTTTGCAGGTTTCAGTGCTAGTAGGTCTAATATTTAACATAGCTACTTCTTCGACTAAATTGGTAATTCAATCACATACAGTAGATGAATGAATTAAATTTCGGCTTTCATAATTTCGCGGAGCACTTGCAAGATGCTCGCGGAGCATCGGTTAAGAACTACTGTCAAAGACTGTACCTGTGTGAAATCCCGCTTTACAGCTACTCACTCATTCCACCAATTAATCCTGCATACAATTTGTATGTCCTTGGAGGGCGAGGAGGTGTCTATGCTGACCTGACCAACTAGTCCCCTAGTACTAGCTGCCTAACTTTTAATCGAGTTGGGCAGTGGCATATTCCATGCTCTGCCGTTTCCAGTTCTTCATTCTAAGCCTAACGTGTACATGCGTTTATTGATATTTACAATATTAAGAAACGTAAAAAGTTTTTTAATATTTCTCTTTTAACTCGTGTAATTCGGGCACAATACGGAGTTTCCTGTTCTTCATTCTAAACGTGTGCATGTGTTTATTAATACTTAGAGTTTATTATTACTAAAATCAGCATGTATTATAAAAGAAACAACCGGCAAAGTGTAGAAGAATGGTTTAAACAAGAATGTTTCGAAAAACATAAACAAACTGAAAAGGTAGCCCTTCCTCCTTTTTTGAGTTTTGAGATGCAGATTCATTAATACAGATTTCGATGATATTTTCAACGTTTGCTTCTTTGGGACTATCGTGTATTATAGTACCGTGTAAAACATGATAGTCGGTAAATTACCTAGTATTCTAGCTCAGCGACATTGTTTCCCCTGTTCACATAGTTTATGTAGTTAATTAATTTAGATGATTTATTATATCGATTGCTGGATATTTTTCACATTAATATTCTAGTTCTATTTGCTCTTACTTTGCTATTACTTTTAATCTAGTTCGAATTCTGTAGTTCTAGAAGTTTATTTTGAAAAAAAAAATGCGAGCAAATAGAACTAGAAGAATAACAAAGATCGTTGGGAAAATTAAGGAAATGTCGGTCGGAGAGGGAGATATGTAAGATACTGACAGAATGAAAGGGACAGACGAATATTGAGATCGGCTTACGAGAGTGGGCATGGAAAATAAAGCTAATGGAGGGCGTGAAGGAGGAGATGGATATATAAAGTATAGGGATTAGGAAAAATATTTCTCGAAGAGAGAACTGGAAATTGCCCTCAGCCAACTAGAACAAGTATAGGTCTTAGGTGGAAGTGGGCTGATGGCAAGGACATGGAAAAGGCTACCAATAGAAGGAAGAAGTCGAACGAAATATAATTAGGAGGAAAAAAGGGGACATACGGATTAAGTGGCAAATGGGAATCCTATTGCTAGTTTACACAGTAGATAGGAGATAGGTCAGAAGTAGAGTACTGCGTGCTGGTTATAAACTTTGCGATGACTAACTGAAAAATATAATGGAAGAGGAAGTTTTATGATCGATTTGGAAATACTTACATTAATTTATAATTGATAACTCCACCTTCAATGTCGGATCCATCGATTTGTTTAACACATGTTGGTGGTAGGGTTTCAGATAGCAGAATCATTCTCTTCCATCCAAACGGTCACGTAAATCTTTTCCATCATCCATTATAATATGACATTCCTCAATCATAGGATACGAAATAGAAGAATAGAACGTCTCATCAAATACCCTTAATTTAGTGTTAATGGTTATTAACACAAAATTAACAATGTTCATCAATATTTTTAATTTTATTTTTAACAACTTGTTGCTTGCATATAAAGTATTGACTACTATTGTTCCTGCTTGATGTTTAAGCATTTATAACATCTGTAGCGAGGTGGTGTGTTCATTCGATATAATCCCTTTCTTAGTTGCACACGAGGGGATCGTAATTCCAACAAAGTACCCCTGCGGAAGCTTGCATGTGAAGGAATTACATATCCTGCAGTTATTGCCAGCTACCTGGTTAAACCTAAAAACAGTGTCAGTGAGGGTTTCGGAAAGGTAGACTGACAAAAGAGTAAATCTTCATGCCAGCGAGAATAGTAGAGAAAATGTATGCGGTGTTTATGGAATTGAAGCAGCGTAGGACTTAATTTAGAAAGGTAACCTACTGGAGTTTGTGATGGAATGGATGAGAAAAGTGTTAAAGGGGACGTGAGCAAGAGCAAGAGTGAATGAAGTCCTCTTCCTTGGGCATTCACCATACGTCCTCACTTCAAACACTCGTTTGGTGATATCATTGATGCACCGATCTGACTGTTGCTCATACGTTCATGTTTTGTGCAAAGTGGTTGGCCTCATGTAAACTACGACCAGTAAGTTTTCAGACCTGGTCTATCCGTAACTAGTGGGTTACCTCCCTGTGATCTGCGCTCTTCGACCTTCCCTGCAACTATTAATCTTTCCATAGAATCCTGTTTACTTCTATATGACCAAAATAGCGTAAAATTGATTAGTTGATCTCGGTAGACAAGGCGTACAATAATATCAAGTTCTTGCAAGATCAATGCATTTGTGGAATCCACGAAATGCATAGCATTCAGTAGACCCACATTTCGAAGGCATCTATAGTTCGGGTCTATGAATTTTTAACTGTCCAGGTCTCGGCACACGTGGCAATAGGAAATATTAGGGCATGCCCAAGTCGTAATATTGTTGATCGAGTTATTGGCGTATCCTATTTTTGTCAGTTTCACTGTCGCCCCATTTCAGCCCCGGGCCGTATTCAATGCTTGTGTAACTTATTCCCAAGTTTTTATTATTCTCATTTTTTTTTTTTCGATATTGCGCAATTATTAAAGTATCGTCAGAATATTGTAGGTCGTTTATTCTCGTCCATCCCATCCATCAGCAACTCTATGCATAACATATGTATGTTTGCTATAGATGTTAAAACGCATCGATGACACGATACATCCTACCTTTCCTGAACCCTCGTTGACTCTCTGGTAATATACCTCTTCTTTTAACATGATCTTCTAATATATTTTTCAGCCGTTTATAACGCTCACCAGCATAACGCCTCGATAGTACTCTACTTCTGATCTGTCTCATACTTTTGGCATTATGATTCCCACTTGCCACTCAATTACTATATCCCCTTTCTTCTTTCAAAGAAAGATTTTGGAGTACGTGTTGAAAAATAATGGTGAGAATACACATCCTCGTCTTGTTAAAATAAATTAGTAATGTAATAGTAACAACAGATTTTCTTTTAGACGACTGCGATGAAATATGCCATTAATTATTTATATATCTATTGACGTAATGAGGTCTATAAAAAGCAGTGACAAAAGAGACAAGAACTGAAATTGGTATTAGGCAAACGATATAATAAAGTAAATTTACACTATATTATGTATTTATTGAGATTCACACTTACAAAAATAATAGTCATTTTGACGACAATAAAAGGCCACCAGTAGAAAAAGCAGGCAGATAGAAAAAGCGATAAATTGTACAACAACCCATCGCCTTTTAAAAATCAAAAACATGCTCAACCCACTGTTCTAGCTAAAATAAACTAAAATAACCTTAATTTACAACTAAATACCCTACAACTTCATAACCCTTCTATTGTATAGCGGGTAAGTAGAAGTTGTGGATTTGACAATCTCTTGAACTGGCACTACAGGAGCCTCTTCAGCGGAATCAGTTGGCATTTCTAAATCCTGCGCAACATCCGGTACATGAGTGGCTTCATCTGCTGATGTTGCTTGTTCCTCTGGAGTGTCAGCAACTAACAATTCATCGCCGAAATTTGTGTTTAAGTTGTAGAATCTTGGGGATTCAGCGCAGTCAATTGCTTCGTCCGATCTGGTACAAGTGAAGATTTCCTGAAAAGAAAAGGAAAAATTGAGAATTGAAGCTAGTACTTGTCTTAAATAAGCGTCGTATTTGCATTATTTGCAAGTTTAGTTATTTAATTTAATAAAAATTACATGACTCTCAAGCTGGGATGTTTCCAGCTGTTGGTGGTAAAATAACGACAAGTCATTCTCATTTTGTAGCCATGTAATAATGTATATAATCACATGAAAATTTACACTTCTTTTTTTTCAAATTTTATTATTATTATTATTATTAGTAGCAGTTATTTGCTTATATTTGTATATATCTAATAACAGCACAAAGTAAAAAATAACCACATAACATTCAGCTGAAATAAATTCGGAACTTTACATCAATTGTAACCCAACATTCTTAATACGATCCGGGATGCGGCAAATTTGATATTACTATACATTTATACGAACTACCTAATTAATATTTATCGCAGCACAACAAATTCGAGCAAATTTATATACTCAACTCACTAATCTCATGCAAAATAAATTCATTGCAATCTAAAAATAAAATTATTCGTTATCGTGGAGAATGCACGTGCGTTTTTATGTATATTCGTGTATTATTAGTCATAGACCATCGGTACCGTACGTCTTCGATATGCGTCCTTATCACATACGACAACCGAGGTAAAGACGCGCAGGACCAGCTTATTAGACCACATTGAGACGCCGGCCCGCGTGATCGCGCTTAAGTAGAGCCCCGGAAAATGTGCATTTCGGAAACTGTGATTGTGTAATTGGTGTGCAGTGTTTTGTACTATGGTGGGCGCTTACCCGTGCCATCGCGAAATCACCGCGGAAATACTTCGCCCGGCGTACAGGTAGGACATTTTTTATTTGATTTCTATTGTTAGTACCCTCAAACAACGCCCATTATCATGAATGAGCAGCAGTTTCGGGGTTTTTGCTATTACACTGTGCTGCACAGTGACTTAATTAAGCCATATTATTATCGATCTAAATGCAATGGCATTTTTTTATTCGCACATCGAATGACACATTTGGGACGATTAAGTGGCCACGTAGGTTAGAGTAGGTGCGCTGTTTTTAAATAACTTGATTACTTTTTTATACTGATTAATTTTATTGAAAACGTGTGTATACACCAATAACAATTAATACCATAGAATGTGTTGAGCGTCGTAAGTTTTATGTAGAACTGTTTAAAAAAGGTAATCAATTGTCGGTCGTTCGATATTGCTTCAACAATACGCGTTCAGGAAATGATTAATGAATTTAATTTAGAATATTATAATTTAATGTAAGTTGAGCTATAAGATATTTATGTAATCCCCTCGGTAGCATCCACCTCCATCTAATTAAAAATTATGTATTGTCATTTTCTCACCATTTATCAGTAAGACCTCTTGAAGCATTACAGAATGATATTATATATTATTATATTCTTAGGTTTCAAACTGTTATATAATATATACCTTATTGCCATTATTATTATATAATAAACTTATCAATAGAAGGACCGATGTTTCTAGTTCAAAATAGAATACCTTATAATTAATCGGATAATAAAGGTTGTAAGTATATGAGCAAGAAAAGTATATAGTTCTGATTCGCCTGACGTTCCACGAGTGTTTGGAAATAATGTTTGGGCTAATATATTAGGGAGGTTTCACAATGGGCCCATTTTGAGGCTGAAGTGTCTGTAGCTATGCTACCCTCCAGCCAACTATCCAGAGCTAACTATCCAGAACTTGGGCTAATATGGTAGTCATACAGGTATTTGGGCTCAAATTTAATTCTGAAGTATTGTCATTACGTGTAATTGACAAAGTCGCTCCGCAAACAAGTACAATACGTGTTATCTCTTCATATTTTACTCAGTATTCTCTTTTATAGGTTCCTACAAAATTTGAACAATATCCTTAATCTTGACTGACTTTTTGTTGAGCTATAATGGCCGTAATATTTGGCTATGAAATGAATGCTATCTACCGATTATATTCGCAAGCTAGCAGATGGAGCCTGATAATATAGTCACAGGTAACTAGAAATCATCAATTTTCATACAAAAATTATTTATATGATAGATACTTCAAAATTTAAATACTAAAGTAGATTAGACGTATCAATAATAATATATGAAATTGATATTGATACTTCTCAGCTACGTTAGTCTTTACATTTTGAAGTATCTACCATGAGAACAAATGATAATAAAACAATAATAATTAATCTTTCTGACTGGAATAGTTGTTATTTATTATACAAATTACTTGTCAGATGTACCTTGTTAATCCAGTTAACTTCAACATGTTATCTATTTTCTTATTTTTTATTTGCAGTAATGATAACAGTTTTCGATATTACAAATTTAAAAATTCAAAATTTTAGTTTGATACTGTTTATAATCTTTCTGTAGACATTCTGTGCGATTCCAAAGTACTTACTCTGGGATTATAAAGGTTACAAATTAATTTATTCTAAGAGCTATCGTGCTTAGCACTTCTATAAAGCTTGTACGTGATTTAAGCTTGAAATGAAATTTATAAACTAGTTTTTTATATACCTTATGTGTGATGTTTTATGCGCTTCTGAAATATTTATCCCAGATATACAGCTATAAAATCAAGGTCTAGTAATAACTATCGTGCCTCGCACTTCTACATTTACAGATTTTTATATTTCTAGCTTTAAAATGCAACGTTTTAGTTATTCAGTTGGTACCTTCTAAAGTAGTTGTTCAGTTGTTCCCTTCTAAAGTAATTATTCTAGCAAATCGATTAAATGAAATAACTATCGTGCTGCGCACTTCTATATTATATTCTGGTATTTATTTAGAATAAAATACTGTAGGAGGGAACAACTCAATAACAGAAATGTTGCACTTTGAAGCTTGTTACATCCAAAACTGGAAAACTTCTACCTTTCCAGTTTTGAATGTTTCATTCACGTAGCTGAGTGGCCTAGTGGTTAGAGGCCGTCTCATTCCGAGTATTGGTGAACAAATCCCGTTTCGTCAATCACCTTTCACAGCTTTCAAGAGGTTTCTACGAAGTTAAGATAAATGCCAGGTGATTACACTCCTCGGAGCTTCTTCCTTTAGCAGCGGAAAAGCCGTCGAGTTGATATCAATATAAATAGACTGTTTTTAATTTTATTCTTTTAATTAGTAAACTGGATACTTTAGTATCACTAAAAAGGGAAATAAATCATTTTCAACAATAGTTTTTAAGTTAATATTACAACCATATACGTGATATAACACAGGAATTAGACATTACTGGTGTGAACCCTTACGGTGCGAAATATCAATAAAATTATGAAGTGAGTTGTTATTTAATTTTAATACATGTTTAACTTTAAACTAACAGCAAACTTAGTCAAATTGAGCTGACCAGCGAACTGATAGATTTTTGTGAATTTTGAAAATATCTGACTATACTATACTAAGTAAGTGACTACTTTTTGGAGTGCTGCTAAAAATGTTGTCATTTTGAGTGGACAATCGATACTTTTGATTCTGGTTATCGATATTTTCTATTCAAGTGTTATCACGTGTTCGTCGATAGATATCGATTATTTTTCGATACATTCAACTCCACGCAGCAATACTTCCATCTAACTAAATCGAGTGTTTTAAAAGTGATAAACTTTACTGGTGATTATATTTATAGGAATGTAATCCAACTTTACTTGTTATTTCAATATAAATTAATTTCTATCTGTTCCACTACTTTCTTTACAATCCTCGTATATAGACAAACGTGAATTTGTGGTGGCATTGCGCGTTGACAGGGTGCTACAAATAACTGCAATTTAATGTTGAGAAAAGTCGAGGGAATTTTCTAGCTAACATTAAAAATGTTCTTTCATGTTCAGCCTTTAATGGTTCACGGCTGAACATAGGCCTCACTCATACATGTCCATCTGTCCCTTTCTTGTACGGCTTGATACCATTGCTCTCCTGCAATCTGTTTGATATCATCAATCATCGTTTTTGTAGTCATCCAACTCCTTTTGGTTGTAAGCTGTCTTCAAGACACAATCCTGTGTGTCCACTTACAGGAGTCTTGGCTGCCCACGTGCTATACCCAGCTCCACTTGAGGTTCGCTATTCCCTCTAGGACGTCAACTACTTTAGTTCTTCCGAGTATTTCGGTATTTCTAATTTTCTCCTTCAAGCTTATGCTAAACATACCACGCTCCATAGTTCTTTGTGTTCTTCTGAGCTTATTTGAGCTTTTCTCTGCAAGTGTCATAGTTTCCAGGCCGCATGTTGTTATTAGCAGAATATATTTTTTATACACTCTTTTCAGGTTATTTGGAATGTCATAGTTTTTCAGGATGTGGTCAAGCTTACCAAATGCAGCCCAACTCATTTGTATTCTTCTCGCAAGTTCTGCGGATTTTCTTTGATTTTGATTTTGATTTTCTTTGCCGTTTTTGATCGTATGGCCGAGAATTGGTCGATGATTTCTAGAATTTGGTCTTCGATGGTAATTTAAACTTCCTGTGGACTTAGAATTTTTGTTTTGGCCATGTTCATTTTAAACCAACTGCCTTTGAAGAATAGTTAAGTTGGTCTAGCATATCTTCTTAACTCACTGATGTAACTAATGACAAGTACAACAACTTCTGCAAAGCGTAGACGGTTCATGTATTTATCTTAATACATTTGGTGTTCTATGACAGTTGTTTGAATATATCTTCTATCGCCAATGTATACTGTGCCTTGCCTTACGCCCTTCCCTATAGGTAAAGATACCATGACTTATAGGATATCCTTCATGGTATCTTCTGCATTGTACCGCCATTGTAGATGCATCTAAGTAGATTTGTATGGCCTGAGTCGATTGTTACATTGTCCATTGCGTTGAAAACTGTAGCTAGTACAACCGAGTCGAAGGCCTTTTCATAATGTATAAATGATTGTATTTATTGTCTATTTGTTATTATTCTCCTTAATAGCTTAGAGAGGTGAGACAGGAGGCTAATGGACTTTTCCATTTTGCTGCTGTCCCCTTTTTTAGAGAGAATGATAAGATAACACTAGAGTTCTGCTATGTTGGTGGAATCTTTCCTTCTTGAATGCATTTATTGAAAAGGATGCTGATTGATTTTATGATATTATGGCCACCCAATTTTAACATCTCGCTAATGATTCTGTTTTCGCTCGGTGCTCTCGTATATTTCAAATGCCCCAACACAGCCGTTATTTCAGAAAGACTAATATCCGGAATCTCCTCAGGGTTGACGTTTAAAATGTCAGCAAGGTGTGTTGTTCTTGAATATATTGGTAGACTTTTGTAGAACGATTCTATTACTGATTTTATTTCTCTTTTATTGCGAACCATAGTACCCTTTTGGTTTCTGATTTTGTTGATCGTTGTACATCCTTGAGATAGTTTCTTGTTAAACACTTTCGCATTGTCTTCGATAACTTCTTTAATCGTCTCCATATTCTATGTTCTGACGTCTTTTAGTTTATTTTTCTGTATATTTGCACTCAACATTTTATATCGGTGTTGTCTTGCTGTGCGGATCTTGTTTTTTCTATTAGTTTTATAGTGTTCTGACTAATTTTCTGGTTCTCCTGTGGTTTTGTGCGAAAGCAAATCTTTTTGGTAGCAGTGTGGATGGTATCTATAATTTTGCTCTAAAGGTCTTCCAGTTTTAGATTATCAAGATCCGCAGTCGCTTGTAGCTTAGTGAATTGTTCCTCATCGTATTTCGTGCTGTTTTGCTTCAGCTGCTGTTCAACGTTTGCATAGCTTTTGTGCATTATCAGTTTCCTTCTTTTCATTTCGTGTTGTATTCAACTGATGCCTACAATAATCCATGGTTACTTCCGGTTTGAAACTTGTGAAACATCTTTGATAATATGTCTGTTACTCGAGACAATATAATAGATTTCGTTTTTTACTTTAGAGTTAGGGCTTATCCAAGTCCATTTCCTGTGCATTAGTTTCTGGAAGATATATATTTTTTGCGTGTAGTGGAATATCATTTCGCCTCTTTCATTTCTGGTGCCTAGCCCAAAGCTACGTAGTTTGTATAATCATCCTTTTACCTCCGATGTTAGCATTTAAATCTCGGATGATAATAGAGGATTGTAGTCTTTCGGATTTTCCGGCAATTGTTCTGTCTTCGTAGAATTATTCCACTTCGAACTCGTCGGAGGCACTCGTGGGTACGTAGTCTTGAATGATTTGCAAGTTGTATTTGTTGGATAAACTCATGATAATATAGATGACTCGGCTTGATATTGTTACTAGATATTTCAGTTTCTTAATAATCAGAGTAACTACTTCGCCATTTTATAAGGCATCTTACACGGTCAATAATACTGGCAATCCTAGTACTACTCTCCTTTTATATTTATAAAGTAATATATTCTCCGGATAAACATCATTATTCTCTTCATTACATCATTACTAGACAGACCATACACAATAAGTAATACTGGCAATATTTTATAATAAGGAACATTTTAAATATGTTATCGTACAGTAATACTGGTAATACTGTCGTTATTCTGAAATATTGACAGTATTACTGATCGTGTAAGGTGCCTTTATGAGTGTGTATCTACATTATTTTGTTAGATCATATCGCACCTTGAGATGACAAGTGTTGTAACTTCCTAAATGAATTTTCAGGTTATTATTTTTCTTTTGATGATTCTTATGTATATTTTAACGCTCCTATAATCCATTTTGTTAATTTAGTATAAACCAAATTATCACTTCAACAAAAAGTAGAAAACAGTGTACTCAATGGTAAAACTACTGGAACTATTGCAATCTTTAAAATGCATTTATCAAAAAAATGTTTTGAAAGTTACGACAGTTGTGTCAAGGTGCGATATTTCCAGTATTTTGCACTTTTCACCAGGTCTTCGCGTTTCAGACAGACCGCGGATGTCCCATTTTATTTTTGATAATTCCTCTTCTAATTCCAGTAGCCTTTCCGTTTGTGTTAGAGTTCTTGTGTTGTATGTAGTAATATGAAGTTATATGTATATATATATATATATATATATATATATATATATATATATATGTATATATATATATATATATATATATATATATATATATATACATATATATACATATATATATATATATATATATATATATATATATATATACGTATTGTTTGTTCACTCATTGAATTATAACATTTATGTAATATTTTCAAATTATTCAAGGTCGACAGCCTGTTACCAATGTAACAATAACTACTATTTTCAAATCCTAGTGAAGAAAAAAACATATCACAGGTGACAGAATGTGAACTACAAACAAGTGGGTTAAATATAAATAACTTCAATTTTCACAGGACTATTAGCCGTGAGGCTTTTCCGCCTGTAAAGAGAGAAGCTCAGAGGAGTTTCATCGCCCGGTATTTACCTAAACTTCACAGAAAACCTTTAAAAACTAAGAGAGGTGATTCGTGAAAATTCGCCTCGATGGGGTTTGAACTCAGGCTCCCCAATACTCAGTACGAGACGGACAGCATCTCTAACCACTGCGCTGGGTGTGGGTTTATATAAATTGTTATTAATATAATTCCAAGTTAGAAACCCTTAAGTTAAGAATTGCCATTTATTCGTATGTATGCAATCCAGCTTAATTCCCTGCGGTCGCGGAATTTAGATTGATTGAATTTATATGAATAAATGGTAATTCACTATTACCGTCAATTGAAGTATTAATTAATATAATATAATATTAATATATCAATTAACGCTATTTCCCAGTTCAATGGCCTCGTGGTTAGATACATAAAAACCAACTGGATAGAAGCAGCACAGCATCGGAAAGGATGGATAAAGTTACGGGAGACCTATGTCCAGCAGTGGACGCGACTGGTCGCTTGATGATGATAGATACGCTGGCGAGCATAGTTCAAACCCTAGCGAATTACACTTATTTGCGGTGTTTTTGGTAAGTAAGTTAAATACTGTGTAATTCCGATAGAAAAGCCTTTCAGCGGATAAGCCTATAAGTTTTGCAATTAATAATTTTAACGTATCCTTAAATTATATCAATTATAACGTATATAACTATTAAATTAATATAAAACTAATTAAAAGCTAGATACTAGTTATAAATTATATAACCAAAATCATATAAATTCGTTACTTACTTGGTTAAAAACTGTTTCTTCTGGGCAAATGAAACTCCACCTGAATGTTTGACTTCTGCCAGTTGAATATGTAACAGGAAGGCACACATGGAAGAGTTGGCAATCATTTTCCACGTCAGCGTAGTATCCATAATCCCTACCCTCACAACTGAATGAATCCTCAATATCAGCTCGTATGCTAGTAGCATTGCTTGGAAGAGTTAGAAGAGGTGCCGGCATTTGTCTCTGAGCAACCTGAAATGAGCAAATAAATAATACAATTTACTTTTTAAACTATTGATACACCGGCAGTTCAATAGAAAGTTATTTAAATTATTTTTCTCCGTTGGATCTTTATTTCTCTTTTTTACTTTATCATACGAACTATTTTATGTGTGATGTATTGTAATCGCGCAAAAAATCATTTTCATAAAAGAATAGTCATAAAAATAAATAATTTCAAATTCGGAATGTTTACGATTTTTTTAACAATCGCGTAAAAGCTATAAAAGTAATGCGTACGTCAAGATAATTAACCTTTGATTTCAAGTTAATATTCTAGTACTATTGTCCTTTACCACTCTGCACAATTCACACAGTAAGAATATTGTATACTTTTAATCATTTCGAAATTCAAGTAGCGATCGGACAGCCAGTAAATTTTTTTGCGTTTATCTCGAAACTACTTTTTTTCAAACTGGTGTACACGATACCTCATGATCTATTTAACCGATTTTGTTAAAATTTGCAACACATGTTCTTTATAAAATATCTACGAAGTAACACAGGATATTTTTGGATCGGGCACCGCGTTCATGAGTTATAAATTTAATAAATTCAAAATTTCGTTCAAAATCAGAGGTTTTTTCCAAACAGCTGACATTTTTACCAAAAAAAGTTGGTTACTTATCCTATGCTACTTCGTAGCTACTACATTTCAACACTATTTATTGGTTTCAAACGATGCCTGGCAGCTAAACTATGTACACCACCAGCAAGGAATTTCAGAAAAGGGTCCCACTTGATAACTCCTATCTCTGGTTTTTATTAAATTTATTATTCTTACATATTGTTCATAATACTACCACGTATATGTGTAAAATAAAAAATATTTTATATATTCAATGACTGCGTCAATTTAATTTTTTATAAGTTATACCTTTTTTCCGAGAGCTAAGTTGTTATAACCTTTTTATATGAAGCTCAATTTGTAGACTTATTTTTGATTATAAATTAGTTTTTCTTATAATTTTCATTTTGACTTTAGAAAACAAATTTAGAAGAAAAAGTAATTTATAATGTTCACTGGCAATCACATCAAATTTTATGCATAAGTTACTAGATATATTTTGTGTGTGTATACATACATGATCGGCAAAATTCTCGAGGCAGCGCTGTATTTATTGATTGTGTGTATTTTAAAGGGAATAAAAAGGACATGCATATATTTTAGTATGCATCAATTAAGTTTATTGGCATAAGCACTAGTGGTAGGCTTATTTATTCATTAGTAGATGCTAACTACAAATACAGGATTCGGCAAGTCTCGGTACATTGCTGTATTTTTTGATTGGATGAATTTATTTTTTCAAAAATATGCATACTTATCAATATCATATAACTACATTATGTTTAGAATTTCCTCAACTTTTAGGGGTGTTATGTGGAGAGAACTACCCCACTTTCTTAAATTTCAACCCCTATCGTGATTTAACTTATTTCAAAGGATAAAAAAAAGAAACACATTCCTGCAAACTAGTAGCCATTATGTTTGTTTGTTAAAATATCAAAGGATTATTAAAGCATTAGGACCGAATGCGTAATAGCATTTTAACAAACCAACATAATTGATTCTGGTTTGCAGCAATGTGTTTTCTTTTTTATTTACTCGATTTTAAATCTCGATAAGGGTTGCAATTTAAGAAAGTGGGGTAGTTCTCTCCACATAACACTCCCAAAAGTTGAGGAAATTCTAAACCATCATGTAGTTTTATGATACTGTTTAAGTATGTATATTTTAAAAAAAATAAATTCATATAATCAAAAAGTACAGCCCAGTACCGGTTGTTGCCGAATTCTGTATTTGTAATTAGCATCTAATAATAAATAAATAAATAAATATGCCTACCACTAGTGCTTATGCCAATAAACTTAATTCATGCATACTAAAATGTATGCATGTCAATATAAAAATTATTTAGCCATAACAATCTTCATTATTCAACACTTGACTATAATTAACGGTTTAAAACGAATAAGCGAATTGAATTAGCCGTTACCCAGTACCGTCCATTGCACATGTGTATTGAATAACTAAACTGCAGTATATTAGTTTTGCCATTTATGTACAGGAGTTCTTTATTAAATTACATTTTACGAGTTAATTGTTTACATCCATACACAATTTGAAATGCTAATAAAACCCTGTATCGTAAAAGGTTTACAGCAAACATATTTGAAAACATGCAAATGAGCAGACATCGTAAAATATTTTATTAAGTTGCTGTAACAATGCTTTGGCCATCACAAACTGATTTTTTACTTGGGGGTTATTACAGTGTGCGAGTAATATATGATTTATTATATGTACTGTTCGTAAATATTTACCTTGATTTTTTTTCTCGAAAAAATAAATCTACATTTCAAGAGTTTGATGCTAAGATACATTGATATTGTGTGGTTCATAAAATTATTATTATTAGTGCTGATTAAATTAAATATAATTTTGAAAATAATAAACATGATGAACAAAATATTTATCGTTAGCAGCCCCGCGTTATGAAAGGGCGGTGTTCCTGACTCGAGTAGTCGATACCATTTGTCGTTGGAATACAATTAACGACTGGGATTCCGGTATCTCGAGATTTAAATATATATATATATATATATATATATATATATATATATATATATATATATATCAATCTCGAGATACCGGAATCCTAGTGTTAATACCGGTATTTAATTAATAAAATATATATTTTATTAGATAAAGGTGACAGATGTAATTTATGTTATATTAGCATATTTAGTATGAATTAGAAGATATCCCACAAAGTGGGATATAGTAGGAGTATGCGAGATTAGAAGATTAGAAGACGGGGAGAAGAAATGAAAATGCTGAAATTTAGAAATATCTTTTACTATGGAGAAGCCCATAGGTCCATTCTTTACACACACAAAAGCATCCAACAAATATCACTAACATAAAAAGGCCAAGAGTTACTTTCCTGATATTAAAACTAACGCCTCGTTATATCGTGATAGCATAAAAGTAATTCAAGCTTATGCACCCACTAGCGATCACGACGACAAAAAACTAGAAAGATTCTATGACGATATCTCCCAAGCATTAAGTGATATACCAACACACTCCACAATCTTGGGTGGTGATTTTAATGCACAAATTGGCAAAAAGGAAGACGAATTGGAAATAGTGATTAGCAAACATGGAATAGGATCCAGAAATGAAGGTGGCTAAATTTTCTAGCAATGCAGAACTTATATGCTATGAATAGCTTCTTTCAAAAGAAGAAGCATAGAAAAATGTGCATGCAAACACTAATGAATTTAACATCGAAAGAGGCATCCGACAAGGCGATAGAATTTCTTCCCGACTAGTTACAGCTGCCTTAAAATACGCATTCAGGATGATTTACCAATCTGGCTAAAACGGATAATATACCAACAACGTGTACTACGAGTAATAACATACAGAGGGCAAAGACCCTCTATAACAAAGGCTACTGCACAAAAACTAAGGGTAGCACAGAGATCTATGGAGCGCAAAATGCTTGGTATCTCATTCGAGATCACGCCAGAAATGACCACATATGACAAAGAACAGTGACGTAATTAAGAGAATCGCTACTCTCAAGTGGAAGTGCGCAGGGCACATTGCTCGATACAATAATGGTCGCTGGAACAAAAGAGACCCCGTATGGACAAAAGAAGCAGGTCGGATAATATTATTTTTATAAGGAGCCAAACATTGTATAAGGAGTGAGCACTTTCCTCGAAAAACTAGAACTAAAAAAGGTTTTTTTCCCACTGGAGACCCACTGTAGATTAAACAAAGAAATTGACGAAATAGAACAAGACAGAAGGACTTTAGTACACCCGAATCTTAAAACGTTTCGGTTTCGGTAGACATTGAGATAAAAGTCGAAATTCGGTTTAGGTTTCTGCACAAAAACTTGGTTTCGGTCGGACATTATAATTAAACTGGCAAAAGAACAAAACTACCTTTATAGGGCTATCAGCGGTGAGGATTTACCGCCGGTCAAGGGAGAAGCTCGGAGGAGTTTAATAGCCCAATATTTACCTTAACTTCATAGAAAACCTCTAAAAAAACAGTGAAAGGTGGTTTTTTATGAAGTTAAGGTAAATATTGGGCTATTAAACTTCTCTGAGCTTCTCTCTTGATTCGCAAAAATTCACCGCGATGGGGTTCGAATTCAGTATGAGACAGATGACGCCTCTAACCACTCGACACTGAGCTGGGTGTCTTTTATATTTTATAATATTTTTATTTTTATTGAGTTTGATATATTTTACAAACACTATACCTGAATCCTACGTATATTTTTGTCAAATTCACACAGGTAATCTGTCATTTTGTCACAGATACAAATAGATTTAGAACAAAATACTCAATATAATTAATATGATTTTTTTACAAATGTCATCGTAGTTTTTTTAAATTGGAAAATTGCAGTCGATATATGATTTTTGGCAGATTTCCAATCAATCAAGACTAAGATACGTGAGATAATAACCCCATCAAATATTTAGTTGTAAAATACACAGTCGTTTTTCAGAAAACGAGTCGGAAATAATCTGGAGATGGTTTTAAAATGATCAGGAATGTAGAAGATTTCTATAAAATATAAACATAAATCAGGATGCATGCATCCATACTTCGTACCAATGAAAACTAAGTTACGTGAGATAATAATCACATACAACATTTAGTTGTAAAATATACAGTTGCTTTTCAGAAACCGAGTCAGAAATAATCTGGAGATGGTTTTAAAATGATCAGGGGACGTGGAAGATTTCTCGTGAAGTATAAACATAAATCAGGATGCATGCATCCATACTTTGTACTAATCAAGACTAAGTTATGTGAGATAATAATCATATGCAAAATTTAGTTGGAAAATTTACAGTAGTTATTCAGAAAACGAGTCAGGAAACATCCAGAGATGGTTTCAAAATGATGAGGGGATAAAAAAAATTCCTATAAAAAAAATTGTGGTTAAATTATCATACTTCATGATAAAATAAAAATATTCCCCCGATTATGTATAGATTACTGAAAGTAAGTTTTTGTTAAGCTTAATTTACTAATAATAATAATAATAATAATAATAATAAATAAGATATATTTGTTTTAAAGTTGATGTTCATTTTTGAATAGCAATTTATTTTTGTCAAAATATCTATAATTTTCTTACTCATTAATAAAAAATATTTAATTAAATATAAATAATTAACTTATAATAATAATAATCATAATAATAATAAATAAGGAGATACAACAAGTTACTATATTTTTTTTAAGTAGCAAACAATTTTTTATTTATGTTGTGTGATTTTAATTCCAATAACAAATGAGTTGAGTAATTCATGGGTCGGTTCAATATAAAAAAGGTATCCATTGGCACGGTTAGCAAAAACTTCTATCGTATTCTTTAGGCTGATATGCCTTTAAATATATAGAGTATTTTAATTTAAAAAGTTACTTACTCTTAATTTTGGTGCTGCGTCAATAATGCAGAAAACGAAGGGTAATAAACTGACAAACTTCATTATTAAAACTGGATGTTTCTCAGAAAGAAATTACACAACACTAGCCCGGTTGAACACTGTAGATGTGACGGATTTTTGTAAGCGTATGTGCCCTAACAGCGATGTGCAGTATTTATAGCTCTTAGTGATGACCACCGAAGAAGGACAAGCGTCCGCTGTTGAATAAGGATAGGCGCATCCTTACGGAAACACTACGGTCGCTTCATTAGTAAAACAATGGCGTAGTGTCTAAATAGTTTAATATTAAATAATGAAGTGCATACGAAAAGGATATAGTTAGTAAATGTTAAAGAATTCATTAATTATAATAACTACTAATTTTGTTTTTGAATTACTATTTTTTTAAATATTATATTTATTTGTTTATTAAACCAAATAATACACTTTTCATAATAATAATATTATAAGAAATACAGTAACTACTACTAGTGTAAATGTAGTAGTAACTCTGGTGTATTATAAAGAATCTAAATTTCTTATTCCCTATAGCAAAATTACTCCAAACAGACACATAGTAAGCATAAACAATTATTAAATTCAATTTGCACTAGTTTTAAGAGAATACTTAACATTAATTTAGATGTAAACTACCTATCTTCTACTAGCTATTAATATCATGATATTTATCTCACTGACAGTGTACCTATATGAAATTTACTTACTTTATTTACTTTATATATAGAGTGAAGGGTTTCTTGACTTATACAGCTATCTGAATGAAGAATCACCAGATATATCAATGTTAATCAATAATTTCTCAAAAATTTCACTCTCCGGTGGGACTCGAACTCTATATATATATATATATATATATATATATATATATATGTATATATATAATGGAGTATTCCGTAAATAAAAAACAATATTTGTGTCGTGCCAATCCCCACGATTACTTGTTTATTGTTTTTGGTAAACAACGTCATTCAGGACACACTATATTAAAAATTAAAATAGGACTACAAATAAAAATCTCAAAATCGAAAATCATGACGAACGATACCCGATGGTGACAGGAAACGAGCGGATAGAGGTGGTAGAAGATTATGTATTCCTAGGTCAACTTATTTCTTTCGCACAAAATACCTATAGTAAGGAAATAACCCGCAGGATAAAATTAGGATGAGCAGTATGTGGTAAACTAAAAAAAATATTTAAATCAAGAAAACACCTAAAAGCAAAGGATTTTGACCAGTGTGTACACCCGATACTTCTCCTCTGAAACATGGACATCAACAGAGAATATAATGGAAATGATAAGAATAACTCAACCAGCTATGGTGAGGTCCATGTTGGGATTTACCAGAAGAGATCAAATACCAATTTATGGATAAGAAACAAAGACAGAGTAACCAACATAACTCAGCATGTAACGAAACTAAAATGGTCGTGGGCTGGGCATGTAATGAGGAGAAAAGATGGACGATCGACAATGAGAATCACAGAATGGCGACCGATAACAGACAATCGAAAGTCAGGCCGATCTAGAACAAGATGAAGGAAGGGACGATATCGCGAAGGTGAGAGGAGGGCAATGGGTAAGAGAAACCGCAGTCACTAGAACCAAATAGGGGAGGCGTATATCCAGAAATAGAGTACTTAAACGCTGATTATGATGATGATAATATATTAAAAACAGAACATAAATTGTCATAAGGGCTAAGCATTTTAGATCTTATACATAGAAAAACACCAAGGAATAACACTCATACATAACATAGCAGCTAGAATATATAAAATGATATGCTGGCTCTTGCTAGATTATTATTAAATTTCACGCTATTTTATAATGCAGCTTCTTCTGCGAAGATAAATATAGCAGTTGACGGATGATCTGCAGTACGATCACTTACAAAAATAAAACACCCCATCGATTCTCTCCATAACCCTCCCAAATATTTTCTATACGAAAATAAGAATTTTACCAATTTCCTAAAGACTCCAATACCTCCGACACAAGCACGCACAAAACTCATGTCAATACTTATATACTTATCATAAAGAAATGTTGTATTCCACGTACCAAATATGCTCACCAATTATAAATACCAAGACAATAAACATAAATTGACAACAACGGCTCAGTAAGACTGCGGGTCGATAACCAGTGTCCATTTGTTAAATTTATTTATTATATATATATATATATATATATATATATATATATATATATGTATATGTATATGTATATGTATATGTACATGTACATGTATGAGAGAAATGGGAAGTTTACGAACTGAAGTCAGGGGGGGATGAAGAATATTGAGTGGCAAGAAGGCAGAAGAGAACGACTGAGAGCTCATACCACCCTGGTTATGTGGAATGGCAAGTGTAGTGAAAACCCACGAAACTACATAACCAGGGTAGGGTGGAGTAGGGAGGACAAAGAATGTATGACAAGAGTGGCTCAGAAAGGAGAGGAAAGAAAGGAGAGGAAAGAAAATGTGATTGGGGTAAGGATACACCACTGTGTAATAAGGGGAGTGACATGTGGTGGCATCTACGCAACGAATGTGAGGGTGTGAAAGCAGAGTGGAGTGCGGATGGAAATGTATGGAAATCAGCAAAAGACTGCCGTTGGAGAGAAAGTGGGAGGAGGAACTAATGGGTCGAGGTTTTTTTTTGTCAAGTATGAGGGTTATATTGTACTATTTGATAATATTATGTAGGGCTATTTGTGTGTATGTTTTTTTTATTCTCTAATGAATACGTTTTGTATTAACGAGCTATATTCTAATACCGGAGCAAATTTCAATACGGGTATTTCGGTATTTAAAACCCTCGCTACCTGGATCCCGTTATTAATACCGATATTTAATTAATCAAATATATGTCTATTAGTAATAGCCGGGAAGCGTTATATCCTATCGGATCTTCAGTGTAAATTAATACATATTTTTACTGTTCGTAACTGATATTTACTGCTAGTAATTATATTTACATCATACCATACATATTTTAAATCAATATCCAGTTACATATGCGATGTGTCCATTATTTATCCTTACTAATAAAATTTGATGTAGGTATTTGCTTCAATTATGTTCTATAACTTGAGTTCAACAATAAAACATCTCAAAGAAGACTTTTAAGCAAAAAAGTCCATATGAACATGTGACTCAACACAGCCTAGGTATTGGCCACATCAAAGTGCCTTCTCTACACGATGTGTATAAGATATAAATATAAATATAATTATTATTAATACCAATCAGACATGGTGCCTTACACCAAAATACGACAGATAGGTAATCGATGATTAGACTGACCATTATTAGAGAATGGCCTGAGGAAAGGTTTAGGTTTTGCTCCGCTGATAGATGATCTTTACGAATTCCTTTCGTTGCCCAAACATTAATCACGTCTGTTATTTTATTGCTACTTGGCCAGTGTATAGTATAAGATGGCGAGACGTAGGTCGTCGAAGAACGTTTATAGAATCTGGGGGAAAATGCAACCCTTCAACTTGTTGAGTTATGAACAGCTAAAGATAAGTATCCTACGTAGTTTCTATATTTCAATAGAAAAAGTGAAACAATTAATTTATTTCACATTGTAGATTATACTGATAATGCTAAAAATAAAAGAGCGACATATTGACACTTTATAAAAGAAGTTTTACTGCCCTCACTGGTTCTCAATAATTGCTTATCCCTAACTGACTTTCGGCGAAAAAATACTATAATAAAATATTTATTAATATTTGGTATAATTTCAAATGAGCTATTGACTTGTTCTTGATATTAGATTGTTATAGAATGTATTAAATCAATGAATTAAATATTCATTCATATTTAGAATGCCTAATAATTCGAGTATATTGTTTTAAAATATTTTGTTCACTATTATTTCAAAATAAATTATAATTCAAACTTGCGAATTAAAAGTTTGTGTATCATGTCAACATCAACTGTTTATATGCAATGTACACTACTAACTACACAGAACGTTTATATGTAAACTCCCTCGCAGCAGTCTGATAAAAATCAAACAAAATGTAATGTTGTGACTGCCTTTAACTACTAATTGCAATATCTAATAATTTATTGAACTCTTCTGCCGCCATTAGTTTGCGCGACTGGTCGTATAATTACAATTAATATTCCACCGTTGTGTATATGAATTACTCATGATTTTGCACTTTGAAATGGCGAATAAACGAGCAGACGCATTGGAAATAGTTGCATGCGCATTGTCAATGGGCTGTCTATGTCTGAAGTGTAAATATAATTTATGCACAAAAGTAAAACAGTTACGCGTTTCCGTTCGTAGTAACAATATTAGTTCTTCCGCGTAAATTATAATTGACATAACAAAATAATTTTATTTATTATAAGAGATTTTTCTGACTTTTAGTAAAACCCTTGGAATAATACATTTTGAATGTTTCAAAATCTGAAAAACGCAAACATGGACTTCCTCTTGTCCATTTCTTCCAAAACAGAAGCAAGACGGAGATAATAAACTTGGTCTAAACATATGCAGTAGTTTTTACGAAAATATGGAGATAAAATATATCACAGACACCGAACGGACATTTTCCAGAGATGGTCTTAAAATAATCAGGGGACTGAATAAAGAAGATTTGCGTAAAAATTGGAATATTCTCCCCGAGGACAATAGTATTCATATTTGCATGATAAGTAACAATTTAGGAATACATATATATATATATATATATATATATATATATATATATATATATATATATATATATATAATCTTTTTGCCTTTTACTACCTTTCGGTGTAGGAATACATATATTTTTTAAATATTTTGTTTCTTCTGATGATCATGAATAATTCGTGACATATACTTCTGAACATATACAATCTGAATAATTCATTTTTGAATCAATACATTTGAATAAAAAATCGCACACCACTTAAAACTGTCGCATTCGCCACATAAGTTCATAGCATTGAATAAATTTGTATACATGCCGCCTTATCTATGAATCCCCAAACTATTATGCCATTGGTACTTATGCTACTGTATTAATTCGCATCTAACTGTAACAAATAAATTCCCATGAGTGGGCAGACCGTGAATTTTAAACCTTACACGAAACATTTTTCAACCATACGTGATTTATTTGTTAAGGTGATCGGCATACACTCGTCAAAAATCAACAATAGATAATATTAGTACTGTTTAGGAATTTTAATCGACGATTGGTTGGAATTTTCGTGTGATGTAAAATTGTATACCAAACTTTGAATTTATTTTAATTTATTTAATATTATTTTTGTTTAAATTAATTGCAAGTGTGTTGAATTGATAACGGTTATGAATTAGTTCAATCAAGTTGATCATTCATAAATTACTGAAAATAGTAAATAAAAATTTATAATTTTTGTTTAAATTAATTGCAAGTAAGTTGTATTGATAATTATTATTACTGAACATAGTAAATAAGAAACAAAACTGAAGAGTGTAGGTTTTATTCGGCCCGTATACTGCACAAAACTCTGAACATGTGATATACATATGACATAATGTATTTCTATTTACTATTAACATTGACCAACGAGTTATCACTCAACGCTATTAATGTAGAATAAGTGCACAACTAATATTATGTAATCTAATATATCCTAATATATAGCTTTTATGTTTATAGTATTTCTCGATAAATGTTCATTATGTCCATATTTACAGCCTGTGCGAACATTTAACGCAACTAGAGGGGAAGGCTCGCAAAATAATAGAAAACAAGTGACTGATCATCAAGTCGACTTTCTCCAATTAAAACAAAAATAATATATCACGAATATTAACTCGCAAATTAATATATGTGCAATTTTTCATTTATGTTTAGAATTATTAGACCTTTATTCTTTCTCGTTGTTATTTTACCATTCTTTATACATCCCTAGTTATTTTCCTGAACTTTGGTTTTAGATTCTCAGTTTTTTTGTTGTTGACACAAACAGCTGATATACAATTTTAATACTTTCAGGTAATTACTTGATGACCCGATGAGCTAATATCTCTTTGTATGGCAAAGTATCTCACCATCTTTCCATCTGGGCCTTTCGGTTCAATGTCCCATAATTATACTTCGGGAGTGCTCAAAACGCATTTTTCTACTTATTTTAGAGTTGCCTAAATATATAATTTAAAGTATGTTTGCCTAAAATCCACGGTTAGTTTGATCATACTACAATGCACTCACTCATGGATATTTTTGGATTACTATATAACCTTAACCTTAGCCATATTCAAACATATTTCAAGTACTAATCAATTAAAACGCAAAGGTCCCACATAAATAGACTAAGTACATTCTGCAGAGGATCTTCAAATAACCTTCGATTGTTAAATTGATCAACGTGCCTTCTCCTTATAAAAAGATTCAGGGCGTAGTTCTTACTATTTTGTGTTCACCGTATCAACGTAGCCATGTCACGAATCTCGAATCATTATCTGAGACCATATATTGCATTCGAAAATAAGATGCATCAAGTTGAATTTATTATTTCCATTCTTCGTTTACTGTGGTAAGGCCTTCAGTAGTTTTCCCAGCACAGCACAATACCACGGAACCTCAAGGAACCTCAAGAATTATTCGATGCATCCATATCTCCTTCTTCCAAGTTCTCATCTTCTTATTCTTACTTTTACGCTTTCCAATGTTCCTATACCAAGTATCCACACATTCCGCATGTTTGCTCCTTATTCAAACCAATACTTTCGTCTTCTCCTCACTTCCACATATAAACCTTGAAATCATTCGTCGGCTATCTCCAACTCAGCCGACTGTACACTTAATTTCACTTCAGTTTCATTACATACGATATATATATATATATATATATATATATATATATATATATATATATTCACTTCACTTCACTAAACATTTGACTTTAACTATATTTTTTATAGAAACTAGATAAAATTAATAATATAGTGTTTTAAAGACAATTTAATATGCTTTAATATGAGTTCAAATTTATTACAATTTATTTTGGCGTCTTAGGTTTAACACAGTGAAATTAACATATGAAACAAATTAACTTTTTTCATTACTAAAACAAATGGTTATTGCAGGCTCAGACTAATAAATAAACATATTTATTTGTTAGTCTGAGATTGCAGGTACCACATGAACAGCTAAAATTTCCTCAAGAACAAATACCTAGCAGCGTTTAAACCTGATCACCGTGAGCACCTAATGATGAAAGCGGGATCGGTTTGTGCTTTCATAGAAATTGCATCCCAGATCATCTAGGAACGACCTCCATAAGCAGTTCGCTCTTGAAAGCAGCATTCTGCAAATCGTTCTCTTGGTCTCTAGTAGACGTTTCTTCTCAGTCGTTACCATAGAGGCATATGTTAGCCTCATTTGAGAATATAACAAACCCCCCATTACGCCAATATCTAATTCAGATCATCCCGTGCAAAACTCAGGCAGCTTGACGATGAGCTGGGGCACATTGTGGACCAATAGCAGATCGCTTAGGGGTTCATTTACTTTACAGCAGTCTTCGTGTTACTGTTTACATTCCGTACTTCACGGAGCTTCACGATGACGATTTCTTAATGTTATTGACACAATAAAACGGTCATCCCGAGCCGTTGTAAGTCGCTTTCTGCCTATTCCAGGTCGTCTATGAAAGGATTCAGTCTCCTCATATCGATATATATTCGAACTGCTGCGCGTGTTATAATCAGTTGTCGGGCAGAACGCTGGCTAAGTCTATTTTCTATTAAAACATTAACTTGGGTGCCTTTTCCGATGCATTCAACTGACATACTTGAAATCTAACGTTTCACAAATTATTTTAAAATGAATGCGAGTAGCAGTGATATAGAGTTAATCTGGATTTTACGAACTTTTGCCGCGGTACGAATAGCGGGTTTCAACAGACTAACTGCATTAAATAGATATATATATATATATCTTTTAGTTGTTGTTTTGGAATTTCACCGGTGAAGTCAAAGTTGATTGTACCATTCAGTTTCTCTATAACATTGTTTAACATTTTCATCATGCCCTGCGTTAGTGTCTTTATAGGAGGATCTTAGCTATCAAAGTCGCTAGACAAACTACGGACAATTGTGAGCTCGTAAAATTATGAAATTTCGGTTTACTAGCCTTATAAAACACAAATAAACCATAATTCGATCATTGACCGAACTCAAATCGTGAATCGTATTTTGCGGAACGACTTTGACAGTTGAAACCAATACGTTCGAAACGAGTGGTTTCAAGAATCGCACCCCAGGAATGTTTCCCTTTGTTTATAGTTAGGCACGTGTGTAAATAAGATTCTATTTTTAATATATTTAGAAGGGAATGACCGTGGTTGAGAATTTTGATGCTTAGTTCTCCTAAAGAAAGCATTCCTAGACACTCGAATCTCCTGATGATTTTTCAGCCTTCATTTATTCTTTCCGTACACTTTTGTATACCTGTAATTATATTATATATTATTACAAATATTTGTATCGAGATATCCTTAACCTTTTCTTGACTAATAATAGTCTTATATACTGAAATTTTCATTGTTTCTTAATAGGAATAAAATACACGTTTTCTGAAAATGTCATTAAAATCATCAGCGTTTCCTAGGTGTTTTTATCAAGATATTCTTAACCTTTCCTTGACTAATAATAGTTTTATATACTGAAATTTTCATTGTTTCTTAATAGGAAGAAAATACACGTTTTGTGAAAATGTCATTAAAATCATCAGCGTTTCCTAGGTGTTCAATTATTGAACGACGAATATATATCTCACATTTATTTGTATCGCTATATCTTTGTGAATCCTGATGCACATCTGTTAAAATCTCTTAAAATTATGTTAATAAAATTGCCATTGCATTGCACATCTGTTTTTCATTTGAACTCCTAGGTACAAAAAATTATTAAGGTACGGTTCTACAATTGATATTTAACTGAGTTAATTTGAGTTATTAACGTCATTTTCTCAAATTTATTCCACGAATAAACTTATTCTTTGATTAAACGTCAATTGAAGAAAAGGTCCTTAGTAGACTTTCGTCCTTCTGATATATGTTGTTTATATTTGTTCTATCATGATTTTAACAGAAAAATTTAATTTTTCCTTAGTTTACCCTTTTTAAATATTTAACACAGTTTTCGTTTTTCTGATTAGTAGTATATGCAGACAAAGGAATACTGATTATATGCTCAATTAGAATTTGATGGTTTGGGTCATTACTTCTTGGTCTAGTGCTTTGAAAATCGATATCTCCTTCTTCTTTCTGTGCCATACTCTTAGCGAATGTTGGCGATCATGACAGCTATCAACACTTTGTGCAGTGGCAGTGGCTCCGGACAGTGATTCCAACGTCTGCCTCACGGTCGGCGTTGCGTTGACCCTTGATCTTTCCTTAGAAGATACAGCGTGTTATACGTTTCTGGGTGCCTCCTAACATGCGCTAAGTAACCTAGCTTACGTGCTTTGTTGTTTCGAACAATTTCCCTAGTCTTGTGCATTCACTGGATCACGATATCGTCTGTAATTCTGTCAGTATAGCAAATATGGAGCATGCGGCAGTAGCACCACATTTCGAACGCTTCCAGTCTTTTATTAGTTGCTGCACAACACCACTAAAAACACATAGCATCATAATATTCTCAGTTGCAGTCTCAGGGGTAGGTTATTTCCCCGCCAGGTCCTTCTCAGGCGAACGAAAAGATCTATGGCTTGTTCGATGCGGCGTACTTCTACTGAGTGCTCCCAGTCGTCGTCTAATGTGTATCCCAAATATTTGATTTTTTTGTTGTATTCCAACTCCAGGCCCTCTACTTGAATCCCACGTTAATCGTCGGTTGTTTGCTGATGATAATATATTTGGTTCTTTTTCAGGTTTAGGCCATATTACATACACACATCCGAGACAGGGTATACTAGTTCTTATATCCGTGAAGCTCGCTGCAATGGAAACAGTATCGTCTGCATAGCGGTTATTCATGTACCATTTTGGCTGATGCCTTCGTCCATTCCTTTCAGTTATTCGTCGTAAAATGCCTTCTCTGAATATATTTTGGTTGATGCCTTCGTCCACTCCTTTCAGTTCTTCGTAAAATGCCTTCTCTGAATATATATTGAATATAAGAGGTACATCCTCACTCCTCTCTCTATTGCCACATACCCGGTAAGTTTGTCTTCTACTCTGCTATTTGTTGCCAATACAAAATTGCATTAATTCGGTCTTTATCATCAATACCGGTGGTTTTTAATACCCATGATTTTGCTATGCTGCACCATGTCAAAGGCCTTTTCAAAATTACCGAAACAAAGGAAGAAATCTCTATTGACATCACTGCATCATTGAACAAGTGGTTGCTTGCTGAATAGGGCTTTTCTTCCTACGCCCTTTCGAAATCCAAACTCTGTTTCTTCTATACGTTCTTCTACTTTTTGGTAGATTCTCTGGTGTATTATTTGTAGAAAGATCTTCAACACCTGACTCATGAAGCTTATTTTGCGGTGATCGCTACACTCCTCTGGTTTTCTTTTTTGATATTGCCACAGAAGTCGATAGTAACTAGTTTGATGGAATAGTCCCCATATCATAGATGCAAACAGCAGAGAGGTAAAAACACACAGTCCGTTTTCTTGTACGACTTTAAGTACTTCTGTTAGTATTGCATCCGGATCTTTCTCGGTTTTGCTGTTTCAATTGATTTGTCCATTTCCATTATTGTGATGGGTGGCCCGGTTTCGGTAGTCTACATGTCCTGTTTTTATACTATATATTGTCCTATATTTAACGTATAGGAGAAATACATACGGTTGTCCGCCAACACTTCCTATATATACTATTTCCAATTTTCGTTTATATCCAGACTAAGCTTCCCATTTTGCCATTCAATAAAGTGTTACCTGCATATTGTCTAACACAAGCAACTTCTTGTATATTTTTATATAGTTACTATATACATTTTTTTCGTCATATATTTAATCTCTATTCGATTTAATCATTCAGCTTTTGCGTTTCTGATTTTTCTTCAAATGTCTCTTAAGTTCTTTATACATAGTTTTGTCTCTGCTATTGTTATGTATTCTTTTTTTTTCATAATATATATATATATATATATATATATATATATATATATATATATATATCAGGTCTTCAATTTTTTTATTCTTAGTTGGTCCGTTACGTTTTCTTCTGTGGCATTATTGATGACAGATTTAAGATGTACATGTGTTCTCAGTTTGGTTTTGTTGGTCTGGGGTTATCTTCTTGAATTCTTTCTGTAATATATCGCCTGCATCGATCGCCTTTGGTGGTCTTTCAGTGGTCCGTGTCTGCATTATTTGTCTGTGACGGCGTTGGTGTTTTCTTTAGACGAATGCAAAGCTTTGCCAACAGTAGATTATGGTATAAGGACGTACCATGTCTGCGCCCATGAATGTCTTCACTGACTTTATAATATCCCTCGTACATATTGAGAGATGTATGTGCAGGTGTGTCCATGTGTATAGGCGTCCTTTCGGTAGTCGAAAGAAGGTGTTCATGATAGCTCAGTGATTATCTATACATAATTATACAAATCTATCTCCCCTATCGTTTCAACGTCCCAGGCTGTTCCTACTTTAGCAATTAGAGCTCCCATTATAGTTGTAAAATTGGTTCGTTTGATTTGATCTAATATTTACTACATGTCACTCTAGAATTCCTTCATCACTTCATATTCGCAAGTTATTCTTGGCGCATATATTTACAAAGTTATACACTAGAGATGCTTTTACCTCCACCATGATAATTCTATCAGAGACAAGGATGATATTTAGTATGGCATGATCCATGATAATTGCTATTCTGTTACGGTTCCTACTACAATCCTCCGCCAGAGTAAAATACTGTATAAGTTTCCATCCTGGATCTTCCGCGTCTCGGCCATCGCATTTCACGTATACCTACTATGTATATATTTAAGTTCAAATTTGCTTACTCGGTGTCTTTCCCACCTTAACATTGGCTTAACGGGAGATTGTTCGCACCCCTGTCTTATTGAAGAGAGGCCCCTATTCGGTGACATTGTTTGTGTATGAAGCTATTAGCATGTTTTTTTCCTGGGGATGTTTAGTATAGTGGTTCGCTACATCGTCTGTAGGGAGCAGAACATTAGTATGCACCTCGCAAAAATGTGATTAAAACGTTGTAATTTGGCACGGGGATTATATGATTAATTTTCAAAATAATCATTCCAACCACATTTCTTATGTAATAATATCATCTATATAATTCATGATATAAGAACATCATTCTTAGTTATCTTCAACATGAGCTGTTATTTGTATTGTCTACCTTGAAAACCCATAACAATTTTGGATTTAAACTTTATTAAAAATAACTGTTACATAAACTCTCTTTCAGTCAAATACATACTAGACATTTATAGACATAATTTAAAAAAAATACAAAATAACATTTAAATAAATTATAAATATACATCATCATTCAAAAATATAAATAAATAATAAATAGTAAGCATGCAAAAAATCTTAAAACATAAAACAAAATACTAAAACATATAAAATTTTAAATTGTGTACCTGAGTATTGTTGCGATTTTGAAAATCTAATATGCTTGTAAAGTTTAAAATTGAATTCTGTACAAATGAGAGGACTAGAGTATAAATTAGCAAAATTTCTTGGAATTGAACACTGCTGTAGTACAACCTACACACAGTGATTTACAACAATATAAATTATAAATCATGGCCTCTGAAACGGTTTAGAAAAAGGAAAAGTTTGGCGTGTCGTCGACTTTAGTGTACGCAAGTCCCGATGGCTTTTGTTCGCTGTACGCCATCTCTTGCGCTGCCTGTTTCTTGTTAGCTTGTTCTTCTTCGTACGAGCGTCCCCAATAACCGCCCCCGCCACCACCACCGTGACCATGGCCGCTATCGTATCCTTCGTCATTCTCATAGTGGTGCTGATGCTGTGCGTGCTCGTAATAGATCACCTTTTGCGGCGAGTGTCCTTTTTTGAGATCTATATAGAAACGAGCTGCGTTGATTAAAAGACCCAAAGCGGCTATAATAAGGAACTTGACTTGCAGATGCGCCGCAAGGACTTTTAATAACAGCGATATTTTGGTAGCCACAAGCCCACCCAGCAGGAGCAGTTTAATCAGAGCCTTCTTCGCCTTCTTCTTCTTCTTCTTCTTGCCTCTTCCTTCAACTGAAAAGCATAATAAATTTCTGGTTACACAGGTTTAATATGACTAGATTCACTATTTGTAATGGTTCGTGTTTGTGTTTAGTGTGGGTACACGTTCGAAACATGGTAGTTAGGTTTGTTGCCGAAGAGCATGAAAAGCGCCACGACGGCGAGCACCACCAATTTGAATTGCAAGAACACGAAGAATGATTTCAACATTAGTAGCTTTTTAGCGAACAATAGCACCGCGATGCCAGCTATCACAACGGCTTTTTTGTTTATTTTCTTTTTCTTAAGCCCTTTACGGTTATGACCCTTTCGTGTGAAGTGCTTCTTGATCTTCTTTTTCTTCTTTTTCAACTTCTTTTTCTTTTTCCTTCCCTCCGGTTCTGAAATTTGAAAGTTCAATTTACTGTAGTTGGGATCCTAGGGGGTCTAAATTGGGCATGCAAACGTGCGGTGGTAGGTAGCTTATCTACATCCTGGCCAATATGATATAATAGATGGTTTGAAAATTAAACTCATTCCAAAGATGTATGATTTGGTCTGTTTTGGCGATTCGTCTGGAACATGCGGGTCGAGCGATAATAGTCGTCTGTCTCAGTCTGCTTCATGCCAATACTACCATGCAATTCGAATATATACCAGCAGCTGCTTCGATTTCGAGGCTATGCACAGTGTTATTTTATTAGTGGTTAGTTAATGGTTCATGTGTGTAGTTATATGATGGTTTTGGTGTAATTCGTAATGGAAGTTGTGTGATGTGTGTATTAAAGCTGTGTGTTAATAAATTAAATAAATGTAATTATTATTATTTTTATATCGCGAGATCAAATAAATTCTCGTCCTTTTTATAGAAAATATGTATGTTGCTGCAGATACGCTATAAGGGATTTCAATAAAAGCGATATTTTGGTCGTAACAAGTCCAGTCGACTTTGTCGCTGCGATTTTATGGTCGAAACCCTATACATAAATAAAAATATTTTCTTAGATATAAGTAATTAAGAATATAAGTAGGAAACCCATGCTATACCATAAGAGAATATTTTTAATTATATTGGTTCTACACCAGATGGCGTTTTGCCTTTCTCCATATGAAATGAGGTACCATTTTACGTGAGTACAGCTCCTCTCCTAGACTGTGTATACTGCGGTCAAGGATTGTATACAAGAGTCTAGATGACGTCGCATCATAATTTTTTTTTTCACCTGATTGGTAGAGCGAACTACCACTGGCGAAGGAAAACATTTGTCGTCATCAAAGTGTGATTGGTAGGGATATTTGGCCGTAAATTTAAATATCATTGCGATCGGACAATATTGGGATTGTATTATGAGTAACATGACCCGATCGGGATTGTATTATGAGTAACATGAACCGATCGGGTGGGGCGACAAATTGTAACCTGCTGTAGTATTGATAATAGAATCAACACTTTCAATACAGCAACATGCACAATAAGTAAGCAGCTGGTATGTGTGAACAAAGTTCAACGTCCAGAAGAAATTATTGCACGTCATTGCATATTAACAAGACTGCAATTTTCCGCTAATTCTCCTCCCGATCCTGTTGTGCTGCCTAATATACAAACCCGATCTTGCCCGATACGAATGATATTTAAATTTACCTCAAAACATCCTTGCCAGATCACCGTTCGATAACTACAAATGTATTCCATTGGTCGACGGAACATGCGAATTCCTCTTGTAGACAGTCTTTGCAGTGCGGCCGCTAAAGGATAGCTTGTGCCTCATAAAACATCCATGATATACTAACCGGGTTTACTCTTTGTAGAAAAGTCTCCCGACTAGCGTTGGATTCTACTATCAGTACACAATGTCTGTATGTAGAATATTCATTATTGAGGGAGGTGGATCTCTTAGAAACCGGTACACAGTGAGAATTAAAAGAGCTGATATGATGATAATTATAAAGAGTACGGGACTCATCTCCTTGGGCATATATTAATAATAAATTAAGAAAGAATGCATAAGCATAAATCTATGAACGTCATCTGGATCAGAAAGAAAGGACACGCTCGATTGAGTATATTTAACAGCATTAGAATAATGGAAATGAGAATGAAACTTTCGTTGCTGTTTGAAGAAAATGGAAAAATGGGATAAACCCCATTTGGCTCGTTATAATAATTTTCTTCATTTGTGATTCATGTACGTACTACCTGTCTGAAGGAATATTCATTAAATTCCTTTTTGAACATTTTTGTATCGTAACTTTACTTCAATTTTTATTTCGCCTCATTTTATGTTCAGAAAAGGCTGCGCTGTCTTTCTACATTTCATAACCAACTCTGAACGGACATTTATTTGATCTCGTAATAGTTTTGTACATATACACTTGTTTTCCAAAAATGTATTATAATAAATGTTTACCCTTCAGGAAAACATTTGGAAATCAGTTGTATCTATACTTTTGACTATAGTAAATTAAGTATAATTTGTACATTTATTATAAATACAACTGGAGATAAGATTCACCAGTACATCCTCCTATAAGAATTGATTTATAAATCTTAATATTATACATATGTTCGTAAATATTTATATAACTGTACATTCTCAATATTATGTTAGAGTTTAAAGGATACCATTGCTAAGAAATACGCTTAAGATTCTTGCTAAATAGTATTTTTCTAGCTATATTACATTGAAACTACGTGTTGTGATGAGTGACAGCAACGCCACTAGGAAAGTGAATTTGAATTGTGATATATGATTTATACGTTTAATTATAATTCTATATATAATATGAAATAACCAAATATACTAAAACAAAGTGCACACAACAATAATTATATTGCAATATGAATTTTATATTATTCATACCTTTTTCCAATACTAACTTTAGCTGACATTTTGTCACTCCTTCCTTCGAGTTTTGCTCCTGTATAACTTTGAAAATAATAATAATTTAATCGGTCTAACTATAAAATTGTACAGTATGAATTTAAGAGGGATTTTTTTAGCTAGAACTTCTTATAAAAATTAATTAAATCTCTCTTTCTTGATCATTCTACTAACATCTTTATATAATACTATTAGTTTATAGTATGATACTATTAGGTTATAGTATAATACTATTAGTTTATAGTATAATACTATTATTTTATGTTAATACTGTATAATACTAACCATCATTAATTGATCTTCCCTTAGCGGAGCTATTCTTTTTCGTTTCTACAGCTGTTTCTGCATCCTCATCCTCGTCGTCTTCGTCATCATTTTCAACGGCCTCAACTTCACTACTTTCGTCACCGTCTTCATCTTTAGCATCTCTGAATAGACCTGTGAGACCATTTTTGAAAATCATGTCCGTAATACCAGTGATCATTGATGTGATCGACTCCATTAGGGCGGATGGTGATTCGCTGTCTTGTTTGCGGCCTGTGGCTTGAACGGCTTCATCTGCCTCAACTAAAAAAGAAACAGATAATTAAATAAAATGTAAAATTTTTATTTGTATTAAAGTATTACACATATAGTGAATTGGAGGTATAAATAAAGGTATCAGACCGACGGCTTTAACGCTGGCAAAGGGAGAAGCTCAGAGGGTGCAGATATTTATCTCAATTTTCCAGAATAGTTCTGAAAAACTGTGAAAAGTGATTCGTAATGATTGAAATTATTCAAAAAGAATAGGAATCATATTCGCTATAATATAGTACTCTATATATATATATATATATATATATATATATATATATATATATATATATATATATATATATATAATATAAAGCGGAGATTTTAATAATGATATAATTGACATATTTTGATATAAAGGTCGTTTTTAGACAAGACATTTCTTAGCTCAAAAGTTGTTCAAGAGATGAATTCATATATCCTCCTCCCATAATTTATCCTTGACAAATAGAACGCGTTATATTTTTACATTCGATCTACCATCCAATTCAATATTTCAAATAATTTGCTGTATGATACGAGACAATTTAGATTGTCTTGCATCTTGACTAACTTTTGAGTCAAGAAATTGTCTTGTTTAAAACGACCTTAACTCATCAAACCCCACTAATTAATCTCGATCTTTACTTTCGGTTGGTCTTCATTTTAATGAATAAATATCTAGTAAAATTTACCATAAATAATAAAATCGTCGGTTTTCAGGCGATTACATTACATTTTATACAAAATTATACATTTTTTTAAAACAACCTTGATTATTCTCCACATGCTATTATTACACATTGGTAATAAAAAGATTATCCAATACAAAGTACAATATGAACTATAACCCTGCTATAACCCTATTCAGCAGCAGGTTATACTAAAAACTGAAAACTTGACCAATAAAGCGCTAACCGCAAAACTCTTTTCGTTGCGTAATGCAGCTTGCATTCCGATCTTGTACTCCGTTATAACGCATACAATTACGTTTTATACTTCACGGCTCGCATACCACTACTCAGCGTATATTCACTTTCAAACAGATTGTGTTCGCTTGTTTTGTCTCTTTGATTTTCTATAGTTTAAAGTGTGCATCTTGCCAATATGCTGATTTTTAACTAACACTTGATGGATCATTGATTAAGGCCATTGCAATTATCGCATTTAACAGTTACAACTGTTAATCACGCTTTTGTAAGACCTTACAGAAACTAAATTATGAGTATATGTAATAATACTATTAAAAAATAACTAAAATTCTCTACTTTGTAATTAAAGTGGTACGCTCAAAATAAATTGGACAGATGAGGAACGCGGACGAATAAGCAGATGGCAAGAAATCTAAAAAGGAACTAAATTTGGTGATATAGTGGTACTATAAAAACCAAATTAAAATGTTCTACTTTGTAATTAAACTGGTACGCTCAAAGTAAATTGAACAGATGAGAAACGCGAACGTATAAGCAGATGGGAAGAAATCTTTACAGAAACTGATTGATTTGGTCATATAGTGGTACTATTAAAACCAAACTAAAATTTTCTAAAACATATATAAGTGTGAATCCGCCTCTTAGCAATCTACATATCTAGATTTCGATCTTATTAGATCTCATGAGTGTAGCTCAGCTAGTGAGGATGAATTCACACAATATCTCGAGTGGTTATATACAAACATGATACAACTAATCCCTAGGATTGAAGTTAAACGCCATCTGGCGATACCACATCATTGGGTGTGCATTTCTAATTGATGTGGTGCCGCCAGATGGCGTTTAACTTTCCTCCTAGGGGTTAGTTGTATCATGTTTAAAATGTTCAAGTTTGTATTTAAATTAGTACGCTCAAAGTAAATTGGACAGACGAGGGAGGCGGACAAATAAGCATATGGGAAGAAATGATAGGCGACAGGTACTGTTCGTGGCGGTACTGCACTACTACTGCACTCCGTAAGAAAATTATTCTAATAGCTTATTTATAAAATGTAAGATTGTAATTTTAATCAATTGTTAGTAATGTTCTCACGACAGAGCTTCAAGCGAGTTTGGTTTTAACTTAACTTAACTTAACTTCCGCATCATAGTATATGAATCATTGTCGTAGATGTCTTCTAACCAATCTACGACCAACATGAGCCCATAAACAAAATCGAGATTCGTCACTAAAGATGATTAGATTCCATTGCACATTCCAATGCAACCTCTCGTTACACCATTGCCGCCGTGCAGTACGATGGCGTGGAGTTAAAGGTTAAAGGTAAAAAAAGCAATGGTCTGCAGACGACCAAAATCCGGAGAGGAGAAGATCGTTGAAAGTGTAACTGTAGCCGAAAGCTCTTAAGGAGATGAAAACGCACACGGGACTAACGAGTCCCTTAAAAAGTCAAAGACGACTTGGATTTCGTCCTTAAATACGATGCTGACATTAACAATGAGAGCATATCTTGATTATTTAAGGCATATCCATCAGCTGATTGTTCAAGAAATAAATTCCAAAGGAAGATAACAGAAGATCAGCAATGCAGCAAATGTCAATCAGAATGAGCCTGGACCCTCATGTTCTAAGTTGTAATGGTGGTGTTTAATTACAAATGTACCCTAGCTCATATTAAGGTTATTTCATTTAATCTGGATTTTCAATAATCCGGACGACTTAGAGCCCCAATTAGTCCGGACTAATGAGGGTTTACTGTAGATTTTGTTTTGGACATGTATGTAAGTCAATTCTTACAGATTCTTACACATTCTTACAGATTCTTACAGATTCTTACATATTCTTACAGATTCTTACAGATTCTTACAGATTCTTACAGATTCTTACAGATTCTTACAGATTCTTACATATTCTTACAGATTCTTACAGATTCTTACAGATTCTTACAGATTCTTACAGATTCTTACAGATTCTTACAGATTCTTACAGATTCTTACAGATTCTTACAGATTCTTACAGATTCTTACAGATTCTTACAGATTCTTACAGATTCTTACAGATTCTTCTTCAAGTTCTTACAGTATTTTGTCTAGTTCTTCTTCGATTATTGCTATTAAGACATGCGCGTACCGATGGTTTAGATACTTTTCGGTTTATGGACATTCCTCGATTTTGTCAGATTAGTTACATGAATATGTTTTCAAGTACTACAGTGAAGAGCTTGGGTTGGTAATGTATCTTCTTGCCTTATGCCTCTATTAACTTTAACGATCTTAGGTTGTTATATAATTTTATTGTGGAGATAGAATTTGTATAGATGTGTTTGATGATTTGAATGTATCAGCTGTCCGTTCATTAATGCTTTCATTATTGCCCAGTGTTCAATAATATCGAATGCTTTCCTGAAATTCACAATATCTAGACATATATCTAGGTTGTATTCTGTTACTTTTTCCATTAATATTCTTATGGTCAATAAATGGTCACATGCGCTGTAATATTTCCTGAAGCCGGCCTGTTCGTCTGGTTGTTATGTGTCTCTCACTATTTATACAGTTTGCATAGTTGTTTAAGTAGTAGCAGTTCTGTTGGAATCTCATCATTTCCTGGGGCTTTGTTGTTCTTGTTTTTCGTTTTATGTGATTTCTGGAATGTTTTCCGAGCCCACATTTGTAACTTCCCTAGTGCTATCGTTGTGATTTTCATTTTCTGACTTGGAGCTATACAAGATTTCGGTATTTTTTGGTTTCATCTAGTATAGCCTCCCGTATTTTGTTTTCTAGTTGATCTGTGAGAACTATTACTTGTCTTGGATGTCCAAATTTGTTAATGATGTTTAGGCTTTTATTTTTTCTCTAGTAATTTCTCAATTTCAACCTCGTGGTGCCTGTTTATGATGTAGTATCATTGTTCTTGTTTGCTTGGCTAGGCTTCTAAACTCTTCGTACTTTCCTTCTCTGAACAGTTGTTTCTTTTCTCGATGGCTCTCGCTATTTCAGGATTACATTTCTCCGTCTTTATACTTTTTTTTGTCGCTGTTATATTTGTGGTCTCTATTATTGTTGTTGTTAAGGCATTGTTGATGTCGTCTGCGTTTCTTATTTCTTCTAACTCTGTTAGTTTTCTCAGTGCCAATTCTTTTCGTAGTATCTTTTCATATCTGGTGGTTTCTTTTTATCAGATTCCTATTTATAGTGTATTTCTTTTCTTTTTGTACACTCTTGTTGTGTCCAGTTTTGTATTTAGGGTTATTTTGGCTCATACCATTCCGCGATCGCTGTTAATGTTGCAGCGATTTATTGGACTAACGTCTGTAACTATTGATTTGTTGCTTGATATAATGCAGTCAATTTAGTTTCTCGTTTCGCAATCTCGGCTTAGTCAAGTCCATTTCCTTTCTATCTTTTTGCGAAAGAAAGATTTTAGTGAGTAAAACAGTTGTTCTGTTAGGCATCCTTATAACATGTTGTCCCTTTCATCTCTTTCGTCGAAGCTGAGAAGACAAGAAAAAAATTAAAAATATGTGGGAAAATGCATATTTTCATTTTCTTCTTGTCTTCTTCAAGGTTAGCGATCACTTCTGAAAATTGTTCCCTGTCTTCTGCTAAGGTTTTCATAATTTAAGCCTGCGCATTGGCGTATATTCTTCAGCCAAGATAATGTGTATCTGCCGATTCCTCGTTGGCCTCAATATTTCCTTTTATTACCAATTGAGGTTGAAGGTATTTGCTGTTCCTTAATATATGCTCTAGATATGATGCTATACATACTTTAATGATGTTGAGCAGTTCTCTGTCTTTGCCGACTCTTTGGAGTACTGATGTGTTTGTAACATGGTGTTCTTGTCTCTTTCCCAGTTTTGCGTTGAAATCACCAATAGTTAAAAAATGTCTCATTGTTTCTCTTCCTATTACCTCCTTTAGGTTGTCGTAGAAGGGTTGTGTTTCCTCCCTGCTGCTACTTGATGGTGGTACGTAACATTGTATTAATTTGATCATGCAGTGTTTCCAGATTTTTATTATCACATATGCTATCCTATCTGATATACTATCAAGTATCACGATGTTTTGTGATAATGATTAATTAATTCTAAAACCTACTCAGCTTTGACTTTCTGTTTCCGAGCCCTTGGGATATAGTGCATGCCCTGATTTTAAGATAACATTCCTCTCCTTTCCTTCTTACTTCACTGATACCTATTACTCCATTTAATGCATTTTAACACGAACCCTAGTTCATACAGTTGCGACTCTCTTAAGCGATTTCGTTTAGCATGGTTTGGCATTGCTAGCCGCCCCGTGGAGTGCAGTATCGCGGTCGTGCGCCGCCGGTTGTAAGGGCCGAGGCAGAATTATGCGCATCAGAAGCGGCAAATAGAACAAGAAACAATAAGCCCGTACCAGCCCAGAGTGATAAACGAAAGGCACTATTAGTAGAGATCTTACGTTTAGTGTTCTAATAATTAGTGTAGTCCTTGTCCTTGTTGCTTCCGTTCGATTTTTGTCTGTCTGAATCTTTCCTCCCCCAGAATCAGTGAGTCTGACCTGCTGCAAGGTGTGGGATTTGTCATGGGGGGTCTTTTTCCATTTGTTTTATAATTCATAATTTGTAGGAGAAAAATAGGTACTAGTTTTATACAAGGTTCATGATTTTTATTTATGTGAACTTATGATGATATGGAACACATAATTAATAACAAGATAATTATAAATCTTACTTTAAAATCATATTGAATAAAATTGCAGGTACAATTCAAATATGATCAAAAGAATTGTGAATTCAATTTCCAAGTTTATTGAGCAGTGAAACATTGTTTTCTCCGATTGCTAATGTATTTCTGATATAATAAGCAGTACACATATATTGAAGCAGTAGTTGCTTTGAGAAAATGAGAAAACTTTTATGAAAACCACCTAGGATGTGAACACAGTAAAGAATCTGTTTGTACACAAAAGTCATATATTGTATAAAACATCTGTCTTTTCCGTTATAAATCACACTTTCAATTTGGTAGAATATATAGTTTTTTAAGCACACTTTAAATTACTACTGAGTCTTATGGAGAATCCATATCATTTATTGTAAGAGTTGGAAACATATTCCAGCTGATGGTGCCAAATGAAAAACTGTTACCTTCTGTAGCAAAATAAAGCGTGTTAAATTAAAACCATAAACCCACTTTTATGAACGCTCATATTCAATGCTTAAGGGCAGACATTTATGATCAAGTAATTAATAAACTTGAATAGAGTATTAAAATTTTCTCTCACAGTCATTATAGTGTAACCATAGACAACTAAGTGTAACCTCTAATTGACTATAGAACAACGGCCTGGATTAAACAAACACAAACCTACAAAAAAATCGCAAGCGGTATGCTAAATTAGTTAATGAAATTGATAAAATGATAATTATTGTGAAAAGAGAAGTTATCATACGGAAAAATGACAGCCGGAAAATCCTAAATATAGATTTGACGCACGGTTTGCGAATAATTTAACCTCTAATTCAGTGTTCCGCAAAGTGTGTGCTGCGACACACTGGTGTGTCGCGGTCATTAGTTGGTGAGCCGCGGAAACTTGCTGTGCAGGCTTTGATAGTAAAACACTTATGCCCGTATTCACCAACATACCATAAACTTTATTGGTCCCATAAGCTATTGAAAATGTCATTATGACAGAAATGGTCAAAATAAATGTTTGAAACACCTTGAATAGCGCTTGTGATTGGAGCTTTGATGACAGATTTTCTTTCATTTTTCAGTGTTTCCAATAAAGCAAATCTAAAGTAACTACATTTTCTAGATAATGTATTTATTGTTGCTATAACAACGAATACTTATGGATTCAATAGCTATAGCGATAGATTTATAGAACGTTGGTGAATACGGGGATAAACGGTGTAGAGCAGCCATTTTCAAAGTGGTCTATATCAACTTCCAAGATTGGTCGACTTCAAAATGAGACCATATGATGATACCGCAAATTATCATCATATCGTCTTACAATATCTCACTCATAGCAAAATCAGGAAAGTGGTCGGGAATACTGTCGGAAAACAGCTAATTTTACCAGCAATGGCTCTTCAATGGAAGCTGTTCTACATAAACCTGCTTATAATAACTTAAACTACAACACAGAATAAATAAACTCTTATTTTCCTAAGTGTGACTAACATCTAACATAACTACACTAACACTAAACATCTTTTCATATTATATTGATTTTAATAATCTTAAAAATATTTAATAAACATTGTTTATTTCTTTGGTGTACCTCCAAAATTTCTTGATTTTGTAGGTGTACTTTGAACACAAAAAGTTTGCGGAACACTGCTCTAATTGACTCCATAACAACGGCTTGAATTAACCAACCGCAAACCAAATTAGTTCCAAAATTATGATTATTGTGAAAAGATTATTTTTCATACGAAAAAATGACAGCCAGGAAATACTATGATATATATGTTTTGATTATACGACCTCCTGGCGAATAATGTTTACTGGCGAACACTATCAGTATATTATAGTGTAACCTCTAATTGACTATATAACAACGACCTGAATTAAATTTCGTTTTAGAATACTGCAATATATAATGCACTTCTTTTCTTCATTTTAATAAATATAACTCTTGTGACAATTTAAAAATAAAATAACAACAAAGCTGTAATGAATCGTAAGTGGTTTCATTTACTAAATACTTAGTCACTTCCATTGGCCCAATTATTTGGGCTGTTTTTGGATGCCATGCGTGACGCTTCTTTCCTGACACAGTTTGATCACTTTTTATGGCCAGACATCCTCGTTCATTGCTTTAACCGTCTGACGCATTAAATTTATTGAAATTCAAGTTTTAATTCGACCGCTATAGAAACCGTTATCCAATGTACACGGAATATCATATGTAGGAGACGTGTTTTCGAAAACAAGACCAGCTAAAATAACGAGCGATCGATGTTTATGCGCGTTGGGATGTAAATATTAACCTAGTTTTTTATTATTGAATTAATTGACGAGCATTATTGATGAGGAAATTAGTGATTGGTATTGTATTTTAACAGCAAACCGATTAGTTTAAGATTTAAGAAGATTGATATTTAGTTGTCATAATCATGTTATATTGATGCGTATTGGAATGCAATTATGAAAAGAATTTATGTATATATATATATATATATATATATATATATATATATATATATATATATATATATATATATATAAATTCTTTTCATAAATAATAAAAATATGAGAAAATTATATTTTATATTTGAACTGGAACATCGGTTAGTTTAAGATTTTTAGAGAAAGGCTGGTATTTATCTTCAACAAGTATATTATATTTTTTCGTGTTGTAATGTCAATATTAACTTAATTTTTGATTATTAAATTAATTAATGAGATTTACTCATGAGAAATTCTGAGATTTATCTTAAGCCCGTATGACATTATCTAGTTTCCTATATCGTTGTCGATGGAGACACAAACTACATAGTGTCATACACACATGTAGAAAATGAGAATATAGGGGCGGAATAATAATAAATTCACTTAACAATAACAACACCGTAATACACTGTTAATTTTCCATTTAGAAATAGTTATACAGTTTAATATATCAATTCTTATATATAAAACGATATAGGAAACTAGATAATGTCATACGGGCTTTAAGGATGGGATCACATTTATGATATGGCGCGAATTACGAAATTTTATTGAGCTTTTAGCAAATACTATGCAGCCGAATAGCATACATTTTTTTCTAGATGATTAAAATATTTTATAAAATATTAATGTATGAAAAATACTTGCTTCTTGTTGGTTGTATTTTGGTTGTATTATTCGAGAAATTATTATTATTACAATTACACAATTAAATTTCCTTACAAAATTATATATGGATACAATTACATGATTTATCTCAAGTTACTTTTTCGTGGGGTAAAGTTGCTTCTCCGTTCGTTTGTAAAAATAAGACGATATTTATGAATATCAAAGATTAAGAGTAATTGATTTATTCATATTTCTTCATTTTATTATTATAAAACACATAAATAATAAGAAAATAGCAATTATAAGAACTGGAAATAATAAATAGTTCAGTTTATATCGACTCAAGATAATAATACGAATAAATATATAATATATAATAATACGAATAAATTCATTCTCACTAACAGATACATTTTATGAGCTCTGCAATAGCATCAAATTTCCCAATCAAGCTAGCGATGCGGTACATTGATTTATCATAGATATGATATTTACAATCCTACTTAACATGTTCCTATTCGAGGAACTGTTAGCATTTTACGGTTAATGGTAACATGGAACGTGTCAGGTTGCAGCCAGTGATCCATGCGGCGACAACACACAGTATGTCGTTATTCATTGATAACAGGGCTCTGATGTAGGTAGCTATTTCAATTATATTGAGAATAAAAGAGAAACAAAATGTAACGAGATTGCAGAAATGTTACTTAAATTTCTCCATGACTACATGTGTACATTACTGTGCATGATAATATAAGCAACAACAATACAGGATAAAAAGAAGCTATTAAATGGCTAAAAATAGGAGACTAGAAATTATTTGTTAGAAATATAAAATAAGAGTCAACCAAATCTTAACACTCGAAAGAGTACTTTTAGATCTAAACATTTTATATATATATATATATATATATATATATATATATATATATATATATATATATATATATATATATAGGACAGTATTATTGACCGTGTAAGGTGCCTTATAAGAAAAGTAGCAATTTAAAGGCAAAAATAAATTTAAATTTAAAATATACATAGTTAATACTAATACATATTCAATATCAAGTTATTTTATTAAGAGTAAATAATGTTTTCTTCTCACAAACTAATAAGTTTATTAATAAAACAATATGTAATATGTGTACATATCAGACAGGCGGGCGACGAGAAATGGTTACGCCACTTACGCGGTCACCTGGTCGACGCTTTGGTCCCTGCTTTGGCCATCCCTGTTATATACTATATAAAACTATTAATATTCTTATTATATTGGATAATATCTGATGATATTTAAAAAAGCTAGTAAACTTAAAATGTGAATATATATATAAAATCGACTCTGTACATTTAAAATGTGCCATTCCATTGTTATAAATATAGCATTTGAAACAACTCACTTATGATCATTATATAGATGAATAGACAATTTTTTACTTCGATTTAATCTATATAATGATCCATTTTTCCGTGACCTTAATGAGCATCCTCACTTATTATATTATGAATGATACATCTCACTCTCGACTCTTTTTGTTGAGCTTTTTATGCTATAATAATGTTTAAGTTGTTAGTCCATTACTAACAAATATAACAAGTCTGCTTCATTGTGGTGGTGAACCTCTCCCGTGCATAACGTTGAAACGATTCCAACCTTATATGTTTCTTATGTATGAACTTAAAACGTGCATAATAAAGCACGACATAAACATAATAATTGTGTATGGCCATTGTGAACACATACATTGATTTCCTATTGCTCAACTTTATGTTTTATGTATCTGTTATGTAGTTCTTATGCTTATGTCCATTGTGAACAAGCACTAATAATTGTTATGCATACCTTTGTTTACAAGTGATATAAATTGCACTTTAGTATTCTTTACTGATAATTAAAAGATATTAATACTTCAAGTGAAGACTTTTTGTACAAATATGAACTTTTATACGAATTAGAGTATTGTATGAAAAACAGATAAAAAGAACTAACTCGAAAATGACGTACAGATAAATTGGAAACAACTTACAACTATTTCAATGTATTTTCGTAATTATTAATTATCATCATATTATTTTATCGCAAAATCAAAATATTAATTTGTATATTATGGGTTCTTTTTGGCCGAGATGGACATATTTGTTTTAGGTGATTGAATGCAGATTATGGTAGAAATAATTATTACTGAGCATTGGGAAGCGTGAGTACAAACCCTTTGAACTTCTCCCACTAGCACTGGCTGATGCTATAAAGATAGACGTTTTGTATATACTTTTTATTTAATTATATTTATTATTAAAATTCAAGCGTAAGTACAAATCCCATCGGAGCGAATTTTCGCGAATCAGCTTCCATAGATTTCGGAGATTTTCTGTGAAGTTACAGTAAATACTGGAAAAAGTGGATATGTTTTAGTAGTAGTAGTAGTTACTGTATTTGTTACAATTTGTAACTGGCTATAGACCTTCGGATCTTTGTGCTGAGTGTTACTGCCATTGCGTAGATTGAAGTGTTTATATATATATATATATATATATATATATATATATATATATATATATATATCAATCAACTGTTATTGTATGTGTATGTGAGTATTAGAACTTGATACTTCAAAAAATCATCCCCGGCTTTTTTCAACGCGAGCCAGGATTCGAACCCGAGCGACCCGTTTGGAAATATGTTATTATGTAGTAAAAAATATGTTTTTAATTTGTTCAAACTAAAACCATTAAATATTTGATTTTGAGAAATGATACATATATGACTTAAATCACTTTCATAATCACCGGTACATATAATTATTAATTAGGTTGATTAAAAATTATGTATTTTAAATATATACATTTTAATAGTTCTGCTTCAATTAAGTAATTTATTGAAAATCAATTACCACGTAGTAGACGCCAAACCATTCAATTTCTGAATTTAGTACCTAATTAGAAATATATACTATACTCTTCGTATATACAGTAGTATGATTATGTGTATCTTCTCATATTGAATTACACAGATTCTACAGAATATTTAAGAACAATAATTATGTAGAAACGTATACGAATTATGTAAATTATTTAAAATTAATTCTTACAGCATTTCTTGAGAATATTTTTAATTAGGTTGATTATTTATGTACAGATTAGCACATCTTTAAATATTTTAACAGTTATTTTACGTTATTATAATTTTCAACTTTTTTTAATCGCTTTCTTTGACCTATATCATAAATTATTGGAGAATTTTATAATGAGGCTTTAAATTAATGTAGAAAAATCAATATCAAGAGGTCGAAGTATTTCAATGCTGTTATGATATGTAGAAATATTTTTTTGTACGTGTTTGAAATTTAATTAGTTTCGCAGAAAGTAAATGCAATCTATCTTCCAACTAATAATAGTCTTAGTCTGATTACCCATACAGAGAAAAATAATATTTATTTTTCTAACGGTCGTTCGCCTTTCCGCCAATCGCTTTCCCATTTTGTTGTTATTTATCTTTTTCATTATGAATACACCGCAGACATGGGCTGAGAAAGTGAAAACTGCATGTAATTTAATATAAATCAAAAGAGAAGTAAATGCAGTTACTAGTTTTCTTCAGATTTGTTTTCACTACGGAATCATAATGCATTTATTGTCAACAATTATCTATTAGAGTATTACTCTATTACACTTTCCAAGGCTTATTCTATCAGGGAATGTTTATATTGTATAAAACAGCTCAGAAAGTTATGAAAGAATCAAGTATCTTGATTGGAAATAATTCTCGGCGATAATGTAGTTAGTGAACTATCTGTATTATCAACGACTATTATCATACATTAATTATTAGTTCAGTTTACAGTTTTTTGTCAGTCAAAATTTTGTAATGATAGTGTAGACATTCAGAGCCATATTATATATTGTAGTATCTTGTTAATGGCTCTGAATATCCGATCATATAATTAATTTTATATGGTTGTGTTTGTCTAGAATCACATTTGCTGAACTTTTTTTCATACTCCGACATAAAATGAGAGGCCACAGAAAGATTGGGAAAATGTGCATTATATTAACTAACTGTGGGCATTTCAATAACTTTTATTGTACTCATGTCCTAAGACAAGTCAATTCCCGCAAGATTTGGGTGCGGTAAATACTACTTCCCGCACTAGTGCGGAATATAATCAGTTTCTACCAACTTAAAAATTTAATACCAATGTAAATGTGACTTTATAGGTATGATAATGCATACAAGCACAGCGTACACCGCTTATACTTCGAATAGCATTAAAAATTAACGATATGGTACTGAATAAATACAAGTTTGAAGAAAATATAGACTTTAAATTAAATGTAATTAGTAGTGTGACCTTTGTCACAACTTTAAATAACATTTAACAAATATTAAGTATTTATTCGTACAAAAAAAATAAGATACATTATTAAGGCGAATCTTCGAGTGTATAAACCGTGGCCCCAGGAAAAACTGGAGGGGTGCACACCGAAAAATAAATTTATTTCGAAATAATGAAGCATTTTGTGATAATTGCGCGGATGTCTATAAACTATACTACTGTACTTAAGCATTATCAGATTGTATTTATCAAAACTTGAAATATGAAACTGCAATCTCTTAGAGGAATTTCTGTTGAATTTTGATTACAAATCGGAGTAAATATATACTTTTCTGATGCAAATATTGACTACTTTTGCATATTTTTTACAACTATTTCGAGACAAAAAATTAACTGGATAGCGCGTGAGATGTTCTTATGTCCAATTATTTACCTAAGATACACCCTAGCTCAAGAAAAGCTATCAAATATCTCAATAATAGCAATTAAGTATAATTTATTACTCAAAGTATTAACATTGATGAATTAATTGATGAATTCACCGAAATGAAGGCATGAAGAGTACAATTAGGTACATTTTAAGTTCAAGAACAATTAAATATTATAAATTATTAGAACGATTAAGAACAATTACAATAATAAATATAAAGATTTCTTTACACGCGTCTTATATTATTCCTTTTCAAATAAAGAGTTCATATGAAGGAGTTAAAACCAATAGGGCACGCCCTCCCCTGTCTTAAAAAAAACAAGAAACATACACGTAAAACTAAAAATTGTTCGGAGAAATCAGTGGAATATTTCTACTGATTTCTCCGCTAATTTGTTTTAGCTCCCTTTAAAATTTGTTTTTCTGGTTGTACTACTGGTTACAACTATTATTTTGGGAAAATGAGTAACTTATTTAATTCATAAAATTTTGTGTATGACCCCCCTCCCCCATTGATGAGGTCTTGCCCAGGGCCCCAAAAAGGCTTGTTACGACCCACTCTATTGTTGATTCTGAAACGTGTTTTGTTGAAGTAAAATTATATCACTTATTATAGTCATGAATTATTAAACAAGAAATTTACCGTAATTATAGAATCTATTCCCATTCCATTGGCTAGCTCAATAAAATTTCACATTTCATGAGAATATAGACATGGCATCGTTAAGTAAAAAGTGAGTGCTTGCAATATAATATATTTTATAAAGCGTGAATTATATTATGCTAGATTTAAAGAAACTTGAACAAGTTTCAAAGTTTCAATTATCATATCATAGCTGATTTGCAGGGTTCAAGTTTCAGTTGGAGCAGTCTTGATTGAAAATTGTCCAAGTTTCTTGAAACATCTAGTACAATGTAATTCACTCTGCCTTAACGGACAATTTTCACGTTTCAAGTTACATACACTATTTCCTGCAAGAAGAGAGAACATATTCTGTGCATTTATAGCATGTTAAATAAACCGTAAAGTACCTTTATATATGCATTACTTATGTGATGCCTTCTACAATTGCATTGATCTTTCCATTGCCTAGAATTGCATGAAATTGATGGCATTGTTCATAAAATCGTTAGTCTATGAACTGACATACATTCTGAATATATAATGTAATAACATTTTTTTTATAAAATGTTTATAATATATGCTATGGTTTTTCAACCATCCCAAGACCGTTTATAAATAATGTACCATAAATAGTGCTAATGTGACATATAAGAAATTCACAAATATAATGTATTTGTTTAGTTATACTTCAGATATTATTCTTGATTTAGTTATGTAATTATTTTCACCAACATCCCATAAACTGTAAGGTCCCATAAGCTATTGAATGGATACATTTAGAATATGTCATTGTGACAAAATATGCCAAAACAAATGTCAAAAACCTTGAATAGCGCTTGTGATTGGAGCTTTGATGACACCTTTTGTTTAATTGTTCAGTGTTTTCAATAGAGCGAATCTAAAGTAACTACATTCCTTATAATTTATTTATTGATGCTATAACAACGAATACTTATGGGTTCAATAGCTATTGATAGATTTATAGAACGTTGGTGAATACCGGGGTTAGAGCTTGGAAGTTATTTCGATTAAAGAAAGAGAATTTTACTAAATAACAAAAGTAACCTTAAGTCATCCATATGTAGCCCGGCATGAATTCAAGTCGAAATTTAAATGTTAATAAATAATTTTTAAAAAATTTCGATGGGACTCCGATTTATGGAATATTGTGAATTTTTCAGAATTATTAATTCATGAAATTAATTTAAAAACTTATATTGAGTTGATACATACTTCAATCAACGCTCTAACTTTTTCTCTCTGTAAAATGTGCTTTTTCTAATGCGGCATCTTATATGAAAAACCGTAATTTGTACAACTTCCTCAATACGACTGCATACTTTGTAGAAACACAGAATGTGATAATTGTTTCTATGCTCATTCTTCATCCTGTAATGTATTGTGTCTGTTTATAATATAACTAAAAATTAAGATTTTGAGAACACTTATAACAACGATGCGGATATATTTTTGTAATCAGCAAAACGTTTACTCAAAATATAAACAGCGTGCCATACGAAAGATATAAAGTGGTCAAATGGACGAAATATAATTATCCATTTTCCATTTGATGGGAGTACAATACAATTTGTATTTCACCGTATAGTAATTTTATTGTACAATTGGAAGCCTTTCTGCAGAACCCACAAAATATACTTGTTTCTCTTAGCTTTATACTCAAGATAAACAATTTAAATTAACGAAATAAAAAAATATAGCTCTAAAGCTTTAGAAGTCCAAAATTAATCTGAGATGAATACATAATTTTAAAAACAGTACAACTTACCCTCGTAGAGGGAAGTTTTGTATATAACCACTCGAGATTTTGTGTGAATTCATCCTCACTAGCTGAGCTACACTGACGAGATCTAATAAGATCGAAATCTAGATATGTAGATTGCTAAGAGGTGGGTTCACACTTATATTTGTTACATAATTTTAAATTTATATAATTCTTTATATAAATCTTTATATAAATCTTTATATAAATCTTTATATAAATCTTTATATAAATCTGTTTTATCAACTTTAACATTAGGTGGATTGGTTCCTTTCTGCAGAAAGGCGTCCAATGTTAATTGCCTATCTGTGATTATGCCGAAAACTAGTAATTAATGACCCTCAAATACTAATAACTGAATTACAGTTAACTGTACTAGACAATTAAAAATAATATAAATTAAATATTAATAATTAAAAAAACCAATGATGTTATTATTTAATCATTTATAATAACTCACATATACAAACTAATCATTTCACAAACAATTGGTTTTACTGTAATGTGATAATTTTCAACTTTCGAGAAGTTTAGTATGTTTATATTGTTATACTCTCTTGCATAACTGAAAGGCGTCCACCTTACGCAATTACATGTTTGCTATGTAGAACACATCTAACAGCATCTTACAGGTCGTGCAAACACACGAGGACGGTTTGCTCATTTAAATACTCACTTATAAATATGTTAATAACACGAAAATATATGATAAACAACGTACAGTCCACTTTATAGCAAAATAATGAGAAGTGGAACGGTTTATTATGGTTATTAAAATCATTATTTTCGCCACATCCATTTATCACGAGTTTATTATAGCATGTATATTAAGAAATTACGAAACCTAGTAAAACACCTCGATGTAGTGCAGTGGTTACCAACATCCCGCCTTACGAACGGGCAGGCCGGGTTCGAGTCTCGGCACTTGGGGACGATTTTCTGAAGTAGCAAGATCAAATACTCACACTATCACACGGCAGAAGAACCTGAAGGTCAATAGCAGTTACAGAATGTAACAAATACAGTAACTACTATTAACTATCATAACCCAAATTAGCGGCCTTCTGGTAGAGTCGCCGTCCGTCTCGTACTGAGCATTGGTTTTCTGTTATTTAAGGTAAATACCGAGTGATTAATTACTTCTCTGAGCTTCTCCCTTTACCGGCGAAAAAGCCTCATGAAGTTAGAAGTGTTTATAGTTATTCCTATTATTGTACTCATTAAATTAAATACGGAATTCAAAGCTCCAAGGTGATTTCATGTTATCGGACATTAAACAGAGTGTTTCTGCTCGAGCAGAGATTCCTAAACAATATGCCAAAACAGACACCTACAAATCATTTTCAACAATACAAACCAGAATAAAATAAAAGAAATCATATCACAAACCAAATTTACTCATATTCACAAGATACAAATACAACTCTAGAATACAACAAAAATATACAGTCACAATACCAGGAGATAAAGTCACATCCACACAATCAAAACCAAACAAATATACTCCAAAAATGTCTAGTGATGGATGACTAACACAATAAACTACCATCAGAAGTAAGACAAATAACAAACAACATGAAGACATTAAGAAAGAAGGTATGTGACTACATCATAGAAAGATGAGAAAAGTAACAGAAGATAATAACCCAAAAGTATGTAATTGAATTCGAGATTTCACAAAGGTTGCTAAACCCTATTTAATAGTTCAATCCAAAACGGCGGGAAAATCCGAATTTACGTTCTGGAGTAACATGGTTTGTTACAACCCATTCCTGAGTTACAGCGGGAAATTTTTGTATATAGTATTATTACTGATGTATATAAAAGATTAATAAATATAATTTTAAAAAGTTGGCATACCGCCGTTTTCTAATTTAAAAAAATGTTCGCTCATTTAGTCTACCTTGCAATTATAATAATTCACCAAATAACTTGGTAAAACTGCATTAATGACAAGTTAAGTAAAACGTAAAGTACCTCTATACATATATGGTTTATTTATGTCATGCTTTATACAATTATATTGATCTATATGTAGCTTAGAATTCCATGAAATTGATGTATTGTTCATAGTATCGTATAATAAACTTAGTATATCGATGTTGAATATTTCTCAACAAAATTTACATATTCATTAGGTTACTATGAGTTCTGTAGCAAGACCGGGACTTATTAATTATAATCTTGTTATTCAACTGTGATTATCGAGTATTTATGATAAAGATGTAATCTGATAACCATATAAACGTGTTGTTTCACCGTTGTGCGATAATGAAACGTTTCTGAAAATTAATTTGTTTCTGTAATTTTGAACGGGAAGTGGGTTAAGCATAATTACGTTTTGCGTGTCTACCGCAATACCAAAGTGTATGTGCAAAAACACACACGATTCCAAGTGTTGTCATTAAATACTGGCATATGGTACGCTCTATATGTGTAATGATTTTCGCTATAAAATATGCGACGAGCGTTATTGTTGCTAAATTTATTACATCCTTATTGCGGTAATATGGGCGAGTGAGTGTACCGTTATAAATATTTGCTTACATATTGATTGGGCTATTATTTCGATTATCATCTCGTGTGGAAACGGGAGTTCTTAAAGGAATTTTACTGATTATTTAAATGTTTAAACTATTCACGTCATTATCATTTGAATTATTTGCATAATTTAGTTATTTTTGAGAGTTTTATGCAAATTACATTTCTAAGTAACATGATTCTATACATAAACAGATAAACAGGAGTCCAATTAATATAATAATACAACTAGATAAATCTAAAATTGAATTTTATTCAGTATCCACTCGGTTTAAAACAATTCAGTTACTCATGATCTCTTTCCATGAATTTACTCATGGTACTGTGCAAACGGTCTAAATTTGAATATAAAAAAACAAATACGTGTATAACTTATTGGGTTTTTTATATTATATATATTATATATATATATATATATATATATATATATCACATCACACAAAACAATAAAATCTGGCGAGTTTGCCGGAACTGAGTATTGCAGGACACAAGCTTTCAAACACCCAAGACATTCAATGTGTCAAGGCCTACATATAAATGAGAGCTTAAAAACCTAAACTGGGATTATTTAAATTTTGTTTGAGACTTCTATAAGCAGATATTTCACCGTAAGAAAAAGTGCTAAAATAAGTATATTTTAGGATTGATTCTAGTAGTTTCTTTATATTTTTTTAGGATTACACTCTACTATCCGAACTTATCAGCTTCATCATCATGAACACCTAGCGGCGTCTATAAACACGGTTGTCTTTCAATTTCGAACAATACATAGGGATGGTTGATTATGTTGATGACTATTTTAAGAACGCTCTACTTTGTCCTAGTAAACTTAGTTATGAAATCATTTTCTAGGGATTGTCAACCACACCGGCTCAGAAAATGTTTATTGTACTTCGTGTAATTCGTTCCATGCTCGGAGTTTGTGTAAATTACTTACAATACAACTACGTAACGAATTGATTTTACACTCCCCAGTTTATATATCTATAAACTAGCCTGCTACATACAGCTAAATATATAAACTACTCATGCATATAGTCTCAGACATTCCACTCAACATTGGCTAGCCTTCTCTGCCAAGAGCGCCATATAATGGGTTTCAAAATTCATAATATGCTTCCCTAAGATAAAACTATTAAATAAAGTCAAACATCTCTAAAATAATATCTTATTGTTAAATGTATATATAGTCTAAATGATTTTATCTCATAACTGTTCGATGTTTCGCTCGAACATTATATTGAATATGTCGTTTTGTGTCTATGCACTCCACTTTAGTGCCGCATCTTTATGTATATTCAAGTTATTTTTTCTATCTAGGATATATATATATATATATATATATATATATATATATATATATATTATAGCTCTGTACTTGTAATTAGATTTATTTTTAAGGCTTTCTACTATGTACTCTCTTACATTCCCGGAAATAAAGCCATTATTATTATTATGAATGAAAATATTACAAAACAACTTGAATAATATGAGATAAAATAACAAATATATAATTTGTATATGCTTTATTATTATGTTTATAAATTTCAAGATAATGGCAAAATTTATAGATCTTTTTAGCTATTGAATGGATAAATGTACGCCTTTAAACTTGTTGACTCTAGTTAATTATATTATATTTTATTACTACGTAACCTTTTAATACACATATATAATGTACAAATGTTATAACAAGGGGCATAATAAATTAACAAGTAAGAGACAGTTTACGATTTAAAATACCATTCAAATGACATAAATCAAGCGATTTTAGTTTCTTTTATTGTTCAACAATGATCTAAAAATAGAAATATGTTTAAGAGATGCCAGTAAATTAGCCATCCACATTAGCAATACTGCTAGAATTTCAATGGCAGGACTCTAAACAGTGTAGAGCAGCCATTCCCAAAGTGGTCTATATCAACTCCTTAGGTTAATCCCTACCTGCAAGGGATCCATGTCAGTGAAAAGTTAGAGAAGTACCTGAGAAGGTCGCCGTGATAAGTCTAAAAATACTTTCAAACCCCAAAACAAAAGCTTTAGAAGAACAGTATTTTTGCTTTAACTTTAAAAAGAAACGATATACCGCAAATTATCATCATATCGTCTTACAATATCTCACTCATAGCAAAATCAGGAGAGTGGTCGGAAAATTTTATAATTACCATTATATATGATATTAGGATATACCTGATTTATTAATTTCTCCACATATGTATCTATATATGTGAAGAAATTAATAAATCATTTATAAACGTTAATCTGTGAAAATACTGAGTAGGAACTTTTATAACCGAGGCTTATAATTGAGTTCTTCATACATTTTTAGACATGAATTACATAAAAAAAAATGCATCATGCTGAATAGGTATTTATGCAGGAATATGTAACAATACAAATTTCAACATATAGAAGCCATATCTTTGAAGACAATGAAGATATCTCATTAGCGATTTTGAAATTTAGTTCATAATACATTTTTGAAAACTGTAACAAAAATATATTCTAAAATTAGATAATGAGGAACCGTTTTCCTTGCCAGAAAACACTGATAATACAAATTTCAAATTTAATAAGACATTTCTTTGAAGATAATGAAGATATACCATTAGGGTCTTTGTAATTTAGATCTTCATATATTTCTGGACAAGAATAACACAAACAAATCTAAAATTGCATCATAATTTTTAGGAATGTGTGATAATACAAACTTTAACTTTTACAAGCCATATCATTGAAGATAATGAAGATATCACATTTGAGTTTTTAAAATTGAGTTCCTAATATATCTTTGGACCAGTGTACCAAAACAAAACCAAAATTTAGATAATGCATAATGAGAAACCGTTTTCCTTAGCAGAAAAGATTAATAATATAAATTTGAAATTTAGTAAGCCATATCTTTGAAGACAATGAAGATACATCACTCTTTCAGTCTTTACAGTTTTTAAAATTGAGTTCTTAATGATAAATTTCTTGACTAGTGTAATAAATAGAAACTGTGAATTACACAATAAGGAATAGTTTTCATTTTTGTAGAAAACATTGATAATAACAATTTCTAATTAAACAAGCCATATCTTATAATAAACATATCTCATTGGGGTCTTTATAATTGAGTTTTTCATAGATTTTCAAACAAGAATAACATAAAAAATCTTAAAATTGCGTCATGATGAATAGGTGTTTCTACAGGAATGTGTGATAATATAAACTCCAACTTTTACAAACCATATCTTTGAAGATAATGAAGATAACTCATTGGAGTCTTTATAATTGAGTTTTTCATGCATAAGAATAACATAACAAAAATAAAATTGCGCCATGATGAATAGGTTTTTTGCAGGAATGTGTGATAATCAAAATTTCAACTTTTTCTTTGAAGACAATGAAGATATATCACTGCGGTCTTTAGAGTTTTTAAAATTGAGTTCTTAATGCATTTCTTGACTAGTGTAATAAATAGAAACTGCGAAATACATAATGAGGAATAGTTTTCATTGGCAGAAACATTGATAATACCAATTTCAAATTAAACAAGCCATATCTTTTAAGATAATAAAGATATCTCTTTTGGGTCTTTATAATAGAGTTTTTCATACATATTCAAACAAGAATAACATACAAAATCTTTAAATTGCGTCATGATGAATAGGTATTTTTGCAGGAATGTATGATAATACAAATTCCAACGTTTACAAGCCATATCTTTGAAGATAATGAAGATAACTCATTGGAGTCTTTATAATTGAGCTTTTCATATATTTTTAGATAAGAAAAAAATAAAATTGCATCATGATGAATAGGTGTTTTTGCAGGAATGTGTGATAATACAAATTTCAACTTTTTCAAGTCATATCTTTGAAGATAATAAACATATCTCATTGGAATCTTTATAGCTTAGTTTTTCATACATTTATAGACAAAAATAACACCCAAAAATCTTAAAATTGCATCATAACGAATAGGTATTTTAGCAGGAATGTGTGAAAAACAAATTTCAACTTTCACAAGTCATATCTTTGAAGACAATGAAGATACCTCATTAGAGTCTTTATAATTGAGTTTTTCATACATATTTATACAACAATAACACACAAAAATCTTAAAATTGCATTATGATGAATAGGTATTTTTTTGCAGGAATGTGTGATAATACTAATTTTAATTTGTACAAGCCATATCTCATTGGAGTCTTTATGATTGAGATTTTCATACATTTCTAGATAAGAATAACACACAAAATTCTCAAAGTTGCATCATAGTGAATAGGTATTTTTGCAGCAATGTGTGATAACACAAATTTCAAATTTCACAAGCCATATCTTTGAAGACAATGAAAATATCGCATTGGAGTCTTTATAATTGCGTTTTTCGTACATTTTTAGATAAGAATAACACAAAAAATCTTAAAATTGCATCATGATGAATAGGTATTTTTGCAGCTATGTGTTTCCATTTTTACCCGCCATATCTTTAAAGACAATAAAGATACCTCATTGGAGTCTTTATAATTTAGTTTTTCATACATTTATAGACTAGAATAACACAAAAAGTCTTAAAATTGCATCATGATGAATAGGTACTTTTACAGGAATGTGATAAAACAAATTTAAACTTTCACAAGCCATATCTTTGGAGATAATCAAGATATCTCACTGTGGTCTTTATAATTTTGTTTTCCATACATTTATGGACTAGAATTACACAAAAAGTCTTAAAATTGCAGCAATATGAATAGGTATATTTGCAGGAATATGTGATAATACAAATTTCAATTTTTATAAGCCATATCTTTCAAGATAATGAGGATATCTCCTTGGACTTGAAATTTTATCTTTAAAACTCCTTCGATAGCTCATGCCTCGTTATGAATTTGGCCGCCCCTAACTTTGGTAGCCTACGTGCGGCGCACACCTTGCACACCCGCTAGGACCGGCCCTGGGGCACTGCATCATCCATCGATAACATTTAGTTACAAGAAATCTTAATTTGTGCAGTAAACAATATTCGTAGTATGCAACCAGCAGGTGTGAACAAAACCAACCTGTGTATGGAGATACGTCATTTGTGAGATTAGACAACGGTGGTAACAATTGTACGTAGGCATGTCTATATTGTGCTTATGCAAGTTATGTGTCCTCTTGTATACTGTCCTTGAGTTGCAGACGGTCGCGAAAGTGGCTTCGAGTACCATCGGAGTGTACATTTTTGAGATTGATTTAAAAGGCAATCATTAATAGTACAATTTTTAAATTAAACGTATTTATGGTGCATCATATTTATGAAGCGTGAATTACATTGTACTAGATTCTTCAAGAAACTTGCATAAGTTTCTAGTTTCAATTATTCATGTGCTACATTCAACTCGTACTATGACCAATCACGTCCTGCTCATGCCTTTTATTCAAGACAATATTAGTCATAATTCAAGCTGAACAAAGCAAATGAATAATTGAAAGTTGTTAAAGTTTCTTGATGAATCTAGTATAATGTAATTCACGATTAAAACAATAATAGATTTCCTTTTTGTATAATCAATGCAACACAAACAGAAACAATAAAAAGAAAATTACTTGCATAATTCCGATTACCTATATAAATCATGATTAAAACGCCGCTTTCAAAACGTTGGCATATGCGATGTGAGATTCTGAAATCAATGTTAACAACAATATATACATCACTTATCAATGCAATATAGACAATAACAGCCTACAGTTAACTCTCTTTATTCAATCCAGCCGTAGTTTCTAATACATTATTTTGTTTGAAAGAAAACGGTAGTTCTGGGGTAGAACTAATGCTTTATGAATACATGTGTACGTCTCTCCAGAAAATACAATTGGAAGTAAAACGTTTAAAAAAATATCCAAGGTTGGATTTTTAAAATATTTTCAAAATTGTTTGCGGTTAAAACATAGAAAACCGTATTTTTATTAAATAGTCATTTTGGTATTAAATGAAAACTAGTAACACCGCGATTTAATTAGCATGAAAACTAGCAACTCCATAATTGTTTCTTATGACTTTAAAAGATAGAGTAATAATATATTGATAATACATTAGTAAAGTGTTTCTATGCAGGAAATTTAGAAATATTTACACATTTTCTCTTCTAATATTTAAAATTGTATTTTTTATGAAATACTGATTATGCCATTAAATAGTATAAACAATAACAGAATATCGATTTTTTCGATTATGACTTTAGTGGATACACTACTATATATTACTAATGCATTAGTAAAGTATTAAATATATCTATAGAGAAATTTAAGTTTCATAATAATGTAACTGTAGTAATATTTATGTTTTATGTAGTCAACATTTAGAACAGTTGTGAGGCATATATTTGGCACTTTAGTTACAAAGTTTGCTGCTAACCAGTGGTCTAGTTTAGTCGTCGAAGGTTATCAACCACTGAACTAGACTGGCACGCGAGTCGTCTCTAGGTGACACGCCAAATTACAATTTCTTTGTTATTTGGTACAACCTACTACTATGAACAATTGTTTTCAAATATAAAATATATCATAAATCCCTGCAGAATAAATGATTTCTGTATGGATTTATGATATATTTCATATAGAAGATCATTAAAAATAATGTATTAAAATAAAAATGTGTAGTTATGAACCAAATTTAGAAGAATTATATGCTAAGATTGAATCTTACGGAAGTTATTAACATGTAATCTATTAGTAATCTATATTTTAAATAGATTTTCGTCAAAAATGTTTTTCACTCTTTACATACACTTACATCATCAGTATATATTTAGCTATTATTATGTTCTTATTATTTAACACCGGATGTTCGATTTTATTGTACATGAACCTATATACTGTTATTAAAATGTTCTTAAAAAATATATCTGATTTGATATTAACGTTTATTTATTTGTTATTACTGCTGACTGTTAGGGTAAGTTTATACTGACATAAAATAATAAATAAGATAATAAATTAGAGAGAACGAATCTGTGGAAATATTTTGGATTATTTATGCTAACAAAAAAAGAATATTCACTTGCCAATTAGTTCTTGGTACATACGTTGTCACAATAAATAGTATTGTATGAAATAATCATTTGAAATTGACTCCTTATTTATTATTGAATTGATTATTTATTATTTTATGTCGACATAAAGCCACCTTTAGTATCGCAGATGTTAATTTGCTAAGTCATGTTTAATTTGACCGCTATTGCTTACTCATAGTCACGGAACAACAGCGAAATCGTATTAATTATCGATGATTTAAGGAAGTACTGGAATCGGTGCGAGATAACCGGGTTAGACACTTGAACACCTGCTATCGTAGTTTATGCACACAGGCCAGCCAAACTTTTGGTTACAGCTGATTAAATATTATTTACTATATTATTTTGGTATTTTAAGTAGATTTAACATAATCATGCGAATTAAACTAATTTTCTATTCAATCAAATATACTATAATTACATTTTTAAAAATCGGGTAATACGGTTGATTATTCTGACTTTTAGTGCTGTAGCCAAGTAAGTCTGATTTTGTGAAAAATTCTTAAAATATATATATAGAAATATATATATAGAAATATATATATAGAAATATATATATATATATATATATATATATATATATATATATATATTAATATATATTTGTAAATGAATTATTTTACAAATATAGCAAAAGTAAACTTCTTCGTTTTATGCCACTAATATTAGCGGTAGTTTAGTGCCCGAAAATATATGTATTTCATCCATCACCTTACATTATAAGTTTGCATCATAAATTTAAATTCTGATAATATTCGGTCACAAAACAAGCTTTCGAACAATTAAAAAAAAAATTAAATACTCAAAAATCATTTAACTAAAAGTTGTGAGCAATAAAGTAGACAAATTAAAAATTAAATAATTTAGTGAAATATGACCGTTACAAAACGATCCGTAAAAAATAAGATTGTGTCTTTATGTACATTTTTCAGTCGTCAGAACTCTGCGTTAGGGATTTTTGTCTATTTCTTCTATACCCATCAATACAAAATATGCGTCCCTTCAAATGCAGTAACCATACAATCAATGAATTGTATATATACTGTACTATACATAGTAATTTCCATATGTACGTATTTATCACCTCTTAGGTGAAGAGTTTCGATACTGGGAGATAATTTCTTAATGAAATACCAAGTGTAACAAATGTTCTAAACGATTGTTGCAAGACAATGAAGATATTTATATACCTTACTGAAGTTGAGTATATTTTAATTTATTTAGCGTTCATTAAATTTTAACGTTATGAGAATTTGAAACGGTTGAAATCATTTAATTAATCATCAAGTTTACGCCTTAGACTAATGAATATATAGACAGATATTGGCTACTTTGGTAAGCAACGGAAATTCTTGCACATTCCGTAAAGGAGGTTTACGAGTAAATTATCGCAATACGTAATATAATCATAGTATTCATTGTAATTTGTACAATTTTGAAACATAGGTAAAAGAAACCTATTATATATTATATTAATTTATTATTGGGCATGTGAGAATGACAGTGGTGTAAGTCACATTTCAATTGTTTTGAAAAGGAGAAGATTTTGCGTTTTGTATTTATTTAAATCGACGTGCGCAGTGACAGACATAAAAGCAATTTATTCATAAATAAAAATCTGCGTACATCGATTTAGATAACAACCAAACGCAAAATCTTTTCTCCTTTTCGAAATAATTTAAATGTGACTTACACCACTTTCATTCTCACATGCTCAATTTATTATCAGTAATAATTTCGAATTATTAAAAAGCAAAATAATACAACAATTTAAAAAGTAGTAGAAACATAAAATTAGTTTATAAACTTTATACACCCAAAATTACATCAAATTCCTGCAATTTATCGATCCGTAAAACAGAAAATAAGGTTATTTGTGTAAATTTTTCAGCCGTCAGAACTTCGCCGATTTTTGTATATTTTTCACTTGTCTACAAAAACCCACCTCATATTTGTGATTCGAGTCCTCGGCAGTCCTGGACGTGCTCTATCGATACTCTTATTATCTAACGTTTTCACTTGTACTGATAAGGGTGGGATTATATATATATATATATATATATATATATATATATATATATATATATTTATTTCTATGGCATGAATTTAAAAGTATTATTGAGCTTTTAGCAACAACTATACAATGGAATGACACACAATTTTTACAAGTAAATAAAAACAACTTTTTGTTGCCTAATTTTGTAAGATTTGATAAACTTGTAAATTAAATTCTATAACTTACTATCATCAATTTTTACAAATTAAGTTTCAGAACCGACAAGAATATATTTTTATCAACTTGCATAATTTTCGTGTCATTCCGTGCATACATTTAGCTAATTTACAATGCTCATCATAAGACAAGTGTAGACGTAATCCCACCCTTTAGATGTCTACATATAAAATAGTCTTACCTAATAAATTATGTCGACTCTCCACTAAATAATCTTCAGCCTTATCCAAGAGACACGCGGCGTCCATCCGGCCGACGCACCTGATGATCTCCGCGTAGTTTCCCGTGTACGATTTTCCCGCCCGCGAATTCACAAAATTGTAAACACTGCCGGCGGCCGGTGTGCCTGTTGCACTTATAGCGACCACCGCCACCGATAGGAGGAGAGCCATCGTCAGACTTCTGCACATCGTGGATGGTGTGGTTATTAATTTATTTTTAATAAATTTTCAAAAATAATGTGCGTGATTCGCGATTTTAATTAAGCGCGCATGCTACGTGCTGCGTGCGATGTGATCACCTTGAACTTCAAACGCATCTGAAGGTTGAGGATGGCCGGCCGGCCGTTTTATAAGCAAAGAGAGATTGCTGCGGCTGCTGCTGCGATGGTATACTTTAGGAATGTGGAACACCAAGTCTGCCGCGAAGAGGTGTAGGCTTTAAATTCCGTGGTGTCTGGTTTTACTCATCCGAAATTTTCGGCACACAAATTTTCTTTTGCCATATTGACATCTTTGCATTTCAATAACTACTACGTTATATGATGAATTTAAATGTATAGGTGGTTTATAAAAATCTTTTTTTATTAGTTTTTCGCCAAAACTATTTCAGGGAAACAAGAATCTTGGGAGCCGACTGTATTAAATTGATCAAATGAAATGAGTTTCAATACTCTCCACGGACCGGTGTTCATCATTTTCAGCTAAAATAACAATAAATTTAAACACGACATTTCTCACAAAATATGCGCCCCCTTATTTGCAATAACCACACTACCAATGGATTGTATCATTGTATATTTGCTATACTGTATTTCAGGGCTGTAACTAGCTTTTTGAGGCCCTCGGCAAGACCTCAACACTGCCCACCCCCCTAAATAATAAAGTTACTTATTTCTCCAAAATTATAGTTTAAACCAGTAGTACAACCATATAAACACATTTTTGATCGAGATAAAAAAAACAGTAGTAACGCAATACTGACTAGAAAATACGGTATATGTATTCTAAAAGAAATTAAAGCTTTTAATTTTTATGACTGATAGTTCCCATGTTGTTAGGATACTAGTAGGGAGGAAGTAGCTGGGCTACTATTTTCGTTCCCAAAAAGTTGTTCAAAGGCGTACAGTTTTTTTTTTAATTAATTTTTTGTCGGTCTCTCTGTGGCCTTTCTGGAGTCCCCCTACCGCCTGGGCCCTGGGCACATGCCCCTGCTGCCCCTACCACGTCATGGCCCTGCCGTCAATAGTAAATTCTATATGCATGTATTGATGTAAGTATGTTGTTTTAATGAAATGCAAAGTTTGACCAGTTTTACAGTATTATTACGAATAAATAATTGCTCTAAACCAGTGATTCCCAAAGTGGGGGTTGCGAGCCCCAGGGGGGTCGCGAAAAATATTTGCGGGGGGGGGGGGGGTCGTAGAAAAAATGTTACAGATCATTTGGGATATTTTTCTACACATACCCATTATTCAGGGGGGCCTTTTGAAATTTTTAAGTGCAAAAGGGATTCGCGGACCATAAAGTTTGAGAAACACTGCTCTAAACGATTGTTCCATGACAATATCCTATTTATTAAATTTACTGGTGGTAGTGAGCAGCCTTAAACGGAGGTTTCACAATGGGCCCATTTTGAGGCCTAAGTGTCTGTAGCTATGTTACGCTCCAGCCAACTATCCAGAGCTATCCAGAACATTTCAAAAGTTATTAGAGTATATTTTGATTTGTTTTTAGTAGCATTCATTAATACTTGTTTGAGAGTTAAACTCTCTAAGTGATAAGAACTTGGAGAGATATTTTAATTTGCCTTATTCTTTTCTGATCTTTCAGATCCAATTCGATCGAATGGTTATTATTGTATATTCAAAGTATGGTCACTAGGACATGATTTATAATGAAATGCTAATTTAACCACATCTATCAGTGTATCTACATGATTCCATGGAGGAATATTGTCAACTGACTATACAGTGCGTTCATAAATGATGGCTTTTATTGAAATTTCGCTCACTTAATTTCACCAACTTCAATGGGTACCATTAGAGGGATGCAGCCGCTATAAGCCTGAAAAGTGGTATTTTTTTTTAATGTCGAAGTGTATTACCTTTATTGATGACATTCAAGGCTCAGTTTCTTAGTAAAAATATACAAATATCACTAACTTTATGTACCGATACTTGTGAAAGCTCAGTACAAGGTAGCCTTAACCTTTTGGCTACTGGCATGATTATTTAGGGAGCCTTTTAGCGCGGTTTTATTGGCAATGTCATCTCTATTAATTGGCCCTATGGAAATAGAGACTTTGCCGCCCCATATGTCATATCTATAGAAAAATTGATAAATATAATATATATGACCGGTTATATAAAGGCGACTTATCTATAAATCACTAATCCCTTGCGACTTACCATGATTATATTGTTAGATGTTGCATATATTGTTGTTCACTTTCCATTGTATAATCTCATATTTAGTAGTACATGAGATTATGCAATGGAAATTTAACAACAATATCTAACAATATAATCATGGTTAGTCGTAAGGGCGGCAAAGCCTCTATTTTCGTAAAACCACAAAACAAACAATGTTAGCATTGTGTAATTTTTGTAACGGGCTGTTATAGGTGATAACTGACGTCAGTTTGAAAAATAAATAAAACTTTAGTTGTAATATGCAGCCGTTTAACACTCAAATAAGTATATATTATGTTATGTAAATTAATGAAAAGCCTTACGACTGATAGCCCTAAAAAGATTTTTTTATAAATTCATGGAAAGTCCAAAGCTGACAGCACTGTAACCTGTAACAAAAGTCTTGATCACACAACTGAACATTTTAATTTGTGTATATTTGGTCACATACGTACATACTACTTTTTATTGGGTTTATTAGTGCCCCGGTTTATATATGGCAACGTCGCGTTATGTATCAAAGTTATCAAAAATTGTCTTTTGATAATAATCATAGATTGGAAATTGAGTTATCTGCTTTATACAATCGAGCCATAGAAAACCTTTATTACCATTATCTCCTTTCATACTTTTATATAAACCGTATTGCTAAACTGACAATACACAAGCAATAACAAATTATTATTATTAAATAAAAGTGAATTGCATAAAAATAAAAATTACAAAAATAACAAAGTTACAAAATTATCTAAATAACAAAACCAAATCAAACTCTCCGCTAATGATTCTCCTCTTCTCTTGTAACTGTTTACTTTATTTATTCAGATTTTACGGCCTCTCCGTCCTCACGCAGCCATCCCTCTACATTCTTTCTATTTGTCTAACTCTATTTTGTAGACCACTCATTCCGCATTAAAATAACCAATGTTTCCATGTATCCTCTCCTTCCTCTTAGCAAGTAACATTTTTCTTTATATGCATATATTCATTAATTGATGTTATCGACAATATGATTAATCTCTTCGAGATTCCTAGCTGTATGACAAAACTTCTAATAGTCCTAAATCCCATCAATTTCCTTATGTTTCTCATCCATGACATCATTATTCTTCCAACCTCTTTTTTCTACAATGTTGCCTTCAATGACAAGTTGTGGTATATCGTACTTCTGATTTAGTAGCACGCGTCTCAGCTATGCAGTCATTTTATTGCATCAAAAGTTCACGACTTCTGCCTACTCGCCGCATGACTTCCTCATTGGTTATTCTTGCAGTCCACCATATCCTGAGCATTCTCCGGTAGAGCCAAAGGCTTCCGTTCATTGATCCTAGTTTCATCGTCCATACTTCCATATCGTAGGAGCATTAACTATATATTGCATCTTACACATTTTATTCTAAGGTTCAGATCATGTTGGTAAGGACCTTTTTGAACTTGTGAATGCATTGCGTGCATTTTCAATTCCGCATCTAACCTCGGTGTCTGATGACCACTCCTCTGTTGGTCATGTTCCCAGATATTTTAAATGTCAGAACCGAGTCCTCTGCTATGTTCGGGTCTCGGGATATAACCATAAACGTTGTTTTCGCAATATTTATGTTCACCCCATGACAAGATAGGGACTCAGAGTCTCGTAGTAGGTTTTCTATGTTATCGGCGATCAGTGTATATGGTATATTGTTAATCCATATACTATTAACATGTATGCCTTTTACTAGGTCCGTGAGTGCTTCCAGGTATATGTTCTCAGAATAAATGTTAAACAAGAGAAATGACATAACACACCCCTGTCTGACTCCTCTGCTTATCTTGATCAGACGGGTTGTATCGTTTTCAATTTTCACTTGGACTGTTTGGTTCCAGTACATACTTTCTATGCATGGAATGTCTTTTTGGACAATGTCCAATTATGTCAGGATATTAATGAGTTTGTGGTGTTGGACCTTTTCATAGTCTATGAAACATAGGTATACGAGTTTTCTCTAGTCATAAGAATTCTGTGCTAGAACTTCTGTTGCAACAATTACTTCTCTTGTTCCAAGCCCCTGTCCGAATCGAAATTGGGTGCCCCCAATTGCTTTCGCATTTTCTATGTATGCTTTAATGAATTATTTTGAGGTACAACTTTAAAATGTGACTCATAAGGCCAATGCGTATATTAATGGATTTCATTGCAATACGGCAATGCCGTTTTTATTCAATAAAATATTTCCGATGGAACTTTATCTAAAGCTGCTGTTTATTATTGTTTGCTGCTTTTATGGCTGTTACAATTTTGCCTTTACTGATTGGCGGACCCGTCAAGGTGTTACTTGTCACTGTTTTGTTGTCTGCTCTTTGGTGAACAAAGAGATTCTTAATATTCGCTTGCACCAATTAATGTTTCTTCTTCTAATGTATCTGGGACTATTTCGTTCTTATGATTCACTAGCTTGGAGAAATTGGGTTTCCGTAAACTCCAGCTATTTCCTGCAGTTTCCTGAAAAGGTTGAAGTATTGTAGAATCTGTAGTTGTTCGATTTCTCCACATGCCAGCCAGTCTTTCTTTGCTTTCCTTATTTTAGTTCTTATTATTTTTATAGTTGCTTCCATCATCTTTCTACTTGAGTTCTCGCTTTTCCACGATCAATAACGTTGCTTCCATCGCCTTTCTTCTTGAGTTTTCGCTTTTCGTCCATCAACAACAAGATTTTGTTTAATCCATGTTTGTTTTCGGTCTCCTGTTTTGAAACCTACTTCATTATTTTGTCCCATATACGGGTTATATCTTCCTCTTCGATGTTTTTGATTATATTGGCTTCCAATTTTCGTCTGATATCGGTTATTACTCCTGTTCTTATTTGTTCGTCTTTAAGTATTTCAAGATATATCCTACGTTGAGGAGGTACTCTGGCTGGCTTGATAGCTTGAATCTGACATCTGCAACGATTAGCGTGTGGTCCGATGGAACGTCCGCGACTGGGTATGACATGCCGTCATGGAAGAGCTGCAAAAGATTCAGCTCATCCATTACGACATGTCATACCCCCATTAATTAATATGACCTAATCTTCCGACAATATTTTGCTATGCATATATTTTGCATATATGACAATTCTTGGATGCTATCTGTCCATCAGACGGGAAATCATCCCCTTCTATGTTTGGACTGCTGTTCATTTTAACTTGCATTATGAGCTATTTAATATTGTCACATCTAGGTATATGGCCGAAAACTTCAGAATACGGGTGTGTATGATATTGGACTGGACGTTGTTTGTATACCATACATAACCATATTCTGTTTTCGGCCATATACCTAGATATGATAATATTAAAATCTCATAATGCATTTAAAGTGAACAGCAAGCCAAACATAGAAGGGTATGATCTCCCGTCTGACGGACAGATAGCATCCAAGAACTGCCTCACGCCTACAGCGATTGCACCCGAGACTCAGGAAGCAGATGCTAATGGCGGGGAGCTGTGAAACAGGATACCACTCTGGAATCTATATGATACTATCCACTTATATAAGCATATATATAAATATCACCTATTGAATTAACGAGAAGAAGATAATGAGGGAATAACCTGTCCTAAACTTTCTTGATAAATGGGTTGTATGCATTGTTTATTTTGATTTGCTTGTCCTGCCATTCTACATCTTCCAATCCCACTTTCATTCTCCAGCCCTCTCAAATCTTTCATTCTTTCTACGTCTTTTAATTACAGTCCTCCCTAGCATACATCTCGTGCAGTCCTCTCGGTCATCTTACTATTTAATGTGTGTCCTATTTCTTTTGTTAACCATATCTCTGCCTTATTCACCTTAATTAACGCCGGGATAGCGGCCACCTTTTCCACTCACCTTCTTTCCGTTTGCTGAATCACAATATAGTTTGACGTGGATCTTCCCAGGTGTAACATCCTTCGAAGGAACTGTTCTTGGCCTCTCTATCAGTTCTCGGTCCCACCAGACCCATGCTGTAATACTATCCTGACAGAGAAATTCCAAATACATAGCTTTGCGGTAAATTTTTCTTAATCCATCCGTTCAAAATTCTCTCTTCACTCACTCTGGCCTTCATAGTATCATACTTCAAGTATGTACTTCTCTTTTTTACTATTGTCCGCAACCATAAACCCAATGTGCTTAATTTTTTTAACTGTTCCACCACCTGACCTTCCAACCTCTGCCATCCCTAAACAACATCCATTTCGTTTTATTCATAATCACTATTCATCTTTTTCAGTTCATTCCCCGAGTTAGCCAATGCAACCACATCATCTCCATATGCCAGCATCCACACTTCGATAACTCGTCACTGCCCTTTTAGCTACTAATGCTGACATATCTGACATATCATAACAGTAATTGTTTTTAACAAAAAGTCGCCCACAAAAGCACCATCCTAACAAACAGCCATTTTTTTCTATAATAATCTAAAAGTAATTAAAAAAATACTCACAGGGCTACCGCTAAAGCAGATTTTATACTTTCTCAAATTATTAATAATAATGTTTGTGCTCCAATTATATTTCAACAACCACGCAATGATTATAACTAATTATACCAAATTATTCTTAAAACTACATGATTTGTCTACTTCGAGTGAAAATTAATTATTCGCCATGTCACCATTATAATACAACATATAACAGTAATCAAATTAAAAGCAATTAAATTAGTCATACTACATTTCGAATGTATTTGGTTGAGTTATAATTACCGAGTGTGTACTGGAGCTATATTCACAATGTTTAAAAGATTTATAATATTTGAGTGCTATCAATCCTTTCATTCATTAAAAATTGCCGAAATAATTGCTTTGAGTGTATTAACATTAAAACTAATGGTTTCGGCTAATATAAATTATTATAAGGCCTTTAAGGTCTAATTATTTTTAATTAAATTAGTACAACTATAAATTAAAGTTTATTATTATAGACGAAATGTGTATGCATAATATTTGTGTAGTATTATTCTTTGATTCATTATAAACTGCGGAATAATTAGTTTTAGTGTTTAGGCATTTAAGGTCTAATTGTCTTTGAATTAAATTAACAAATTATGTTTATATGTTGATTTATATACACTATAATCGGGATAATTACTGTTAATGAAATGATTATAATAATAGAAAACTCGTTTCTCGTTTCTCGTTTCGGGTAGTAGAACATTACAAAAAGTATAATTTTATTTTTATTTTGGCGAGAAGTGATCATTATTTGCTATATTCTATCTATCTTTAATAATAATAATTATAATTATTTATTTAACACCATTTTATACATATTTTTATGACTTAGATTAAAAAATATAAAACACAAATTACAAGAAAATAAATGCAACAAAATATTACGTACTACAAAATACAATATCTAAGAGAAGGTATTTCCTCTTGCGTTTTTCTCCAAAATCACAAATAAAAAATGTTTCTCCCTTTGCAACCGAATCCGGGAACACACGGATAAAAAGAGGCGAAAATTAAATTTCATTAAAACTAAGATGCGAAATCAATTTTATTTATTGCGATTTCTATAACAAATGTTCAAATTGTCGACCTTCTTCCGCCTCGCAATGACCCAAACGTTCGTAAAATGGAATTTTGAACCAACATGATCATGTCCCTAGTGATATTGGTGGTTTCTTCAAGTATGTGACTTTTTCCCCATAATCCCCTCATCATTCTGGAAAAAATTAACATATCGGGTATTGGTTTATGGGGATGTGTTTCTTTTTCATTAGGTACCTTTAAAATAAGGTGAATCTCGACAGAGGTTACTATTTAAAATTATTGAGGTTGTCATCACCTAAAAAACTGCACGTTGCATTAAAGTTCTAAACTATATAAGAATAATTTTTATAACTCTTAGTGATCCCGAAACTTTCAATTTTGTTTTCCTCACTCGTTCAAAACTTATAGCTCCGTCCCAGGACCTTTGTATAACAACTTTGGAATATGAAAATTAGCGAAATGAATTCATAACTAGTACTTGTTAGCCTCTTACTAGAGGTATACAGAGCTAACTAAATATAAACATTTTTCATGCAACATAGTAGCATAATAATGGATACATGAATATCTCCAAATATTTTCTTTCATAAGATTTTTTGCATTCGCAGAATAGGAAAGCGCCATGAAAATATTCACGCGCGACCGTAATTATGCTTCGCTTTTCCACATAAACCTCCCGTCAAGACGCTGTGGAGATAGTGCACGATGTCCTTTTATATCGATGAAAATGTTGGTTTCTCCCGCGTGCTTTATTGATGCGCAACTGGTTTTTACTTCCACCATTTAGTAGTAACGCACGGATTGTTCCAGAAAAGGTTTATTTATTAGCAGCGTATCTTGGAAGCGAGGAATCGTTTCTATTGTTTAATTATATGTGTTTATCGATGACAGCACGTTTACCAGCTCCGCATCCTTAGTGTATAATTGATTCATGCCTAGTTTAGAATTAATGATCTGTAGCTCCTAATATAGTATATATTAGGGTGTTGTAATATATGTATTCATTAAAATTAATTATGCAACTGTTAATATAAAAAAAATAGTGAAGCTCATTAATATCATTATTATCATACATTTTTATTATACATAACGTGATTTGTATTATATCATGAGTTATTATATTGATTAAACAAGCTTGGTTTAATTGATTTTGTCCATCAATATTTACTGTTTATACATTAATCATTTCTCATATAATAATAAGTATTATATAATATGTTTAATGAAAATATTAAATTAATTCACTCCCGAATGTTCCGATGTAATCGTTCCATACAATAGTCGTCAATTAAATATTTCCATCATTCTTCATTCCACTTCTTATTAGGTTCTTCTCGCAAAACTCTCCAAAATTATAATCAAATGTGCCTATAGTAGTAAAATATTTTATTGGTATAAAAACACGTATACACTACTTACCCTTACATGAATTTAATTTAATTTGATACAATTTCGCGAAACATCTTCACAGTTTTCGGAGGTTTTCTGTGAAATTAAGGATTACACTCCTCTGAGCTTCTCACTTTACCAGTGAAAAAGTGCTCGGGGTGATAACAATAACATATAACCCTCTACATACAAAACCTACTAACAAAAATAAAAAAGGACTCGAATGTACGTATAAATTTGATTGATTTCACTTGACACCATATCCGCGATAAATTATACTAAATCAACTTGATAATCATACCTCATTAAACCAGGCTACGCATTCATGTATATTTAAACAAATTTCTATTTGTCTTAACTCTTCCTCGAAAAACAATCCAAATGGCTACGTAAGGAGGCCAAAAAGAATTGAAAAAAACAATTGTCAACGCGCTCGGCCGTGTAATTCAAATATTGGCGTCTTCATTTTCTAACGATTTGGTAACCGTTCGCACAGAACATAATGTTCCACCTGTGGGCATGTTTTGCCTAATATCGAATACAATAATTAGACAAGATCATTGATGCTGCACGCGCGAAGGAAGAGCAATTACTTTTTTTAATTGTATGTACATTAGCACACTTTCGTTAAAAAGGTTATTGTGTTGTGAAATATTTATTTTGTTCAATTTACGTTTTTGTATAATAGTACGTATGCTAAACCGGATCAATGCTGCACAAAGCGTCAGATAACACAGACATATACAAAAACGCAAATACACAAAGTAAGCCCAAAAAATGGCATTATTATGATACATGAACATATACATTTCTATCTAATCATATTGTTTATTGCTTTTTGCTTTTAGTTTTTTTATAATCCTTTTAATAACAATTAAATTATGTATATTATTAGAAATTAGTAATTGCGTAATTGAATTTACGTTATCATAGAGGTTTCTTCGAACAACAAATAAGTAGAAAAAAAACGTTTAAACTTACTAAACTAAAGTGTTAAAAAAAATATTTCTTGATTTGTTTTTATTACAAATCCTCCATATCATTTTTAAATTTGGAAGTTACACATACTTCTATTCACCTTAATTTAGAATTATATTTCGTAAATAATTTAAATAAACCTTTATAGATGAATGAACATAAGTTACTATATTAATATTACGTTAAAATTATTATTTAGGATGCCCATAGACATATTAGTACCTAGGGCTGCATGTTAATAATATATAATAAAAATATTTATTGCGATGTTTTAACATATTACATACATTTACTTATCATAGTCTTGAGAGAGACTTATTATTAGAGATAATAACTATATTGTCAGCAAATTGATGGATATATTATAGTCCAGTCGTCAAGTCAAAAAAGGGGGATTACCTAAATTCCGAAGTTAATGAAACTTTGAAATGTTGATCGGGCTGATGGTGGGTGTAGAATCAGAGTTTTTGACCTCGAGGGACCTATGCAAACTTGGGGAGGGGCAACAAATCTCGAATTATTCGATTTTTTTTTCAGTTTTTTGCTTATATCTCCTAAACCATGGGGGTTTCGAGGAAAATGTCTATATACAAAGTTATAGAGCATTAAATTTCCTTCAATTTTCCTTAGTCAACGTTATTTTTTTATCCCATACTTAACGAGATACAGCCAGATGGGGAAAATTTGTCAACTTGCGAAAAACAGGAAATGCATGTTTCTGCTTCTTAACTTTTATTTTTCGACATATCTATGTACATCATACATACAACCTATACCCCCCGACCCACTGCCCTACCCTTCAGTTCACAACTACGCCACGTCGAATTTAGCTGTTTTGTCAGTTTTGATTATCTGACTTTTTGGAAGAAACATCCGATCATAAAATTTGATCGAACTTTCTACACAGCACCCTTCAGGCAAACATATATAGTGAGGGGAGCTAGCACAAAATAACGACATGCCGTCGGGTAAAGACGTTTTTATCCTCAGGTCAAGGAAATTAGTCGTTTGTACCCGAGCGGTCCATTCCATTTTAATAAATCTGGTAAAAATTCGGCGTTTTTCTTTTTTCGAGAAATTAAAATTTCATTTCCTTGACAAAAAGCTTCATTTGCACAAGTGCTGAGGAAAATTGAGGATAGAGAGCCACCATCTGCACTGTGGATCCAAAGATAAGATGGTTACACGGGCATGCGTTTCCTGTTTTCTAAAAATTAAAAACAATACCTTCACAGTAGATCCTCTGACTCTGACTTTGCATCGCAATACAGTCAGATGCTGACCTCAGGAACTTATTCAAGTACCAGCTTGCCTCCTTTCCAATGACCCTCTTTGCAGAGAAAGGTATGCACAAACGCAGGAAGTTAATGTTATATGAGGTACTCAGTCCCATAGAAGAAGAAGTAGACTTTGGCAACAACAAGTGTGCAGTAATTGATGGTGATTACCTGCTGCATAAGATTGTATAGAGTAAATCAAAAGAAGTATATATATTATATATAGTATATATTTTATTTGGTGTGTACCTCCTATATTGATTATGTTCAGCGACACTTTGAGTAAAGGGTTATAATAGTTTTTGACGGGTATCCTGTTGGCCCCAATGACCAGACTACTAAAGCAGCCGAACGATATCGACAGTCACTCCTCGTCCACAAAGATTGTATTTTTAAAGACAATGTCATGTGGTACAATCTCACAAGCAAAATGTCTAGCTAATGACATCAACAGGAAAAACTTCATCACACTGCTGACGTCAGAAATGGAAGCAAAGGGCAAGGTTAATCAGGCAACAAAAGATGCCGATGTCTTGATAGTACAAATGGCCATCCCACAAGCTGGGAACTTTGATAGTGGCATTATAACGGGAGAAGACGTTGATTTATTGGGTTTTCTGACAGCGTAAATAAAAACATTTACCATCAGACGAGTGGGAGTATTCCCAGCACTTTATATTCGTCGCATTCCTGAAAATTCAATACTGAAGACATTCTCTTCCTGCATGCAATCAGTAGATGTGACACAACATCAGCTCCGTTCGGCATTGGAAAAAAGAAATTCCTTACTTCGTCCGTATCGTATTCTTCGTTAGCCTCAGGCGAATTCTCACAAGCATGCTTGCACATTAGTGCAGCATACACTTGCATACACTAATGTGCAAGCACTGCACAGGCTGTGATAATTCGCCTGAGGCCGACATCAACAGAGGCGATACGGACAAAGGATGTGAGGACCAGCCGACTCTATTTGATGAAAATGCCCAGGAGGAAGGAAACAATGATTTAATGACGATTGCCACTTTCTTCAAAATGATCAACGAAGACGGAGACCTAATGTTATGTGCTTTGTAATTTAAGTCACGCTCAATTTACCGACCTATTTAATTAATATTGTAACATATCATGTTTTTTTAAATACATAAGTAAATTAAAAAAAGAGTTTATTTGGCATTACAACTCAAAAAAATACAAAACCCTCCAATATACCATGCTCATCAAGAATATACATAAGTATAAGCAATGATTTTGTTTTTGTTAACTACCTTAATTTACATGTGCTTGAGATAGATGAACAGATTTCAGAATGTATATCTGCAAGGGGAGGAAAGGGACATGACTTGTTGCGGGGGAGGGGATTCCTCCAGTTCTCCTCCTCCTCACAGTGCCCCTAGCACTTGTTTCATTGGACCCGTAACGTTTCAAAAACCCAACATGCACCTGCCCTACTCCTCAGCCTCTCTTCCACCCACCCCACAATCCTGCCTCGTCGACCTCACCCTTCCCTTCAGTCCTTTTTATCAGGCAATCCCCTACCAGACCCACCACTCGTCAGCAATTTTTAGCTTCCGGTACTCCACCCTCGCTTCCACATCTTTGGCTCTTTCCTCCTTTTCTTTTTCCCTAATTTGCTTTAGATCGTCATCTATATAGAAGTCTGTGCCCTCTAGTTTATATTTCGAGGCCCATTTTGTCCCCTCAGCTGGCTAATTCTAGCAGGACTCGGTCACCTCTTTTCCCTAGCTCTACTGCCTTGCATATCGCGAGGATCAGCATCTCCAGCCCCCTCTACTCCACTTTTTTTACATTGACACACTCATAAGTTCTCTCTTCGTCTGGTTGGCCCTCACAAACTCATATCTACATTCCAACATGTCGCCCACTTCTTCCTACACGTCCCATAAAACCAGTTCAGCCTCTGGCTACCGTACTTCTTCCTTACTAATACAGTCCCCATTTCCGTCTTCAACTGCATTATCGATTGCACCTTCTCGCATTTCGCTTTATCTCATACTAATGTCCGGTTTACTTCATCCAAACCGTTGCTGCCCCTTTCTCTCCTCATACTTCCTTCTCCTTTTCCCCGTCACCGCCACTTCCACCGACACATGATCCGCATTTTCTACTCTGAAATATATTACCATCCCTTCCGATCCCTTTGATAATCGTCTATCACCGAAGAGCTCTCTCTGTCTTTTTCTCTTGCCTTCAACTGCCCTTCTCACCTGGATCTTTAGATTTACCTCTCTTCTGGATTTGCATTCTCCTCCTACACAAAGTTGTCCATCTATTTGTTGATTTCTTGGAAATTAGTGTAATTCAGAATAAGTGGAATGTATATCTATATAGATGTCTGTGCCCTCTAGTTTGTATTTCGAGGCCCATTTTATCCCCCTAGCTGGCTAATTCTAGCAGGACTCGGTCACCTCTTTTCCCTAGCTCTACTGCCTTACATATCGCGAGAATGAGCATCTCTAGCCCCCTCTACTCCACTTTTTTACATTCACACACTCATAAGTTCTCTCTTCGCCTGGTTGGCCTTCACAAACTCATATCTATATTTCAACATGTCGCCTACTTCTTCCTACACGTCCCATACAACCAGTTCAGCCTCTGGCTGCCGTACTTCTTCCTTACTAATACAGTCCCCATTTCCGTCTTCAACTGCATTATCGATTGCACCTTCTCGCATTTCGCTTTATCTCATACTATGTCCGGTTCACTTCATCCAACCCGTTGCTGCCCCTTTCTCTCCTCATACTTCCTTCTCCTTTTCCCCGTCACCGCCACTTCCACCGACACATGATCCGCATTTTCTACTCTGAAATATATTACCATCCCTTCCGATCCCTTTGATAAATACATTGTCTATCACCGAATCGCTCTCTCTCTGTCTTTTTCTCTTCCCTTCAACTGCCCTTCTCACCTGGATCTTTAGATTTACCTCTCTTCTGGATTTGCATTCTCCTCATACACAAAGTTGTCCATCTATTTGTTGATTTCTTGGAAATTAGTGTAATTCAGAATAAGTGGAATGTAGTGTTAAAGAGGTACTATGATCGTACCAAACGATATCTGAATTGCCAGATGATCGTAGCACAAGTCGGATTAATTTTGTGAACGTTTCTGTTTGAAGTGCAGAAGTTCAAGTCAGGTGTAGATTCTGGATTGTTGGATATAATGAAAGTTGGTGGTGTCGGGATTTTAAAACACGTTATTATATTGAGCTGCGTACCTAACTAAATTATCTTCAATATCTGCGTTTGGTTGAATATAGACTGAGAATATATGTAATTTAGTATTTCAAAAGGGAATAGTGGTATTTAGCGTCTCATTGAGATTATTGTTCATGTGTGCTGGGTTTGATTTACCCATTTGTACCTGTTTCTCAGTCCGAATGAGTACTGACTATATTTGCAGGGCGATTAATGGTCGTACTATCTCGGCATTGAAATGTAATTGGATGCCTTTCTACAGAAACGAACCAACCCACAAAATATGATTGTTTCTCTTACCTTTATACTCAAGGTAAACAATTTAACTTAATGAAGTAAAACCATATAGCTCTAAAGCTCTAGAAGTCCAAAATTAACCTAAGATGAATAGATAATTTTTAATTTATATAAATCTTTGTATTAATCTTTGTATAAATCTTTGTATAAATCTTTGTATAAATCTTTGTATAAATCTTTGTATAAATCTTTGTATAAATGTTTGTATACATCTTTGTATAAATCTTTGTTTAAATCTTTGTATAAATCTTTGTATAAATCTTTGTATAAATCTTTGTATAAATCTTTATATAAATCTGTTTTCTCAATTATGTGGATTGGTTCCTTTCTGCAGAAAGGCGTCCAATTGATACCTTATGTTTTGTTTCTACAAACCGTGTGCAGTTGATATTGTTTTCTTCAATGTAGGTATTAATTATGTATTGTTTGTTTTTGTAGCTGTTGATGTGCGAATACAGAATTGAAATTTTGGATGGGTTGTAATTTTGTTGCTTTTGTGTATTGGTTCAATTAGTGCGTCTCTGATTAAATCAGTCAAATCAAACATAAGAATATACATATAGTTCCCGGAGCATGACACGTTAAAATTATCTATGAAGTCTGTTTTTAATTTGTTAATGAATTGTGTTCTATCTATAACCTTAGAGTTCCTACAGTAAATCGTTAGCAATATCAATGTCCCTGTTGCGATTGGTTTCTACGTCTTCTACTTTTCTTTGTGTATGAATTTATTTTGATCTAAAATTGAGAAGTAGATAAATTACCGAAATTCCGGGATTGGCGACTACCGGTATTTAAATATCGGCAAAATTGGTCCGAGATTCCTATTTTCGGTATCCGAGGATCTCGGTTTTGCTATCGCTAGCCACATAAGAACTGTGATTAGTACATACGTTAATTTATTACACATTTCCCGTTAAAACGATTATCATATACTCGAATCATATGCGTTCCAGTTCAATATTAAACAAATGGTATGTTTTACAACTACTTTATAATAATAATTTTATTTAATTTGTATAATCATATACTATATTACACCTATAAATATGCTGGAAATGTCACATGCAATTATGGAAATTACTATGTAATTATCTTCCACAAATTTCTTTGGTTGCAACGGACATTGTATTTTATGTCGTGCATTTGTTTGGAGTTCTCATATGCGCTTTCTTTCTAGCGTTAATAAACCTACAATCCTGGATCCTTGTAGATTTAACCTGACGCTGAAATGGATAGCTACTAATACATTGATTTTCTCCGCACACTTCGAAATAAAAATATAGAAAAGCGATTATTTGTTTAAGTTATTAGGAATTGTTAATGAACTATACTTACTATTAGTAATTGGTATGTATGAATGAATATATAAAATCAAACATATCAAATTGGTTTATTTAACAGCAATAAAAACAGACATTTAAAATTTAAATGTAGCTAAATTCATAAAGTGCGATTTTAATAGGTTCTTACTTCAAATGCAATAAGTTCCTTATGACATTCTGCAAAATTTACTTAATAGTATCATATTGGTTACTTAATCAACAGCTAACATATTAGGCATACTAGGGAGTGCGTCAATTAAAAATATGACGAACTATTGCTCTATTGTTAGTTACTGCAAATAGTAGACGCATTAATATATAAAATGATTAATAACTTTAGGACAAAAATGGAACGTCATATAAAGTACAGAGTTCCTAACTGAAAACACACGCGCTTCGTGTTCATGAGATATTTATGACCAATAAAAAATAGCATTGAAATTATAAACGTAAACATATTATGAAACTTTTGTTTTTATGAATGCTCTAATTCTAGAATAAATCTAAAATATTAGTTAGAGGGACCGTCCGTTTCGTACTGAGCCTTTAGGAGCATGAGCTCAAACCCCATCGGTGCGAATTATTGTTAACGACCTTTCACAGGTTTTCAGAGATTTTTTGTGTTAAGTTAAGGTAAATCCCGGATGATTAAACTCTGAGCTTCTCCCTTTACCGGCGGAAAAGCCTCATGATTGATAGCCCTATAAAGTTATTTTTCTAAAATATTACAAGTAATGGGTCATTCACAATAAACGCAGTACCCGCTACGTTACCCCTACCGCGCTTATTGTGAATGGCGAAATATCACACATGTATAAAAATGCGTGCGTTTACTATGACAGAACATGGGTAATTATCTCTACCATAATTATCGCATAGCATTACTGCCTAATTCTGAACGTCTGAATTTTTATAGCCATGCAAAATATTGCTTACCGCTACCTTACCACTACCGCGCTTATTGTGAATGGCCCATAACACTGATTTGCTTAGTGTACATTACTTTATCATAATCAAATCAGTATCAAATTTTATCTTATCAATTTTCCATTGTTACTTTATCATACAACGTATGGATAAAGTAATCGATTGGAAAAACTTTTGCTCACATCCTCTTTATGACTATCTCTAGAAAATGTCCGTCAACCCGTCGACCGGTATCTGTGATACATTTGACCTATACAATTTAGGGAAAATGGCTTCATATTTGCAAATCAAATTTTGTATATTGCTATTATCTCACGTATCTTCATCTTGATTAGTGGAATCAGCTAAAGGAAAACTGTTTTTTTCGATTTTCAAAATAAATATATCACAAATTTTGTTTTATTCAATTATTTCGAGTATTTTAAAAGCATTGTATATCTGACATATAGCACACTTTACCTGTATAATTTTTAAAAAATATACGTTCAATTCAGCTAAAGGGCCACTTTTGTTAAAAATGTCGAAAATAGTTTCATAATTTAGAATAAAAAAATAGGGAACTGTGCAGATTTACGTCACGGAAAATAAATAATTTATATAAATATTTTAATTCTTTAAAAAGGGGATTATATCTTTAAAAAATCTAATTTAACCTTAACTAAGGCTGTCGGCAATAGTTTTTCGTCTATCAGCGATTTGATGAATTATCGTAGTCGGTTATTGATGATTCTATATATTATTGAAAAATGTGTTATCTCGCATCTCCGTTACTATTACAATAAAGATATACATATAATTTATGATTTAAAAATTTAACTTCTGTTGTCGTTAATATGCAGTTGGTAAATATTTATATCCGTCGCTAAAGGATTAATTATTATGATAAAGTAATGTGCACGTCACATCAGATTTATTTTTATAGCTCTCACGGGATTGTATGAAAATCAGCATCTTTAAGTTCTAATTCTAAATCATATATTTCTATAACTATTCTCGATATTTTTACTATATGAAATGCAAATGCTTCTAAAATAGAAACTAGTAAAGTATCTTTCTTCTCTGTAAAAGATACATTTTTTTAATTTCTAATAAAACCTATAATAATTAATAAAAATTTGGTACAAAAATTCATTAAATTTAATACAAAAGAAGAATATTTCTGTATTGTTTATAATACTCCTCAAGAAAGTACTATAATATATATTTTTCAAAAATTGAAACAGTTAAAGTGTCTTCTCTGTCATAGATATACGTTTCTTTTCTTTTTTAATAAAAACTCAAATAATTAATTACAATTTTGTACAAAAGTCTTTTTTGTAGACTCCTCAAGAAAGTACTTAGATTATTTTTATAAAACTTAACCCGACATGCTTTCTTCGCAATAATTATTTTTATGCCAGCCACACCCTCGCATAAAAATTCTCATATGGCATTCAATCTGCTCGGCGAGCCTTACTCCACTCAATTAAGGCAGCTGTCGCGGCCGTTCTGCTCAATTTTCTCACCGCAGTAAAGCAAATAAATAATCCTCTCATTTGAAATCAGTGCAGATTTGGATCTACAGCGCACGCAGAAGTAAACCAATAAAATGATTTGTATGCGCTGCCATGCCTACCATCGCGGCATAAATACAACTTCATCATCCTCAGCAAATAAACCTTGTCGTAATTAATCCACTATGGATGTGCTAAAAAACAGCGTGCCGCTTAAGAATTCTTTAAAAAGCATAGGTCGTTGGGGGCAGGTAGTGTCTATTAATATTAAAATTATTTATGGGTATTAATGACAGGAATTTTCTGCATATTAAATTTTCTTTTCAGGATGACTTGTAATGAAATTTAAAAAAACGATTTAACACATTTGCCTGGTTTCATGCACCGTGTAGATGTATAATTCACCAATAAATACCCGGCAGTATCTAATATGCATGCAATTAGATAGCAAACATGTTTATTTTTACATATAATGCAAGACTTTAGCAACTTTTGTGTACTAATGGAAATGCTCGACGTCCAGTGGGTGGTGATTGATTGTATGTTTCAAACATAATACTTATAAAATTACACATTAGAAAAAGTCACAAGTATTACTTAAAAATCAAAAATTTTATACGCAAATTTTTGAAGAAAAAAAAACTAATTTAATCAGGTATAATACGAAAGACATATAAATATTATTAAAAATGAATTAACGTATGAAGAAATAAAATAGGGAAAAATCGCAACCAAATATTTTATTATTAACATTTTTATTATATAAAACGTATTGGTAAACGAACAATATACAAGCAAATACAAATTATTTTTAACTAAAAGTGAATTATATAGCCAAAAAATCACCAACACTTAATACATCTCTACGTCTCTACATACAATTGGGCAATGCCGAGAAGAGTAAGGGTGAAAACATTGAAACAACTCAATATATGAACTAGTCAAGATACGAATGACACGAAATTGCAATCAAATATGATAATAAATAGCTTCTACTCGATGATAGAATTTTCTGTCGATTGATTTTATGCTATATTTTTCATTTGATGGATATTATTATAATAACTATCAATTGAAAATTATCGAATAAAAACTATAGAATATAAAGTAATTACAAACATTCTTTACTAGTCTCATAGATAAAACCATTAAATAAAAAGTAATTTCTAATGCATTCTTCAAGAGTCTAATAGATAAACTCCTATTTAAAATTAACACCTCAACAAAACTTCTCCTAATAACTTTTTGACGTTTTTATTTATTAAATTTAAATTTTGTGTAGGTGGCTTTGGACTCTGATAATAAACAATTGATGTAAATTAAAATTTTACAAATGCTTCTCTAAAGTTTTAAGGTTGTTTAAAGTGATTTCTAAAAGACAATTCATTCAGTTTGCTTTTTGGTTTTTTTATATGTCACTGAGTATAATATTTCCAGTACACGTAGAATATAGAGGAACTGAATCGTCAACAGAAGTTTAAAAACATTAAAGCAGCGATTTATATCAATAATGTTCTGTGATATAGTTAACAATATAATAAATCATCAGTCTCATCAATTGAATGTATATAGATGAGAAAGATTAGTAAACTTAATATTTCATCTTTATTTGTTGCCATTTCATCTATGTATTTTATTTTGTATTTGGAAAACCGCCTTCCATTCTTGCATCATTACAATATTTACAAGTATTGAATTCAATGCACATTCAAAATATTGGTGGTATCGAGCATTACTTACGCCCGGTTTCTCCAACGAATCTTAACTAGTTTAAGACCGTCTTAATAAAAAGACGGTCTTAAAGCGTTGCATCAAATAAAAATCGAATCGACGGTCTTACCAGTCTTACATTGTAAGACTATGTAAGATCTACATATGTTTGGTGCAACAGAATACACATTTTTTATTATTACAAAGACGAGCTTTAAGATTCGTTGGAGAAACCGGGCGTTAGGGCCGGTTCCACAATTGACATTTAACTAGAGAATAAGGCTATTCGTGGAATAATAAGTGTCATTTTTGAATTGTTATGTGCTTTCTTTCTTTCTTTTTTTACTTTCTTCTTAGTAACAATGAGAGTTCTCTAATTACATTTCATCCATACTCAAAAGTGTTTCCCTCAGTTTCCATTAAGAACCTGGGTAGGAATAAATTGGCCATCTCTGTTTTAATGTCGCTATAAAACATTTTCCCATCATCGTCAAAATCTTCCATATTCAATACTTCAATAATGTTATGCGGAAGAATTTGCTTCGATGGTTGCACGGATTCGGTTCTTATGAGGGGGAGATGAATGCGCATCTCTGCCACGTTGCTACAGAGGTACAGAACTATCTTCGATTATAAATATTCCAACTATGGGGTGCATCAAACCGATCAGTTAGGCGCCACAAACCCCTATGAATCTTAGGGAGCTCGAACAAGGTGTTCTTGTCAAATGGGGGAATATTCTTTAGAAAAAAATTTACATTTTGATTGGTACTGATCAAAATGTGAATTGTTTTCTAAAGAATATTCCCCCATTTGGCAAGATCACCTTGTTCGCCCAGACGAATGAAAGCACTGATAAGGGCTAGGATCTACACGCTACTGAATTAAAATTCTTAAGATTTAATTTCATCTTCATGTTTTTAAAGCTTCTCGTCAATACTGCTGTCATTGTATTTGACATTATTGTTTCTTTCATTTATTTATTCCTATATTTCTTTTGGCAATTTCTTCAAACACAGCCCATTTGAAGAAATTGTCGAAAAAATATTTGAATAAATAAATGAAAGAAACAATAATATAACGTTAATCGATGGTTAAAGCGCTTATTTCATAGCACCATAATTTTAATCATTGGTTAAGCACTAATCTTCATTTAAAAATAGTATGTGCCGATTTCGGCCGGCTAAGGATTTACTTGGTGCAATATAACATTCAAATCACCTGTCACAATTTAACGATAGATTTTGCATATAAGAGAACAGCCGATTATGAATACAGCCGTTAGACTGTAAATTCTCTAGTAGCGATGTTGTATAAATTTCCCCCCACATTTATTCCTGCTTATATTTAAATAATTTAAATATTACTATTATCTCTAAAACATAATCTATTCTTTTAAAAATCGGTCAAACGGTTTATGATCACCGCAAAGGAATGCCTACTCAATATTTAAGCAAAAGAAAGTGGTTCCCACACGGCCAATAACAATAAAACCAAATTCGCGTCTGGCGACGCCTACCTGCACTGACCTGATTTTCCAAAAACGCCGATGGACGCGGAAACTGCGTACCAATCAAGCGGTGTCCTTTGCCGGATATTTTATTTTCCAATTCAATACCGCCTACGATGCTAAGAATTTCGTCAGTTGGCATATCGGCATCATTAACGGTTCATTTGTTTGAGGATGGTAAGATCGATGACAAATATTAAAACGAAAACACGCATATTTTAATTCTGCGTAACACATTTGTATTGAGATTCATGCTTATTTGCATATAATATAATTATTGTTATACTGTTTACTGAGCATATATGTTACATGTAACTTATTCATCCGTTATATTAATTCTATTCATTTGTTAATTTTGTAGGTGACGATAAGATTCAACATACGGTTAGAGTTAAAATGATATCCTAACTGCATACTTTCAGCTGTCAATTATAAATATGTCTGAAATATGCACAATTTTACATATTTTAAATGCGTGATAAGAAGATACAGAATGGATTATTGGTTTTAAAAAAATATTGTTAGTTTTTAATTCGGGTAGAGGAAGTATCTACTCAATTTATAGTACAGCCTGTTATTAAATACCAAAATATAATTGTATAAATAAATAAAGATGGGTTTAGTATATTAAATAAAATTAAATTAAACTCTTACTTTGTTATCAAAGGTAGCTTATAAAAGAGCGGAATCAAATGCTTTTTCATAATCAATGAATATTATAATGAGAGGTTTATTACTTTTATAAGCTTTATATTTCGTATAACTTGGAGATCTAACTACAGTGTAAGGCATTTTGTTATTATTTTTAGGAACAGTTAGTACAGATGAGACAGTCTGTTGGGTCTATAACTTTCAAGTTTTGTATTATTGCCTTTTTTATGAAAGAGGGTGATATTTGCGTTATTCCACATTCTTTTGGTATTGTGACGTATCGTCAATTCTGTAGTGCAGGAATGTCCAGATTTCAGCGTAAGATAATTTTCTCCTATTTGTCTTCCTTCACTTAGGCCTACTATATCTCATTTTATGTGGCTTAGTTTTTCCTACAATTCAAGTAGCCTTTGGTCTCAAGATAGGGCACTGCAGTTTTATGTGGCTACATGCAATGTTGTTTCATGTGTTTTGGTTTGTAATATTGGTAGCATTTCTGTTCTGTTTCAGTTCTCCCCCACAATCCTTGATGACACTGCCATAGCATTGTGGGATTTTGGACTATTAATCCTATTCACCTAGAGTGAGTGAGTACTTCTTAAAATTGATATTTTCTTGAGGATTTGTTCGCAGTTAAAACTCCGGACGAGTTGTCGAGTTTCGTTAGTTCTCATTGTAACGGTTATTCCGCCGTACCTCGGTTGCCAGAGCCTCGTTTGTTGTCTAGCAGCTGGTACGTCATGAATGTGAAGTTACATTAGGAATAATCATCAACGGCGAAATGCTAAGTCATCTGGGCTTCCCAGATGATATTGTGCTATTTACAAATGACTTCCGGGAAACTGAAACATGACCTTTAAATAAAGCATTACAGAATAAGCCACTATATAAAAATAGGAAAGGCCAACGAAACCTACGAAATCAAAAAGAGAATAAGCTCCACTTGGGCAGCATTTCCTATTCTGAAGGATATACTAAGAAGCGGTATACCTATGTTCCTGCAACGTAGTCTACAATCAATACGTGCTGCCAGTGCAAACGGAGCTGAAACACAAACTCTAATGCAAGCTACGTGCTAGAAATTTATAGTAACCCAGAGAGCCATAGATGGGGCCCCTTTCTTTTCCCTAAGGTGCCCTATCCGCTCGACGAATGTTGGCGATCATGTTGGCTATTATTACTTTTTTCTCTGTTGCTCTGAATGGTGCGCCTGTTGTTTGTCCGAACCAGGCCTAAAGTTCCTCAGCCATGACGTTCTTCTGCCTTCCGACTACGTTTCCCCTCGATTTTCCCTTGAATTACTAGATGTAAACTATTGTATTTATTTGTTTGTTTCATTACATGGCAGAAATAGGATAGTTTCCTAATCTTGACAGTGTTAACAAGTTCATTTTCATTATTCATTGTTCATTACCTCTACATTAATAACGCGATCTATCCAGCTTATCTTTATTGTTTGTCTGCAAACCCGCATTAATATTTCAGCGTATTCTCGGTAAGGGTCCTGGGAGTCTATTCTGTAAGTCTTCAACGCATACCAACAGTTGTTTATTTGGTTGCCATAGTCAACAGACCAGTCTGAACTGAGAGAATGAAACCCCAGGACACCACTCAAGTGTTCCTAGTCATCGCTTAACACTTGTCCTCGATATTCTTTTACTAGTTCACCCTCTCGTTCCAACCTGTAATTCCGCCTCTCTGATTGGTTGCTTAATCACGAACTTAGTTTAGTCTTCTTGAGGTTGAGCTTCATATCAAAACTCTCGCAACTTTGCACCACTCGGTCAAGAAGAAATTGATGTCCCTCTATACTATTCGTCATCAGAACTGTATCCTCTGCGTACATTCGAGATGAAATCTTCGATGCCAGTTGTCTTTAGTACCTGGATCATTTGCTCGTGCTGTAGCGTAACGCACAAGAATACGTGTCAGTTCACATCACTGCGTTGTTGTACTAACACCTGGATGCTGAAGAGTGCATCTCTAGTTCCTAGGCTCTTTCGGTAACCAAATTGTGTATACCCAACGTGCTCTTCATTTTTTAGTATATTCTCTGGTGTATGATTCGTAGGAATAATTTCAAAACGTGACTCATTAGACGTATGGTGCGCTGGTCAATGCACTCCTTTGTTCTTGTTTGTCTTTGCTATAGGGATAAACGTCTATTTTAGCCAGTCTGCTGGAATTATTTCTTCCTCATCAGGTCCGGTTGCTTTCTTGTTCTTGGCCGTCTGGATGACTCTCTGGACTTCATACCTAGTAATAGAAGGTCCAGTTCGTGTTTTCTACGCTTTGTGATTTCTATTATGTTCATCTGTAAATAGGTCTTATATATTTTTCCCATCTCATCAACGTACTAGTTATATTTCCGTAATTAGGGTTCCGTATTTACGATACATCTCTGGTGTTTGTTAGCTTCTTTGATTCTTTTCTGAAGATGAAAGGTTTCGTATTTTTATATGATTCTATATCTGCACATTCCTGAGAGAAGGATTCTGCTTTTGCTTCTCTGATTCTCCTTCTTATGTCCAGATTTATTTGTTGGTTCATGTCCTTATTTCCCCGAATGTTGTATTGCCTTCTTTGTTTCATATGCTCCAAAATTGCATCCTTCATCCATGTTTTCTTTTTTATTCATATTTACGACTTCAATTTTCTTGTTATTGGTCCCTTTGTAGAGTTGGCAACCAGTTTCCATAGTTCCTCTGCAGAGGTGTCATGTTCTTGTGTTTCTCCAGCGATATATATCACGATCTTTTAAGTTGTTAAGATCTGGGTTCTGTTGGGGTTTTGGTTTTCTTCAGACGGCTTTAGACTTTAGCAAATAGGAGACTGTGGCCATATGGAACATCCAACCCCGGATCGGTCTTTACCATTTTGATTAAGTTTCTGTATCGTTTATTGATGGTGATGAAGTCCATTTGATTCCGTATGATGTGGTTCGGTGAGTCTCCTGGCTCTTCCCATGCATGCAGGCGTCTTTGACAGCTTAAAATAGGTGTTTATAACCGCCATAATGTTTTCTATTCAGAATTGCATCAACCTATCTCCCCTTTCATTTCTCAAACTGAATCCACACTTTCTAATAACGTATTATTCTTCTTCACCTCCAACGTTTGCGTTAAAGTCGCCCATTAATATCGTAATTGTATTTTTTATTTTAATTTCTTTAGGGTATCGTCTATGTCCGTGTGGAATTGATCTATTTTTTCTTCGTCATTTTAGGCGGTGGGAGCGTATACCTGCATATAATTTATGAATTAGGGCATCATATCGGACCTTATCAAATGTTGCCGAAACGCATAGGAAGCCAGTGGACCTGACTAATTTCCTGTAAGTGCTCTTTCTATAGTATCGCTGATGCGGTCTACTTAAATAAATATGTCAAAATCCGAATTAAAATTCAGGAATCAATTTACAGACATTTCCATTATATTTTTCATTCTTTACGAATAGTTTATCAAAAATGTCTAATTGGCAACAATGAAATGCTTGTAAGATTTAAGTCGTTTGGCTACTTTCCTGATTTAGGCTTCATAATTACCTCTGCCAGTTTTCAGCTATCATGTACATGTTTTAGGCGGAAGAGGAAGAGGTAGGCTAACATGACAACCTGGATTGATAATTACTTTTGTATATCATAGGTTATTAGATCAAAGTAAACGTATTTTCCTCCTGGGGGGGTAAGTTGTATCCTTTTTGTATATAATCACTCGAGATACTGTGTGAATTCATCCTCACAAGCTGAGCTAGACTGCTGAGATCTAATAAGATCGAAATCTAGATATGTAGATTGCTAAGAGGTGGATTCATACTTGCATATGTACTTACTTTGGATTCAGAACTATTCTTATTTCTTCTGCTATTTGGTTTGGTATGACAGTTGTGATATCTGCTGACATTGGATTATATGGATTAGATGTTTGTCGTAAAGATGTTGGGCAGATACCCGACAAAAATATGACTTTTTGTTTGTTACTTACAGCCCACGTTTCACAATCTTTTGGGTAGAATAGATGTAATAGGATTGTCTTGTTTGCTTTTCATAGTAAATAATCGTTGTATTCGTTAGGATCGAGACTTACTAGGTAAGAACAAACATATTCCTAGTTGATGTGATTCCTAGTTTTTTGTTGTTTTTTAGAATCGTTCTGTCTTCCTAGTTATTTTTCATCTTAATCGAGCCAGTCTTTTCTTTCTGACTAATTCTTTGATTTCTACTGGGTTGTTTTCCTATTTAGTTACGCTGATAATTTTCTTAGTTACTGATTAGTACTAAATTCGAGCATTTCAGCATTTCTTCTAGTCGTACCTTTAACCTGCAACTTGTAAACTGCAACATGTAAATTAATCTGTTCTTGAGGTTGAAGCTTAAAGCTTAATCAGTGGTTATATTGGACATTTTGTTGGAATGTTTAAGCTGTTTTCGTTAATATACAGCATGGAACACACAACATTTTCAAAGTATAAACAGTTTTAATACATACTACAAATATTCGACATAATTTATAGAAATTCTTTATACAAATTTAAATCCTAGAGCAAAAAAAAAATCGTATAAAATTATAATATTAATGCCGGTTAGACACAATAGAAACTAGCTAGAAACACGCCCGCTAATTAATATTAATATTTGACATTACAAACCGTTAAATAATAGAGTCAATAATGGTTAATAAGATGTATAAGTGTCACCAAATACGCAAATAAATACTGAAAAGTAGTATCATAAGATGACCCACTGCGTGCTAAATGACCCACTAACCTGCAGGTTCATTGCCGAAATCGCCGATACATATACCAAATGTTGCCGGTTTTGGTATTTAGCAGATATTTAAGTACTTGAAGAAAGTGGTGCCAGTTGGAAGGCATCCTGTATTAATGTAAAATCGTCTCATTCAGTACATATTAAATGTACTCAATTTATGTTTCCTTTGGATATCTGTAAAAATTATTTCGATAGCCATAACGAGTAGTTTGCTGGTATAAACCCGCATTATTTACACAAAATACTAGTTATAAAATATCCCGTTAATAATAAATCAAATCAAATCAAAACAAATAGTAGATTGTATCAGCATTAAGTTATATAATTGAAACTTACTTAGTAATTATAGAATCACGTCATGTCAACAATTACAATATTCTATAATTTTATATATATTTTTTTAATTGACCACTCAATACAAATAGGGACCGGTGAAAAATAGGGAACATTTCAAGAGAAAAAAAACACGCCTGTTGTGGATTTATCTTTAATACTGTAATTTTACCTGTGTGTAATGCGAATTGCTATCAGGTAAAACATGTCACATTTATCCTTAAAATATGAGATTTTCAGAGGGCACTGAGTAATTATTGATTTGAAAAGGGATCAGTAAGCCAAATAGTTAGGAAACATGTGACCTGCAGCTGTTAATTGATTCTCCTATAGACATATTCCTTGGCCCACGCAGCAAAGTGCGACCCTGAGGTGATGGAGGTCCTTAAAATGAGAAATAATAAACCAATCATTGGCTATAACTCTTAAATTAGAGAGGGCATCGTAGAAAAATAACATTGAGTTCATATATTGACTGTGTGCGTCGCAAAGCTATATTATATCATATACTATTTGTTTTTAGTTTCCGAATTGAAATTGCAATATTATATATTTTTTACATATTTTTTAATTAACCATTGAATAAAAATAGGGTTGGTCGATAAAAAACGAATTACAAAAAACACACCTGTTGTTAATTTAGTTCAATATCAGCTTTAGTGTTGTATTTTGTATCTGTATGTGATGTGAGTTGATATCAGATAATAATATTGATACAAAAATTAACGCAAACATGTCATATTTCTCTTTAAAATATGAGATTTCTAAGGGGCGCTGAGTATTTTTTATTTAAAAAGGAGGAAGTAAGCCAAATCGTTTGAAAACCTCCACCCTGCAACTCTTAATTTTATAGAGATATATTCCTTGACCCAAATGGCGAAGTGGATCCCAGAGATGATGGATGTCCTTAAATATGGAAATAACAAACAATAGTATTCTTTAATAGAGAAAAATAATATTCCGTTCATATCAAAACTGTATGTATTTTTTTACCGCTATTTTATAAACTATATGATTTCATTTTAAACTTTTTTTAAATTTAATTTTTTTTAAAGCTTTATATTAGTTTTTATTTATAAAGAAATAAAAGAAAGTTATTACAGTTTCTGCTAGAACATTTAATGCTGATTATTTAACGTATGGCCTCGATTGTTATGTGATTATTAGTTTATTTTGAATATTTTTTATTATTTCGTTAATTTTTAAGCTATCTTCTTCTCATATATATTAGAACATTTTTTATTTCATAATAATGATAGTTTACGTTTATATAATTATATATGCTATAAAAATGCATCGGTGATTCTGCCTACATATCATACAATAAATGCGTTTAGGAATTACTTTTATACTGCATATAGAATGCACTGCATATGGCAAACTTTTAAATATATTTCATCAGATTTTATTATAATTACCAGTTAAGTAGCACACAGGTAGAAAATTTTCATAAATATTCTTTTAAAACCACGCCGGAAGGTGGCAAGTACCAATTTCAAGTAATGAATGCATAATTCAAAATTTCATTCCACATTTTTCGGTATAATTAAAGCATCGGACCACTTTTTGCGCTTAATGCGTATAATCATCGGCCCTCGGGGCTGTACAAAATTTACTGTTACCCCACATTTCACCCGGCTAATTGATTCGTACGCGCGCACTGCATGCAAGCTGCATGCGACGTATGAAATTTAGTGATGACGCCCACGGGTGCGCTTCCTATTACATTGATTGTATCGACTTACAAAGGCATCCATGTGGGAGAATCGTCTTCCGATGTGACATCGAAACCCTATTCCATGTGATATTACGGCATTGAATCATTCTGTCTTATTGTATCGCGACGACTAGTACAGAGGAAAGTAGTTGAAAGAAAAAATTCCGACTCAATGTGTTTCTGTTGTTCACATAAAATACTAACGGAAGTGTAATTACTTCTATTTTGAATAACATGGATCTTAGAATTCTATCGTTAGTAATAATAATAAATTAAATGAAGTTTCTAAGAAATATGTACTCTTTGTACACAGTTATCATACGATGATTGCATACTAATGGGACCTCTTTCTTAACTAAATTCTTGAATCTGATGTTATAATTAATAATTATAATATAAATTTTCTTTAAAAAGCACATACAGCGTGATTCATAACTGGAAGGCAAAAATGAAATGTCATATACAGCATTTCATTCTAAACAGAAACCTGAAATAAATTTTTCGCATGCTCTTCGTTTGCAACAAAATAGAAGAGAAATTATAACCATAAACAGTTAACGAATAACATCATTTAATTCAAATCCTAAGATTAAATGTAAAACAAAAATTATAGCAATTATAAGTGCGGCAATACAAGCGCGACAAATTGAAATGAATGGTATATGCTAGCACAATTTTCAATATTTTGACTATAAAGTATAGCATTGGTAATATTATGCTGGTAGTGTTTCTCACTTGTAATATTTTTAAAAAATAAATAAAAATGCAGGGGGGATATTTCAGGCTAATGAACCGGATCAAGTCTACTGATCCACCCATTCAATTATTGTTGAGCTACTCACGCATATTTCTGGTCGTGTTCCATCGTGTTTGTGTGTGGATGTATGTCCTTTGATTCCAATCTGGAACATAGGTCCGCAACATGTGTTTCCAACCGGGTCGGTGCAATGCTAGCATTCTCAGCTGGTTCCAGCTTAGGTCTTCATTGGTTGCCTACTTGATGGTTGCTTGTTTCCATGTAACTTTCCGCTTGCTTCTCCTTCCTTTTCCCTGTGGATTCCAAGATAGCGCTTCATGTGCTGGGCATTCTGGTCAGCGTAGAATATGCCCTATTCTTGATATTCTTTCAGCCCAGAATACTCGAAAGTAGCATTGTAGACACTTGTTGAAGAAGACTATTTTTGCGTTCCCGTTCATCTAGCATCCATATATTGTAGCCATTGAGCAGTAAAGACCAGACGTTGGAGTTGAATATCCGAAGTTTTGTGTTGGTGCGAATTCGGTGCTCTACGTCTTGGCTCGCCGTCCATTGTTTGTTAGTGTGCTTTTCAGGTATTGGAATTGATCTACCTGTGCCACTGATTCTCCTCGCAGAAGTAACTGGCCATGCTTTCTGGATGTGTTGATGTGCATCTCTTTTTGTTGTTTGTGTTGATGTTTAGACCTACTTTAGATGATACTTGATACTAGGCAAATTGGTCCTCTGGTAGTCTTTTATTGATTCCCCACGTGTTCCTCTCAATATGTTTAGACTTTTCTTGAATATAATGTCAAGTCAAGTAATATGAATAGCGATGATTCACATATTCACATATTCACATATTCACATATTCACATATTCACATATTCACATATTCACATATTCACATATTCACATATTCACATATTCACATATTCACATATTCACTAATTCACATATTCACATATTCACATATTCACATATTCACATATTCACATATTCACATATTCACATATTCACATATTCACTAATTCACATATTCACATATTCACATATTCACATATTCACATATTCACATATTCACATATTCACATATTCACATATTCACATATTCACATATTCACGTATTCACATATTCACATATTCACATATTCACATATTCACATATTCACATATTCACATATTCACATATTCACATATTCACATATTCACATATTCACATATTCACATATTCACATATTCACATATTCACATATTCACATATTCACATATTCACATATTCACATATTCACATATTCACATATTCACATATTCACATATTCACATATTCACATATTCACATATTCACATATTCACATATTCACATATTCACATATTCACATATTCACATATTCACATATTCACATATTCACATATTCACATATTCACATATTCACATATTCACATATTCACATATTCACATATTCACATATTCACATATTCACATATTCACATATTCACATATTCACATATTCACATATTCACATATTCACATATTCACATATTCACATATTCACATATTCACATATTCACATATTCACATATTCACATATTCACATATTCACATATTCACATATTCACATATTCACATATTCACATATTCACATATTCACATATTCACATATTCACATATTCACATATTCACATATTCACATATTCACATATTCACATATTCACATATTCACATATTCACATATTCACATATTCACATATTCACATATTCACATATTCACATATTCACATATTCACATATTCACATATTCACATATTCACATATTCACATATTCACATATTCACATATTCACATATTCACATATTCACATATTCACATATTCACATATTCACATATTCACATATTCACATATTCACATATTCACATATTCACATATTCACATATTCACATATTCACATATTCACATATTCACATATTCACATATTCACATATTCACATATTCACATATTCACATATTCACATATTCACATATTCACATATTCACATATTCACATATTCACATATTCACATATTCACATATTCACATATTCACATATTCACATATTCACATATTCACATATTCACATATTCACATATTCACATATTCACATATTCACATATTCACATATTCACATATTCACATATTCACATATTCACATATTCACATATTCACATATTCACATATTCACATATTCACATATTCACATATTCACATATTCACATATTCACATATTCACATATTCACATATTCACATATTCACATATTCACATATTCACATATTCACATATTCACATATTCACATATTCACATATTCACATATTCACATATTCACATATTCACATATTCACATATTCACATATTCACATATTCACATATTCACATATTCACATATTCACATATTCACATATTCACATATTCACATATTCACATATTCACATATTCACATATTCACATATTCACATATTCACATATTCACATATTCACATATTCACATATTCACATATTCACATATTCACATATTCACATATTCACATATTCACATATTCACATATTCACATATTCACATATTCACATATTCACATATTCACATATTCACATATTCACATATTCACATATTCACATATTCACATATTCACATATTCACATATTCACATATTCACATATTCACATATTCACATATTCACATATTCACATATTCACATATTCACATATTCACATATTCACATATTCACATATTCACAAATTCACATATTCACATATTCACATATTCACATATTCACATATTCACATATTCACATATTCACATATTCACATATTCACATATTCACATATTCACATATTCACATATTCACATATTCACATATTCACATATTCACATATTCACATATTCACATATTCACATATTCACATATTCACATATTCACATATTCACATATTCACATATTCACATATTCACATATTCACATATTCACATATTCACATATTCACATATTCACATATTCACATATTCACATATTCACATATTCACATATTCACATATTCACATATTCACATATTCACATATTCACATATTCACATATTCACATATTCACATATTCACATATTCACATATTCACATATTCACATATTCACATATTCACATATTCACATATTCACATATTCACATATTCACATATTCACATATTCACATATTCACATATTCACATATTCACATATTCACATATTCCCATATTCCCATATTCACATATTCACATATTCACATATTCACATATTCACATATTCACATATTCACATATTCACATATTCACATATTCACATATTCACATATTCACATATTCACATATTCACATATTCACATATTCACATATTCACATATTCACATATTCACATATTCACATACAATTGTTAATCATGGACCATAACGGAAAATCACATCGTAAAACAAGAAGAGTTATAATTAGGGACGAAACGTATGACAACATTTTTACACAGAACCGATAAATGAAAAAATAACAGAGGGCCAATTGAAGTGGCTTGGACATGTGTGCCAGATGAAGGACGAATATTGACAAAAAGAGTATATGAAACAAGAGTACTTAGGAAAAATAATAGGGCAAGAAATACATGGGAAGACGGTATATGAGAAGAAACAGAAAAAAAGATTTACCATGGGATGATTAAACAAATAACACAGGAAAGAAAAATACAAATACAAAGGATAAAAGATACTACATCTTATGGTAGAAGGCACATGATTAAACTAAAAACATTAATTAATGCTATGTGATTCAGATTCTTTATAGTTGCTGGTTCTATTGGTCAATTGTATCTGTTGTAGTGTTTATTTGTATCTTCTTGTTGAACAAACATGTCGGTTGTTAAGTTTGATTTCTTCCTTTTTTTTTGTTTCATGCCCATAACTTCTTTGTTTAAGGCAATTTAATGTCTTTATATATCATGTGTATTTTGCTTAATTTAAACGTATAGCATACAATTACTTATGCTACTAAGCTTACACTAAGCACTCATACATAGTCCTTAGTGTGAGTTATTTTGTTTAGTGGGTATAATGTTTTTAATCTTGTTTGTTGTACTTGTAGCTACGGTAATGTTTCCTGCTTGTATTTACCCATATATTAATTAGGTAGATTTTGTTGAAAAAGTTCATGATATATTTGATTTTTAACATTATATATAGAGTTTTAAATTCTGGTTATGGCTTTTATTTAATTTAGTAGGCTGTTGAAGCACCATAGTTCTAATTGTTGGTGTCTTCGATTTTTACTTTGATTTCTTCTGTTGTATTTCCGGAATATACTAGCATATCTATATGTAATATGCTATAATGATTAAATGTCGTTTATCTATAGGATGTATTCAATTCGAATCTTTCCCTCCTAGAGGTCCATGATTTGTAGGTTCACTTAATGTTTGTCAATTTTCTAACTTATTTTCTCTGAGAGGTTGGTTGTAATTATATTGACTACTTTGCCGGCAATTCCTATGCCTGAGAGTTTATCTGGTAGTTTTGTTTTAGATATAGTGTCTTTTATATAGTTTATTATAGTCAAGTCGGTTTTTTTCGCATTAACCATGAGCTACGCCAAGGCAATACTTTTTCCATTAGCCTTAAATGGTAGAAGTAGTTACTGTATTTATTAAAATTATGTAACTGGCTATCTACCTTCGCGTCCTTCTCCCGTGTATTAGTATTCGTACTTGCTGCTTAAATATTAATATCACATTTTTGAAAAATCCAATGGCTAAAAATATATAGAATGCTCATTTCACCATTGTTTAACCTGCCGCCAGTTGCGCTATAATGGCTGCATATAGAGCTTAATCCAATACATAAGTATTGTAAAATAATGATGCTATACACTCGCAACTGTGACGTTATTTAACAACTAATTACAGTTATTAATACTTCGAAAATAAGTTTGAGAGTCAACAAAAATTGTTTATATTAATTGTATTCAATTCCATTGCCAAGTTTTTACTCACAACTTAATACAATTTCATAATTCTCGCCTTATTTAGTATTTGACGTCAATAACAGCTCAGCCTCAAATGATTTACCTTTAATTCATATCTCGCGGAAAGATGTATAAACGCCATCATGAAATTAATTTATTTATTTATGAAAATGTGGAGTATTTCTAGCCTTAAAGATTGAGACTATACGTTTTTTTGTGGCTATTACCGTTTTCGCGCTGTAGCGATGAGAAACTGTGAATATGATAGTTTTTTCCAGTTTCAACTCTGTAGCATCTGTATTTCAAATGTTACAAAGATGGTACATATGTGAATATCTTGAGTATTTCTACTACTACAGATTGCGGCTAGACGCTTTTCTCTAGCCGTTTTCGTACTGTAGCGGTGAAGAAAAATGTGAATATGATGAAATTCATGTTATTCCCCAGTTTCAACTCTATAGCGTCTCTATTTCAACCGATAGATGGTTTATATGTATAATGTTGAGTATTTCTAGTACTACAGATTGACGCTTAACCACTAAGCTTCTTGTTTAATTCCGCATTACACTGGTAAATTTCCTACAGCCTGGAAGGCTTCTAATATAATCCCCGTTCACAAACCTAGTTCGGTATCTGATATCGCAATTACAAACCTAAAGCGGTGTGTCTAATTTATCAAGGGTCTTTGAAATAGTCCTGCATTCTATTTTGTACTCGTAACTTACCAACATGGGTTTATAGAAAAGCACTTTGGATTTTGCTTATTACTACAAAAACTTTTTAAGTCATCTATCTCAACACGTCTACTATGAAGGAGCCACCTCTACTTCCAATACTGCAACATCTGGAGTTCCTTAGGGATCTAACTTAGGTATTATATAACAACCTACTGTCTAGCTACACTTTCCCCGGGCTTGCCAATCTACATAGCCAGGGTTATATGAGGTCTCAGTTATTCTCACTTGCCTTTCTTATCACTCAATGCCCCTCATTCTTTCCCTTACCTCAGTACCTAGACTAACCCTTTCTCTCGGCTCGTCCTCAACCTACTCCACAGACATATGCACCATTTCATACATCCCTTATCTATCCTTTCTGAATTCACTCTCGATCCTACTCCTATACCTCATCTACACCTCCCGCGCCAGTATTTCCTCGCCCAACTCCTGCAATCTTTCTTCACACTTCCCAACCCTTACACACCACATGCTCATCCGGTTCGTCTCCTGTAACAGCACCACCTTCGGTGTTCGCCATTCGAGACCTAGTAAACTTTTCAGGAACCATCCTTGTTCCCTTTCCATTACATCCCACTCTTGCAATCCCCACACTTTCACTCCATACAACAATATAGGTTTTATACACGCATCCCAAATGTTGGACGCCATTCCGAGGTTACCGCGCCATAAACTGTCGATTTTCCCTTCGCTATCCGTCAAGCCATTCTCGCTTTCGCCTGCATACACTCCACATGCATCCTAAACCCTCCTCCACATTCAAACCAAAAGCCTAAATGTTTAAAGCCATTCACTCTTTTCATCATTCTTCCCTTTCATTTCAGCTCCTCCAGTTTACCACTCCCACCCATTTTCCTAAACATCATCCATTTGGTCTTTTCTACATTCACCACTAACCACTTCCTATCTAGCTATCTTCCCATTCTGTTCATCTATCTCTTTCACTCTCTCATTACAGCCGCATACGCTTGCACATTGGTTCAAAATAAAATGAATGATATGCTACCCTATCATAACAAAGAATTAAGAACATCAATGACGATGTTCTAGTTAGAAAAGACCACCCTTTTGATTAAGTCTGTAAGTGTTTAAAACAATATAGAAGGCAGCAATGGATAGAAGAAGACTAATCAACTCGTAAATTGCTACCTGCAACGTAAGAAGCTGCTTCAGGGCTAGAAGAAATTAGAAGGTTAATGATAGATATCTTGGTTGTCAGATCCATTAGCAGGGATATGGAGAACTTGAGATTGATGGATAAAAAGTATAAAAAAATAAATAAATCTTTATTTGGTATAACCATACATACAAATAATAAATCCAACATAATATTATCAAATAGTATAAAATAACCCTCCTACTTTTTCCTCTCCCCCATAAACTTTCTCTCCGACGCCAGCCTTTTGCAGATTTCCACGCCTGTTCCAACCTCTGTATATCATTCACTCGTCATTTTTTGCACTCCCCCGCCCACTCTGCTTTCATACCCTTATATTCGTTTTTAGATGCACCACCTGTCACCCTTATTACACAGTACATATGCGGTGTATCCTTGCCCCATCCACACTTTCCTTCCGGTCTCTATTGAATCGCCCTTAGCTCCACCTTCCCCTGGATATGTAGTTTGAGGGTTTCACCTGGACTTTCCACTCTACATAGCTATGGTTGTACGCGCTCTTATTCTCACCTGTCTTTCTTGCCATTCAACATCTCTCAGTTTAGTTCCTAGACTTCCCATTTCTCTAAGTTTATCCTTCATCTACACCTATTCATACATCCTTCCTCTATCTTTCTCAGTCAGTCCGCTCTCTGCCCTAGTCTTATACCTCATCCACAACATTCGCACCAGTCTGGTGTGTGTAATCATGACAAAACAGATAACAAGATCACTTGATTATTTCGATACTAATATCTGACTGAGTAATTTTATTAGAACTTAAGTGAGAGCATTCATCTGCTAGCTATGAAGAAGATAATATAGCACTATTGAGCTAGTTTCCTTTTATGTCTGTGTATATTTTGTCGGTTGTGCACACTCTTTTTTCAATTTGAGACTCTTTTTGAACCTTCTCTATTTATCGTCTAATTCTATATTTCTTCTTGTACTACTTTTCTCTATTTCCTAGCTATTTCCTTGTTTTCAACATATCATTTCTAGCTTGTTTTTCTACCTCAGTGTTTTTTAAATAATCTGAATATATCTAATGATGCATAATTAAACAGTTTTTGGCTCGATTATATAAAGCAAATAACTTTCGAGTGAATTTACAATTCATGATTCAAATGTCATTATTAACAACTTTGACACATAATGCGACATTGCCATATACATATTACAGAGCTACTACCAAACCCAATAAAATGTCGTACATGCTGCATGTTACCAAATATACACAAATTAAAATTTTAAGTTGTGTGATGTAAACTTTAGTTACAGGTTACTGTGCTGTCCACTTTGGACTTTCAGTGAATTCAAAAACAAAACATCTATCTTTATAGGATTATCAGTCATGACACTTTTCCGCCAGTGTATATGTATTTGAGTGTTAAGCTGCAGTATATTGGCGATTCAAGCCGGCAGATACTCTATCTGGTGGCAGGAAATTAACTACATTTAGTAGAGAATTTGTTTGCATAACATTTGGTTTTTCATCATATACTTGACTATATAGCCAAGGTTTTACTATTTATACCTTAAAAGTACATTAACAATCGCGCATTATTGTAGAAGTAACTAAACTGATATGATTTTAATGCAATCAACTGATCAAACAATAACAAAAATCAGCTGTTTACCTACTACTAACTCGAAGAAAACCGTTAACGTTTGAATCGCGAATTAAAACTGAAGTTTTATTTACTATCCAAACCGACATGTTGACACTTTACAAAAAACAAACAAAACAAAAAACCCTTTACAAAAATTACACAATGCAAACATTGTTTGTATGACTTGTTTTGGATTTAATAGTACAAGGGGTTATGAAATGGAAAGTTAACAAGTTATTAAACATCAATCATTATAATCAAGGGTTATAGTTAACTTGCCTTTATATAACCTTGCCTTAGGAATTTATTTATTTCATTACGATTTGAGGGAAAATCGTATGTGGGTTGGAAAAAAATTAAAACATAATAGTATGCGAAATTTAAAGTCGTCCTTTAATAGTCTCTCTATAATATTCAGATTTAATATGTGGGTACAAATCTCTAAATGTGTCTTATTTGAATAGTAATTATCGTAATTTTAATTAATCTTTACCCTACCAAACACTCAACTATTTTAATTCCCAATTTTGCTTTACATATTTTCCCATGTAAAGAGCCACTCCAAAGTTACAAACAATAAATTAACACCTCCTCAAATATGTCTATACCCAAAAGTACTACGGTTGTATTGGTATGGCCCTATTATAACAAAAGCTGTGAAATCATTCTATGAAAACTCTTGTATCTATTCTTGTTTCAACGAAAAGATACTGTGAGCTTCATTTATTTTTATTTATGTGTAAATAAATATTCGTAGGTTAGGATATTCAAATTTTGTTTTCATGAGTTTTTGTTATAGTAATAGAGCGCATACCTAATGTATTTAGATGCATATCGTGAGTAATATCAAAGAATATATGAATACTTAATATAGTGGAGGTGATGCGCCTAAATTCTTATCAAAATAGTTGTTATAGATATGCATATCAAGAAGATAAATCGGAAACAACGATACTTTTACAAACTCAATAAATATATACTAAACATTCTGATACAGTAAATAAATTAAATAAATATCTTATATAAGAAAATATTCTACAGCCAGTATTTCCAAATTCTATTACACTTATTTCGCCTTAATCTATGCTTTCATTATACTGTTAATAAAATATCCAAATTTTGAGAAATTAGATTATTTACATGGTAGTAATATGATCATCGTATCTGTAAATATACAAGAAATAAGAAATAAGAAATAAGTAAAATAAAGGATTACATTGTATCGTTTATGCTCACAAAATAAAAATAAGCAATTCACCAATTCTTTCTTATTACTTATTTTCCTTCAATGAGCGCTAAAATTAAGGATTATTTTAGAGCGTTTATGCTCACAAAATAAGAATACGCATATACCAATATCTTCTTATTACTTATTTTCCCTCAATGAGCACTATAATGAAAAATATTCCTGTAACATTAATTCCTTATTTCTGATTTCATTTCTTCTCGTGTAGAATACTAGACAGGATATTTTCGTAACATCAGCTAATCGAAATTTCGTCAAACACGGTCGTTTTTTACTCGGTTATATCTTCCTATTGTTTCAGCTGTTTAGTTTATATTATAAAAAGATAGGGATATATTTGAGTATTTGAAGTATTCCTTTAAATTCTACCAAGATATCCCTGCATAAAGCTACGCCCACTAATTCGTATTATATAGTATTTTTATGAGATTAAAAACGCGGATTTATAACATACTGACTACTTATTGTATATAAATGTTTACGATGTCATATTTTTTAACTATAAGTATATTATTCCATAAGATCTTCTCATTTAATAATATACTATAGGCGAATAAAAGTTATTAGCTATTTAGAAATACCGTCTCTTACACTACAATAAATAAATTATACTAATGACTAGTAACACTACGCTCATTACTTCGTTCGAACGTCATATGTTTGCTTATGATTGGCATACTTGTTCAAAGCAGCGTTAACATCTAATCCAAGCCGCGTGTACAAATTGATCAACTCCGTGCGTTCCGCCGGGGTCTTGGTTCCGCTCAACCCTTTCCCTATTCTGTCCGTCCACGCTGTAGGACCTGGGGCCTCATATTTTCCATAACCCTCATATTTTCCATACCCTTCGTGTTTTCCATAGCTATCATATTGCCCATGGCCCTGCAAACTGTAGCCTCCATCTTGATCCTTATGCACGTGTAAATGTACCGATGGCGGCGGTTGTACGTGGTGATGCGGTTGATGAGGCTGCCACGTATGTTCTTTTTGGTAGCCCAAACCGTATCCTTTCAGGAAAGATAGTTTACCTAAAATTCCACCAGCGTTTAAGATGAGTAATATGACACCAATGGCGAGTCCTTTCATTGAGAAGATTGTTAGGAAGCCTAAGACTGTGACAATCACGCCCAGTTTGAAGAGTAGGAAGGGCATTAGCATTTTGATACGTCTCGCAGCCCCAAGACAACGACCTAAAAAATAATTATATCAATATCGTCTGTACTAATAAACTGTGTTGAACATGTATGTAGTCTGCGTTCTACAGTATAATCCTGATGCTGAGTTTGAAAATGGCTCAAACACAAGGACCTACAGTTGTACTGTATTATTATCTTTGCAATTTTGCAGCCATTTCACTAATACTATCGGATACATATGATGAACACCGTTTGTAAATTATGGCGTAACCGCAGGTTAATATCAATACTGCCTTGGCGTAGCCGTTGAATGCTTCAAATGAAAATTTCAAAAACAGATTACAGGAAAACTACGTTTCATCTGAATTTATAATATAGAAACGTTCTTATTTCCCGAGCGAGCAAGCTAGACCCTAAAATACAATCGACGCGCGACAATCGACATTGCAGTCGATTGTTGCGCCATTTAATTCGACAGACAGATTTCCAGCATAATTTAGATTTATCAAACAAACAAAGTGTGTGTGTGTGTGTGAAATATATCTTGAAACATTTTAAAATTATTTTCTGTCGTTACGGGCTCAGAAGAAGAATCGCCTGGTATTTACTTAATTTCACAGAAATTCTCCTGTAAAAGGCGATTCTCGAATGTTTGCCGGTGATGGGGTATGAACTTTCGCTCTAGAATGCTCAGTACGAGACAGCACGTATAATCACTAGGCTACTGAGCTGGGTTCTCTCGACCGATTTTAGTCATAGAAAGAAGTCACCAAGATGTGCTTACCTATAAAGTCAGAAGAAACTTGCTTTTTCACTGCTAGAGCTTTAAATATTTTCAAAATTTTCAGTAAACCAGCAGTTCCAAGTAATGCAGCTCCTCCAGCTGCAAATGGTTTGAATCTTGTTAAGTTAATGAATACAGATCCATTTTGAGGTACAGTCATCGGCGCCATTGTTTGTGTTTGAGCTGCACACATCCAGAAAACGGAAGTCGTGGCAAATAAGAAGAATATTAATTTTGTCATTCTGATGATTTATAAATCCAATTTATCATAATTTGGGAAACACCTAAAACAAAAAATACGTATTAATACTAGTGGCCATATTCAGATTATATATAGTTTTTTTGACGACAGTTCACAGTATTGCCTTGCCCTAAAGGACAAAAGCCCAACCAAACCAAACTTTAACAGATGTACTCTTATAATTTATTAGATGTATTATTTATGCATTTTTAATCGGAATTACATATAATAATATTACATTTAACTTGATTAATGTTTACTGCGAGTTTGTGTTTCTGTTCGAGTAGGTATTACATATTATCAATTTTGTGCTTTACTTCAATTGTTCAATTCAATCATTATTTTTTTATTAAGTTGACAATAAATGCTTCAAAGTTTCAAAACCGTACGATAACTCTATTTGGGTGCGTTTATTTTTGGTGGGCTGTGTATTCACCTCATTTATTTAAGCTGAATATTTTACTGTTAGATGCATATTATATATATGATTTGGTGCCCATCTGTATACATTCCTCTCCACATATTCATATTTTGTGTTATTTTAATTTTATTTTTAATATATTTTAAAATAATGAAATGCTTTCAATTCATAATAATCATTAAATTTAAACTATCATTTATGATAATTACAATATTTATAGTATAAGTACTTATTAGGTTTTAGAAACTTCCGCGTATGTGAAATTTTTTACGTATCCTCTAAATACATGCTTGACGATAATTTTTACATAAATATTAGATGGAAAACGAGGACGCGCCGCGTCATATCGCGTAAATTCCCCAGCGCGGTCCGGATTTAAGTCTCATTGATACATTCTCGTGTTCCCTCACGTAAAACGTTTCGATTTCGCCCCACTTATGTTACCTGGACGGAACTGGAGCAACAAGTCGTTCAAATTTTAATTTGTAATTTTACCACATATACTTCGAATTAATAATAATAATAAATTAATTAATTGTCTGATGATAATAAAAAGTCGAAGAAATAGCACTTGCTTTACTATTTACGGACAATTGCGCATAAGTTTCATGGGGCCTTAGGCAAATTTGAATAATTTAAGGGGACCAATGTACAAAGAAAACAAATGAATCAATTTCATCAACAGCAAAGTAAAATAGATATAAGACATATGTTGTATGATATATATGTATACGTGTGAATTCCCCTCGTAACAATTTACAGATCTAGATTAGAGGTGGATTAGCATTTATTAATATTATATTATATTATGTTAATACACCGATTTAAATAAATAGTGGTTATTGTATTAGTAACAATTCTGTAACTGGTTATTGAGCTTCGGGTTCTATTGCCGTGTGTCGGTATATGTGAATGTAACTTCAGAAAATCGTCTTCCGAGTTTTCGAAAGTGTCGTTAATTGTATCCCAATAACAAATAGTAACAACTACCCGCGCATGGATTGTTACACGGGCCGCCCGTTTGATAAGCGGGGGTGCTAAGCACTGCTCTACATCGCCGTGTTTAAATTAATATTAATAGTAATAATTTGTAAAACTATAGGCTTGGGACTAGGGATTGCAGTGTCAGTATGTGTAGCGACCCCTTCAAGGGTCTAGTAAAAACTATTGGGGTGACAAAAATGTAGAAGAAGAAATAAATTATAATGTGTAGTATAATTATTTATGGAATAATTTTCTACACCAATCGTTTTGAGTGACTCGAGAAGCTATGAATAAAAGAAATTAATAAAAAATATTTAATAAAAAATATAAAAAAATACAACGTTCCGTTTGCTTGGAGGGTTACAAGCAAATATCCAATACTTTCTAGTACAAATGTATGTTCTTTTTGTCTTAGAATCTAACTGCTTTTGAGATATATGTTATATACGAAATTATATACGAAAATCGATAATTTTCGAAAAAAAAAAATTCCTCACTTTTTGTCAAACATTTGCTTCTATTGCCACCCACGACCTTTTCTCAGAAAAATTGTCAAAGACAAAGTTCTAGAGCATTAAATTTACATCAATTTTATATATACTTTTGCTACTTTATTGCTTTGACTGAATCCAATTTTTTTTATGATTATAACTTTTATAAATGATTATTAGTCCATGTAAATACTTTTATTATTATGTATGATTCGTAATTATTTAATAAAAGTTATAATTATAAACAAAATTAAAATGTTGCAAAAGTATACATAAAATTGAAATCAATTTAATGCTCTACAAACTCATTTAAGCGTTTTCAGTAGTTTTTCATAAAATATAAATAATGGCATGTTGCCGAATATATTCTGAAAAAGGGAGTTACAGAAATAGTTTGATCACTTTGGACATCCGCTTTATTAAATTACAGGCGGCGGTCTACCAACATCGCATGTATTAAGTGATCATAAAAAATGTAGTAATTTAAAGTTAAAAATAAGTTTAAATTTAAAATAAACAGACAAAATACACATAAAATGCATTTAGCCAGCCACAATTTTTTTCACTAGAAGGACAATAGAATAATGTAATACCATACACTTTTAATAATTAAAAAAAATACTAGCTAATTAAAAATAAAATATAAGTGTGTCTAATTTAATTCTTCCAATACAGATTACTCTCATTACTATATATAAATCTCATTAACATAAACATTTATTGTGCAATAATATCAATAAAACAGTTTATTTTTATTATTTTTAATTCCGTATTATTATTGATACTTCCAGGTTAATTGCTTGCAATAAATATTACCATTAGTAATTATTGGGGATTTTTACACAGTTTCTCCTATTGCAAATAAACTAGTTTATTTTTTCTATTCACATTAATTTCTCACATTATTGCAGTTTCTTATAGCCGTTAAATAGAGTTTGCGAACATAAGAGTCTTGTGCCGCATTATTAATGAAAGGAAAGTAAGACACGAGATGTGTACGTCTTATATCTTGGCGTACCATCAATAATTTATTTTATAAGTAGAGTAAAAGTAATTTCTATAAGCCTATACTTTATTAGTGAATTGTCTAATTATCTTAAAACCAAGGGATATAAAATCGCCAATAGAATAAATTATTGTAAACCTATGTCATGTACTAGGTGAAGCCGTGTGGCTATTCGTATATTTTTCCTCTCAAAATATCACCAAACGTAATAGTGTGCGCCGGGCTCTTCTAATAACTATGCAATTACAACTACTAAGATAACAATAGCTGCAACTATCCAACAACCGTTGTTTTTGTCCCCATTCGACGAATAAAACTGTTAGTAAAAATATTTATCACAACTTACACTGACAGCACAAAAGTCATAAATGACAGGTCGGTCGACAAAACATTGTCTTCGGTTTTATAGGGATGATCATACTAAATTCATTTTTTTTTAATTTGCAACTTGTCTTTTGGTAGTTATTTATATTTGCTATGGATGATTAAGGCCCGGTTTATGTATGTGCTAATTACAATTACTTGATACGCCATAATTCTGATAATCGTCCTAATTTGATTAGACTAACTAGGAACAAAGATTTAGAACTATCTTTACTATAATATACTGACTAACTAACTTTAGTGTGAATTATTATTATTATTGTAACAAAAAATAGTTTAAAGCAATGTATAAAGACATATATTCAAAAGACTGCATATTATGCAGAGAGGACTAATTCGGATTTTCAGTATTTTGTTTCACATTTGATGCATTTTCTTTACTTTTATAAGAACGTATATGGTTTCCTGTGGAGTAGCATAAGTTACCGAAGTTTTTATAATTGACTACGCCAGGTTTCTCCAACGAATCTTAAAGCTCGTCTTAAATAAGCTCGTCTTATATATAACCACCAATTTTTATTCTGTTGCACCAAACATATGTAGTAATATTTGATATTTGCAAGCTAATTTTAAAGAAATCGCCGACAATTAATTCGTTAGGATAACGCAAATCGTCGCTCGTCTGATGACGGAAATTTCACCTAGTAAAGATTGTAACGCCCGGTTTCTCCAACGAATCTTAAAGCTCGTCTTATATAAGCTCGTCTTATATATAAGCACGTCTTAAATTTTTATTCTGTTGCACCAAACATGTAGTATGGTAGTAGATCTTACTTAGTCTTACAATGTAAAACCGTCTTATTGTTTTAAGATCCGATTTTTGTTTGGTGCAACGCTTTAAGACCGTCTTATTGTTAAGTCTAGTTAAGATTCGTTGGAGAAACCGGGTGTTAGAGAATGGACTGGGATACAAAGCACGGCACAACTTTTTAGACTGGCGGAAAACAGCCCTGACAGACACGGCACATAAAAAAGAAGAAGGAATAATATTTTTTATAATATTTTTTGAATGCACAAATACTGCTCCTTAAATTATTATAAACATGCTTATTGAGACGTCTGCATCAGAGACGTATGAATATTTTTGAGGTTTTTATTTTGTAATTAATATGAATTTTCACTCAGAACTTTGAACTCTCCCCTACAGATATTCACCAAAAATTAATTAAGATTAAGAATATACAGAGCACAAAAATGTGTCACAGATAGGTAAAGGAAGACGGACGGACGATGGACAGACAGTCATCTTTACAGAAATGGTCTTATAATGATCACGGGACTGACGGGAAACTAACATTTTTACACGAATATAATACTTTATCCATACTTCATATCATAAAGTCATAAGCAGTGTAGTAGACTTAATTATAGTGAAATATTAAATTACAAATACTTTAAATTACTCTTCATTTTCATACTACTCGATTTTTCAGTATAATTATTTCCATCATTCATCTTCCAAGCTTACTATACTATGAATGTATATATACATGAACAATGTTTATTTTACAAATGAAATTACATATACATTAAACCAAAATAGTAAAACTCAAATAAATGAAAACTAGTATGTCAATTTAGGGATTTACCGGTTTTGGAATGTATTGTATAATACTATTGATGTTTGGCTACAGGACCATACATGGTTTTGTTGCTCTAACTTGATTTTGTAGCAATATTTAGGATATATTTTATTCATATGATTGTTTTGCAATAATACCTGTATACATGTATAATTCGGACGGGTTATCAAATTATTAGTCCCGGTTACTGGTAATATATAGTTCTATCTATAATGTATGCATATCTAGCGATATGTATAGGGGAGGTAAGGGGAGTGTTGTAATAAATAGATTATTCAACCAAGCTCCGTGACCTAGTGGTTAGAGGCGCCCATTGTGGGCGAAATTTCGCGAATCACCTTTCACAGTTTTGCAGTGATTTACTTGAAGTTAAGGTAATTACACTCCTCTGATCCTTGTTTCCCTTTAACAGTAGAAAAGCCCCCGAACTGATAGTTATAAAGATAGACGTTTCCTTTTTAGATTATTCAATAATAAACGAATAAAAAAGTCCTTAAAGACATACTGTATAATTAATATTCATAGTTTGTAGTACTTTTTGTAAAGGCGAATAGTAGCATATTATAGGTGAATGAACGGATATTAAGAAACAGAAAGCGGTCAAGTGCAAGTTTAATGTACTGATCAACTTTTTGTTAAGCGGTCGTGCTTTAATTCCAATTAGATGCGTAATGTAGATTGAATACATTACAATATTATGCTAAATTGATACATACACACATTTCAGTTTCTTTGAAATGGAAAGTTGTATTATAATGAAAGTGTAGACTTTATAAAAAAAGTATAATACAAACAATTCAATGTTTTACTAGTTTTGTTTAACACAAGTTAATCAACTGCAACTGATCATACATAATTATAAATTATAAACTAATTATTATTTAACTAACATATGAATTAACTAATTTTGACACTGTTGGTTTCTAACGATCGACATCCTTTTAACATTGATTTTTACAGCGAACCCCAATTAGAAAAAAAAAATAGTACGGGAAAGAATATAATATATAATATTAAAATAAATCCCATAGGCAAAATTAGACAAGTTGACAATTGAATCGGTAATTTGACGGGAACTTTCCAAAAATTTAATTTGTGGAAAATTAAAGGAAGCTAGAATTTCTACATGAACCAGTTTTAAAGGTTAACAATATTTTTGCAATAAGTTTGGTAACGCAGTAACCATATCCCGTTGTTGTATTGGCTAAATATATTACAGGTTGTTGGGAATTTATTATTATTATTATTTAACATAATTTTATAATTATTTTAGCTTTCTTTATACTACCGATTTAATTATAGTAAAGCTCGTATGACATTATCTAGTTTCTTATATCGTTTTCGATGCAGACACAAACTACATAGTGTCATAAACATATGTAGAAAAAGATATAGCGGCGGAATAATAATAAATTAAATTAACAATAACAACACCGTAATACACAATGTTAATTTTCCATTTAGAAATGGATATACAGTTTAAGATATCAATTCTTATATATATATATATATATATATATATATATATATATATATATATATAACGATATAGGAAACTAGATAATGTCATACGGGCTTAAGATTATTTTTATTGAATTACATTTATAAATATAAAAACTTAAATACTTTAGTAATATTCTATAAAATAAAACACATGTCAATATGTGTGATGAAAGGTAACGGCAAAAAGAATTAGATTAGAGAAACTATAAGGGTGGAATCATGCCTATACCTTTCTTATGGTACGAATTGAAAATGTGTTGTGCTTTTAATATAAACTAGGCAATGGAATGCAAATACAACAGTCGTTGGGTCTTAAAAGTATTTTGTCTTCGACTTCTTCCAATGTAGCCTAGGGAAGGTAAAGGGTAGAACATTCCTACTTATATCATGCGTTTGATAACACTTTTAATAGAACTATTTAATAAAGAAGATTTCCTACTTGAGTGCACAAGCCACACCTAAGAGATGTTTACCCTGTTTAATGAGGTATGTATGTAGACTTTTTTATATGTATGTATATTGTTTATTATATTGGTAACTGAAATTTAAATTATTAAATATTTTAAATTTTAATAAAGAAATACTTTTAAGATATTCTAAACGTATGTAATTTCCTCTGTTGGATATTTGACATCAATAAATTTACTTTACTTTACTTTACTTTACTTTACTTTAGATTAATCACTCATAATAAAACCATCTACAATGTTGTAAACATAATATTAAGCATGCATGAAACATACATAATATTTATTATTATTGGTACAAGTATTACAATATACAGACCAACACTAACTTTCGAGTGTGACACATGGATAATGAATCAAACAGCAAAATCAAAATACAGGCTAGCGAATGAAATATTTAAGGAAGGATTGGCAAGATTGGATAGTAAGAGTAAGAAATGAACAGATACAAATTGAGAGCCTAGACAAAAATCATAGAAAAAAACAGCTAGCTTGGCACAGACCTAGTAAGAATGACAGATCTGCTTCTTTGTTATCCTTGCAAGCCACACTTCTTTTGCTTGTCTGTGCAAAACAGGTGTGGCTTGCAAGGATAACAAAGAAACAGAGCCGAGGAAGACAAACAAAAAACATGGGACGTCAACGTAATTGCCATACTAGCAAGAAACAACTTCAACGAGCAATAAACTGGAAGAAAGGCGTTGAATAGATAAAAATGGAGAAAAGTGGTAAAGAACATTAACTATGTAGGCTGTTGATTTATTGATAAGCTTCACGCCCGGGGGTATGTGTAGATAAGACAATATGTATGAACGCGTTTTAAATAATAATATTTCAAACATTGTTATGTAATAATATAATTTACTGATATTATTACGATGATAATAATACATTGTTGTTTCAAAAATTAGACGAAGTGTTAGTAGATATTAAGACTTAATTTTTTATATACTGTTATGGGTTAAAATGAAATTAAGAATAACAATTAAAATGTAGGTCCTTATCCGTGCCATTACAATTATATCTCTTACAGGTTCAAGAAGCGTGTGAATTCCAACGGGCATGAACTGCAATATAAATTCGTATCAAGGTTACTGGTAAGTTGTCGTTTAGAGCACCATTTGCAATTATGTAAAACCGTATAATTATCCTGTATTTTATGTAATAGATTCATAATATATTTTTTAATATGAGAATTTACAATAGAGACACAATGGCAGGTTTAGTAGTTAATGTTGACGCTGACATTAGATACACGAAATTTAACCTGTAACTGTAAGATAGATTCCGGGACTTATTTTACGTTATGATTGCATAGTAATCATGATAGCATACTAATTATTTAGCATACTAAATTGGTCTAGTCTCATTACTCAGGGTTTCCTAAACTGCATCAACTCATCACCCTATTGTATTCAAGATATTTTTACTACTCTAAAACACAAGTGAAACTAAAATCGTAGAAATTTACAAATCGAAATAAAATAAAACAGTATTTAACTTATCAGCAATGATGAAAAACAAATTGCACGTGTTCCAGCTAGGCTAATTTTGATATATCTTGATTTCCTGAAAATGTTGGCTTTTCAACTTTCCTTAATACTATTTACTACTATTCATACGGAATATGTATAAAGTATTGTAATAGTGCGGAAAAAACCTATTTCTTACGCAAATCATATGTATTAGGTCTCCTGATCATTTTAAGACCATCATTGGAAAATGTCAACGTTGTCTCATCTGTGATCAATTTTTCCGCCACGTGTTCGGAAAAACTACTTGATATATTCAAACCTCATTTTGCATGTGGCTATTATAGTGCCTTTCGTTTATCACTCAGGACTGGTACGGGTTTATTGTTTCTTGTTCTATTTGCCGCTTCCGATGCGTATAATTCTGCATCGCCCCTTACAACCGGCGGCGCACGACCGCAAGACCTGAGCGATACTGCACACCACGGGGGCGACTACCAATGATAAACCATGCTAAACGAAAGCGCCTTATCTCATGTAACTCTATCTTGATTAGTTTTTGGTGGAAATTGCCAAAAACTTAGTACACAATTCTTATTTATTATTTCGAGTATCCCTATCCGTATAATATAAAAACGAAGACAATAGGAATTGAAGCCGACCGACCTGCCAGTTATGACTTTTAGGCTGTGTTAAATCCCTTCGAGGGTGGTATTTTTTATGTTTTTTTATTCAATATTTAATTGTATTATTAAGTGATTTGAAAGAATTGTTTAATTAAGGGTTTGGTTTTTTACATATTATGAATAAATTTATTTATTATCGGTTGTATAATGGGCATTGCGGAATGAAACTAGTCTTACGGCAAGTGCACAATATCACGTTTGGAAATATTTTCAGAGAGAAAAGTACATTTTTTCTTAAATAATTTTTATTTGAAAATGGATCATACCCTGGGAATTTTACCTAGTATATAATATAAAAACCAAAACAATGTTCAAGCCGACCGACCTGTCATTTTTTGTGCTGTCAGTACTGTCAGTTCATAAGTAAGGGTCGTGAGTTCGAATTCACTTGTTTGTTTATTTATTTGCACTATTTTGACTACACAACATTAACAAAATTAAAAATAACTATTTATAAGAACAAAGTTTAAGCAGTTCGTAGTACAGTTGTTAAGACGTTTGACATTGTTACGATATTTCCGAAGTTAAACATCGTTTTTGTAATAGTGTTAAAATTTTAAAATTGTAGAAACTCAATCTTTAAACAATTCGCATGATAGGAATATAGCCCATGATTGTAGCGATCGGTCAAAAATCGCACCCCTGGGCACCTAGAGAATGAGGGTCAATTCCTCAGTAGAATATTTGAACTGAAATTGTTTGAGACTAAAAATATATAAATAGTTATTTCACGGCTCAGATGAGTTAGCGAGATAATCAATTCATCATACTCCGTCGGATTACGGGTATTCCTTCTAGATTTATTATAAAAGAAAAAAGTCTCTAATTGACTTTTACCTGTTTACTCAATTTGAATGGATAAACTAACAACTTCAGTGCAAGTGTACATTTTCGCAGTTCATTCCCGACTAAGAAAATGTGTTAACATAATTGAAAGTGAATTCATATTCGCGGTTTGTTTTTCCGAAGTATTAAAACATGCGATTTCTCTCGCTTACTACATTAAGATTATTATTCTCACATGGAATAACCACGGTTTTATTTCTTATATTGCTATTATCGCTTTCTAATTTTGCATTTCCATGCTGTTGCTATTAAAATTAATTATTCGTACGAATATATTCTAAGACTTACTGTTGCTGCGATTAGGAATTATCATAAATAAACATTTATGTTGTTGTGTATATGACTATATTGAGCAATAGTTTTTCATAAATAAACATTTGCAAGTTTCGGGCTATTATTTAAAAAATGCCTAAATAATAAGCTAAAGCCATCACTAAACGAAATTCGCATTGATATTTAAAATAAGATTTAGGACTTATGGTAGCAAAGTGGCAATTAAATTAACCATATAATCATAAACGGTATACTAAATTTTAATTTAAATACGATAATTATCCAATACAATCCAACACAATTCAATACAATCCAATATAATCCAATATAATCCAATATAATCCAATACAATCCAATTCAGTCCAATACAGTCCAATACAATCCAATAGCATCCAATACAATCCAATACAATCCAATACAGTCCAATACAATCCAATACAATCCAATACAATCCAATACAATCCAATACAATCCAATACAATCCAATACAATCCAATACAATCCAATACAATCCAATACAATCCAATACAATCCAATACAATCCAATACAATCCAATACAATCCAATACAATCCAATACAATCCAATACAATCCAATACAATCCAATACAATCCAATACAATCCAATACAATCCAATACAATCCAATACAGTCCAATACAATCCAATACAATCATCACTTTGGTTTATTTTAAATTAATTTTTAGTCCATAGGATTGACTGACTACAACAAACCGTATATAATAACACACCCACTCTTCGTTAATGGCTTCCCTAAAAATACTCTCTGAATACTTATTAAAGAAAACCGGTGTGTTGTACAGGTTTACTAAAATATTAATTTTGTCTTCGATCAGGTTGAAGTAATCTACTGGTATTTCGTCTGGCCCTACTGCCTTTGTATGTTTTGAAATTTTATAGCGACTTCTTCAATTGTTATCATACGCTCATTCATCGCTTCTATTGTCCTCAAACTGGTGTTGTGTGTATTTCTCCCATCTTTTGATTATTTCCTCTATGTCTATTATTATCTTTCCATTGCTATCCATTATTAAGCCATTTTATTTTTTCCTTCCTATACCGGAAAATTTCTTGACTCATTTATGTAGATTAAATGAATTATACATCCGGTCTAATGCTTCTATTACCTCACATCTCCTTCTAATGAATGTGTCCCTGGCATCCTTGATTTTTCTTCTTATTTGTTGTTCTATTTTGATGTTCTTCGCAATCTACACGTCTAGATTTAGATCTTGTTAGATTTCATCAGTATAGCTCAGCTATTGTCGATAAATTCTATATCTGTAGATTGCTAGATGAATTAACGCTAATATATATATATATATATATATATATATATATATATATATATATATATATATATACACTATACAAGGTGTGTATAAATTGGCGAAAGAACTTCAGGTAGCGATGTTGGTTATCAAATTATTTTTTATAATTTCATTGTTGTTGAGATAGGGCCAACGATCTGTGGTCTTTCTACGTTGTAATTGCTCGAATTGAATGCATCTGTTTTCCAACACAGCTGTAAGTAACCTTTGTGATATAGTTTGCACTATTCGTTCCAGCTTTTCGGGGTGATTTCTAATAGAGCCGCATCATTTATAACCCTAACCTGGTTAGTATTTTGTGGTGGCATAGATCTCACAAGCCATAAGATAGGGCCGCCGCGACCAATCCATCTGTTTGGTAAATATAGGTCCAATCGAGCAGGAGGTCCATCATGCAAGTATAACATGTCATCCACTGTCTGCAGTGGGATCGCTTAATGTCTATTCTAACACGTTGAGGTATTCATCGACATTAAGACGATGTTGGTAAAGTAGTTGGTCCTATGCCCTATGGTTTTTTATGCTCACCAATACATGACTGGAAAATCTTCTCTGATAGCCATATTCTGGATAGGCGTGCGGGTTTTCGTCAGCCCAATGGTGAATTTAAGTGTGTTAAGCATGATCTCTCATGTTAACGTACATTTGCTACATAGAACAGGTTTCAAGACGTTGTCATTGTCTTGAATTCTATTTAAAATTGAACAGAAGAAACCAATATTATATGCATTTCAGCATACTCATTGAACGTAAAATCCACTGTTAGTAAACAACAACAACAAGAAACAAATAAAAACGAGCAAAATCAACGATGACACAACATTATATTAAGCAGTTTTCAATTTATTGATAATAAATGGTTTTTGAGAAATATTAAATTCTAATGTAATGCTAATTGTAGTAGTAGAGTGGGTTAGGAGCAGTTTGGCCTGGGAATTAAATCAAGACCGTGAGAAATTTCTTGTCAGTAAAGGTGTCATCTTCATAATCTTCATCATGCCAAGCTTATAATCTTGTCATCTTATCTGCCAAGTATCATAATCTTATCTGGCAGGTTTTATCATCTTATCAGACAGATCACATAATCTTATCTGGCATTCATTGCTTGTGTTATTACTACGTCGATTCTATTGTCCATTGTATGTTATAATCTTGTCATCTTATCTGCCAAGTATCATAATCTTATCTGGCAGGTGTTATCATCTTATCTGACACATCACATAATCTTATCTGGCAGCTATCAACATCTTATCTTGTCATGTCATCATTATAGGTGTTATTATCTTATCTTGTCATGTCATTTATGATATACAGAGGGACCAAAATTGAATATACAGCATGATCTAAATTTATATATTTTTTTAAATATGGCGGTTTAATAAAATATAGTCATGTGATGAATGCAATAAGTGACCTTTGTCATTTAATTCATTCGGAAAGACGTGTGGTGCCCAAATATTTTGTCGAATATAGAGAATAGTTATAAAAAAATATAAATCCAGAATTAAAAATTAGGAATTTATATAGATATTTATAACAATCGCTTGAAAATTATTTATTTAATTATGACCACATCATATTTTTATAAATATGAGAAAATTATGAATAATTATGTAACAACACTGGATTAAAAATTTAATTGAATATTTTTTATTAATCTAGATAAATTTATAATCAATTCATTTTTCATACATAGGTATATTCATAACATAAACTCTTTTCAATACGAGATTGGATATTATAAAATTGAACTATTGTTAAATATGATCAGTTTAGAGTCATACAAATCCCACACCATCCAACATCCATAAAAACTCAGTTTTTGCCTGTTTACGTGAAAAAATATAAAGTGGTGCCGCAAGAAAATTATTGATACCTATCGGTACTTTTAGTTTTTGGTACAAATAATCCGATAATGCTGTTCACATATTTATATGCGTTGAATAAATACGGATGTTACCTACATTTTTTGATAAGGTAGGTATTTAAACGCCTCACAAAGTGCCGTTTATAAAATTAAATCGTGTAGCAACATAAAATGAGTTTAAAGCGGTATTTATACGCCCCGCCAAATTTGACTAAATTTAAATATTTACCTCTGAAACCTACTATAATTGGATAGGCATATGAATACATTTATTAATTTAAAAACAGCACTGGATTAAAAATTCAAGTTGAAATATTTATTACCTACAATTGTGATTAATCGATTAAAGCAGCGCGCTTCAGTTACTGAGGAAAACATAAATAAATAAAATTAAAATATAATTTATTTTGCGGCTTCATTAGACTTAATTAAATTATTTAATTATATCGAGCATAGCTCTATCGTTATAGTTTATGAGAAAAAGAAATATGTAAATGATTGAATATATCTACGGTAGATACAATTATATATGTTTGGTAGATTTCAGAAGTCAAGTCATAGCGTAATCGTAAAAACACTACAACTACAATCATCTAGCCTGTAACCATATTCCATATAATTTATAATTTTTCAAATATATTATAAATGATCTAAGATTTAATTGAATATTTCTTGTTAATCTAGATAAATTTATAATCAATTATAGATTTTTTGTGGTTCACTTGAAGAAATAATTATTCATTTTATGTGGTATAATTTAATATACAGTAAAACAGTGATTGATCTTTGGTGGCAGTAATGTGTATTCATTCGAATATGATCATAAAAAGGACAAATTTTAAGAGAAAAAAACGGATGGGTGACTAATGCAAATTACATTATTGCACTATCAAAATAATTCAAATAATCATTAAAACCAGTCAAAATTTAATTCATTTAGTCTCTTACAGAAACTCCAAAAATATATGTAATTTACATATATTTTTGGAGTTTCCGTGGGAGACAGGCTAAATTATAGTAAGAGCAAGTATTAAATGGAAGGATTATAGTGTCGGCAAAGTAATGATATGTACTAATAATAATGATGTGACACATCATATTAATTATTGCTATCATATTGCTTAAATTATTTAAGCGTATAGATTTTTTGCAAAAACATAAGGTAATATTGATTAAATCACAAGTTTTCTTATGTAAATGTATTATATTTTCTATAATACAATATCCATACTTAGTATAATAAACTAAAAACCAATTTACTAAGCATATTTGTCTTATATTAAGTTTGCTGCGAAATATTTTAAATATCTGTTTTATATAATTTATAGACTTCTAACATTTGTATACAAAATAATAAAAGGCAAGTATGTACCTATTCAGTCATTGCCATTTTCTCAACAATTTCCTATTATATGTAAATTAAATAGATGGCAACATTGAACGGTTTAAACTCACCCGAAGAAATCGTGTAGTTCTTTGTATCTTGCTGTGTTAAACCAACCGAAGACTACGCACAACTAATCTCAGCACGCGTTTTTTATGTAAACCTAATGTATCTGTACAAGCAATTAAAAATGCAGGAGGAGAGGAAGTAATTTAGAGTGGAATATTTTCGGGGGACATTTCAATTCGCAACGGAACTTGCTGTATAGTATAGCAAAAATAGCTGTTTCCGACAACCTCTTCGATACGGGCCCACTTTAAAGCGCCTACTTTCTCCGGTGTGCCGGGCGTTTATCATCCACGTATTTTCTTAACCCCGTTTCGACAAAGACGCTCCTTGATTTAATTAGTCCGGTCGTATGAGTATATTGTGTATTTTGGTCACATTTGTTTGGTTAATTTGTTCGGTAATGTAAAAGCACTCGTATGACCGTGAAAGACTTTCATTGCGGTTGTATGGTTTTTACAACATTTTCACTTTGTTTTCACTGTTGAATTTTAATCGTGGGCATTTAGTTTGAAATAGTATTTACTAAATTTATAAACTTTCATTTTAATTGTTTTCATGATACGCGCGAATGGCCAAAGAATGTTTTATGATAGAATTACTTGTACTATATTATTGTCAGATATTTACGTTACTATATGTTTTATATTTTACGAGTAATTGTAAACGTACGAATCTAGTGTTCATTGCAAGGAATTCCGACGAATTCAAATCGTCAGAGATAACACACAATTACAACTCACGAGAAACTAACTACAGACTGCCCAATCATAGTCTTAGCAGTAGCATGTATGAAAAAGCACCACATTAGAGTTCCATGAAATTATTCAATGCCTTACCACAAAAGGTAAAGACAGCAATAATATCTTGCTTTAAAATGGTAATAAAGATATTATTAATTACTGCCGAATCTTACAACATAGAAGAATATTTGTAAGAAATTATTAAGATAAGTAAAAAAATTTTATATTATATATATATTTGTTTTGTTTTACTTGTTGTATTTGATTGATATCCTGTGGGGCAACATATCTTATAAACAGTGGAAAAGGTAAAACGTTGTGCAGGATTAATCATCAACTGACAATATTTAATAATAAACGTATAACTACAGAATTATTATGTAAAATGCGTTAGAAAACCGATTTAGAGAGAATTAAGGGTTACGACCTTTTACCATACTACCGTCGTTATGATATACGTATTTTGACATGTTGACTATCAAGACACTATCGACTGAAAAGAAAACTAAAAATTCTCATATAAATGGTGACGAGTAGCAAGTCCTAACACCCACACCCACATACACATACAGTGATACAGGACTAAAGGACCTAAAGGGCTATAGCCAGTTACAGAATTGTAACAATTGCAGTAACGAGTATTACTACTACTATAAATAAACTACTACTATAAATAAAAACATCAAAACTATTTATTAAATAATGGATTTTTTCTACGATTGATAAATAAAAAGGTTTTATTTATTAATATCTCTAAAGCCCTGTATTCCTCGGAGAACGGTCGCTTAAAAGCGGCCGCTTTTGACGTGATTAACACACACACACACAGTTTTTTAAGTATATGTAATATAATATTTGCCATCGTAATTCGTTACCTTTTTGCCTTACGTTGAGGTATTATTAGTCTTTATGGGAAACCATTACACGTACAATTATTTTATGATGTCAAAATAACGTCAAAATCGGGGGCTTCTAAGGAAACCAGGACTTAACTCAACTAACGTTTTTTAACAGTCTCCCGTTCCAAACAACTAAACAATTATAATATTTTTAAAAAGATTTTAAAGTGTATCCACCCATGACAATAGTTAAATTATTAGTTTAATTGCAGGTAGTCATAATGGCTTGTTTCATAATCCAAACATTTTCAATAAATATGTAATTATATGTAAAAATTTAATAGATATTTGGTTGTGGCTGCATATTTACACTACGTTCATAATTTTATAGATATATAATTTCAATCATTTAAAATATAACAATAAGACTGATAAAATCACAAAAGGTTTTATTAAAAGATATTAAAACAAACCTTTTGTGATTTGATCAGTCTTATTGTTATATTTTAAATCATGAAATTATATTGACAAATGACGACGGCAATTTAAATATAGTCTAACATTATCTTTAGTGTGTATTGTAATATAATAAGTATTATTGCTATGTATTGCTTCCTACGTACAAAATACCTAAATTCCTAGAAAATAACAACCTCATCGAAATAAATTTGCTGATTTGTCATACCATCTACGATAAATTAATTTCGTTATTACTGAATTTCGTTTCACCACTAGTAGGTCACTTCCGAAATTATTACTGTAGGCTATTATGTGTGCTAATAAGAAACAATTATCGCGTCTCAAACATATTATATTTACAAATTAGTAATATATTAACACTGTCTAAAATACATTTAGTACATTTTCCAATAAATCTAGTTTGCTCCATTAACCTGCTAGTGATACTAATCTGTGTTCTTGACCTATTAAACTTGAAAATTCTGCTTAAATGAGATTATAAAACGATCAGAACAGTTACTTATTTACTAAATGAGAACCATCATTTAGTATATCTTAAATAGTTAATTTAAAATAAATTTACGATTTTATTCTTTTACGTTTTTGGCTACATTAAATTCACAATTTAATATCATTATTATTCTTAAAGTCGCTTCTTAGCTCTGTTGCATTCGCATATCTTATCATGTCATCTGTAAATGTTAGTAGTTTGAATTTATACATTAAACCACAGCCTTGTCCTGAGTATTTGTCGCTTGTGTGTAAACTGCTAAATGCCGCCCCTCAAAATACATTATTATTTATTTACATATAAAAAGTGTTCAATTTGCCACCCCTTCAACTTGCCATCCATATGCACTGTAACCTCATGAACCCCCATATGCATTGACCGGATGAACGTATCAATAAACTTTCCCTCAATATAGTCGCAAGATGCCGCTGCGCTAAATTCTTTACGGCTGCATAACTGCTAATAGGTGTGCCATGCAATGTATTATTTTTCTATAAACATTTATTCATATCGCTCCATTTATAATAAAAATGACACAAGAATTTAAATTTTATGTATATGTATTAAGTATATGTTCAACATCAATCCTAGACTCATATACTTAATGTACATGCCACATATCGAGGGGTTAGAGACACAGAAACGTAACTTCATTTTTTGTCCACATATGTGGAAAAAACATGTGTTTCGAGTGCATATTATGAAGTTAATTCTTACATTATTAAGAACTTTGTTATTTTAAAATTAATAAAAATATTTTAATTAATTAATTAAATTAATTAATAATTAATAAAAAGATTATTTCTAGTTTGTCACTTTTCTCTCAGTGGAGCGATGTTAAGAACAATAATATGCTATTAGGCACCATGGCCCATACTACTAATTAATTCATTACGACCAATTAACCCAATCCAAGAATTTGAAACAAGCACATTTGAATTAAAAAATACCTGTAATGCAATGGTACAAATTTGGTATGGGGCTGCTTCTTATTAAATATTTTTTCAATTTCAAATTTAATCCTCTATATATTTCTAAAAACTAAAATGTCTCCGGAAAACGTGTGAAAATCGTTAATCAAGTTACAAGTTCTCAGTACTAATGTAGCTTTAATTTAGCAAAATTAAACATACTCAGATTATGTTTAACCTAAATAAATTAGTTTGCCCACAATTAGAGGTAACACTAATTACTTTATTATGCAAAACGAAGCCAATACGTTTTTTTTAATTGTCTATATTATTTACATTAGCGAACAATAAACCGGATAAAAAAAACTTTTAACTTTTTTACATTTCTACAATGGAATGGGCATGTTTTCTTCAATTATTTTCAATTGTAAAGATGTATATACATATATATATATATATATATATATATATATATATATATATATATATATATATATATATATATATATATATTTATAACAATATATTTTTTTATGGCTTTTTAGACCTGAATTAAATTACACACAATTACTGAACAGATATTTTAGTACGATTTTCTTTTAACTGTTATTAGGTAATTCTTGGCTGATGCAGAATCCAAAATAGCCAAAAGATTTGGTCTAACAGATCTAGTTTTCGAGCTATATTGGCCACTTACTAAGACAACTTTTTGAGAAAAACAAATTGCTTCAAAAATTTAATATATTTTGGGGGAAAGGACCGTTATCCTCATAAAGATTGATTTCTCTGTGTAATAAATTGAATTCTTGTAATTACAATATGAATTCACTTAGTTAGCTTCCATTTGAGCCATGTTGTGTTTATGTTGGCCAATTAATAAGGTTGCAATGCGGGAAAATTGAAGACATATAACTTATCGATAAAACCTTTTTGTTTCTTCTTCTTAACCGCTATGGACGTTGGCAAATCGGACCTTATCCACTGCTTGTCTGATAGTTGAAAGGTTGTACAGATGTGAGACCAAACAATTCTCGCAAGTTCTTAAGCCAAGAATGTCTTCTCTGTTCCGGGCCTCTTCTACCATCTCCCTTGCCCTCTATTACAAGTTGATGTATTTTTTTTTGTTTCGCATCACATGACACAAGTACTCTAGTTTACGTTGTTTGTTGATGTTTTGTATTTCCTTTTCATTTGTCATTCTTCCTGAGAACCTACAAATTTGTAACGGGTTGTGTCCATGGGATTCTCAAAATATGTCGTTATTATTACAAGTTGAAGTATACGGTATTTTTTGTTTCACATCACATGACCCAAGTATTGTAGTTTACGTTGTTTGTTGGTGTTTTGTATTTCTTTTTCATTTGTCATTCTTCCTGAGAACCTACAAATTTGTAACGTGTTGTGTCCATGGGATTCTCAAAATACGTCGTTACTATTACAAATTGAAGTATACGGTATTTGTGGTTTCGCATCACATGACCCAAGTACTCTAGTTTACGTTGTTTGTTGGTGTTTTGTATTTCCTTTTCATTTGTCATTCTTCTGAGAACCTCTAAGTTTGTAACGTATTGTGTCCATAGGATTCTCAAAATACCTCATTAGATCCACATTTCGAAGGCTTCGACCCTTTTCATACTGTCTTTTGTCAGAGTCCATGCCTCTGTCCCGTACAGTTACACAGAGAATATGTAACAACGAGCCATTCTAGTCTTTACTTCCAAGCGTATATTTCCGCCACATAAAAAGCTTCTCATACTATTGCTCTTGCTTTATCTATTCTGCAATGGGTCTCAACTGCCTGATCTCAGTGCTTATTTATGACTGCCCAAATACGAGTACTTCCTCACACGTTCGATGTTTTTTACCATTTATACTGGCGTTTAGTAATAGGCATGTATTTTGTCTTGCTCGTATGAAGTTGTAGACCATATTTGCTGCTTACTTCCCCAATACGCTGCATCAGCATCTTTAAACCTTCTAAGCTATCACAGTCAGCGGCATATCTGATATTGTTTATTTTTTCTCCGTTTATTTTGACTCCTTCCGATAGGTCTTCTAGCGCTTCAGTGAAAATTCGGAGCATATGTTAAACAAGGTAATTAATATAATATAATTTTAGTGCTTTGATTAAAATTCGCTAGGGGAGAGAATGCAGCCCTGCCGAACTTCACTTTTGATGTTAATTTCTTCCGTGGTGCTACCCTTGATCTTCACACTCTGAATCCAGTACGTATTAGCGATAATTCATAGATCTTTGTCATCTGCTGTATCTATCAGGACCTGTATCATGTGTACCTTATTTAAGGCCCTAGGAAAGTCTATAAGACATTTGTGTACGTCAATACTTGTATCCCGGCATCTTTGAGTAAACACATTCAGTGCAACAACGGCTTCTCTGGTTCTGGTTCCTAGTGCACTCTTGAACCCAAACTGAGCTTCCCCAACATGCTCCTTGCACTTGTTATGTATCCTACCATGTATAATCTTTAAGATCTTGAAAATACGATTTTTTAAACTTATAAGTCTGTATTCGTTGCATCATTTTGCTGATGGTATGTTGACTATAGGAAAGAATTCTGAGGTAAGTCAGTCTTGGGAGATATCTCATGTGTCGTAGATCTTATTGAAAAGACTTGTAAGGGTGTTCAAGAAATCCTGATCTATATAGCAGATCAGTTTTAGAATTGTCGAGTTTACACTATCCAGTCTAAGTGATTTTCCGTTCCGTTCCTCATTGTTGCCACTACTTTACTTTAACTTTTGTGATCTTGAGGCCGGACTCACCCTTTTAGTTATTAGTACGATTATCATCGAAACGTTTCACGATATACTCTTTCCATATCCTTACTTTTTGTTCTGTCTCCAGCTAGTGTGCCATCGGTATGTGTTATATTTCCCCAGCTATATTTTCTAACTATGCCGGTCATTTCCTTAATTATCTTATGCATGTTGAAAGAATCATACTTTCAGGCCAGTTGTTTAATTTCAGAGCATTTCTCAGATATACACTTTTCTTTAGCTTTGCTTTGCTGATTTTTGTTTTTATTATAGAATGAATATTTGGCCGGTTCTCTTGCTTTTTCCTGTCGTCTATGTTTTATCAATTCGAGAAAATCATTTGTCATCCACTCTTTTTTAGTGGATCTCTCTTGTTTGAAGTAAGAGTCGCATGTTATCTGGATCACAAGTTTTGTCGCATTCCACTTTTCTATGGGGGCTGGGCTCCCAGGCGCTAGTTTTACTGTTTCTAGTCCATCCTTCATTGACTTACACTTCTTCTCCCTGACCACAGAGCATTGGAGTTTCCTCATGTCCGGCCTTGGAGTATTTTTTGTTGTTGCTATCTTTTAAGCTGAATGTTTAATTTGTATATTAAAGGGTTGTAGTCCGATGATACGTCCGCACCCGGGTATGTTTTAACCAATTTTATGGAATTACGGAACCTTTTTGGTAATTCTATAAAGTCTGATTTCCCGTTATATTTTGCTGAGTATCTCCTGGGGACCTCCAGGTGTATAGTCTTCTAGGAGGTCGCTTGAAGAATGTATTGGACAGTATTTGTTCCCTGCAGAATTATACCAGTCTATCTCCTCTTTCGTTACGAGTGCCGATGCCAAAGTCTAATGTTATATTCTATTCTATATCTGTTCCCTAGCCAACCTGCATTAAAGTCACCCATAATGATAGTGACTTTACGTTTTTTGGTGTATTAAGAGTATATAGCTCGTCGTAGAAGTCCTGAATGGTCTATTCATCCTTACTCGTTGTGGGGGCATACATTTGAATTATATAGTTATATTAGTTATAATAGCAGCATTCAATTACTCGAAAAACATCCACATTCATTCTGTTTATATCTTGGATTACGTTAATGCTTTCCACTAGTTTCATTTATTAAGCTTTTTTAAACAAGAAGGAATGTTAGAAGCAGGCTTGTAACATTCCTTCTTGTTTAAAAAAGCTTAATAAATGAAACAGTGGAAAAGTGGAAAAACTGCTATTTGCCAATTGGTTTAATCGAATGCAAAAAAATGTTAAAGAAGAGAATTTTGAAAAATAATAAAGAAGTTTTTTTCCCAATCATTGTTTTTGTTATTGATTCTAAATACATAATTAGCAACTCTAGTAATTATGCTTGACGGATATTTAGTAAAGCATTATTTGTTCATTTTGGTCAATTAATAACGTCTCTCTGCATGAAATATTCAAGACACGTAACGTGTTTATTAAAAATATTATTAAATTGAATTCTTCCAAATACAACTAAATGATGATATGAATTATATTTGCCACCTATTAATCTTTAAAATGAGGCATTGTTTATTTATTTTCTTCTAATATGTGAGTCGTTTAAACAATAACCGATGCGTTATAATTCAGATAATAATTAAACTGTATCTCAAAAACTAGAGCTGCTACGATAAAAATCTAAGTTTTTTTGGAAATTATAACATATCCAAAATAATTTCATACTTTTGCAGCATACTGACAAAAATTTGATGAATCTGTTGCTCAGCATTATCTATAGAATTTCAGATGCTGCGCGCTACAATTTCTTTGCAAGTATGTCGCAGGTGTATAGCTAATAATTTAATTTAATTTAAATTTACGTTTACTATTGAGTTATGTAGAATAATATATAATTACATGTTTTGTGTTACAATCCACATGCCATAATAATACTAATTAACTATTTACGAATAATAAACCGGATAAGAAAACGTGAAACCAATAAATTTATTACAAAGTACCTGCGGTTACACATTTGGTATTGGTATGGTTTCTTCATTTATTTTTCAATTTTAAAGATGAACTTGCATATTTTGGTCAAACTAGAATAGTTGTACTAAGTAAGACATGCTCATGATGTTATATGCATTTAGTTTAGATATTGAATACGTACGAGACCTTAGGGAAAAATAGTATCTGCCAATTTCAGCCGGGTAAGGATTTTTCGGTGACATAAATCTAAAATCAGTTCAGTCAAAATTGAAAGGTTCATTTTTCTTTATTTTTAAAAAATGTTTATGAATACGGGCATAAGAGATGCGACATATAGTACTGAATTTCTTGAATATATTTGTTTTCGTAATTATTTTAAATTGGCATATGTGTATCTAAAAGGTGGGTTTATGCTGAAATAAAACAATAAATACTAAATAAAAATAGGGCGTTTAAAGTGGAAAAATAATAAATAATATTTAATTAATAATTTCATATTGAAGAAACTTTATTTAATAAATATCATTTACAAAATAATTAATATGTTGACTTTACGAATGGCATTCCTATTTATTTTGATGTCAAATTGATAGGATGTTCACTTTGTTGACCAACATGGCAGACAACATAACTTCAAAGTATGCAAGATGAGTCTCTTATTCAAACAGGGGGGTTGGTTCACATAATTGTTTTGCTCTGGTTAACATTAAATATCCAGCTAAGAACAAACAACAATACGAGCTAACAAACTAGCGACTTCAATAATATAATAATTTTAGACTTAACCAAAACTCAAAACAAACAAGTTACATTTTACAGTTGTTAGTACGTATTCTTATTATGATCATGAACAATCCAAAATAATCCTTAATTATTATTTTATTTATTATTTAATTACAGCATAAATCCACCTTTATTTAAGTTAAATAATATAATTATATGTATAGTTTTTCGCGTACAATCAGCTACTATTAAATAGTATTGTTGCTACCAGTACCATGTGGTATTCCACTAATATTAGAGTACTTAATATTAGTACATACAAGTACTACGTACAGGTGCAATAATGAAATTATTATAAAAAATATTATAGAATAACGACAAAGTGTAGGTTTAAATGTAAATATAAGTGAAATAAATAAATACAAATACAAAATAAATCAAACAAAGAAGTTTAATTTTCTTATATTCAAACAATTATTATTTCTAATATATCACGTTATTGATTTTATTTTTAGTTACTATTTTCAAACACTACCTTACCTGCTGGTTATACTAAAAAGATCCAATTTCATATTTAGACCTTCATTTCACGTTAAATCCAAATGAAAAATCCATTTTCAAAAACTACACTGCTTATATAATCCTATTGTCACATTAAAATCTAATCAAAAAATGTTCACTAATTTACAAGTTCAAGTTCACTTTTTCGTTTAATTTGCGCCAACGTGGGTTCGATTCACGTGCGAGCGATCGTAGGCCGAAGAAAGGCGTTTATATTCTTGGCCATCGAGTAGACATGTGGTCGGTAGCAGACTTCTTCTCTCTTCGGCAATTTCTCTGGAAAGGGAAATTGGAAAGGTCCATCTTTGCCCGATTTGTTGTTGCGTCCGCAGCACGATGTTAATAAGCGTGACATAAATGAAGGCGCTAATTGAGCGTAAAAAAAATTGGCAAATTTTTGTCGTTAGCAATTGAATAACTGTACTTACTACTGGAGATATTATTAAATTTAATGCTTTTAAACTAATATGAACATTATTTAAAATATAATGTTAGTTTTGAATTTAGCCTGATTTTATTGTGTTATTTTAGCCAAGTATGCATTCAATATTTTTCATAACGTAATTTAAATAATAAACGAGATGAATAAAAATACTATGCTTTTTACCACTTGTTTAATTGTTTGAAATAACTAGTTTTGCCTAAGCTCTAGGGATTATCAAGTTGTTCCCGATGACATAGTAGTTTTACTCATCTCCTTTATTGAAAAGGAATTACCACGTAGTAGAAGCCAAAACCATTCAATTTCTGTAATTTAAATAGATAAATCAATATGTATAAAAATACATAAACATAAAATATAATATACAGATATATGTTGGTTTTTGCAAGTTATATTAAGTCCCGCAATAGCCGCAGCCCGTAGTAATGTTTTGTGCCAACACTAGTTCTTCTTAGCGATTTATGACCGGCCTTTATCGTTGATCATGTTTACAATCATCGTCTTGTTTACTGCTGCACGAAAAACTGAACCGTAGGTTCACCATAGCATTGTCGAAGGTTATTCATGTGTTTCAGGATGTCTCATTATATAAACAAAATACTGGAGTTTTCCTGTTTCATAGTGTCTATAATCTCGAGATCTTTTTCATTTCCTGGAAGATGCTTTGGTTCGTAACTCTTAGCACTCAACTGATCTTTAATAGTCGTGTATGTAATCACATCTCCGGTTAAGCAACCTTTCAGTTAATGTCCAGGCTTCAAACCCGTTAGAAGAACCGGGGAAATATAACATCACACCATTTCTATACATAGTCCAGATTGCGGTTACAAAGGATATTTTTGAGCTATATGAAGCTTGCACAAACTAGTGCGATTCCGACATTGACCTGTACGCTTGGCTCCCATTTGTCATTGATGATAGTGACTAAGTAGTTTAACTTTTCGACACGCTCTAGTTGGTGATTCTCTACTACGATAGCATTGTCCTGTACGCCTATATTTTTATTGACGATGAAATATTGGGACTTTTGTATTTATTATTATTATCTTAATCCGTAGTTATTACATATGTTCGCCAGACGATCAGTAAGTGCCTGCAATTACTCACTAGTATTTGCCAGCATGAATGAGCATCAGCATACCTGATGTTGTTTACTAACTTTATTAAGATAACTTTGTCTGCATCTACAAGTACTTTGTTGAAAATTTCCTGCGAATATAAGTTGAAAAGTAGTGGGGGTAGGATACATCCTTGATGCACATGTAGTTTGGTTCTGAACCACACCTCGCTCTTGCCATGCATACTTTGTCCTCTCTGCTCCACTCTCCCCTGGCTAAGTAGCTCGGGAGTTTCCCCTGCACTTGCCACTCTACGTAGCCAGGGTTGTATGAGCTCTCAGCCATTCTCACTTGCCTTTCTTGCCACTCAATATCCCTCAATCTCTTCCTTATATCAGTTTCTAGGCTACCCCTTTCTCTCAGCTTCTCCTCTACCCACACCTCAGACATACCCACTCCTTCATACATCCTTTCTCTATCCTTCCTCCATCTACTCTCTGTTCTACTCTTACACCTCATCCATACCTCCCGTACCAGTCTTTCCTCGCCCAAATCCTGCAATCTTTCCTCAAACTTCACAACCCTCACACACGACTTCCACCACATACTCATACGATTTGTCTCCTGCAACAGCACTGCCCTCGGTGTCGACCTTTCGAGCCCTAGCAGATTCTCCTGAAACCAACCTTGCTCCCTTTATATTACCTCCCATTCACGCAATCCCCACACTTCCACTCCATACAACAATATAGGTTTTACACACGCATCCCAAATCTTGCACGCCATTACAAGGTTACCACCCCACAAACTCCCCCATTTTCTGCACGCAATTCCCCAAGCCATTCTTGCTTTCGCCTGCATACACTCCACATGCATCCTAAGCCCTCCTCCACAGTCAAACCAAAAGCCCAAATATTTAAAGCCATTCACTCTCTCAATCAGCCTTTCCTTCCATTTCAGTCCTTCGTCCTTACCCCTCCTGCCCCTATTCCTAAACAACACCCATTTGGTCTTTTCCACATTCACCACTAACCCTCTTTTATCCAGATATCTACCCATTCTATCCAACATCTCTTGCATCTCTTCCACTCTCTTGGCCACCAGCACCACGTCATCTGCATACGCCAACATCCACACTTTGGATCTACCCACCACGACCCCTCCTTTTCTTTTTTTTGCTTTGGGGGGGGGAATGCTATTACGCACACCCGACGCTTCTCGTCGGGTAGTGTGGGACTCGCCTACTTCGGTACCAGGCATACCCACTAAACCTTGAACCCTTGCTCTGCCACCCAACCCGGAACCGATCACTCATTGTAGCCTTCAGGTTGGGGGAGTCATTGCGCCGTCTGCGCAGGTCTTTGGGTTTCTACACATTTATTCACTGACCCCGCGATGCGTTACGTCCCTCCCGTCGGCCTGTCGCTGCCGTCCCTGGCGTTCTCGCTCCTCCCTGGTGCGTTCTTTCATGACGGTGGTGACAAAGTTATTAATTGTTGTCCACGTTTCAGGGCTGTCCAGCATGATGTTCACTATGTTCTCTGGCTTCAAGCGGGTCCCGGTGAGTCGTTCAAGAGCCGCTCGCTGGGCCGTCCATCTGGGACACGTAAATATGGCGTGCTCGGTTGTGTCCACCGGAGCCGGGCACAGTGGGCACTCCTCCGTCTGCTCCAGGTGCATGCGTTTGAGATATGCCCTGAAGCACCCGTGCCCCGAAAGGACTTGCGTGAGCTCGTAGCCCACCTCTCCGTGCGTTCTAGATACCCACGACTGTATCCTGGGGATAAGTCGTCTCGTCCAACCGGCTTTTCCTTCCAGCTCGTCCCAGTCCCTCTGCCATTTTTGAACCGTTCTATCTCTAGCCGCCGTGATGTTCAGACCTTCTCGGAAGCGGTCAGCGCGCTCCTGCGCCAGATGTTCGATTGGAGGTATGCTCGCAATAACTTGTATGGCCACTCTGGACACTGTCCTGTAACCCCTCGCTACCCGTAGCGCTGTTTTTCTTTGCTGTCGTGCGAGAATTTCCCTTGTGCGCTGATATACCAGTCTGTAGCTCCACACCGGGGCTCCGTATAGCATTACGCTCTCGGCCACCCTTGCTTCGCATCGCCCTCTTTATTTGCCCGGGTCCTCGTCGGTTAGGCATGATCGCTGCCAGAGCCGCAGTGCATTTGGCTGCTCTCGCCCCTGCCAGTTCTAAATGCTTTCGGAAGGTCAGGCCCTGGTCGATAACGATCCCCAGGTACTTGACCTCCATTTTTGGGATCACTTCCGTGGAACCGATGCGGAAGCAAACTTCCGAGCAGCGTTTCCTGCCGATGAGAAGCACCGCCTCTGTTTTTCCTTCCGCGACCTGGAGGAAGTTGTCGGCAATCCAGCGTCTCAGCTCTTCCAGGCTGGCGTCCTCCTCGTTGGCGCCTGTTACTACCAGTGCCACATCGTCAGCGTAGCCCACCACCCTGGCTCCATCGGGTAAAGGGATTCGGAGAATGGCGTCGTACATGACGTTCCACAGTGTGGGTCCCAGCGCGGACCCCTGTGAAACGCCGCACTTCAGAGTGAGACTCTTGGCCTTTCCCCCGTCTGCTCCTGCTACTAGGAGGCTCCGGCTTCCGAGATAACTCTTCACCAGCCCATCATATCCTCGGGGAACCCCATCTCCCGGCACCTTGCCGCTGTAAGTGCCCAATGTGCAGTGTTAAAGGCGTTCCTCACGTCGACCGCCACGAGGGCGCACAGCTGCCTCTTCCTCCACGGCCTTCCCATGGCCGCCCTTGCTATTTCCAGAACCTCGTCCAGAGCTTTGATGGTGGATCTTCCCGGCCTGAAACCATGCTGGTGGTCGGACAGTCCGCCAGGTGCCTCAGTGTGTGCTGTAATTCGTCCCAGAACCAGGTATTCCAGGACCTTGCCTGTCGTGTCTAGCATACACAGAACCACGACCCCTCCTGCCTGTCCTCTCCTCAGCACCTCTTGCAACTCGCTCGGGGGTGGGGGCTCAGCGGGCACCCCTGCCGTACTCCCACATGCACCCTAAATTTCTCAGATATTTCTCCATTCACTCTTGCTTTCGCCCATGATTCTTTATACACCCTTCTCACCCACTACACTCCTTCCTCTTCCATACCCAATCTATCCATACATTCCACCAGTTTCCCCCTAGGAACTGAGTCATACGCAGCTTTTAAACACACACAAATACCGCATACACTCTCCCTTTGCATTTCAGCGCTTCCTCCATTCTCGCCAGCGTGAAAATCTGCTCCCTCGTCCCTCTTCCCCTTCTGAACCCACCCTGGCATTCCGGCAGCAGCCCTTTTTGTTCCACTTCCCTATCCATTCTATTTTTCACCATAGTCATCATCAATTTATAACCGGCATTCATAATGGTGATCCCCCTATAGTTTTTTACGTCCGAGGCCTCTCCTCCTTTGTGCACCGGCACGTGTGGGGGTAGTGCCCACACGCCACTTTTCCGGCACTTCTTCCTCTCCACTCCACACCTTGTTAATACTCTGCCACACCTTCTCCCTTCCTTCCTCCGGTAACTTTTTGAAAGCCTCTGCCTTCAGCCCATCTTCCCCCGCTGCCTTTCCTAGTTTTAACTGTGCCAAGGCCACCTCCACCTCTTTCCGCAAGAACGCCTCCCTTCGTACCACCTGTCTCGCACTCGAACTGCCCAGCTCCACCTCAGACCTGTTTACAACTCCTCTCCCACTCTGCTGTAAGCTCTATGTTCACTTTACCCTGATTCACCCTTCCCACATCAGTTTCTCCACCACACACTCCCTCAACCTCTTTTCCACTTTCTGCAACTCCTCTATTTTTTTCCTCTCGCACGTACTCTCGAACTCTCTTTTCGCCTGATTAACCCTTTCGACTGCACATCTGCCGTACCTCCAATTCGCCATTTCTCTCCGCCACCTCGTCTTCTTTATCTTACACTCCTCGTCGAACCAACATTCCCTCTGGCGACCATGTTTTCAATATTTTCTCTAGTTTTTTTGTAGATTCGGACATGAACTACTCTCAAAACTTTTTTAGTAGGTAGTTAAACCGATAGTTCTGTAGACGCTGCATTTTGTCTCCCTCTTCTTATTAGGTAACAGTATAAAGATCGATCTTATCCAATCCGATGTTATTACGCCACTTTTGTATATTAAGTGAAATAATTTTGTTAGTAACTCTAGACCTTTTGTGCCGAGTAATTTAAGTGTTTCTACACAGACTTCGCCTGGTCCCGTCACTTTACCATTGTTGGCGCTGATAATCTCCTTCCTTTATTATTAGTGGACTATCTGTTGCCTCTGTGCTGTGTGCTCTTCTCTTATCTCCAAATAATTCTGAAATATATTCTATCCATATGTATAGTTGTTCTTCTATGTCTATTATTTGGTCCCCATTTCTGTCTTCTAGCATAGCTGGGGCTCTTGTTCCCTTCAGGCCGGTCACTGTTTAGATTTTCATATGAAGGTTGAAGAGGTCATGTTTCTTTTCATAATTATCAATTTCTGCGTATTCTTGTGCATACCAGGTGGTTTTAGCATCTCTAATGTTCCTTCTAATCACCCTTTGTATGTTGTAATATTCCTCTTAATTGTTGTTTTTCATGACTCTTCCTTCTTTCCATTAGGTCCATGTCATTAGGATATCTTTATATATCGTTGTTTTCGATTTTCCGTTATTTTGTTTCGTCTGCATTTTTAAATATTCCTTTGTAGACTCAATACATTGTTTCTCTATCCATTATTTAGTTTTTGTTTTGGTACATGTTTACTTACCGTATTGCAACGGAAATTCATCGTAGCTACCAGCAGGTTGTGATCAGAGGGTAGAGGGTACGTCTACGCCCGGATATATCTTCACAGATGTAATCGAATTTCTATATCTTTTGATTATGCAGATAAAATCTATTTGGCTCTCACCAATCAGTCTGGTAAATTCCCAGATGCTTTCTACCTCTATAATCTGCGTTTTAGTAGATTAAAGAAAGTATTTGTGATGATTGATGAATTGCTCCTGTATGCAAAAATTAACAAATACTTGCAAGACAAAAAAAGATATAACAATACTAATGGGTGATATGAATGCAAAAGTAGGAAGATCCGGCTATTGGAAACTTCGGATTAGAATTCAGGAATGAGAGAGTTGATTGTCATCCCTGAATTCTAATCCGAAGTTACCAACAATCGGATCTTCCTTATGTTTACCTCTTTGTTCTACTTGCTCATTTTCGTTTCTTTGTGTTGTACACTTGGATGATGTACATATCAACACTAGTTAGGAAGAGAAAATGTTGGAAACCAACATATGGATAGTAACACTCCTTTTACACTTACACTACTACTTAATCGATATTTCTTCAGGATAAATCAATACCTATAGGATTGTATAAGAAGTTTTTATTTGTTCACTTAGTTCGTTGTACGGTTTCTGTTGTTAGTAGTTGTGTATATTATATTTTTCAGTGTTAAGTTTTGATATTCTTCGGTTTTGGTGATGTGATTTTTTTGTTTATTTCTAGTATGAGGTTGTTGATTTATTTTATTTTAGTTTATAGATCAGGAGCATGGTGGTGAGTTTTATCGTGTTTCTTATGTTGTCATTTTTGTACCTGTTTTTGTCTGTTCTCTTTTCGAGTTTATATAGTATTTTTAAAATTTTATTTTGTTGTATCTGTAACTTATTTAAGTTTTTTATATTGTGTTGTCCCAGATGATGTTTAGGTAAGTATTTTGTGATGTAAAAACTGCATGGTAAATTTGCTTTTTTTGCCTTTTCTAGTATAGTTTTCCTTGTATTTGTCTTTTTATATGGTTGTGCCATTTATGTCTTTTATTTTGAGTCCTAGATAGTCAATCTCCTTTATTTATTTTATTGGTGTTATTTATTGTGTATGGTTATATGGTTTGTTTGATTGTTGCTGTTAAAGTTAATATAATATATTTCAGTTTCATTTATTGTTAAAAATTATGTCTTTTATTTTGAGTCCTAGATAGTCAATCTCCTTTATTTGTTTTATTGGTGTTATTTATTGTGTATGGTTATATGGTTGGTTTCATTGTTGCTGTTAAAGTTAATATAATCTGTTTCTATTTCATTTATTGCTAAAAATTGTTGTAGTCGGCACTACAACTCTCAAATATGTCGACGAAATATCGATTAAGTAGAGAAGACATTTCAATACAGTCAATACGTCGACTTCCAACATGTTCGCTCCCTATTCCAATCATTTCAGATATGAAACGTAAAGAAATTTAAAAATTAGCATTTCGAGTTTTGTTACGATAGAAAAAGAAGTAACAGTATTTTCTTTTTACAGCACTGCCTCCGGAAAATATAATCATCCATATTTGTCGATCGCAACTCAACTCCTAGCATTGAGGTTTCCATCGGTTATTAAATAGTAGCAAGTACCTACTTATATTGAATAACTACACCGCACCATCAATTATTGAGAATATTAAATTGAAGGTGGGATCACGCATTATATTGTATTTACTTTTCTTTCGGTTAGTTTTCTAACTCTCAATTCTCTTCAATAATAATTCATGAAATATAAATACTCAAACTACACAAACTACTGTTTTCAATCATAATTATGACTAGTTGAAAATTAATTAATTACATAATTACGATAATTCAGATAGCAATACTTGTCTCAACAATTAGTTGATAGAATATTTGAATTTCAGGTGACAATATAAATAGAAATACAAATATAGAGGCAATTAGTGCGGATTGTTATTTGTGCCATTGAGCCATATATACATACTTTCTTATTATTCAAAAGTGTTTGTCCCGCCATATAGTTGTTAGGGTTCGTAGCAGGTACGGGTGGTACAGACTTATATTCGCGCTATTCAAATTGTGAAAGTCTATCTAATTTTCAGTGTATCTAACTATTAACACCTGAGTTTTATAAGCTAACCACATAACATCATTCGGTTATTAGCGTTAATTAACAATTTAATATTTGCATACAAAATAAATGGATTGTAAATTTGATTATATTGCAAAACAAATATATTCAAAAACACAATGAAGATCGAGCCAACATAATAGATGTATACAAAATTGTTAGAAAGTTACAACATCGGCAGCGTACGCAGCTATATACCAGAACTTCGCGAAATGAAGGAAATGATCAAACGTTAAACAAATATTTTATCAAAATACTACAAGTAAACATTATCAAAACAAAGGTAGTCATTTTCAAACCCAGCAGAATTTATGCGGCGATAGGAAAAAGTGGAAGTCGTCGTTAAATGTTAATATCTGTAAGTTATGTTCTCAATGGCAGATGAATTATAAAAGTATAAAATGTCAAAATGTGATCGAATGCAAATACCTTAAATTTTGATTTTAATAATTAATTAATTTGGAATGTCGTGTGATGCCCACACCAGATATTTACTTTCCGAATACATCACTGATATAAAGGACGAAGGTATTGTCCTTTATATTTGTGATGTATCTTTACTATTTTACCGAAAACGTGTTCACGTTTTCTAACTAAGCTTGTGGAAATATGAGATAACTTTTCGGGAAAAAAATAACCTATCACATATGTATGCAAGAAGGTTGGGGCAGCAGCACATAGTTTGTGGTATGAATAGGGAAAAGATTCGAGGATGCATACATAACAGTCATTTTGGGTCATATGTGTGAGATGTATAATTATGTACGGTACTGAAGTATGGTGTAGTAAGCAGTGGGCTGATAATGAAAAGTTTGCAGAAGTGTATTGGTTGATGCATATGCTTGGGCTGCAAAAGTCCACTCCTAGCTATTGATGTGTAGAACATCGGGGTTTCGCTGCCACCACCTCAGGATTGAGGAAAACTCGTACAAGTTTTAAAATGTTTAATGTATAATGGTTCACAACTATTTAAAGTGAGAGTTAGCTCCTGTAGCTCGGCGATGTTGGCTAATTCTGATGTCTTCGGAGAGTCGATGTGGAATCAATGTTGTAGAACGAATGATAATGATTATGTTCTGATCTGCGAGTACGGTGTCCTATAATATCGGTTCTATTCAAGGGCGATAATGGGTTTGGATATGTGGTTGTTAACGTAATGCCCGTCCGCTAATAGGGTTGCAAATGCGCCAGCTTCTTCAGGGGTGCATCATTAGCTTAAGTCGGCTTGTTGTTACTTAACGACGTCAACCACAAGGATAATCAGACGTCAATTATGTATGTACACAACACTATGTAGTGAAGCAAGAGGCGAATGCAGTAATATAAGCGCGAACAAATGAGAAAGGTGTATGAGATGAATGATAAGTGTATGATAAAGGATAACGAAATGATGCGCATTAGCGAACGAAAGCGAGTAATGTGTAAATGGGAACTGGAGAAAATTACTAAAGTGTGAAAGATTAGGAATGTATTTGGAAGAGTAGAAACACTGAAGCACTGTGGCGCCGTGATAGATATGTTGGCAAAGAACAGGCTGCCAGAAATAGAACTACATGAAAGACAAGGTAATATTGAAGAAAAAATAGACCTTTATTTGGCATGACAATTCAAAAAAATACAAAAACCCTCCAATATACAATGCTCATCAAGAACAACAACAAAATACTTAACATATAAAAATAAAAGTAACAATAATATTGAATATAGTAGATATTGCATATTCTGATTCACTAGCGACTGCGGAAAAATGTTCTACAAATTTCTCTTGCACGCATCAGAAATCCTGGAACAGTGCGGTCCGGTCCAGCACCTCCTCGCTCGCACTTTCAACCACATCCAGACTATTTCTAGGGAACCAATTGTAGTGAGGCACTTTCCATATTTAATTTGATATCCATTCTCTAAGGCAGGGTACAGCACTGTATATAAGTTTAAACTTTTACCTTAAAAATATGTTGCGATTTATTGTCATAGTCATAGCTTAGTGGGGCAAGGGTAAGTGTAAATATGTACTATGTTTATACACTGTGTTTCAGGAAGAGGTGCACTGTTGCGAGATGTGGGTAGATAAGCAATATGTTCCAACACACGTATCTACCTTAAGTAGGTAAGATATTGCCAGTGATCTACCAAAATTGACTTCGCGATCGACCGGCCGTTCGCGATCGACTTTTTGGGCACGCCTGTTCTAAGGTAACCTTGTTAACATCAATCTGGCTGACCTTCCAGCCCCTAGCCACAGCTACACAACCATTGTCACTATTCTGTATTCTTTCATATAGTCTTCAGGAAATGTATTTACACATATTACGCATGCCGATTTCTGAAACATGAATAGTTGATTTATTTCTATCTAATTTATCATGCTATATGCAACAAGCTGTATATATGAACAGATCCCATTCTTCAATATATTTAATACTATAATGCAGGGTGATCAGACTTTTGCCATTATTTGCCAATTTTCCACATTGTTGGTGATTTTTTGAATTGGCGGTGTGTGATTTTAACAAAATTACTAAACAAAAAACTTCATATTTCATCGTATTTTATTTTTAAATGTTCGTTTTTCATTATCTGGAATAATAAATAATAATAAAACATAAATTTAAACATGAATAGAAGGTTGTATCGCCAGGTATGTATTGGTTTTTGGCCATTGTTGACGACAAATTATTAGTTAAATGGCTACAATGATTCACATTTACTATACGCCACCCAACTTACACATGCCACAGCGTACACAGCGTTTGTCCCTACTGTATCACACTCTATAAAGTCAACTTCTTATGAACATAAACTAGCTACAAATATAGTAGTGACTACTAATATAACGTCACCCAGCGCTCTATTGTATCATTGTTATAAAAAAAAACAGTATTTTCCATAACCATTACAAAAAAAATCTACTCAACTTAACATCGAATACAACTTGAAATATACCTTCCTCCCTAGGACTATTCCTTCTCTAACCTCACCCACTCCCTCTCCCATGTTCCCCTGGCTATGTAGCTACCGCCTACCCCTGTATCCGTAACCCATCCGCTCTCTGCCCTACTCCAACATATCATCCACACTTCTCGTGCCTCTTTCCCCAAATTTCTCATTGTTATCAAATCTTATATTAATTCATTAAGTAAATATAATCCTTGTCTGCTATTCACAAGTAGCAAAGACCACAAACGATGGTTAAATTATGGTCCTTTCTTAAAATTGTTCCAACTGTTATCTAAAAACTAATATTATGGCTTTTTCACACCCCGTAATAAACAACTGTATTATTTATCGCAAAATAATCCTCTATTGCGGATGTTCATTACATGCGTTTCCACAGTCACAACGTAGACGTATACATCTCATTTCCAATTATCCAAAAAATATCCAAGTAGAATATTCTCCTATTGCATTTTTTCCTATGATGATCGAAACGTAGACTATAATTTAAAAAAAAACTGTGAATAAACTATTAAAAACAATCTTGCAATCTACGTATTTTAACAATTTATCAAACCATTCACAACCTAATAGTTAGTGACAATATTTATTTACTTTGGGACAAGCATATTTATTGTGTTGATGTTGGAAATCTGAAAAACGATAAATTTATTATGTTAGAAGAAAAATGTAATACTAAATACTAGTGTTTATTATTTAAATTTAAGATTGAAATACTTCAATTATATATTTAAATTTAAATAATGAATAAAACAAATTTATAAACTTGCAACAGCACTGATAGGCCCCATAAAAACATAAATGACTGGTCGGTCAGATTCAAAACATTGTCTTCGTTTTTATATTATAGGGAGAATTAATTACTACATACCAGTCTTAATCAGAGATTAAATTATCTACAAATATGCGATACTCGCAAATGTGGTTTAGCAGTTTTTGTATAGATATTTTCTACAACGGATTATTATTATTTAAGTAGTTAAACAATTTATGAATAATCAATAGTTTATTTTTCCTTTGCAGTATGGATCGAAACCTGCAGTTGTCTAATACCTCAAATCTCGTCAATAATACTTCGTCATTATTTTAATTAATTCTTAAATCTGAATACTAAATAAAAATTCCAGTTTCGAATATATCTAATGCTACTACTTCAAAGTAAATACTTCAATAGTGTACCAACAACTTCGTTTACTACTACATACAAAATCATTTACTCCAGAATGTTTATATATATATATATATATATATATATATATATATATATATGTGTGTGTGTTAAGATATTACTTATACCAAAAGTATTAGCCAATAATTCGTTTCAGTCATGCTACCCATAATTTATACGAGGGGAGTGGCTTATATTATCTACGTAGAAATGAAAACAATATGATATCGCGACCATTTTCTTATGTCTAAGTTTCTGGGACATTTTATAGTATCATTTTTTTATTTAACACTTTAAACAGGCGAAAATGAATGATTTGCAACTTGAATACAGAAGCGTCATGAAATTTGTATCTAAAGAAGGCAGTAGCCTGATGAATATCCATGGGGATATACTTGGGATGAGCCCTGGGGTCTATTATATAACGTTTCTGTTACCCATCGCAACCAAATAAACAACTGTTTCTCCGCGAACACTAGTGTGATACTGCCCTACGTCAAATGTCACAAGTTAGTGAAATAGATAGGAGTATAAACTATTTCACTAATAAATAAGTTCTTTTTAAACCTTCTAATAAAGTGGTTAGCAATTGTGCTACATGAAACTTCCGTGTCTTATATCATGTAAAACTATAAGTGTGTTGCAATTTACGCCTGCAGCACATAGAATCAATTTGAGTGTGTTACAATTTACAACTGTGGCACACCGTTGTATCTGGTGGTAATATTAATTCCGAATTACCACCTTCGATCAACAATCCGACGGAAAAGCCCGCCGGAACATATGAAATTTGACTTAAGGCAGTATTACACTAGCGTTCACGGAGAATCATTTGTTTATTTGGTTGCCATGGGTAACAAACCGGTTTGGGGTGCGATTCTTAAAACCACTCGTTTCGAACGTATTTGTTTAACTGTCAAAGTCGCTAAGCAAAATACGGACAATTCTCGATGTGAGCTAGTAAAAATATGGAATTAATGTTTACTAGCCCTCAAAAACATTAATAGAGCAAATTTCCATCATTGAACGAACTCAGATCGTGAACTGTCCATATTATATGAAACGACTTTGAATGCGTTCGAAACGAGTGGTTTCAAGAATTGCACCCTTGATCTTTTACCAGGCCGGTTTGAACTTACAGAATAGACCTCCTGGATACACCACTGGAATCCTCCCACGGAGCGAGTCCATGTAATGGGTTCATACGGGCTCTCCGCGGGAAAGTCACGGCCACAGTTTTCTTGGATAGTGAGGGAATTCTCTGAATTGAGTATATGCCAAAAGGGACCATCATAACGGGCAATAGCTACAAAGACACAATTAAGAACTTGAAAGTAGTTATACAAGAAAAAAGACAACACAATTAGCTCAGAAATCCCTGCCTATGCATGGCAACTGCAGAGTGCATAAAGCAGGAATTGTTCAAGAAGTAGTCAATGAATGTGGCTTTTAGAAATTACAACATCCACCTTACAGTCCTAACCTCGCCGCCTGTGACTATTATCCTTTCCAAAACTCAACAAAAACTCCTGACAGAGCATCGCTTTTCTAAATCGTCATTCGATAACGATTTAAAAAACTGTGGCGTCATAGTTTTTTTTAAGACGTTATTAGAAATACTCTGGAATAATTGTATTACTAGTATCGTTTTTAGCTACGTAGATAACATAGGTATAGGTAGATAACATAAAAAACTTCCATTGCAATTAACTAACTAACAAAAATATATACTTACTTCAATTAAAAATATAATTATATAGATATCTTAATAAATAAATAATATGTGTTGTTTATTGATATTATAATACTTCTTGATTTAAAAAAGAAATATGCAAACATGCACATCACAACACGAGTATAATAATAAATCATACAATTAATTATGTGATATTTTTTTTAAATTAAGGTTATACCCACATGTCATAGCACTAATTACGAATGCATTTAACGTATACGTGTAATTAGCGATGGTCATTTCATCTTGTAATTATTCATCATAATTTTTATTCGCATTTTATCTGCAACTTCATAAATTACCTGTATTTGCACCAGTCATGACCTCGTTTTTACTAAGATACGCACTTTGAGCTTTGAACGATACACTCAGGTTAATTGGCTGATTGCATTAATTATCGCAATTTTATTGCGTGTGTAGGTTTTTTTTATTTAAGTAGCCAATTACACTGAATGCATATCTACCATTGCTGCAATTAATCACTTATAGGTACATGTATATAAAATGGCAAATACATGTGAAATTATTATTGCATTGATAGGCAAATGCGATTGATGATTGATAAAAGTTCATGTAGATGCGAGTGGTATTATAATTTATGTTATAAACAAATCTTTTAAATTAATATTGGTTTATAGTTCTGTAGCATATATGATTGGTTTTCCCGAGCCACATAGAATGGGTTTATGTTTAGGTTTAAAACTAATTCGTTGATTAAATAGAAAACTAGTTGAATGTTGAATGTCTAAGAACTTATATAATGCAGCTAGAAAACAATCAATTTCGAGCTAGTGAATAATAAAATAATAAGACGAGCTTTCGGCAATATTGCCAGTATGTTTAATAAAATTAAATGATGGGTCTAGATATTTTTTATATTTTATGAGTGATCTCTAGCACTCCGATACTAGCATCTCTGATACAGCATCTAACATGTCTGATATAAGCAATTTTCAAATCGTTATTATCGATTTAGAGCAGTATTTAACACGATTTAGCGTTTTCAAGGATTTGCTAAAAAAAAATACCAAAACACAAATAATAAAGTACTACTAAAACTAAAAATTAGAATACTTTTTGCATATTTATACCAAGCAAAACTTGAAAAGATATAACTAACAACAAATTTAAAAAACTAAACAAATGCTTTTTATTAAAACCAACTAATTGTAGCCAAAACCTCATTTTCAAAAGATTATAAAAAAAAACGTCAATCTTTATAGAGCTATCAGCCATGAGGCTGTTCCACCGGTCATGGGAGAAGCGAAGCTCAGAGGAGTTTAATCACCCTTAACTTAACAGAAAACCTCTGAATAACTGTGAAAGATAATTCGTGAAAATGTCCGATGTTGTTCTCAGGCTCCCCAAGGCTCAGTACGAGACGGAAGACCCTCTAACCACTCGGCTACTGAGTTGGGTTAAATACGCTATAATATAAAAGAAATTCCCATTTTGTATTAACTGAATTGATAGTCAAGAGCCTTGTAATGTAGTAGATATTTCTAAAAAATACTATTTTTAAGATTTAAATTGTGCAGCTCTATCTTTCCCTTTCCCGTTTCAATATAATAATAAATTACTCATTTCATTACGATTCATTACGAGTGGTGGTATAACTTTATTTATTTAAATAGGGAACTATGTTAAATCAACAGTTGAAACACAATTTTAAAAACTTCCTTCTTCGCAGACAACGACTGGAAAGCTGAGAAAGATGATTCGCAAAAATTCAACCCCAATTACGTTCTCATTCCCCAGTGCTCAATACGACGAGCACATTTCCCAGGGCTCGTCGTATTTAGCACTGGGAAATTAGAATGTCGACTGTCGACCACCTATCCCAGGAGCCAAGAAACTTAAGCCCTCCTTTGGATACTTTGTGAGACCCTTCAGAAATAGAATTGCAATACTAGTTTTTATTTCAAAACAATAGGGAAAAAATATAAATTTCCTCAACAACATTAACCCGAGATGGGACAAAAGCCCCAAATCCCATAGCGAAGAAGGAGGGAAGCTAAACCAGGAAAAGGATGCAATAGAGAAGACATCAACGACACATTATATTGAATATTATATAAATCATACAGTGTCCTGGACAAGACATTAAACTGCATCCACCGAGTATCTGCCGGGATAAGCAGACCCCTTTTGATAGCCAACAGTCCCGACTTGAAGAGCCAGTGAGAGCAAGGACAACCTCGTGTCCTTGAGGTTAACGTCAAATATCATCACAACTTATTCAATTCTTGATCTATGCCCGGAGTCTGAATTCCCCCAATCGGTTCTCTAGGGGAAATGACTTGAATGACACCAACACAACGAGTTACTTTATGGGACAACAGAAATTTAAGATCAATGATTGTTCTAACCGAATAGGAACATGGAACGTCAGAAGTTTATTCCAAGCAGATAACTACATACTGTAATAACGGTAAAGCGGCAATTAAACATAGAGGCCCTGGGAATTAGTGATATACAATGACAATATCAAGGAGAACCTACATATTGTAATAACGGAAAAGCGACGATTGAACATAGAGGTCCTGGGCATTAGTGACATACAATGGCAAAATCAAGGAGAAGCCTCATCAATGTTTGAGTGGTAAATGGAGTTACGGATGCATAATATAGATATCAAGTGGCCATAATAATGTCAACGAATTTTAAACGTACCGTAGTAAATGTAAATCTCTCTAATATGACATCTCAGATCCCATTTAGGCAAACTGAACATCATTCAAGTGTATGCACAAACAGCGTATAATAGTGAGGAGCGAGGAAAGGAATCTTATAACCAACTAGATGAAATTATGAAAATAGTTAAGAATTCGGAGAGGTAGAGGAATGTGAATATGGGCCATGCACTTGGAGTAAGAAATGAGAGTGGAGAAAATTAATTGAATTTGCCGAAACTAGAAGTGTGGTAATTACAAACACATTATTTAAACTTCCAACGAGAAGGCTGTACACCTGGACATCACCTAAGAGTCTAGGTCCTAGACATTCACGAGATAACTCTTATTGAAGCCAAATAGACTATATCTTGATCAACAGAAGGTATGGGATTTCTATTCTTTCGGTAAATGCATATGCAGGTGCAGATGTGGGAACCAACCACAGCGTTATTATAGCCGAGCCAAGCTTAAAAAAATCGAAACAAAGAATCAAAACCGTAAATTTAATAAAAGTTTGCTCCGACAAGAAGAGACATGAAATATTTAGTTTGTTAGGATACTTTTGGAGACCTTTCAGAAATAGAATTGCAATATTAGTTTTTATTTCAAAATAATAGGGAAATTTCCTCAATAACATTAACACGAGATGGGACAAAAGCCCCAAATCAGGCAGTGAAAAAGGAGGGAAGCTAAACCAGGAAAAGGATGGAATAGAGAAGACATCAGCCACACATTATACTGAATATTATATAGTCCTGGGTAAGACATTAAACTGCATCCACCGACTATCTGCCGGAATAAGCAGACCCCTCTTGCTAGCCAACAATTCCGAGTTGAAGAGCCAGCGAGAGCAAGGGCAATCTCGTGTCCTTGAGGTCTCCGACAAGAAGAGACATGAAATATTTAGTTTGTTAGGACGAATATCAACCAATAAATGTTAAAAACTCGAACGAGTTATACATGGGAGAGACGTACCCAACACAAACGTGAATAATAAGTGGTACGAGATCAACGAAGTTCGAATGGATGGAACCAGGGAGCAATTGAAAAGCAGACCACGGCCTGCTAAAGAACAGTGGATGACAAACAAAAACCTGACATAAATAGAACCTAGAAGACAATACAAATAACGCGACACGAAGATGTATAAAACAATTCAACAACAAAAAAATCAAAACAATTAGAGGCGTAAAAAACACAATTGAGAAAGAAATGTGAAGAGATAGAAGCATTAGAACAGATATGACGGCTTTAACCTACATAAAAAGGTTAAGGAATCACTGGCATTGGAAGGAGAAAGCAGAATGGGCTGATAAAAGACAATATCGGTAACATCATTATGTATCTTGAAAAAAAAAACATCAAGGGATGGGAAGAATATATCCAACAGCTATTTATGGATAATAGGAATGAAAAACTTATATAAGAGACAATAAAAGGATTCATATTAACAGCCGATAATGTAAAATAGACTATTAAGAACTCAAAATATGTAGATACTAGTAGATTTAAGCAAATGAAAAAATCAGTCCTCGTAAATCTGTATAATCCCATCTATAATACAGCAATCATACCACAAGAGTGGCTAAAACCAAAGTTCCTGTACCAAAAAAACGTATACATATCCTAAAAATGTTCCTGAAAATTGTTCATAGACGTATATACAAGAAACTGGAGGCACAACGAGACGCAGTTAGGTTTCCGTAATAAAGTAGGAACATGAGAGGCATTATTTGACATAAAAATCCAACATGTCTCGGTATGAATGTAGACCTATACATCGACTTTATCAATTACGACAAAGCCTTCTATAAAGTTAAACATGGACGACAAATGTAAATTGTACATCAAAAGGGTATTGATTACAATGACATACGAATAATATAAACGTTATATTGGAACCAGAACGCAGTAATAAGGGTAGACGCAGATGATTCTCAAAAATTAGAAATTAGTCGCGGAGTTCGACAAAGCTGCATACTGTCACCAGATATATTGAATATGTATTCAGAATATTCAAATCAACGAAGACTTGGTAAGAGTGGCGATAAATGGACAAATCAATAATATTCGATACGCAGACGATAATAGCAAGAAGTCATCCATTGAAAAATATCACAAATTTGTCAAGTGTTAAAATAGGTAGTGAAAAAGGTTATTATGATGGTACTCTTGACACATTTGCGACATTTTACATAAGACAGTATTACACTATCATTTAGAGAGCATGGGGCACAGCATCGACGAAAGAGTTGTTTATATGGTCCATGGGTAACAACCCAGTTTGTTTGTTACAAGACCGGTCTGAACTAACAGAATAAACTCCCAGGCCTCTGCACCATATAAGACATCGCTGAATACGTTACATCGAAGTACGCGGAGACATAGGTTAATTTTTAAATCACGGCTAGTTAAAATCTTGAACATGTTCCAGAAGGAGAATCGAGCAAGCAAGAAGCTCACTTCATGTTTGTGCATTACTGCTTCGAACCTCACGAGTGTTGTTCCATTTATCATCTGTGTTGTACCCTAGATATTTATAATTTCAGACTTTCTCCATAATTTCATTTGAATAATATCATTATTTCAGTAATTATTAATTATTTATTGATAATAATATTGGTATTCTTAGTATTTCATCGCAGGCCCATGTTGTTGCTTGTTCGCGTATAAAATGCAACAGAATCATCAACAAGTATAAATCAAAAATAAGACTGTGTCGTCTTCATACCTAAGGTTATTGATAAGGACAATTATACCTATATCTCCTATATCGAGAGCATCCCAAAGCACGCGTACGCAGGACATATTGAATAACAAAGGCGAATAGGCAACCTAGTCCGACTCACGCAGGATCGATATTCCCGTTCCATCTCTCCCTCCATTCTAATGGCAGCTTTCTGGTTCTAACACATAGCACTACAAGGGTTTCTAATACAGGTTGGCTATTAATAGAATATCTCTGAACTTCAGTCCCATATCTTGCATGATGTTTACTAGCACTTCATGTTTAACGGTATCGAACGTCTTCTCGTAGTTAATAAAACAAGCGATGACGTACAGATATACATCTCGACATGTGAACTAGTACCTAGATGATAAATAATGCCTCCTATCTGAGCAATCCATTCCTGTGTTCAAATTGTGATTCACCAATGTTCTCCTCACATACGCGTTATATTCTTCCACGAACATTTATTAGAATCAATTTAAGAACATGGCTCATGAAACTAATCTTTCTGATCTTCTTGGGCAACTAATCATTCTGAACATACATCTTAGGCAACTAACCATGCTGAACTTCTTTGGCAACTAATCATTCTGAACTTCTTAAGCAACTAACCATTCTGAACTTCTTAGGCAACTAATCATTCTGTACTTCTTAGGCAATGTTATGATGATAGATTTCAGCCAATCTTATGGGATTGTTCCTCGTTTATACGAGGTTTATACGAGGTCAACTAATACGCAAGTATTTATTCGTCTTCAGGCACTTAACACTTCAGATTTTGTTATCATAATCCTAACATCAATGATAACGATGAACTAGATTATCATTATCATTGATGTTGGAATTATGATTTCTAATGTCATCGAAGAGAGTTCTACATATTGTCAGAATCCTGTATTGATGAGCAATCCGCTATCCTTACTTTCATATCCCCCTATGGTTTGTTTGATCTTTATGTACATGTTAAATGAATCATACTCTCTTCGAAATCCTTTATTGCCGCACATGCTTTTAACCGCAATTTCTCTCTCGCTATTCCGAATAGTATCCTACCTATTGATGAGGAGTCGCTATCCTTACTTTCATATCCCCCTATGGTGTGTTTGATCATTACGTACATGTTGAATGAATCATAGTTTCTTCAAAATCCTTTATTGCCGCACATTCCTCCAATATCCATTTCTCTCTCGCTGTTCCGATCTTCCGTCTAATTTCTCTTGGCAGTTCGCAGTATGCATGTATTTATTCTTTTAATTACTTTGGGCATCCATTAATTGCAGAATTTCGTCCGTTATCCACTTTCTATTTCCCTAGCAGTTATTGCTCACTTAAGTTATAACTGTTTTTACTTAATTCCATGCTGTTTCTGCATATAAGTTCAGAATGTGTGCCTACCCTATTTCTGATTCAATTCGGCCTTAAAATCCTTTCCCACTTTCGCTACCCGTAATTTTTCAACAGCCAGCCGTTTTGTGTTCATTCGCTATTGGCACTTGTTTAATTTTATATTAATTACCGCTACTAATATTTTGTTATCCGAGTAAAAGTCGGCACCAGGATACCTTTTTTCACTTTTAATCATGTTTTTAAAGCGCTTATTAATAGTGATTTAATCGATTTTTTATGTTACTATCAGCATTAGATATCCATGTATGTAGACACCATTGGGACGGTGACTTATAGAAGATGTTAGTTATTACAAGATCTTGTTTATGAAACAAAATGCACTAGTCAGTACCACGGTAATTGCCACCCCCTAAGCCAGGGATAGCGAACCTTTTTATGCTTGCGTGTCAAAAGCTCAACAAAATAGGTCTTTATCCGTTAAATGATAAATAAATATTTTGTTGAGCTTTTGGTACGCAAACAATTATGTTTTTCATAATTAAACAATATTTATTTTAGTTTTTGACGCCAATAGTTGCATTTTTGGCTCATAGTTCGTAACTTTAATTTGACGACAAAATAGGATGTTTTATCTATTTTCTCGTCAAATTAAAGTTACGAACTATGAGCTTGAGTTTTCAAACAAATGTAAGTTCCGGGGATTTCAAGTCTTAATTTTCTCCTCTGTTTCCAAAATCTTGATCGGATGGAAATTTTTTATCTAGCGACTCGATAACTCACACACAAAACGTATTTGTTAAATGGATGTGATCGGGGTTTTCATGTGTTTTGCAATCTATCATAAATCTTTTTGTATTTGGAAAATACTTGAAAGGATTTGACTTAATATTACGTTTGAAAATTTAACGGTGCTTCGATCAAATCCAACATAATAATTGTTTCGTTAACTCCTTGCAATTTTAAATTTAATTCATCATATGTCATTCATATGTGAGCACAAACCTGTAAAAACTATTAATTTGACAAGCCAATATCCCACAACTCAGGAAACCATTTTCTTCTGTAAAAAATTTGATGCCATCTAAATAGTCGCCTATTTTTTGTAGAATTTTTCCACGGCTTATCTATCAAACATTGTTGTACATAGTAAACTATTCTAAACTGAGTTTACGCAACAACTCTAACATTTTTCTCCTATTTAAATACTTAATTTAATTTAATTCACCGTTTTTGTCACAACACACAACATTTTTAAAACTCGACATGGCTGATATATGGAAACCTTAGTCTGAGTGTCATTGTGATACGTCATTTAAGAAGCCATTCTCCTGTCGAACCATACTTGAGTTCTATTAGTAGTTGCAGATACAATTTTATTAAAATCCACTCTCTATCCGTAATGACATTTCCCACCGCAAATATCTACTACTTCTGTTGTTGGTCTTTAATATTATTCACAACACCATAACGAATGAAAATCGCCAAATGGGCTGATCCAGTTATATTTGTACTTTCATCAAGACAGAGAGAAACTAATTGAGAAGAATATACATTGGAGGCAATAATACTAGATGCGGTGGTATTTGAAAAAACCTTGATTGGGTATTTTTGTTTTGCTGTTAACTTACATTTGCAGTCATATCCAGGATTATATCTTTCACAGTATTACTGGCCTACTGGGGTAGATCTTTTATTCTTTAAATAATCTTGAGTTTGTTATCAAAATACTCAAAGAGGCACATTATAAACATGTTTTCAAAAAAATCTCCATTGCTAAATGGTTTTCCGTATTTGTAAGTTATATTTGAGGCAACAAAACTAACTGCGGTGGTATTTGAAAAATTTTGATTGGATATTTTTGTTTTTAATTATTTGACCGTTCAGCGTTCGTGGCTACGTGCCGACAATTATATTATGCCTGTCACTTATGCCACGCATTTCATAGGTTCGCCATCCCTATATTCGCCCACTATATCTTCTCTTCTACCTTAGCATTAAAATCTCCCATAATTATATTAATCTCCGATGGTTTGGTGAGTTTGGTGGCCTTAGCAATATCCACGTAGAATTGTTCCACATCTTCATCAGAGGCGTTGTCAGAGCATAAGTTTATATAATATTCAGTAGGAAAGATTTTCATTGTACTACCGCAATCAGATATGAGCACATATTTTGTAATATAACCATTTACCTTGTCGCTAACATTTACACCCACACATTGAAAATGGTAGGTGCTGTCATTGAATACTATATGGCAACGGTGGGCAAATGCGGCTAAAATTTTGAAATAATTACTTTCTTTTTCATATTTTTTTATGTGTTCATATATTCTTATATGTGACTTGTGAAAATAAATCAAATAAATAAAGAGAAATAAATCAATCTTTATTAGGCTATCGGCCCTTGGTCTTTACGCCGATGCAATTACATTACGGCTCCAATATTTAAAAAAATTTGAAATGACTTTCTTTTTCAAAATTAAATTTTGATTTGTGTTCATATATTCTTATATGTGACTTCTGAAAACATGCAATTACAGAGAGAGAAATCAATTTTTATTAAGCTATCGGCCTTTCGCCTTTCCGCCGATGCAATTACATTTTTTATTTTTTTATTTGTGTATCTACATATGTGTTTATAACATACAAAAACCTCTCTATGGCCTGTGTGCCCACTCCTTGTGTATGGCGTATCCGTCGGTATGGTACTAGCCCGAGCCAGCCCACCGCCTTTAGCTGATATCAAGAATGTATATTTTAAGGCAATTTATTTTTTACCCTCGTACAATCTTACCGCGTTCCAAGCGGCCTTTTGGCTGGCTCAGAGATTCACCCATTTTCCATTTTTAAGAGCTGCCGAGTTATAGGGACTATTGTTTTAGTTTTTCAGTCATGTTGAAGATTTTCATAGGGATAAATTATTAGGTGGTTTCCCGTTGCATTCCTCACGAAGTTTCCATAATGTTGTTTTCATTCTGGCTGGGATCGCAAATTTATAAAAATGTATCGCCATTACAGATATCATTTATTGGTCGCCGATGCACCTTGTGTATGGTGTATCCGTCGGTATGGTACCAGCCCGAGCCAGCCCACCGCATTTAGCTGATACCAAGAATGTATATTTTAAGGTGAATCATCTTTTGTATGGCAAATTGTTTATCCTCAATTTCAGAGGATTATTTTCCATAGTATTTTTTATAATAATAATACTAAATAAGTACTAAGAAGTAAGAGAATATTCTTATTTTATCATCAATAATAAAAATCAATCCTTATTTTTACAGTTCATTTTGTCTAATTTATTATTTTATTTATTATATATTATATATATATATATATATATATATTATATATATATGTCAGTATAAATCCACCTTTACATTGCAATGCGATTAAAATTCCACATATACTCGATAATGAGTAAGGGAATTACCAAAGTTATTTATATCAGTCTTTATAATAATTCCAAATGAACACCATTTAAAAATAAATATACCGTTGATACATCCGGAATTCTTTTCATTCTTACAATGTATTCTAAAAATAAATATTACATTCTTTAATTTTAAGTTAATTGCATTGATGATTAGTTGAGTATTTAAAATAGGAACAAATATACAATTTCTAACTTTTAATTTATTTTAAACTATAAAATTACTTCCAGTGAAAATCATAAGTAATTATTAGTAGCATATAATGAGTGTTTAGGAAATTTCTATGCCAAAATCCGATAGATTTGCAAATATATTTGTAATTATTTTGCAAACTCGTAAGCTGGAATAGTTCACAGACAATTTCTCATAAATATTTAGACAGTTTAGAAATATATAAAAAGGCATAATACATACATAATACAAAAAAAAAATCTTTATAGGGCTATCAGCCGTGAGGCTTTTCCGTCCGTCAAGGGAGGAATACACAGGAATTTAATCACCCATATTTACCTAACTTCACAGAAAACCTCTGAAAAACTGTGAAAGGTGATTAGCGAAAATACGCTCCCCGCTGGGGATCGAACTGCGGCATACATAATACATTTTCCCAGTTTCGTCGCAAAACTTATTGTAAAGTAATTTGAGAAGATTTTGACTCTGAATTGATTCACCTTATTTATCAGCGGTGTGATTCCTGACAACCACATGTTCGAATGTCTACTCGTTCGGATCGTGTCTGTTAGAATGGCACTAGGTATACAGGCAATTAATGTTTTCATTAATAATGCTAGTAAACAGAAATTCGAAGTCAACCCATTAATGTTCGAGATCTGAGGTGTGATTTTAAACGACTAACTAATATAGAGTATGGCAGCACGTGGGAAATCATCGCCTATAATTTGCAATGAAATAACATGAGGAACAAATAATTAAAAAGTATATAATTACTTTGAAATCCCTTTGGTGCGTCCTACATGTTCTACTACGAAACTTACGGATATCAAGGAAGGATTTTCTGAATTTCACCTCACTTTTCGATTAACTAAAGCGACTAAATTTTACTTGGATAGTAACGTCGAACCGAACAAACAAAAAAGTAAATCAAAAATTTCTACTCGCTACAGTTTTAAATTGCACGAAAAATACAAAATATCAAATAACAGGGATGTTTTTAGAGACGAGACATATGTACTGGAGGAGCTCATAAATCTCTAAAACTAAGTCGAAACTAGTTGCCAAATGTAACGAAAGTATGATAATAATCATTTTATTTTTCCTTTTCTGTTAAAATAGCTTATAGGATTTGCAGATGACTAATAGTTTTTGCATTTTACTTTACACATTTTTTTATGTTATCATACGAAGTGCATAATGTAATATGCCAAAAAACTTTATTGGAAATCATCTTTGTTGCATGGGCAATTTAATAACTTTATTGAGTTTCGTCTGCCTGTAACGTATATAATAAAACTACTATGCGTTTTAATACCCACTAATACTAACAAATTTTACAATTATTTTACTGGTAAAATAATAAATATTAAATTATCAGGGGTACTAAAATATTACCTATTGAAAAATGTATTGCGTGCTGATAAAGCTGTTCTAAAATATACAAGCATGTACTTACATAATAATAATTTTAAAAAAAAACGTTTTTTACATAGAACATATCAGACGAAGAATTAATAAGACCTCTATTTACCTTACCATCACAAAAACTAATTAAACTGATTCTAATGTGTCGATATGTTGTTTGGGAAGTATAGAATTAACCTCAGTCAGGCTATGTCTCTCCTAAAATAACAGACAAAGCCTAGGAGAGGCTATCTCTACCATCCTTCCAATCCGCAACCCCAATAAAAAAAATTATCCAAAATCGTATAATCCATGCAGCACACCAAACGAGCACACCCGGCGAGCGTTCAACGCCGACCGACAGACACTTGCACCCGACAAAAGATTCGCACTGAATGTGTGTGGCGGATTGAAAACCGCTCTTTATTTATTAATGATACTTTTATATATACCTACATAGCAGCCGTGGGGATAGGTAAATCAGATTGTAAAGTTCGACTACGACAACGTAAACTTGTATCGGTAATTGCCGGCGGTTTTATAATGTTATGCAGGCGATTTTGCAATTGTGGGAAGGTCGCTGTGGGGTACGGTTCGTTTCTTCCACGACACAACAAAAACACTTGTATTTCAAAATCGCAGAAAAAAAACGAATTCAAAACAATAACAGCCATGCATAAATTATACGGCTAATGAACCAGACAGCTGATTGCACTATTGAATATTTTTGATTAATAATTAATATTTAATCAGAGGTTTTTTGTGTGGTGATTACACTCATCTGAGCTTCGCCTTTTGCCAGCAGAAAAGACATCGGGCTGATAGCTATAAAGATCGAAGTTTCTTTAATATTATAAATGTCTATTTATACTAGAATTGTTGTTGATTAAATTAGGGTGGACATAAATATGAAATAGTGCAGAAAAATATTCATAGTAAATTAGTGTTTTCTTCAAACTATTTTAAATTTATCATACGAAATATGGACAAATTATAGTATTTTTTTCAAAAATCGCTTTAATGTTTAATTTAAAGGCCACGGTAAACACTGGCCCTATGCGAAAATATAGGAGGGTTACAGAATAGTGAAATCAACTAAGTTAGCCATCTAGGAGGGCAAGAAAAATGTAATGGCTCATAGAGAAAATAGGAAGAGGATAATTTCAACAGAGAAAGAAAATAAAGGTTAATATTTTAGGCAATGAGGCCCTAAAATATTAACCTTTATTTTCTAACACACATTGCCGCCCATCGAAAGTTTTCAGGCTTATTCTGGTGTCATGTTCCAATTTTCATGTACGCGTGCAAATCGTAGTCGAGCTATCCTGTGAGCCCCCGTGCGTGATAGGCCTTCTACTAATAAACCCTCCCTCAGTCTCAAGCTAAGAGCAAGAAATTCTACATTTCTTACGGTCTGCAGCTCATTCTTCAATTAAAACTTGTTGCTTCCCGATTTCTTAAGGAATTTAGGCGAAGAAAACTATCATCCCTTGCATTCGTCTCTCATATTCTACCCTGTCAGTTTCTCCTAGAGTGAGAAGCAGTAATGTGTCGTTCTAACATCCGACATATGGTCGTATGACTAGCATGTAGAAGACGAGCGACATAACGCATACCTACATCAACCAAAGTTTTCGCTCCCACACATTCTAAAGTTTTCAAATGCCTTGGAGGATTCATTATTTTATTACTGAACGTACGCCAATTGTCTACAAATTCTCATTACATTAGAAATCAAAGCGTATCTTTCAACAATCATGTGTCAACAAAATTTGACTTATATATATATTGAACATATGTTTAACTGATATTGTATACGTCGCGGCATACTTATAAAAAGGGATAATTCTTCAAATTCTCGAATGGTGCGATAATTTTGAACAGCAATTTACTTCCCACGTTCCATTCTTCCTTGAGCCCTTCTGCCATGAATACAATTTTAAAGGCCATACCAGTTTGTTCGCTTTCGAATTATAGATATGGATTTCTGCTCCAATTAGTAGCCTCTTATACTCATCATCAATATCAGGGATGTCCTCCACTCTGTCTCCACTCTCTCTATATAATTATTTCCCTTTTCTAACAAATTTATTTGCCATTGTAATACTCTTCTCCCATGCTTTACCATAGACGCAGGACAAAATTAAAGGTACTTCCCTCTTCAACCATTTTCTTCATTTCTATGCATCCGGGAATCTAAATATCAATGTTTTCAATGAACCTTAAAGGTATAATAATAAATAACTTTTCTTGGAAAAAAATAAAACTATTTTAATGCATCATGTTATTTATTTTATCTACTCTGATTCATGTAGTAGACTCATTAGTTGTGTATGGTTGATAGTATTACACGCTTTAGTAAAACAAATGAAGTATATATTTTTTCTTTGATCCGATCAGGTTTGTTGCAGCCCGGACAATGCATCTCTGGTACCCAGACCATTCCAGAGGCCAATTTTCTCGTTTTCTAAAGATACAAGTATCTATTATCTTAAGTGAATCATACCTTCAGCATATTCCTTTAATCATATGATTACTTTAGCTAATAAGTCTGAAATCCGCACACTTTTTGCAATTGGGCTTAGCAGTGCAAGTGTCGATTTTAATCGTTCTTTGGGAAAAGCACCTTTTCATGATTAAATTTTACATATATCAACCTAACCTAACCTATCTATGTATTCTTCGTCCACAACTTTTAATAATTCCCCCGGTATGTCGTTTGTTTAGCAGGCCCTTCCGGGTTTGGTTCTGCTGCTGACGGCATATTTTATTTCACTTTTTAGAATGTTAAGATGCTCATTATTGGTATGCATGTGTGCGTTGTTTCAGTCCAGGCCTATTTTTCATAAAATAATTCCTCAGCATAACTCTCGCATACGAGCATAACTTTCCCATAACTTTCCCTCCTCTCTTTCGGTTCTAGAACATAATGCGCCTGTTTTCGTATTGCACCGTTTTGGGATCATTTCTGTATACCCGTTATTTCCTTTATCCTTTTTTGAGAGTTAAATATGTTATGTTTCATATATAAGTGTGAATCCACCTCTTAGCAATCTACATACCTAGATTTCGATCTTATTGTTATTAGATCTTATCAGTGTGGATGAATTCACACAATATCTCGAGTGGTTATATACAAAAACTATACAACTAACCTAGGGGGTTAGTTGTATAATTTATGTTATATTTTATTTGCAGGCTCTCAACTTCTAGATACTGATCGCGCATCCAGCTGTCGTGTGTAATTATTTTATTCAAACGCCTATATTTTTCCCACATACCTGCCAGGTCAGGTCTTCTTCTTTCCATGAGAGATCTATGATCCAACATTAGAATGTCAAAATTTCGATACTATCGGAATTGCGATCATTAAATAATCAAATATCAAATAATTTCCTTCCGGTTTCTCTAAATTGCAAGGTATACTTTTCTATTTTTTTTTCCTGTGGCAGAGTCCTCTTAAATAAAAATTGTTATTTTATTCAATTTGAAACTAAAATACAGTAATCATTTATAATTTTACTGAGAAAAACATTTAAAATTGCGCGTATCTCTGTACCTTTAATTGATTCTTATCAACCATTTATTTAATAACACCATTTAGTACTTTCTGCAAATTGATCACCAAGGACTTTAAACTTAAAGAACTCTATTTATAAGTGCAATTACATTTTATTGCAGTATATAATATAAATCGAACCATGATTTTTGTTACACCTTCATTAAATTTCTTATTACTTCTAACACGAGTTGTACTATGACCTGCGTTTGTGGTCCGTATATAGACCTGCGTTTGTGGTCCGTATATAGCACTTAGCTAGGTACTGAAAGACTTATATCTATAAGTAATTCAATAAAACATTTTTATTTAAAAACCTACTACAGCAGGCAATTCAAAGTTCATACCTTGATGATTTACGGTTTTTCATGTGATGTACGTTACATAAAATAATGTAAAATATTTTCAAATAAATATGCAATCTGGATATTGGCGATCATATTGGTTAATTTAACTGCCCGGAAGAGTTCTATGGTTGTCCTGGAATACCAAGCTCCTAAAGTTATTTAACCATGCAATTCGTTTCCTCCCGGTATCATCTTATATTTTTTGTTGCAAAATACACTACAATCTGATATCGTTTTAAGTATTGACGATAGCGGTTTAAGTATTGGCGATAATATTTGTTAATTTAACTGCCCGGAAGAGTTATATGGTTGTTCTGGCATACCAAGCTCCTAAAGTTATTTTACCATGCAATTCGTTTCCTCCCGGTATAATATTATATTTTTTGTTGCAAAATACACTACAATCTGATATCGGTTTAGGTTGCGCATACATATTAGTCGCTTTTATTTATCGTTCGGGGGTTGTTCTGGCCTGGTCTTAGCTGGCTTAGAACAACCCGGAACAGCTCCCGAACGATAAACGAAAACGGCTATTGTAATCACCTTGTCTTGATTGTGATGAGATTTTTCAACTTTTTATTCATCTCTCCATTATTTCGGTATTGTGTAATCATGCAATGAAAACTTTTCATGACACAGAATCCTTTTCTTTCATGAAAGTTACTTCCTTGGCCCTGCTTTTAAAGTTAGCGATCAATGGACCGTGGTTAGATCATATCCTGATGACACGGTTTTCCATGTGATACTTTTTTTACATAAAATTATGTAAAATATCTTCAAATACCGATACGTTCTGGTTGTCGATCATATTGGTCACCTTAACAGCTCGGAAGAGTTCTATCATTGTCCAGGATTACCTAGCTCTTAAGGTTTTTTACCATGCAATTTGCTTCTTCCCGGTATTATATTATACGTTTTATTTTAGTTACTTCTTTAACCTGCTTTTAAAGTTACCGAATAGTGGATCGTGGTTAGATCCTATATAGGTATAAGAATATGTTTTCACTTATGTGTAACTGTTTGAAACCGGTTTTAACAAGGATATACTCTATGCCATTTCATATTGTCTTTTCCTCAAGAGACTAAAACCTATAATTGAAGATAACAAATTAGTGCCAGACTTTTAATTTGGTTTTATAGAGAGCACTCTACTATTGAATAATATTCATTCGGTGTACCTGGCACAGAATGAATATTATTGAGCGCATCCTTGAAGGTAAACAAGTTTGCTCTGTAGTATTTCTGGACGTAGCAGAAGCCTTTGACACAGTGTGGCTTGTGGGTTTGATTCACAAATTGAACAAAATGCTACCAAAACAGTATGTATAGATTTTAACATAGTACATTTCAGACAGACTTTTTAGAATCAACCAGGAAGACGAGTACTCGAATTTAAAAGATATACGAGCTGAAGGTTCCCAAGAAAGTATCCTTGGGTCTATTCTCTATGTACTTATATACTCTATACCAGCGACTAGCCAACTCTGGTTGATACGACTATGGCTACATTCGCTAATAACAATGGACTCCTTACAACTGAACAGGACCAAGTAAGCTCATTAAGAAAACTCCAAATGTTAAGCAACGCTGTCGTAAACTGGACTAAACAATGGAGAATGAAGCTCAACTAACAGAAATCAATCCACATAGATTTTACTAATAAAAATTGATAAGGACCTCATTTCTTAAACATCAATGAACAACTGTACCTTATGACCTGAGTGCAAAGTATCTTGGCATGACTCTGGATATCAAGTTACAGTGGAAGCTACTATGTCCAAAAGGAAAGAGCTGAATTAGAAATAAAATATAAACAGCACTACTGGCTCCTCGGCAGAAACTGCACACCAGTGTCGTAAGTAACGGATCTATTTAATAAGTTGTCACCAAAATGGAGAACCATGGAACTAAAAATTTTGAAACTGGAAATCAAAGAGTACCTAACAAATAAAGCATTCCACAGCGTTCACTTAAGACTATTATTTTGACGTTACCTATAAACCTGTATATATTATTTTATACATTGTTGTCCTGTTGTTATACACCTAGCCATTTTTCTTTGCTCATTCCATTTTGGTGACATTTCTCAATCCAGAATTCCATTTTGATATCCTGGTTAACTTTCTCAGTTATTCGAATTAGATTTGCTTTGGTCTCAGAGATAAGTTTTATGTCGTCCATGTATATAAGGTCGGAGATCTTCCTCTGCGTTTCCAGCGTATATTTTACTTTGTTATGGATTGTGGAATTCTAAGCAGAACCATAGAACGCCCTGCGAGTCGCATTGAAAAATGCCCCTCTTGATACGACTTGATTCTGTAATGATGCTGCCTGATGTATGGAGCGTGACATTACTCATGTTTCCATAAGACTTCGAAAGAGGATGATGAGGAAAGATTGTTTTTTACGTTAAGTTAAGTTTTTTAAGTTAAGTTAAGGATTAAGGATTTCCAGCAGCCACGATTGCAAACTCCATCTTATAAGCTCATCCTGAGGGTAATTCTGTAGGTTCAGACTGGTCTGTTACCTATGGCAACCAAAATAACATCTGTTGGTATCCATTGGTATTCCCCAGGCTCTACGAACGCTAATCAAATGACAAGACAAACAAATGACATAAGGCAGTATTACCTTATGTCATTTGTCACAAATATGTCAAGAGTGACAGGGCAATATTTCACTATCTTAACGTCACTTTTGACAAATTCGTGACATTTGACATAAGACAGTATTACACAAGCGATCGCGAAGCTTCTTAATATATGAGTAAACAATGTTGTGTATAGGTTGTGAGTTTCACTAAATCTCATAAGGCAGAAATTATGTTTTTTGTTTGTTTTCCCATTACTAAGTTTTTTGGTAGCTGTAGCAACATTCGTTTCGACTATTGTGCAATCTTGCATTGTTATTTTATTGCACCGCTGTTCCGCACCTTATATACGTTCATTTTATCCATATGTTGATCCAGAATTATTTGACTTCGATAGCAGATGGAATACTGCCTAAAAGCCACACTCTTGTGATACGTTTTCCCGGTTCGTAACCTATATAATATCTTCTGGTATGTGTTAAACAAGCTGTTTTGCTGTCTTCTCAGATTGCTCACTTTGTATCCTTTGAGTCAATTACATACCTCTAGGCGTTGCTTCAGGAGATGGAGTATTTCTTCTCGTGTGTTCTTATTCAGATTCCTGGTTCTCCTCTATTTTACTCGCTTTGTTTTTGCCTCTACGGCGTGTCGCGTTTCTGATGTCCATACATCCGAAAATCTAATGTTAATAAGGCTTTCGATTCTTTGTCTGAGTGTCATTTCCCTTTTTAGAAATTTCTGCGCTTTGAGTTTGCTATTCCTATGTTTTAGTTGTTTATTAACATCAAGCACTGTAGTAGCTCCAACATATATTATATTAATGCGCTTCTCAAAGGAGGTTCAGAGGTGTTGCCGCTAATGTGCATTAACATTTCAAATGATGTAATTTTCGTTTCTATAGTATCCTAATTTTAATATGGCAGGTCTTGTTGTAGAATCCATTTCATTATATAGCAGGAAGTTCTTATTAAAAGTCGCTGTTGTTGCGGCAGATTCTCTTCTGGGGGAAAGTTCCTCAGGGATTAAGATATTATTAAGTTTTTTGATTCGTGTTGTTCCTCACTTATGCCAAATCTATGAGGATTTCTGTTCGGACTATTTCTGTGTCCTCAGTTCTGATCCTTTTGTTCTCATAATAGTTCTCTTCTGGACGATTATGTGTTGTATGTTTATGATTTTACCTCGGGGTGTCATTCTGTGAGCAGTTCATATAATAGCTTGTTCGATTGACCTTTTACAGTTTCTAGTTTCATAGTATATAGGGGCAACTATATAGGTGTAGACTCATGTCATATGTTCATTTAAATCGTTTTCTACCTCGACCCTCCGGGAGTTTGAGATGAGAAACATTTTCGGTGGTTGGGCTATTGGGTGTTATACCCGCTACTTGAGTTGTCCAATAAATATATTATTATTATTATTTTTATAATTCATTTGAAAGAATTATTATTTTTTAAATCCTGGATAGTTATAGCAAAGTTTAATATTTATTGCGCCACGAGAAGGATTTACATAGATTTGTAATAAAACTATACTGGCACTTTTATGTTACTATAACTATATATTTTCAAATTAATTATTAAAAATAATACTTCTTATTTCTAGAATCATTAAACACTATACTAGAATAATATTTTCAAACATGCATATTCGTTATACGTCAACATAACATACACAGCTTAATTACATTGGAGCATTTCCTCTCAGTAATTACCCATTTTTTCTTTTTCTATAGCCTATTACCGCCTTCCCGGCGACCTTGCCTGCTAGCTATAATAGTAGTCATTTTTGATATTGTCCTGATGCCGGAATGTGAATGTAATAGAATGGTGAAGATGTCTATAATGTTTATAGGTTCTATTTTTAATTATGATGGTTAATTGCAGTTAATGCGTTTTTTACGTAGCCTACGATTTAATTATATATAAAAAACGTTGGAAATATATATATTTTTCTATTACATAGGTACTTGTGTGTTAAATGCACGCGGGCTCAAGGACGTTCACGTAATGATATCTAATAACGGGCGGGTTTTTTTTCTTCACTCTTCGCCAATGTAAAATGCAAAGGACTATGATAAATAATTTATATGTTCGAGCGTAATGGTTGTAAATTGCTTTATATGTTTATTTACAATATAGGTATTTTATTTTTATTGAACTAGTTCGGAGAAAAATGTAGGTTAATTTGGCTCAAATAATCTAAATTTCACTTTCAGTGTTGATTTTTACAAATATTTCAATCAACGCTTTGAGGCAGAAAAATATTTAACGGGTACCTGCAGGGCGAGATTTTTAACAAATTTTTAATTATGTTGCAACTTACTGGCAACTAGTTTATTTTTTAGCGGACGTAGAGAGAACGGAAGAAATGTCCATTTTGCATTTAGCGGAGCTATATTTTTAACAAACAATTTTTAATACGGGTAATATGATAAATGACTAATATAACTCTCTGAGCGTATATCAGCCCCATAAGGCTCTACAAGAAATATGGCGCTCCCCTAGAACTTGTGAGTAGAGTAGAAAGGGATTACTAACACTTGTTCCCCTGCCGCTTTCATGGGCGTCACGCGGAAAACTAATATTGCATGATTTTAAGAGAAAACAAATTAAATTAATTAAAATAAATATCCTAAAATTGATATGTTTTATTTCCTGGTGGGGTTCCGTGTTTCAATGGACCACTACCGCCACTACTGACATATTGTGCTCCCCATTTTCTTAGCTCGTGCTCTACTATTAAATTCAGGAATCTCATGAATCCACAGTCATGGAGCTCTTCTGGTTCAAATTAAATGAATATGATATGTTTAATAATATGATATATACATCAGACTTTTTTCCCTTATACTACCTAATTTTATTTTTACTTTCTGTTAAGATATACAATTCTCTTAAGTTTTATATCGCCAGTTAAATTTGCGAATTATCCTCATTAACACTATGATTGTCGTATCCTTCGTTGATTTAGTACCGCTATTTTCCAGTCCACTCACCGTAGCAGCGATGTAACGATAATTATTCGTAGAGTGGGAGTGGAATAGGTCAGGATCAAGGATTAAGAGAAAGAATCCGGATAGTAACGTAATGCAATAAATAATGAATATAATCAGCTTTGTGTAAATAAACAATAATGGAATACATCTGCTTGCATCATTGAATACGTAACAAGTCACTATCAGTGCGCTAATTAATACGTAATTATATTAATACATAACATAAATATATATACTGGATGTCAAATATGTTGGATTAATGGTTCTACACCCAAAATACTTCGCGCATAATGCTCATGTCAAACCATATTTTCTACTTGACAATCGAGGTGTGTACGTTTTTTTTACCATAAAATATATTTAAAGGGTGCACTTTCTAAAAAACTGAAAATACCTAGCCATATCCCAATTTTTTAGAAAGCCCCCCGTCCCCTTAAACTGAATTTCTGAAAAATGTTGGTCCGTTGCACTTAAAAATTTCAAAAGAGGGGGTCCTTTTTTTAAGAATGGTTATGCGTAGAAAAACATATTGAATGATCTGTAAACAATTTTTTCTGCGAACCCCTCAAATTTTGTATGACTCGCTTGGGGGTCGCGACCCCCACTTTGGGAATCACTGTCCTTAAATATTTTTTATGTATAAGATGTTTGTGTGTAATAAATTGTATGTAAATATATAATGAACGACCGGTTAAACTTGCTTTAGTCATCGGAGGAGCTCGTAAATGGCTAAATGTTAGCCGAAACTAGTTCCCAAAAAACTAAAAACTAAAGTTTGATAATAAAAAAACAAAGTAAAAATGTTTTATGTATCCTTTAAATCACAAACTAGACGCTTTAATAATCTAATATTAAAAATATGATAAATAAAAAATAGGTTTTATTATTGAATTCTATTTACATTAATTTTTTCCAATTTTGAGCAGTTCATGTCAATGAAAAAAATTGTCGAACACTTGTTGAGATTAAATTCACAAATTTATAACAATTATTATAAAAGTTGATTAGCATTCATCTGAATAACACTAAAAAAACGATGACAAAAAACAAGGTATGGCAGTAAAAATACGGGTCGCCGGCCGCGTCCTAGCCGTCAGGATGAATGCAAGCAGACGGACGCCGGTCGACTATGGCGCCTGACAAGGCCTTGCCATCGCCCGCGACCTTCGCAATCCTTGCAGGAATCTTAAGAATTTGGGTCCACGACGCCTCCGCCTCGGAGCAGGACCAGGAAGAAACCGTTCTTCGTGCGTTTCATAAAAAATGCATGATGTCATGCGCACATCCTGGATCCAGCTTTTGTTATAGATTACAAAAAGTGCTGCGGAGTGGAGACGAAAATATTTGAGTTTAGGCGTGGCGAAATATTTGGAATTTGTGTTGTTCTGTTTTTTTTGGGTACAGTGGCCCCGTTGTCAGATTCTCAATGCATGTCATTTAGATTCCATTCAAATTTAATATAACGTATAGATACTTCTCTTGAACGAATTTAATATTATTAATCTAGACTAGACGCAATCATTTTAGGCAGCACTTTTTATGATCAAAATTCAACTTTCAAACTTATATTAAATTTTTAAAAACAAAATAAAAAATTAAAAAATAACCTTTTAGCCAATTCAAATAAACAACGTCCATTCTACAATACCCTCTAATAATATTAAACTAAACTAAACTATACTATACAAATAGAAAGATATAATACCATAAGGTTTTAAGGCACATTCCCTTGCCTTACATTGTATACCGTCCTCCTCGCCACTAATCCCCCTCAGCCTTTGCCAACTTACAATCTTACATGAGCCTTTTGCTGATTTTCACGCTTTTCCCATCCTCTCCTAACCATTGACTCACCTTTCTGAAGTCTCCAACATATCTATCTATACATTCTACAGGAACTGAGTCATACGTCGCTTTCAAATCTACAAACACGGTATACCTCTCTCTCTTCGCCACCTCGTCTTCTTCATCCTACATCCCTCGTCAACCCAACTCTTCCTATGCCCTCATCCGCTTCTTCCTCACCAACACAGCCACCACCACCCTCTCCAACTGGAGCATCGAATGTACCACTCGCACTTAACGCCCTTTAGCTTGTTCTCATACGCAGCCATTTCTGGTTCGCTCCATCCAAATCGCTGCTGCTCCTTCCTCTCCCCTACCTTTCTTCACTCTCACGACCAACTATACCGGTACATGATCCGATCCCCTACATTTCCGCCTTGGAGCATTCCAACTCATCCCTTCTGATCCACCAACACCGCCCCTCCTCCCTATTCGCAGAAAGTCTTTTTCCCTTCCCAATCCCATTCGCAGCAACCGTTCAGTACATGTCTCCTTCACTTTCTCACCCATTCGATCCATTCTCTACCCTCCTGGTTGGTCAGTTTATCCTATGGGCATCTTTCTTTTTATTCACCGCCCTCTCCAATCTATCCTGTGACCTTCGATGATCCATTCATCTGCCTCCGTTCTCACCCACACCGATCTTGTATGCAATTTCGCCTTTCCATTACCAATTCTGTAGCTTCCTTAACGACTATCTGCTCCATTCTCCCACTATCTCCATCACTCCATATATAATATATCAATATATATTCGAAACATATATGAATATATTTCATTGATATTTTCTTTCTCATGTTACCATTTTAGTAAGGGAAAGAAATTAAATAATTTAGTTTTTAAGTTAGTTTTAAATAATATTAATTACGAACCAAAACTCTTACATTCCATTTTATCCACATATCATATCTGCAACAGTTCTACCTGACAGTTACTTGATAATTACACCCATGTAAATAATGACAAGTCATTGGCATATATTTGAGCCTAACAGACCTATTTAAGCATTGATTAAAACGTATGTTTTACGTAAATGTAAATGAAGTCGAATTCTTAGAGAGCTTCTAACTGTATTTTCTCTCTAAGAAACCATATTTATTTATAAATACGTAAAACGTTTCTTGTGACGTGAAATGACGTCATTGTCTGTCGGTATTACGGCATCGTTTTCCTAGGAAGCTAGCAATATACATATTCATTCAATCAGCGCTATGAGTGCTAACGAATACGTTATTAATTAAATTAAAGTAATAATGAAGATTTCATTATCATTTATTAATTTTAAAAAATCCCGTTATTAAGGTCTTCAAGTTAATTTAACTCAACATGCCATTATATAATAACGCATTAAAAATTAGAAATAGAAAATAAGAACCTAAAAGACATTTGCATTTTGCAATTGCATAAAAAAAACATAAAAATGTGCATAAACCTAGTGAAATTGTATAACTTATTTGACTTAACTGACTAAACAAGCTTTCGTTTAGCAGGGGGGACTAAATTTGAAGGAAAAGAAGAAAATTCACCGAAATTAATAATAGACTAAAAGATGAAAATACGCATAAAATTCGGCGATGAAGAAAACACATTACTAGCAGCACTTTCGTATGAAACTAGCCTAATATACACACATGATTGATGTTGTATTATTTACGCCCGGTTTCTCCAACGAATCTTAACAAGTTTAAGACCGTCTTAATAATAAGACGGTATTAAAGTGTTGCACCAAACAAAAATCGGATCATAAAACGATAAGACGGTCTTACATTGTAAGACTAAGTAAGATTCTACATATGTTTGGTGGAACAGAATAAAAATTTAAGACGTGGTTATATATAAGACGAGCTTATATAAGACGAGCTTTAAGATTCGTTGGAGAAACCGGGCGTTACTTTTTTCGGAAGCTTTGAAATTAATTTAAAAAAATTATAAAGGTAACATATGTTTGTGATTTATTTAATACCATTAAGTAGTAACAAAGATCTGCAGCACTGAATGAATAATTCAAGAGCGTATTAATTTATCTCCACTAACACTATGAGTCAAATAAAACGCGCGGCTATAAAAACTGCAATTAATTTAACATTTATATGTCTAATACTAGGCGACTGTCTGACGATGACGCTACTAGCACAAGGACTCAAGACCAATTTGATCATTATTTACACCTGCTATCGTTTTTTTGGTCGCGTGTTCGCCCAACTCTAAAATAAACAGTTCAAGAATAAATTATCTAGAAACGTAAACAAATACCTATTACCAGGCATACCTCGGTCACTTATGTAAATGACGCACCAATCTTTATTTTAGAACGATTCATAAGAATTTAATTCTAGCAAGATTTGACGTATAAAATGTTGATAGAATTTAATTGAAAAAATAATTTATAGGCATTTAATATAGTCACTTTATCAAGAAAATGCAATTTTATGTTTTGACCACATTTAAAAAAAAAACGTTCATGTAAATTTTCATAATTCGCGAATGCATTAACAATATATTAGACTACCTATGTATTAAAAACATAATAAAAAATACAGCCTTGTTTGATTTCATGCTATCAATGCTAAACTCAATATTTTATTAAAATCCGACTTATCCGACATATGTTTTAACTGTAAATGTGTAAATATTTCAAAAATCCATCGATAGATATTTTTGAAATTTCGAAAATGCATTTTAGTCTTAATAATAAGTTACTGTGTTGCTAGGTTTCAAGCTATTTAATGTCAAATTCAATAGTTCAAACAATACAATACGATTACCCCAAATTGATACATAATTCAAAAATGTCTCGTTGGATATTTTTAAAACTTCGCTAATATATTAAGAATATATTCACGTTTTGTGCCAAAGCGGCCTTATATTTTAGAAATATTTTTTGACAGTCCTGTTCACCTTGGCGCCCTATATTCATTGGTATAAGTACCATTCATTTAGCTCTCCAAATAAGGCCGATATAGTTTTTCACGTTTTGTGCCAAATCGGCCTTATATTTTAGAAATATTTTTTGACGGTCCTGTTGGCCTTGGCGCCCTCTATCCATTAGTAATATATTAACAATATATTAGCCTATATATTAACAATATATTAGCCTATATATTAACAATATATTAGCCTATATATTAAAATCATATACCCAGTTCAGTGGCCGACAGAAATTTATAGGCGTCTTCCGTCTCATACTGATCATTGGGAAGTTCGAACCCCATTGGAGCGAATTACCTTTCACAGTTCTTCATAGGTTTTCTGTGAAATTAAGATAAATACTGGGTGATAGCCCTATAAAGATAGAAGTTTGTTTAAAATCATAATTATAAAATACGGTCTTGCTAGTTTTCTTGCTATTTAATACCAAACTCAATATTCCAGAAATATAAGACTTTGTATATTTCATGCGCAATTTCTTAAATATTTACAAAATCTGTAATAATAATAATAATACTAATAATAATAATGAAACTTTGTTTCCTTCCTTCTTCTGGTGCCTATCCATTTCGGATGTTGGCGATCATTGTTGAAGCCACGATATTCTTCTTCCTCCGGGAAGAACTTCCATTCTTCCGTCTACTTTTCCCTGTAGTATAAGTTGTAGTAGCCCGTACAGTTCACCATTTCTCATTATATGGCCAAAGTATTCCAGCTTGTCTCACCTTGTCTTTATTGTTATAAGGATCTCCCTCTCCTTCATTGGTGGTGTGAGTTGTCTAGGGAATTCTAAGTATACGGCAGTACAACCACATCTCAAATACCTCAAGTCTCTTTTCGGTAGTCGCTGTCAGAGTCCAGGACTCCACTCCATATAAAAGCACAGGGTGGATGTAGCATCTCAATAGTCTGATCTTCGTTTGAATGTGTAGGCGATAAACCTGAAAACCTTTTTCAGTAACGCGTTCTGGCATTTTCTTGATTATGATTATTTGGAATAACACAAGGTTGCTGGGACTCATCTGCATACTACACTTAGTCCACTTGAGCATCCCCCAGTTGAAATTTCAGCTGTCATTCCTCCATCCATTCCACAGTTGTGAAAAATTGAAAAATGGCTTTTGGGGGATGACGCTTAGCGTGCGTTGGTCTAGGGTGGGGGAGCCAACCATCGCGGAAGCGAGTGCGGGGTATTCACAGAGAACATGAACCGGCGTCTCCTCCTGTCGGTTGCATCCTCTTTATAGTGGATCGATAGCGTATTCCATTTTAGTGAGATGCTTCTTTAGCGTACAATGACCCGTTACAACTTCCTTAAGTCATCTCTCGAGAGACTTGCACAAAAACATGCCAGTGCAGTATTCGGACCTAATATGAATTGTCTTGCATGTTAGCACGTCTTAAAGATTCGCCATCAGTTTTGGTAAGACTTTAGAACATATCCGTATATAAGACATGAGCATTTTCGGCCGGGAGTGGTATCGCCGGTTCAGGGCCGAGGTAGACACGAGCAGAATCTGCGCGTGCAAACCCATCAGCAATTGCATTTCCCTCATTTTCACTATGCCCCTGGCCCAATTGAGAGTTAACCCGTTGCGGATGTTCTCCGTAGACAGAGCTTTTAAAAAATTTCGAGCCATCTGTATATATAGATATATCAAAATTAGTTAAGACGCCAGACTGTCTTTGATTTTACGAACAAATGCGGAAGTATCTGTTAAATAGATAGACTAGCATCATTTTGTCTGACCGCAGATTCAACATGAGAATAGCTTTACACGCACCTATTAAAATCTGCTCATGTTTGCCTATACTACATCTACACCTCCATAGATCTACCGCCTGCAGCCTGGTAACAGCCTACATGGCCTCCCCCTGCTGCAGTTTTAGTGTTGTTGTAGATAATTCGGTTCTGGGCCACCAAACTATAGTTCCATAAGGAAGCATGGGTATTATTATGGATGTGTAAATCCACAGGATGACACAAAGGTGATAATCCCCTAGTGCGCCCAATTGTCCTGCGACAGTGCCAGAAGGCCTTGATTGCTGTATTTGTCTTTATACTGAAGTGCTGTCCCCAGTTTAGTTTGCTATCTAGAACAATTCCTAGATATTTTACTTGTGATGCTAGCTTAAGAGTTGTCCCAAATAAGACCGGCATCTTTGAAGTGTTGGACTTTAATATTTGTGTGAACAGAACGATCTCAATCTTCCTAGGGTTTACTGTAATACAATGTTCTGTGCACTATTCTTAGTGCACTCTGCATAATATTGCCTAGTACACTTTCATAGTACCCTGTTAGAATGATTGTGATATCATCCTGCTTGTAGATTCCTGCCGAATTTAGAAGGTCTATAAGGATGTCGACTACTATATTCCATAGTAGTGGAGATAGAATTTCCCCGTGTGGGCAGCCCCTAGTTATCATTCGTCTAATGGTGGTGTTTCATACATTAACGCTAACGGCTCTCCGCATGAGCATGTTTCGTATCCATTCCACGACTATTAGACAGACACCATGCTTAATTAGGACGCTCTCGTAGCTATCAAAAGTATCCTTGTCGAAAGCTCCTTCGATATCTATGAATACTCCCAGTGCAGAAAGTCTGGTCCCCATAGATCTTTCGATCTGACACAACTTTGGTGAAGGCGGGCTCCGTCGACTTTCCTGGGAGCTATGCGTTTGCTTGGAATGAAGCGGATATATAGCTCTTATATGTCGATCACATAGCCTCTCCAGAGTTTTTAGCATGAACGATGTGAGGATAATGGGTCTGAATGTTTAGGCAGAGTTGTAGTCATCCTTGCCCGGTTTACCTTTGGAATGTTTCTTAAAGCTACATACCTTGAAAACGCTTTTCAGCTGTTCATGCATGCACCCAAGACCCCACTATAGGAGGGCAGGATACACACCACCCAGGCCCGGCGGTAGATACGCACCTCCCTGGTAATGAACACGACTCGAGGACTGCAGCTATACAATCCTTCAGGCCTTATACCTGAAGGATTGTATAGCCGAAGGTATCTAGTCGGCTACCAGCATGTCAGCAACGCTCCAGTTCTCGAGCCTTGCTCGCAACCAGGGAGGTGCGAATCTAATAACACTTCTGCCCTTTCGGATGATTTGGACGTGTATGTACCATTACCCCTTCTTAGACAGCCTAGTTGTTGTGTTGGATCATTAGAGAGTGCTCTATTTAATCTGGCAGCTACTATAGAATTCTCTACCTGACCACAGAACGCCCTCCAGAAGTCTCTTTGCTTTTGACTTACCAGAGCTTCAATGACTTGCCTTTGAAAGCTTCCCAATCAATCTGGCGTCTGGTAGTCTTCTACCCTCTTTCTTTAACCTCTCCAGCTCCGAGCACCACCAGGGCGTTTCTCGGCCGCTTGTGCGGGAGGTTTTGAGAGGGTATGAGCTTTCGTAGCTAGAAAAAAGGGATGTCTGTAGTTTTCTAACTACGTTTTCTATGTCGTCTTCCGTCTTTGTTGCGTACACGGTGATCAAACAAGTCTTTTCGCAGAAGCTTTAAGAATTCACCTCTGTAGGTAAGTCTTGGGTTCCAGAACTATGTTTCAGAGTACGCCATGCTTAAGTTAATTCTGTATGTGATCCCCCTGTGATCTAATTAGGACACTTCAGATGAAACGCACCAATCACTGATTGGGTTCGAGATTTCATAACTAGCCTGGGTGATATCAATCACTATGGTATGGTAACGTGACGTCACAAACGTCGATTCACAGCGACGGTTTATTAGTTAGTACCTAAAAAATAATCTAGAAGAGATCATTTGTATCTGCGCTTCCCCAAACCGTATCGTGTGCATTGGAATCACAGGTCATGATCAGATGAATTTTGCCATTTGTTTCAAAACTAGCAAGGGTGATGTCAATCACCTTATGGTAACGTGACGTCACAAACGTCGGTTCACAGCCATGGTTTATTATCACAAAGTTAGTACCTGAAAGATAGTCTAGAAGACACTTACCCCTATCATTGGTATCCGCGCTTCTCCAACCCGTTTGGTGTGCATTGGAATCACAGCTCACGATCAGGTGAATGTTACCGTTCTGTGCGTAGGTTACTAATTGTTGTTTACTGTGGTGAATCCGAGGGTAGATACACTGATACATTTTTTATATCATCTTTCCCGTCTCGCCCAGATCGGCCAATTCTGACAGCTGAGATATCGGCAATACACAGCTGTGTCTATGGTGTAACCTTTAGGTTCCGAGGTTGACGTTCTCAGTTTGTTATTTGTGGGCGTGGATGTGATTTGCCCACTTAGTTTGCCTAATCCCGAAACCCTAGTTTTAACAATCCAGGCTTCCCGGATCAGACCGATGGTATGTTGGTCCACAGCCAATCTACGACAAAGCTGGGCTGTCGCAGACGGCTATGGTGAAGGTTAACCTGGAGGACAGTTACCATTGTATTATACGATGTCCTTCAAGGTTCCCTTTTACCTTTAGCCCGTGGGCTGACAAGAATGAGCGGTATGGGCAACAAGGTCAGGTCCTTCCTCCATTGGAGTCTGCCCTGGTTCAGTTTTCCTTTCCTCCTCAGGTGTATCTGCAGCCTGTTTATTGCAGACTCCATTATCTGAGCAGAGTCTTCCTCCATTCGGGTCGGCTCTGTCCCATCGTCTTTTTCAGGTTCTGTTGCTGATTTTAGTGTCAGGGGAAGGGAGAGAAATTCAAAACTCACCCTTCCTACCCCTAACTTGTTCGACATCTCATTCGGTGAGGCCATTAAGTAGGAGTTGTCCTAGTGGCTCCTCTTTCTCCGCATGGTGAAAGAGGAGCCACCTGTCTACCTCTATACAGGGTTTCTGCCGCTCAAGCCTCGTCCGGACAGACCGCAAAGATTCTGGTTTTCCCGGAATCCAAAGGGACGCCCTAACCAGCTTCGGCAGCATGTCGAACGTTGAGTTTCACTTCCGCTGAACGAGGTGAGAGCTCCCTCACTGTTTCAGTCCACTGCAGTTACTGGTCATCGTCACAGTTGAGTCGCAAGGTCTCCTGCGCGACCCCACCCACTGAAAGTTGGCAGCTTAAGACCAGGTGTGGACAATCTCTGATTTCAACTCCCCAGTTCAATATTGTTCCAGCAGCGTTGTTTGGGCGTCTGAGAATTGAGCCAAGGTATGCTGCTGATCTATAATTGCCACACGCAGGTGCTTAGTGGCAGCCTGTGCGTACCATGGTATTTTGCCTTATACTTGACTCAAGTACGAGGCAATTTATGTCTCTTCCCAGGATTGGCCGGGGGGACACCGAGTGATCTGTCCGATCGAATCCGCTTTTTGGCTCCCATGGTTGGGGTCTTGACGGGGAGCATTCCAGTCCTCTTTTGATGCTTGGGCGGTTCTAACCACTTCTTCTCCAGCGCAGAAGTGGATGCCGTAGCTTCTTGAGCTATTTTGCTCCGCCTTTGCTCGGCTCCTGATATCTTCCGGCCACTCTTCCTGCCTTTTGGCTGGTTGAATGCGCCATCGGATAGACCAGTATCCGAGCTGGAAGGTTTTGTATGTAATGTCTCAATTCAGTTCGTGGTTAATCAAAAGTTTTTTGATACTACCATGTACCTTGTTTTCCTGACATTGAGCATGAGGCCATGCCTTTGACCGTCTTATCTGATATTATGTTCATCAATTCTTGTAGACTTTCCATGCTAGCTGCGCATACTACCGTGTTGTTCGCGTACCTTAGATTGTGTAATTACATTTATCTTAATACCACATCAGATTTCTTCTAGCGCGTTTTGAAATATTCGTTCCGAATTGAACAATGTTGGAGACAATACGCATCTTGGCGGACGCCTCTCTTGATGTTGATGTCGTTTTTTCCTTGAATGCTTATTGGGGCAGTTTGTTTCCAGTACAGGTTTATGCACAAAGAACTTAACAAATAAAATGCGAAGTTCCCATTGTTATTTCAGTACATTTCTCGCCGTTTCTCTTGTTTCTGATAAGCCTTCACATCTGGTGTATAATATACTATGTTTATCTTTAACAATAATTAAGGGAATTATATTATATATTAAAACTTAATACATTATCAGAGGCTTATTTAAATTCAACTTTCACCATGGATCTCATAAACAGATATAACATATATCACTATGTATAGAAATTAGAAACATGAGAATTAACTAAAATCCTTCAAACAAAATCGTAGTCATTTTTTTTTAATAATTCGAAGGATTGTCAATGCTGTAAGCCTATTTCAAGAAGAAGAAGTCAACACTTATAGGACTTATTTGAAGCCAAATTATGACTACAGAATGCGAATTAATTACTGTTCATACAAAAGCGTCAAATATATTGTATAGTTAGGCAATTTATAATACCTTGGTGCAGATTTGTAAGGCTTCCATCGCAAGTTTGAATTCTATTTTCCACTAGTGAATAGACAGGCCATGCATATTTTTAAACAATATATTCTTCAGAATTAAAGATATGAAATTCTAAACTGAAAAGAGGCAATACTAACGTTTTGCGCTGTAGTCAAATCACTTTGCTGTGTGAAAAGGCGGGAAATTTAATGGCGTAACAAATCAGTCCCTGAAAAAATCATACCAACTCAGTACAATACAAAAAAATGAAATTAAATGATTCATTATGATTGTACTGAATTTCTTAAGAAGAATATGTATTTGAATTTTCTGTTGTTGATAAAATGGCGACCGGTATGTTAGATGTCTAACACATGGAAAGACCGCATAATTGTAAATGTATTAACAGATATATTGTATAAAAGCAATGTATAAATGTAAATACTCACCCCTTTTCTGCTTTGATACAAACCCAATTTACTTACTGAGCTACAGGACCATGAAATAAATTAGAAACGGATTTCGATTCTAAAATCTGCAGGACAGATTTTATTGATCACTCATACACATATAACTAATCACATATTTACAAATATACACATTCAAATGTTACTATATTATATTATATCAGAACCCATTAGACGTTCGAAAATTACCCGTATAGTAATCGCGTATATGAAAATAATACCACATTCTACAAAAATTTAAATATCGCTCCAGACCCGCCGAGGCGGGCCGGACAGAAACTTCCACCACAATCAGATAGCCAGAACTGATGGTGATGCAAATGAATAATAAATAGTTCTATATAATCAATGTTGAAGCGTTTAATTTTTTGTTTGTTTAAATGTATAGCAACATATCGAAAAAATAATTAAATAAACAATATTTAGAATTAGCACCAATTGCAATTAAATAAAAATCATTAAATAATGTTGCTCATACAAGCTATTTACTAATACTGAATGAACAAAGATATACGCGCTTAATTTTAACCCTACCTAAACTTAATTTTAACTTATTACAATCACATATTTATGGTTTATTTTATATTATTTTTTCCGCCTCTTTGTTAACTCAGTATTCAATTTCTTTTGTATCCATCAAGAAAAAGGAATGTGACTTAATATCTAAAGAGAGGTCCGCATCTCTATACATGTCTCAAATGTACATCGACACGGCCCGGAGTAGCTTGCACCATTGATTCGTTTCAAGTTTTATAGTTCCTAGCTTCCTAGAAATTTAGTTGTCGTACAGCATTTGTAAACTTAGAATCATGCGTCAAATTGATACATTGAAAATATAATACGGTCCTCAGTCTTTAAAAAGAATTATCCATTATTTTTTCACGCAAATTCACCTGTACGGTTTAAAAAAAATTAAAATCATAATAAAGAGAAATAAAAACAATCCAAATGATTTGTACAAAATATATTATATATTCCATATATCAATTTCACTATTGTATTTTTTTAAGTACCTATTTATACAAATTTACAAAATATGATGGACAAATTAATTTTTTACAAAAAAATACTGCTATAGGTATATACAAAAAGAAATGTAACAAAATAATATTTACAGGGAAATTATTAATTTTTTTTTACAAATGCTGATTTTCAGAACGCAAATCAATTACCAAATTCATTAGTATTTACTAGTAGTAATAATTGCAACAAAAACTCGGACAAATTAAAGAGAGCATAACTATACCAATTAATATTATTTTATTTTTTGTAACAGCCTTGTTATTTAGTTTACTTTGTTTATAAAACATACACTTATTATGAAAGTAATGAAGTCAAGTTCAAATATTGAAATATTAGTTTCAGCTTGACTGTGAACAATCTGCCAAATAGTTTTTTTTTTACATTTTCGTTTACAATACACATAGAATTTGATATTTTTTTAAAGATTCAACACTGCATTTGACAAATTGTTAACAACTAACAAGTTCGAGAGAGATCCAAAAAGTCCCCATCAAACAGAACCCAGCCATGCCTAAGAAATTCAGACAGGGGCGAATTCATTTCCAAGTCAAGAATTTGTGAAATAAGTATTTACACTGTTAATATACAATACACATTTTTTTATCATTTATATATTTTTTTTTGTATGCTTCAATATAGACTCAAAACTATTGTATATCTTTTTTTGTTTGTTTTGTTTTTATATCCATATACAATTGTTGTATGAAAATGTATTTGTAAATATTTTCTTGTCGGGCAAGAAATGTAATAAAGTAGCACGACGGATTACAAAAAAAGCAATGGGAAGTAAACTTTTAAAAAATATGTTCATTTTTGTGAACTCCTTTCTATTCCCCACAAAGAAGTGTAAGTACTTTTCACAAAAACATTTTCATTACAAAATGTTAAGTTACTAAAAATATTTAACAGCCTCATTTATCCTTATGACTAATTAGGTAAATTACAGTTACATTAGAAAATAAAACAATAAATTAGAAATATTACCTAAATGTGTTTTATACAAAGAAAATTCCAGACGTATCCAAATGTTTGATGGTCGAAAAATATATGTATATATTTTTGATTTTTGGACAACAATGGAATGCGAAACGCATTTAACAAGAGGTTTTTTTTTTACAAATTTTTATACAACTTTTTTGTGCCATTTTGTCCAACAACAAATATTTCTTGTTGCCTATTTTAAAGCTAATGTAGCTAAACAACGTGAACGCATCCACGACTGATGAACACAATAATACTTTATTAAAAAATAATAATATCTCTCCCCCTGTTTGATCAGAAAGTAACATAAGCAGCAACATTCACTGAAAGTGTACAGATGCAATCAAGCCTATTTGAATACTAAAATACAATGAATATAATAGAGCAAATATATCGCTAAAATCTCACATATGTGTCTATTGTTGCCAGCAGCACCCCATAAAAATAAATAAAAGATGTATATTTAAAAAAGAGACATATACACTCTGATTGCCTGTATACTTCCATTACATGTCCGAATGCACCCTGCCCAACACATAAGAAGTAAATGAACCGTGTCTCGAAACAGTACCGACCTTACAAACCGAGTGAGTGTGTGAATTGTGACCCTGGATTTCGAGCGCCATCCCATGTTTCGATCGAAACACGGGCTTGACGTCTGCCATCACGTCACTTCCATCACCAGATTATTTTTCCGGACAATCGTTTTGGTCTTACTGTTCGGAGACGTCGATCCTGGCTCGCACTGGTTTACCCCTTTTGCGGTCACTGAATCCGTGTCGTTCGTCAGCGGAATTTCTAGTATGTTGGCACTAAAACATAAGAAAATACTTTATATATAATATATGATAATAACTGTTTGTATACTTGATACTATCAAGATTGAAATACTAATAACATAAATCAGTGGTATGGCGTGATAACTAATTTAATAATAAAAATACATTCACAAGAATGTAAGCAGTAATGATTAAAGGTAAGACTTTAAATATGGATGTAAAAATAATGTTTATAGAATAACTTCCAGTTGTGTAAGTTATGTTAATGGAAAATGAATTAAATTGATATGTGTTATGGTAATGGAGGTTTTAAATGTGTTATGGTAATGGAGGTTTTAAATGTGTTATGGTAATGGAGGTTTTAAATATGTTATGGTAATGGAGGTTTTAAATGTGTTATGGTAATGGAGGTTTTAAATGTGTTATGGTAATGGAGGTTTTAAATGTGTTATGGTAATGGAGGTTTTAAATGTGTTATTGTAATGGAGGTTTTAAATGTGTTATGGCAATGGAGGTTTTAAATGTGTTATGGTAATGCAGGTTTTAAATGTGTTATGGTAATGGAGGTTTTAAATATATTAAATTCTAATTTCGGTTTTAAGACTTGTAAGGGGAAATTTTAATTGTCTGTGAAGTTATGATCGTTATTTTTTTAGTTTCCTCCTGATACCTGTAAACAGTACAACTACTGGTGCCCAGAATCAACATATTTACATAACATACACATTTAAAACAAAAAAATAATAGAAAAACAAAATCAATCAATTTCAATTTTACAAAAATACATTCGATTTGCTAAAGTATATTTTTTGTATGTATGGGTGATGAACGAGCGACAAAACTCGAGAATACAAGCAGCGGAGATGAAGTATCTCAGATGAGTTGAAGGAATCACAAAGAAACAAAGTCAGAAATACAGACATAAGGGAAAGGCTAGGAGTAACAGCAATACAAAAGCAGATAGAAGAAGAGCAACTAAGGTGGTTCAGAGATATGAACAGAAGCAAGAGCCATAGGAAAGAGATCAAAAGAAAGACCTTGAGAAACCTGAAACAATTGATAAAACTCTTCAACTCAAAGGCAAAACCTGGAGACAAGGAAAGCTAGATGCAGAAGACAGGAAATAATGGATACAATTGTACAAGCAATAAAAGCTAATAGAAACAAACCTCAACAAACCAACAGGCAGATAAAATAATGTGCACTGACCACATCAGATTTTTTTAAATTTTAATGATTGAATTATTGTGTTAATTTGTTTTTAACAACTATAAATCCTATTTTAAATTTACTAACGAAAAACACTCTGCATGACTACTAACTATTACATTCAATTACACTAACAACTTTAAAAGTTTCAGATTAACTCTTATTACGTTTGGAACGTTATTTCATAAAAAGTAAGGTGTCAATTTGCATTTCATTAAAAAATATAATCCCTATAATATAAAAACCAAGACAATATTTTGAAGCCGACCGACCTGTTTTCTTTGTATATTTGTACTGTCAATGCTGTCAGTTAAAAAGTAAGGGTCGCGAGTTTGAATTCCCACCGATACGTGTGTTTATGTATTTTACTTTTTAATTTTTAGTTTTAAATGTTTTGAAGTAATAGCAATCAATGTTTGAAATAGTTACACAAAAATTGAAAATTATAAAGGTTAAATAAAACGATTTTTTACTTTGTTTTTATTACAGTTCAGTTACACTTTGCAACTAGTTTCGGTTAAGCTCTAGCCATTTTCGAGCTCCTAGTTGCAAAGTGTAACTGAAGTGTGATAAAAAACAAAGTAAAAAATCGTTTTATTTATCCTTTATAATTTTCAATTTTTGTGTAACTATTTCAAACATTGCTATTACTTCAAAACATTGACAACCCAATATTTGAAAATTTTAAGTTGAAATTCAAAAATCACTGAGAATTCATTGTTGGGGAGAACGCAATTAAAAATCATCCTCCACATAACGACGAGAATTTCACCTAGTATAGTTATAGTTAGGGTTGCCGTTCGGCCGTATTTCCCAGGATTTGTCTTAGTTTTAGGCGTGCGGGCATTTTAAACATTGAACCCTATTTTATAAAAGTTTGTAATTATTTATGTTTACCTATTTGTGCAGCTTGTGTGCCAGCTATTTTCAGGTTCAAAATATTTTCATTTCATTTAAACAATCCATCCAAGTTGTTTAAATTATATGAAAATACTCAATGAGCTATCATTCAATATAGAAACATTGAAATACATGTCACAAAATGGATAGATGAATGGATTCATTTGCAAATTTTCTCTATAAACTTCAATGAACAGGATACTCTTAAATCAACATCCTAACCCGCATATCTATTCCGAGTTAGTAAAAATAGCGTTTTTAGCATACCACGTTAGCATAACGTTGGAAAAAACGTTCGGGTTTTAAGCTGAATGGTTCGGGTTTTAAGCTGAAAAGTTCGGGTTTTAAGCTGAAAAGTTCGGGTTTTAAGCTGAAAAGTTCGGGTTTTAAGCTGAAAAGTTCAGATTTTAAGCTGAAAAGTTCGGGTTTTAAGCTGAAAAGTTCAGGTTTTAAGCTGAAAAGTTCGGGTTTTAAGCTGGAAAGTTCGGGTTTTTGAAACGCGTTGTCCTTGGGTAGTGATTTTACAGATGGCAACCTAGGTTCTAGATCAGAAAAAGATTAAGAACTTCCTACATGCATACCCCATTTTAAAATTTGGATTGACATAGGAGACATGCCCTATACAATCAATCTATTTGTTACACAGATAGGAGTCTGACAGGAGCTATGGTATAGTAGTTAGATGGAAAAAATATAGATATTAATGTTGGTGGTAGTAATGGCAAGAGAAGGGCTCACAATTATCTCTTTAATTTTGAAAGGTTAGATAAATATTTAAGAAATAAATTTATACACACAAGGGGATTTTTTGTGTTATCTACAAGACATGAAAATAATATACTATTGAACAATTTTCCTATGTCAGGTTTCTGTGATGTTTTATAGTATATACTACAAAATCCAAAAAATATAGAAAATGCCAATATTTTTAAATAATAAAATTCGAATAATAAATTAGACATAGTAAACATTTCCCGCTCTTTTTTTTTCAAAGATATATAAAACATTCAAATTTAAATAAATATGTTTGATTACAAGGACGATCTTCTGAAGTAGCAAGTCCTACCAATTACATACACACACACACACACTAACACATGGAAAAAGGACCAGGAAGTCGACAGCCAGTTACAAATTGTAACTAATACTATATTTGATTAATTAAATATACAAATATTTGATCGGTTTTTATAACATCTGCCGATATTGTCCGATTCCGAGATATATTCCTGTATAACTGTTGGATGTTCAACCTGATTTTAACGTCGTTTATGTATAAGTAACAGAAAAAGTGTTACGTTACTGATTACGATTCACTAAATACGGTATGCGGTATCAATACGGGTAAATAAATAATAAGTCCCTTTCAGAATCCGCAATAAAAATATGGGGTTGCCACTTACAAAATGATCGATGATGTCATTGCTCATTAAAAAGTGAAGAAAAAATGACACATTTATTAAAAAATGTCAATTTAAAATTAAAAATACCTGTAACTTTTGAAAAAATCATAAATAAAGGTTTTAACAAATTTATTCCATACTTTAGGGACACCCTGTATGTGGTGTGGAAGAACAAATAGAAGTAGACAAGGTGCAAGTACAGTTAAGCAAGAATCAAATCATATGAAAGTGTCATGTGAAGCAGCGAGTAAAGTGGCTTAGTATAAAAGGAAGAATGTATGCATCGTAGGATGACAGGTTCGTAAAAATGGTTATGGTGCTGGCAAGAAAGGAAGAAATGGGTGGAATATTCACTATGGAAAAATATGTATGAAAGAGGAGTTAAGTATGTGTGTGCACTAGTGAATGAAGGCGGCGTATTGGATAGAGTAGTCAAGTAGTGGATCCAAAGTGCCAATAAGTCAGAAGCAACAGTCAAAGATCAAATCCAGCTATTACTCCAAAATTCAAGTCTACCAAATACTACTAAGGTATCTATGTAATAAGAATGAAGCATCCAAGCAGCACATCATAGCAAGGTTTAGATGTGGGAGCAGTTAACATCTAGCTACTATCCTAGTGTAAACCGCGGGGGTTAGCGTGAGTAGAGATAGTAACTGGTAGAGTACAGTAGATAAAACAAATAATATACTTTACTTGCTTTTCCCAATCATGGTAAAAATCGATATTTTACACCACCCGAGCCGTAGCGAATGTAAAGTCCTAACCCTGTATTATGATATTATATGATATTACTTCTCTAATTTAATATTATGTAATGAATTAATTCGGAAAGTCGTATAGTGCCAACATCAGATTTAATGTTGTTGGCGTGATTTTTACCGACTTTCCAAATTAATTCATTACATAACATTAAGTTAGAGAAGTAATATCATAATAGAGGGTCAGGACTTTGCATTCGCTACGGCTCGGGGGTTTTCTATGTGAGAATGAACGCTGGATGAAGAAAAATCCATTAGATTAGGATTAATTGATAGAAAATTGAAGTATTCACACACACTAGACGCTAAAATAGTCACGAAATTAAAAATAAATAAATATTCTTATAACCTTCCACACATAAACGAAGTATAAAAGAACAAATAAAATCCCTCGAAATGTGATAAATATCCGTTTGTCCCTTATAGACGTCATAAATCCCACAAATTGCAATATTTCTCACAATCTGTAAACACTGACCACACCTTGTTGATTGTATCCACTCTTCCTAAACAGAACAGTTACGTTAGGAAGCAATTTCAATTCATCATTCATTATTGAATGAAATACATCTATAGCAACTCTATAGTAACTACAAACTCTCTGCTGAAAAAGGTAGAGTGGTTTGGTAGTTTAAGTGTATGCCACCTCATACTATTTTAATGTAAACTATGCTTTAAGGCTATATTAGTAGAAATGAAATGGCAGACCAGCCAAAATAAGTGCCAAATACAAATAAACTGCACTGCCCTGCTAGCTTATTCATAATAAAAAATTAGTGGGGAAAAAAAGGTTTGCACTACTATAATTGGGCATCATTATATTACTGTTTTTGTTGCTATTCGGGGTATTATTAAATGACTCAGGACAATCAATATTGCCCAGTCATTACTCAATGAGTAGGCGTTTTACAAAATGTCTAATTTTACATTTCGCCTACGCGAAATAAAACTACATATCATATATGGTGATAAACATTTTGTTTAACTCTGTGATACTAATCATTAAACAATAACTTCATTGTATACTTTATTATTGTTTATTATTTAAAATATATTTTATTATATTTTATTTTCAACTTTTTGTGATTGTTAATGTGTAATATTTTGTATTGGAATTTTGTTAATTCTGTTGAGTATTAAATACATTTATTTATTTAAAACATATATAAGTGTGAACCCACCTCTTAGCAATCTACATATCTAGATTTCGATCTTATTAGATCTCATCAGTGTAGCTCAGCTAGTGAGGATGAATTCACACAAAATCTCGAGTGGTTATATACAAAAACAGTACAACTTACCCTCGTAGAGGGAAGTTAAACGCCATCTGGCGGCACCACATCAATTAGCAATGCACACCCATATGGTAATAACCGTCAACATGCTCATGTTATCAGGATCACCGGGTAGTGCCCTCTAGAGAATATGAATAATATTCCAATAGAGTTCTTGAGATATCAGCACAAAGCCAATCGTATAAAACATATATAAGTGTGAACCCACCTCTTAGCAATCTACATATCTAGATTTCGATCTTATTAGATCTCGTCAGTGCAGCTCAGCTAATGAGGATGAATTCACACAAAATCTCTCCATATGGGTGTGCATTGCTAATTGATGTGGTGCCGCCAGATGGCGTTTAACTTCCCTCTACGAGGGTAAGTTGTACTGTATTTATTTATTTATTATTATTTATTTAAGTCACAGGGCCGGATCATAGCATAGACAAATGAGACAAATATCTAGAGCCCGGTTTGTTTAGGGACCCTATATATAATATAACTCCATTTACATAGAAAAATTAAAATATACATTTCTCACTATACTTGGTTAAATATGTTTCGTTTTTCTCTGATACTAGGTGATTACACTAGTTTCTCACTTAACCAGCGGAAAAGCCTGATTGCTATAAAGATTTTTATTAAATTTCTTTATTTATTTATTACCTCCAGTACATTCATAAAATATATACAAAGCAACAAACAACATGGAGGGTAATGATTAGGTTCAGAGATAGTTTTTTCGTGTGGACTATTTCTTGTATGTAGCAGATAGGAAAAATGTCTAGGGTCCCAAAATAGGTTTATGTAGCTCTGATAACTCATTGTACATTGTGAATATTGGAACAAACCATTCAGAATTAGTTATTATTTTGAATGATAAACGTTATATTGTTTAAAATATTTAAATCAATTTTGCTTGCAAAATACGCGAATAATATTATTTTAAATTAAATTGGTTTGCTCAATTTTACAAAACAACTGAAACTTTTAATCAAATTGTAAAATGAAAATCAATATAGTATTACAATTTGCTCGTTCACTTACTTAAGGGGTAGGCGTTTTACAAAACAACAGTTTACATATTTTCTACGACAAAATGAATTTGAAACAAACTTTTAAAAAAATATATTTTTTTTCTATTTCATATTTACATATTTTCTATGACAAAATTAATTTGAAACAAACTTTCAAAAATATATTTTTTTCTATTTCATGTTTAAATAATTTTGAATAAGTCATTTAAAATATTTAAATCAATGCATGAAATCAATTATCCTTACAAAATATGCAATTAATGTTATGGTTAAATTAAGTTTGTTTTAGAAAACAACTGAAAATTTTAATAAAATTATTGAGCTTAAAATAACCCACTGATTTTTTTTTTGTATTTTACATTTACTTGGTGACACTGTTTTCAGACAAAAAAATCAATGCTGTAATAGTCACTTTGTACAATATTAAGTTTGGTTGCACAATTCGGCAAAGAAACGACTTAAAAACGATTTAACATTGTGTTTTAATGAAACAAAAAAACGATTCAATCAACTTTTAGACCGATTGCACTTGACTCGTCCCGTCAAAAATGTACCGACCCCTGGTTTAGCATATAGGGCAACATAGAAAGTCAAGCATCTATAATATTCTCTATGGATTAACATTTGAAGACAATAGCATTTCAAATTGCAAAGAGAAACACTAAATATTACTAGGATAAAATATATCTATAATGTCTTCTTTGGGTGTTTATTATAGAACCAAAATAGAAAAATACGGGTCGTATATTGCGAACTTTTCCAATATACTACTAGACTATAAACTATTAACCGGTATGGCATACAATTTAAAGTTAAAACAACACATTGTTGTTGTATATTAATCTTATTTTGAAACAATTTATGATAATAATTCATAATTATACACTGTAAAATGTCTTCAAATCATACAAAATACGCTTCCAAGCGAACAACAGAGTTATTTTATGCACGTGTAAAAATTGTATATGCCACACCGTTGCATAGTTTTTGCTAAAAGCTCAATACAATTTCATAATTCGCACCATAAAACTAGTAGTTAAGGCTGGGTTGTATAAACGCGAGTTAACTATAGACAATTGACAATTAGTGTCGTAAGAAAAATATACACCTCCCCAATCTTATCACACGTGTGACATTATATACGAACCTTTTTAGTTGAAGAATATAAAACGTACAAATATATCAATTATTGAAATTGAAATTATATCACATGTAATTTTATGTTTTTATAATTTTAACCAAACAGCTGAAACAATAACAAGGACCAAGTAAGGAAAGTGTTTGAAACTTCTATAATTGGCTAATGTCTTATGAGCTATCATCTCTAATTTAGCATCCTTGTGTTTGGTTGTATAAAGCAGATAACTCTTGAGTTAATTTTCAATTCGTGATTTATACGTCACATGACACTTAATACAACGTTGTCATATATAAACAGAGATACATGAGGCTAAAGCCCGTATGACATTATCTAGTTTCCTATATCGATTTATATATAAGAATTGATATATTAAACTGTATAACTATTTTTAAATGTAAAAGTAACATTGTGTATTATAGTATTGGTATTGTTAAGTGATTTATTATTATTCCGCCGCTATATTGTGTGTATTGCACTATGTAGTTTATGCATAAAAAACGATATAAGAAACTAGATAATGTCATAAAGGGCGTAAGAAATGTAAAAAACAACTTATGCAACAGCTAACAATATAATCACGGCTTATAGTTAATTCGACTTTATACAACCGAGCTTTGGTTTCAGACAGCTACAACTGAACTAATGTGGAATAACTTCTATTAATTATATCCACAAATAAAACATAATATTATGAACACATTATTTAATATTAAATAATTTAAAATAGTATATATACAAAAGAATAATGGAAAATAAATAAGTAAATACAACATTGAATTTATAGTGTCACATCAAGATAATTCCTGAAAAGTTATTTTAACTATGTAACCTCTTGATGTACCTTATTGGTTTCACTAGTGTTGAATTTTTATAGGATTAAATTACTACAAACCACTAAACTGTAGTATTTTACAACTAGTCAATGAATCAAATAGAAATAATAAAGCACAAACTTAGCTTATATAACATGGTAAGGTCCATGAATGGGCGAAATGAAGATTGTTATATATAAGCTTGCATGGTTGCAAGGTGTTATGCGTGAAATACAGTGTACTATATTATATACAGCAAGGAACTTGAACAAGTTTCTAGTTTCAATTATTCATGTGTTCGGCGTGTACTATGACCAACCACGTACTATGCATATCTTTTATTCAAGACATAATTGGTCTTGTACACGCTGAATAATTGAAACTAGAAACCTGTTAAAGTTTCTTGAAAATCTAGTACTATGTAATCCACAGTTTCAATCATATAGATAAGTAAAGTATGATCTGCATCATGTGTGAACTAGAATCCTATACATTATGCTTTGTTTGTCTTACTATTCATTTGTATTTGATCAGATTTTAGCGAAAAATTATTGAATTCTTATGTGTAACTTCATTTGTGTAGGTGTTTTGAATATGAATTTAACGACATTTCGTTAGTTTTATTCACAATTTGTTTACATTATATCATTGATTAATCATGACTAATGACGATTAATGATGATTAATCAATGATTATATGAAAATTTGATAGTTTGAAGACTGCCACCTAGAATACTTTACTTATTAATAAATATCTGCGTGCAAGTCTTAGATTCAAATACTAATAACTTTCATTGTTCATAAATTGTCCATGTTTTATAAGCATTATGAATTTTTGTCATTCTTCAAATAGACAACGTCAATGTCAAATTTCAAAATAACAACCATAGATTATTGTGGGGGGAAAGGAATTAGCCAAATATATTAAGTATAATATGGAATTGATATAATTTAAATTTGATTTTGTAAGATAAATTAACTTGAATATATTATTTTCTAAATCTTTCTAATACACATTCCCCTTATTGTAATCCATATAAATTACAAGCTGTTTTATATAATAACTGAATGCCCTACTATTTACAACTACAGAGCCTTCAGTACTACTTAATACCATTTGAATATAGACAAACATCTTTATGAAACTTTTCTCTTCAGCATATTTAGATAGACATACCTATGACTATTAAGCGTAACTGCGTGTGCAGATGTATGCAGGCTGAGTGTGCTGTTTGCCGTTGGAATATTGGCAACACGGGAGTATGCGTACGACTGCATCTTGTTGTTCCTTATTCGGTTGTTGGTGCCTAAAAATTAAAAAATATTTATAGTGCATTACCAACCAGTAGCAAACACTATTCTAGCGTATTATTGGAGATCTTTTTTAGAAGGGAACCTAATATGCAATCACACTGTCAATGAAACCCTAATATCAGGCACTCAGGACCAAAGTGGACTAACCCTCAATTTAATACAAACATCAAATATCTGATGTGGACACCACACGACTTCCGAATTATATTGACATTATTCACTTTTTTAAACATGCTCGACATGTTCAAATTTTTCTACTTTACTTTCTAATATTTTTGACAAATTTTTGAGAAAGTCGACATTTTGACATTTTCACATTTTTCTACTTTTGACATTTTTTGAGAAAACTCGACATTTTGTGATTTTCACATTTTCATAATAACATAAAACTGGATTATTAAAACTTGAGGGATAGTCAATTTTTGCCCTCAATGTCTCATATATCAAAAATCTTTTTAGTTCATCCTAAATTTTTATAGTAACAGTAACTCCTTAAAAACGAGTTTCGTTAAAGGACATTTAACAACTAACGTGGAGTGTAGTAACACAATTCGTAGAAAAAACAGTATTTGTCACGGATACTACATTATTAGAAATAAAAAAGTGTATCTCTGACTGAAATAACACGTTGCCTTTGACATTTTCAAAAATATCAATCAGATTAAATGTGTTTTTTTTTTTAAATTTCGAAAATACTTATAAAAATAACTAGTTTAGAATTAAAAATTAGGAATATATACAGATTTGCATAAAAATGACGGATAAAATATAAATAAATAATGGAAAATTTTATTTTAAAATATTTTATTTCTTTAAAAAAAAATCTATTTCTTAAAATATAATCTATTTTAATTATGATATGTATGATAAAGTAATGTGCACTGGCCACATCAGAAGTTTACGTTTTCTTATGGATGTCACATAGGATTAATATATTTTCAAGTTCAACTATTTTATAGTTTTTGGTCATCATACCCCAATGATGACCAAAAACATACTTAGAAAGGTAAGGTCTAGTAAAAAGTAGACTAAAATTGCACTCAAATAGCATAAATAAATTATAGATATAACCGACAGAACTAAAGAGACTCGTTCAGATACTGTTCTTATAGATTTTATACCCGTATTTGGTGTGCTCTGAACTATAGATGTTAATAAGAGATTATAATGATATTTATTAAAATCTCAGACAAATAAATAGTTGTGAGTACTATCAAATAAATCTACTACTAAAAATTAAAAAATATCTATAGTACATTACCAACCAGTAGCAAATACTATTCTAGTGTATTATTGGAGATAGTTTTACGAGGCAACCTAATAAACCACACTGTCAATGATACCATGATAATATGAGGCATTGAGGACCGAAGTGGACTAACCCTCAACTTAATACAAACATTAAATATCTGGTGTGAACACACCACACGACTTTCCGAATTATATTGACATTATTCGCTTTTTTAACATTTTCAAATTTTTTATTTTTTCTAAAATTTTTGACAAATTTTTGAGAAAATTCGACATTTTGACATTTTCACATTTTTCTTGAAAATTTTAGATGTGTGGTGTTGCTGCTTAGACGACGATTTATTCATTACATAGTAGTGATACAAATACATACATATTGCAATGTTGCTATATGCAAACAGAGATTAATCAGGGTATGAAATACAAAGTTAACAACAATTTATGAAAGATCTACCCATGGATTACATGTAATCTTGAGCTAAGTTTAACTCGCCTCTATACAAAGCAGACTTATGTATAAATTACAGTTTTGTCAAGAAATTATCATACAAGTTTCATTAAAGTAAATGAAAATAGAAGTGATGTTCACTTCATATTACTATATGGTATGTTTAGCTTGTACTATGATCAATCACTAATGCACATGCCTTCAAAGTTTTCGTGCAAGAAATAATAGGTCCGGACGTACTTTCGTTCAAGTACTTGTGTTTTACTTTAAACTTGACTAAAACTTGAACGAAAACTAATTGCAATTGTATTATTTCTTGCACGAATCCTTTACTGATTTAGACCGACCAAGTTTCAACTGAAGCAGATATGAATGAAACCTTTGCAAGTTTTTGACGAAACCAGTACACGCTTTAGGTTTAAAACAAAGTCGTATTATATGTCAAAGTTGCCAAAAGTGATGTTTAAAACATCGATTATAAATTGACTCAGAGCTATGAAATCTATCAGATTTTATACAGGCTAGTCTAAATGTGTTAACATTAAATCTACTTCAAAATAGTATTGACACCTCAGTTCTGCAAATATATTAATAGTCGTATATCATTACTAGAATTGAATCGGTAGAACAAGTAATTCACGCTTTAGGTTTAAAGCAAAGTCATATTATATGTTTGATAGTACGATTATAAATTGACTCAGAGTTATGAAATGTATTAGATTTTATACAGGCTAGCCTAAATGTTTTAACATTAAATCCATTTCAAAATAGTATTGTGTCCTCATTTCTGCACTTATTTTAATAGACGTATATAATTACTAGAATTGAATCGGTAGTATGAAGAACGGAATAAGCGCCAAAATAATTATAAAATTATATTAAATAATTATAATTAATTCCCAACAACCTGTAATATATTTAGGAAATACAACCACTGGATATGGTAGCTGCGTTACCAACCCTAATTAATAATGTAGTTAATGTTTAAAATTGATTCATGTAGAAATTCTAACTTTCCTTCAATTTCCCACAAATTTGATTTTTGAATTAGTTCCCTTTTTAAAACTATTGATTCAAATTATAACTTGAATACTGTCTAATAAGCAATTAAATAAACTTCCAAGTATTTAGATCTACTTGGGTCAGGAGGAAAACAAGAGAAAGTTACACCTCATCACAATTGACTTTGGTTCACTGACAAATATGAACCGCGATAGAGAATCGAGGTCACGATCTATTTTTTGAGTTCCCTTTCAGAGAATTGTCAGTGTTAGTGTACCAAACTCTCATTTGAACGTCCAAGCAATGCCCTGGGCTATCAAAAATATGAAGCAATCATATACATTTTGTTTCAGGATTGGCTGTGTGAACAAATGGCATATCAAATTGAATTGTAATAGTCAAATGTTTCAACTGATTGCTTATATTAATTGCTTGTTATAAATATTCACGAATCAAGGGTATCCATTTTATAGCAAAAATGGTACAGCAATGTTTGTTTACTACATTCATGTTCAGTTACATTGATTATTGCTCTCCAAATACAGCACTGCAGCATAAGAAATATATTGTTACTAACTTTCCGAAAACAGCACTGCTGTATACAGGTCGTTTTACACAAGACAATTTCTTGACTCAAAAGTTAGTCAAGATGCGAGACAATCCCAAATTGTCTCGTATCATACAGCAAATTAATTAAAATATTGAATTGGATATGGATATGGTCGATCGAATGGAAAAATATAACGCGTTCTATTTGTCAGGACAAATTGTATGGGAAAGGGATATATGAATTCATTTCTTGAACAACTTTTTAGCTAAGAAATTGTCTTATCTAAAACGACCTTAAGGAAGGTATTGTTATCGCGAAAAAAATCAGATTTGCTAAATTTGACTTCTCTTTACATTCCATGACTAATATAGTCGACTATTTTTGGAAAATATCAGTCTGTATGTGTATGTCTGGATGCCTGTGAACAAAATTCCGGGAAAACGACTGAACGGATCGGCACCAAATTTGAAAATCAGATGAGAAAGCTGAGGTGGGGTTATCCCGTGAGCAAAATCAGTCCACAAACAGAGAAACAAATCCTATTGTTCATATGGTATATAGTGTCCGCCATCGGGGAATTAGCGATTAGTCGCATGTTAAATGTAGTAAGGCAAGGAAAATGGAAATGAACATTTCAATAACAATGTGTCAAAATGTGAATCGACCGAAGTCAAACTAAACTATCGTACTATGAAATCACTAATGTAACTTACAAAAACAGTTTTTGAGGTAAATGTATTTTAAAGGTTGCAATGGTTTCAGTAGTTGTATCAGAAATGTTGAATTTGAAAATGTAGACTATGATACAACACAGTGGTGTAAGTAAGGCACTTGACCACTTTTCCTAAAACATTCAATTTGGCATAAGACATATTGACTTATGCCACTTTGCCCACAAAACAACGCTCTTTTTCTCCATCAGGAAAAATGTAAATAAATGCACTCTTATTTTCTTATATTCACTTAAAAAAAAATTTAAACATTTTATTGAAACTCAAGGGTGTTGTTGACTTGGCTGAAGACGTAAGTCAGACTTGCACAACGTTGGCTTTGACAGAACAGCCGATCTTGATTCAGGCACAGTGAAGTGCTGCGATTTATCGGTAGAACTATGACTTAGGATTCTTTGCCAGAAGCCTTCTTTTGATTAAGAGTAGTAGAAATATTGACTATACTCAAATCTGACAAAATCTGATATACACCACTTTGGTTTTTAACTCCTATATTTTGTATAAGTTTTTTGATTTGTATACGACCGTGTATTGAGGCCCAATCTATAATTACGTCTATAAAAATATATTTAAATGTGTACATACCCTCAAATCCATATTGCGTTACAATTCCATTTGCATTACATATGGGAGCATCAACGGTTGCAGCATACATCGGGTGCGCTCTAGGCCGGACATCGGGCTGAATGTTAACATTATTAAACTTAGGACTAGTCAAGGTACTTGAAATAATATATGGTCTTTTGGGTGGTGCGGGTGTCGCTCGCTCAGTGCCATCACTCACACTAAACCTAGAGCAGCCTATGACCACCCCCGCGTCGTGCGGGGAGTCAGTAGTAAGCGTATTAAGAGTGTCACTATGCTGGATGTGATTAAAAGCGGTCTGCCGTGTGTCCGTTACCGGCACTTCCATGGAAATATCATAGTCCAACATGAGCGGAGCACTAATGTACGACGTATCGGTAAATATGTCGTTATCGTCCAGTGACTTGAGTTCGAGTGAAAACGGTACATTTGCACGTGGTGTAAATACATCGTCACTAGCCGGCATCATATTGCACGGGGGCGTATAGTCGGGTGGCGGCGTTTTTGGACGAAAGTGTAACCTACAAAATAGTGATATTTTAAAATATCCATTGCGGTAGTACGAGTCGCGTTCGTACCAATCCATTTGGACAGATCGCAAGATTTCGAGCATCTCATCTCTATCCTCAGCATTCGTTGGCTTGCTGGATTGCTGTTGCTGCTGGACGGGTTTGCCATTACACGTACCATCGCTGGTATCAGTCACACCATTTTCACTTATCACTGCCACATCACTAACACCAGATGTCCTGACCACTGACGAGTGTGGTTCAGTTTTAATATCAGTCCGCAAAACGTTATCTACATCTAAATTAGTAAACGAGTTTGTGTTTAAACTAGAATCCTGATTTGGCGTGCGCGTGCTCGGGTCGTACACGGTATAGTCCAGAGTCGACCAGAAGTCCAGGTCCCTGCCCAGTCGGTCCAAGATCACTCTGCCGCCGCGGCCCATTCTCCGCCGCGCGAAACCTATACACTTCCGGTCCGACAGCGACGTCAGTGTGTATCGGTACTTCTTGTCCGCCTCCCCGTTTTCCTCCTTCGAACACCACGGCCAATTTCCTTCCGCTGGAAGTGGCTAAAAAAGAAAACAAATGTAAAATCACAATGAATCAATTTTGATTTATACTATTTACTTAAGTTAGAAAATTAATTAATATCATATGGATCATAAACTACATATTTCGCCTAATCAAGGGTAGCAATTTTTGAGAGAGATACACCTATATATTAAATAGAATTACTAAACGGTATGTAGGATATAGACATCTTCAAAAAGATAGATATCTAACAATAAGCATTTGCTAATGATATAATAATGACAGAAAAAAAAATCTACAAGAAAATATGAATATACAGAATAAATTTTAATATAAACAAAAACAAAGTAATAATGATCGGAACTAATAGATATTATATTAGAAGCAGTACACCTCAAAAAAGTCACAACTTTTTAATATATAGTTCAACATTTTGCGGCAAAACAGTAAGAGATAGCAGTAAACATCATCAGGCTTGAAATTCTCTATAACTTTGCAATTAGTATCATCTTTCTAGATAAATGGAAAATAGTTATGGCTAAGAAATTATGAAAAGGCTCAAAAATCACATTTTATATACTGTTTTGGAATAGAACTAGAAGTTGGTACACAAGAATTATCAATTAATAAGGTTGATATATATATAGGTTACAAAAAACATTAAACTATACTATATAATGAATAAAAATCATAAACAAGAAGAAAATGTCAAAAAACCTAAGATACATGTCTTCATAACAATATATGGGCCGATACTGCAATTTGACTGCAAATCTTCTCTATGAAAGTTATATTTATAATTATACATAATATAGCACTGATGTATAATTATAAATATAACTTTCATAGAGAAAGAGAGAGTATGTGATAGTGTCCAGAAAACAAATGAGGATCATTCTCGGAAAAGAACATATAAATGGAAGCTATTAATGGTATATTTTAAAAAACAAGGATAACAATGTCAAATATGCTAGAATTGAAATCAATATTTGCCGAATTTGTAACAAAAATTGAATTTTAAATGAAGCATTAAAGAAAATACCAATTGCACCCATTGCCCCGCGTATCCACACCTGCCTCATTTTGGAAAGGAGATCATCAATGTAAATTTAAAATTTAAATAGAAGGCATATATCGAAGGTGTCGCGTCGGTGAGTTTAAAAAAATGGTTTGTAAAAATGTTGACACGTTTATAAAATAGAAAATTTCCTTATTACCCCCAATAATTTATTTTTTACCCCTTTTGGGGTAGTTTACCAGGTTCCCCGACCGCGGCACTATATGGATGGAAAATACAAGAAGAAGTAGAAACATGTATATACTTAGGAGCAACATTATTCAAAAAAGGAAGAAGACAACATGAAATTATCAAAAGAATAGAGGCAGTCAATAAATATTACATTTCTTTAAGCAATGTAATTCTAAATAATAAGCAAATTTCAAAGAATAAAAAAATATACCACTTTCATATGGTAATGTTAGTCTATATAATCATGGATATTAAATTGAAGATATAAGAGTATTAATAATCTGAAATAAGATTTCTGAGGAAAATATAATGTGTGTTGTAGGTATCAATGAAACCATAGAAAAATCAATAGTCTTGTAGAACCATTTAATTAGAATGCTAGAGGATAGACAATCTGAACAAGTAGCAGAACCAGGGAAGATCAAAAAGAACTTGGGACGGCAACGTGAAAGAAATACTGATGTTATTCCTATCAGTGGAATGAAAGTTAAGAAGAAAGACATATGAATCATTTCAAATAAATAACTGTTGTAATAGTGTAATGTAGAAATAAATAAATAATATGAATTGTGACTTACCATATGGTAGTTGCAAAGTTTATTGCGTCGGAAAGCGAACGGTCCTTCCTCCTCCACCTCCTCGGGCTCGGGCGTTGCAGTCGCGGTAGGTTCCTCATCCGAAGATATTCCCCCTATTGCATCCAAAACGCCCGTGCCCAAGCCCCCCACGCGGTTATGACCCAGCGATTTGTGTTTCCGCTTTTTGTACTGTCTCTTTTCCTTGCGTGGTATCACCTCGTCCTTTAGAATAGCCTTATTGCTCCAGCTTTGGTTCGTGTAGTGGTTGTGGAAGATGGGTTGGAATGCAGGTCGCGACGTCTTCAGGGCCATTACTTCCGCGGCAATAGCGCCAGCGAAGTCCTTCGCCTGGTATCGCTTCTCGTACACCTCCACAGTCAGGTGCACGAACTCCCTTTTCATTTTCTCCCGACGCTTGATCAGCTCGAGAAGCGTGACGGCTCTGGATAGATCCCGTCGCAGTTTCAGCATCTTTTCGTAGGATGTTTCATCATTCTTGCGGTTTTTGCGCGTCTGCATTTTCTCTGTTCTCCGCCTGAACGCCAGGTACGGGTTGTTCACAGCCGTTCCCGTCCTGTGCTCGGTTTTCACAGCCAAAAGTAACGGATGTTGCTAAAAAATTAAGAATATATAGAAACGGGTTTTTTTATGGGATAACAATTGAAATTACTAATTTGAGACGCTTATTCAGCCAGTAATCAAATACTGCAATTATGAGATCATCATCCTCCTTCAATAGTGCTTTCGCTTCCTGCAACGTGACAACAGTTTGGCCGCTGCTCTTCTCCAGCCGATCCATCATTTCTTCGAATTTGAGGGGGCTTATATCGAGCTTTTTCGCCTGCAACTCCAGCCACCTTTCATCCTCCGAGTCCATATCGTAGTCAGGTATATCTTGTTCCATGGTAAAAGCTAGAAGTGCGAATTAATAATGGGCCTTTAATATTAGTTTGAAGATTCAACTTACGTTGCATGTGTATGAGTTGCCGTGGTTGTTTGTAGTTGGCGGGGTACAACCTGTCGTGTACATCCTTGTCCGGTATGTCCGATACCTCCGGAGTCGGAATAATGAGCCCTGCGCATATTGCTCGTTGCAGGTGGTGCTCCTGCGTTATCCCAGTAATTATCAGTATATAAGAAAATTGTATGTCCAATTGTAGTTTAAGTGTTTTCCGAAATTGTTTATAGTTATTTTCACTTGAGTTTATATAGATAGAGTGGTGGGTTTTGTTTTTTAAATGCATAAAGCAATATGAGGTTAAAATAAAATAATAAGGAATAATGGGTTAACTATTTTTATTGTTACTTCAAATAATACTTACAGAAAATGTGTCTTTCTGATTACACAAATTGTATTAGTAACTCTCAACTAATATTGTTCGGGTAAACATTTCTTGATTTAATTTGTTTACAATTAGTATGATTATTTGTAAGTTCTCTCTACTTCTACATTAGTCAATCTCCCACAATTTCATTCTTTTAAAATTTGTGTCCATCTAATTTCATTGCATTAAATATAATAAAGCTAGCAGTGAATTACTAGCTAATCCATATTTCATTAATAAGACATGGATACTCTTACAACACATACTGTGCTCCTCCCCCTTATGTTTCTTTTAAATGTAATGCCTTATGTTTCTTTTAAATTTAATGGTTCACTTTATTAAAGATGTGTGTTGTTCATACCAATCTAACAATGCTGTTGTCATCAATTTACATATTAAGAAATATGTCCAGCAACATTATGGCAATATTGCCCAAAAATAGAAATGTATGCTTATTCATTAAATACTGCTAGTGTAATTTTATTTTATTCTTAGGCTAACAATCACTGGACAATGCTAATATAAAGATGAATACTTCAGAAAAGTTATAATGCCAACTGATATTTACTGACATTTTGGCAACTTTTCTGGTAAATTTTATAGAAAACTATTGTACCATGGAAATTAATGCATATAGTCATTACAAATAAGTTAAAAACAAGAGTAAGTATTATTAATGTTACCAAAAATTAATGTTGAGCAGTGGCGGCATTTCTGGGAATATATCCAAATTTTTCACTAATTTTATAAACATCTAGCAATATTGTCATAATTGCACATAGAAAGATGGACCATGAGGAGTAGCAACATTTTGGGATGTTTCAAAATACAAAACAATCTGTAAAGCTTTCTGATTGCTGAGAATCTCAGAGGAATTTAATCACTCAGTATTTAGCTTCACTTTGAGAAACTCTCTGAAAAACTGTGAAAGGTAATTCGCGAAAAATCGGTTTAAACGGCGCCTCTAACCAATCGCCCATTGAGCTGGGTTTTCTAGATTACAATTATGGATATTATAAATTTGTGGCAATATTGTCATATTGAAAATTCTTTAAATTTAAAGAGCACATGCAAAAACAACATGTATCATGAGCAATTGCAGCATTTCTGGGAATTTTGGCAGATTTTTCTCAAATATTAAATTTATTTTCATTTTCAAATATCTAAGAAAATGTAAAGGCAAGACAGATCATGAATTTGGTAATTTTGCCACATTTTCTAAATTTAACTTTTTCTTTTTAAAAGTTCCGATAATTGGGCAAGATGTTCGCAAATTTTATAATGTTTTTCCCAAACCCCAAATTCTCCAAATTTAATATTTAGCACATGGAAAGACTAGACAGATCATGAGCAGCATTTCTGGGAATATAGCCAGAATGTGGGCAAACTGTTTAAATTTCAAGCAATATTTTCATTTTAAAAAATTCCAATATATAATGTTGAGCACATGGAAAGATATGACCAGTCATTGTAAACATTCTCAAAATGTAATATTGAGCACATGAAAGACAAATGTAACTGATCATGAACAGTAGCAATATTTCTGAGATATCTTCAGATATATCACTAATATTATAAATGTCTAGCAATAATCTCATATTGAAAATTGTCTAAATTTAAAGTTGAGTATATGGAAAGATGGAAAGCAACATTTCTGGGATATTTGCAGATTTTTTACAAATATAAATTTCTAGCAATATTCTTATATTGAAAATTGTCTAAATTTAATGTTGGGCTCATAACATGTGCAAGATGAGACAGATCATGAGCAGTGGCAGCATATCTGGGAATGTAGCCAGATTTTACGCAAATTTTATAAATGTCTAGCATATTTTTATTTAAATAATTCTCTCTGGCTCATGGAAAGACAAAACAGATCATGGTCAGTGCTGCCAAGACAAGACAGATCATAAACTGGGGAACAATTCCGCTAATATTAGCACATGTCTAGCCAACTTTTTCATTTTTTAAATATTTAAAATAAGGCAATTTAGGAGATTTTCTTCCCCGTTCTTAAAGTTAAACATACTCATATTAAAAATTCTCAAAATTTAATGTATAGCACATGAAAATATAAGATCATGAGAAGTGGTAGAATTTCTGGCAATATAGACACAAAGTATAAAAACCTAGCAATATTTTAATTTTTAAAATTGTTAATGGCTCATGGAAAGACATCATTCTGCGAATATTGGCAAATATCTAGCAATTTTTTGGTTTTAAAAATACTCGCAACTATTTTCTAACTTAACATCGATATATTTTTGATGATAATGAGGATATCACTTTGGGGTTTTATAATTTGTAATTCTCACACATTTTTCCATTAGAAACGCGTATATTTCTCAAAATATCTATATCTAGACTATGTTTATTGTACAGAAATGAGTAACACAATAATTTCTAAATCATTATCAAAATGTCTTTGAAGATAATGAAGATATCACTTTGGGATTTTGAAATTTGTAATTGTTAAACTCGTGTCTGTAAGAAACGAGTTCATTTCTCAAAAATATCTATTTTGGATGTGTAATATAATATTTCTACCTTAGCATCGAAATTTCTTTGAAGATAGTGAAGATATCTCTCTGCAGTTTCAAAATTTGTAAATGTAAACTTTTGTCTATACGAAACGAGAAGATTTCTGAAAAATATCTATATCTTGAATGTGTTTAACGTACAGAAATGCATAACACAACTATTTCTAACTCAACAGCGAAATATCTTCGAAGATAATGAAGATATCGCTTTAGGGTTTTATAATTTGTAATTCTCACACATTTTCCATTAGAAATGCGTATATTTCTCAAGAATATCTATATCTATCTATGTTCATTATACAAAAACGAGTAACAGTAATTTCTAAGTCATTATCAAAATGTCCTTGAAGATAATGAAGATATCACTTTGAGATTTTGAAATCTGTAATTGTAACACTCGTGTCTGTAAAAAAAACGGATTGATTTCTCAAAAATATCTATTTTTGGATGTGTAATAGAATTATTTTTATCGTAACATCGAAATTTCTTTGAAGATAATGAAGATATCTCTCTGCGGTGTCAAAATTTGTAATTATAAACATTTGTCTATACGAAACGAGAAGATTTCTCAAAAATATCTATATCTTGAATATGTTTATCGTACAGAAATGCGTAACAACTATTTCTAACTCAACCGCAAAATATCTTCGAAGATAATGAAGATATCGCCTTAGGGATTTATAATTTGTAATTCTCACACATTTTTCCATTAGAAACGCGTATATTTCTCAAGAATATCTATATCTAGAATATGTTTATTATACAAAAACGAGTAACACACTGATTTCTAAAGTCAAAATGTCGTTGAAGATAATGAAAATATCACTTTGGGATTTTGAAATTTGTAATTGTTAAACCCGTGTCTGTAAAAAACGAGTTCATTTCTCAAAAATATCTAGTTTTGGATGTGTAATAGAATGTTTTCTGCATTAATATCGTAATTTCTTTGAAGATATTGAAGATATCTAAATGCGGTTTCAAAATTTGTAATTGTAAACATTTGTCGATACGAAACGAGAAGATTTCTCAAATATATCTATATCTTGAATGTGTTTATCGTACAAACACAACTATTTCTAACTCAACAGCGAAATACCTTCGAAGATGATGAAAATATCGCTTTAGGGGTTTATAATTTGTAATGTTCACATTTTTACATTAGAAACGCGGAGATTTCTGAAGAATATCTATATCTAGAATATGTTTATTATACAAAAACGAGTAACACAATAATTTCCAAGTCATTATCAAAATGTCTTTGAAGATAATGAAGATATCACTTTCAGCTTTTGAAATTTGTAATTGTCAAACTTGTGTCTGTAAAAAATCGAGTTGATTTCTCAAAAATATCTATTTTTGGATGTGTAATAGAATTATTTCTATCTTAACATCGAAATTTCTTTGAAGATAATGAACATATCTCTGTGCGGTTTCAAAATTTGTAATTGTAAACATTTGTCTATCAGAAACAACAAGATTTCTCAACAATACCTATATCTTGAATGTGTTTATCGTAAAGAAATGCGTAGCACAACTATTTCTAACTCAACATCGAAATAACGATATTGAAGACATCTTTTTAGGGTTTAAAAATGAGTAATTCTATTTTGTAACATTATTCTATAAGAAACGATTACATTTCTCACAACTGTCTGTATGTTTCATGTGTTTAAAATATGGAAATGCGTTACACAACTATTTCTGACTCAACATCGAAATATTTTTGAAGATAATAAAGATATCGCTTTGGGATTTTATAATTTGTAATTATCACACATTTTTTCATTAGAAACGCATATATTTCTCAAGAATATCTATATCTAGAATAAGTTTATTATACAGAAACGAGTAACACAATCATTTAGTCATTATCAAAATGTCTTTGAAGATAATGAAGATATCACTTTAGGATTTTGAAATTTGTAATTATTAAACTCGTGTCTTTAAAAAACGGGTTAATTTCACAAAAATAGTCATTTTTGGATGTGTAATAGAATTATGTCTATCTTAACATCAAATTTTCTTTGGAATTTGTAACGTGTCTATAAGAAACGAGATTACTCAAAAATATTTATATCTTGAATGTGTTATCACACATAAATGCGTAACACAACTATTTCTAACTCAACAGCAAAATATCTTCGAAGATAATGATGATATCGCTATAGGGATTTATAATTTGCAATTCTCACACATGTTTTCATTAGAAACGCGTATATTTCTCAAGAATATCTATATTTTCAATTATATATATCGTACAGAAATGCGTAACAATCATTTCTAAGTCAATTTCGAAATATCTTTGAAAATAATAATATATCTCCTTGGGATTTTGAAATTTATAACTGTCAAGTATTTGTTCATAAGAAACAAGTAGATTTCACAAATATCTATATATGGATGTTTTTATCGTACAGAAATATGCAACACAACTATTTCTAACTTAACATCGAAATATCTTTGAATATAATGAAGATATCTTTGTGCTTTTAAAATTTATAATTAGCAATCATTTGTCATAAGAAACGAGTAGATTTCTCAAAAATATCTATATCATAAATGTATTTATCATATAGAAATGCATAACATAACTATTTCTAACTAAAATCGACATATCTTTGAAGATAATTAAGATATCTATATGTAATTAAAAAATATATATAAAAAAATATTATAAATATAAATAAAATGTGTAATTGTCAAACATTTTTCCTTAAGAAAATTAAATTACATTTCAATAATAATTTCTTATATTGTGTTTTTATCCCACAGAAATGTGTAACAAAACTATTTCCAAATAAACATTCTTTGAAGATAATGAAGGTATCTCTTTGAGATTGAAAAATTGGTAATTATTAAACATTATTTTATAAGAAAAGATTACATTTCTCAAAACTGTCTGTATCTGGCATGTGTTTATGATACAGAAATGCGTGACATAAGTATTTCTATATCGAAATATCTTTGAAGATAATAAAGATATCTTTTTGGGGTTTTAAAATTTATAGTTATCAAAAATTTGGCCATAAGAAACCAGTAGATTTCACAAAAATGTCTATATCTTGAATGTCTTTATCATACAGAAATATGTAATACAGCTATTTCTAATTTTACAATGAAATATCTATGAAGATAATGAAGATGAAGATGTGGTGTTAAAATTTATAATTGACAACATTTGTCCATAACAAACGCGCAGACTTCTCAAAAATATTTAAATCATGAATGTATTTATCATACAGAAATGCATAACACAGCTATTTCTAGTTCAAGTCGACATATCTTTGAAGATAATTAAGATATCTATTTGTAGTTCTAAAATGTGTAATTGTCGAACATTACTTGAGAAATTTAAATTACATTCCAATAATAATTTCTTATATTGCGTTTTTATCCCACAGAAATGTGTAACACAACTATTTCCAACTAAACGTTCTTTGAAGATAATAATGCTATCTCTTTGAGATTTAAAAATTGGTAATTATCAAACATTATTCTATAAGAAACGATTACATTTCTCAAAACTGTCCGTATCTGGCATGTGATTATGATACAGAAATGCGTGACATAAGTATTTCTATATCGAAATATCTTTGAAGATAATAAAGATATCTTTTTGAGGTTTTAAAATTTATAGTTATCAAACATTTGGCTATATGAAACGAGTAGATTTTATAAAAATATCTATGTCTTTATCATTCAGAAATTTGTAACACAGCTATTTCTAATTTAACATCGAAATATCTTTGAAGATAATGAAGATATCTTTGTGGTTTTAAAATTTATAATTGGCAAACATTTGTCCATAACAAACGCCAAGAATTCTCAAAAATATCTACATCATAAATGTATTATACATAATGCACAACTATTTCTAACTTGACATCGAAATATCTTTGAAGATAATGAAGAAATCTGTTGAAGGTTTTAAAATTTGTAATTGTCAACTAGTAGAATTCAGAAAAATATCTATATCTTGAATGTTTTATCATACAGAAATAAGAAACACAACTATGTATATGTATATGTATATGTATATGTATATGTATATGTATATGTATATGTATATGTATATGTATATGTATATGTATATGTATATGTATATGTATATGTATATGTATATGTATATGTATATGTATATGTATATGTATATGTATATGTATATGTATATGTATATGTATATGTATATGTTTCGAATGTGTTTATCGTACAGAAATGCGTAAAACATATTTCTAACTCAAAGTTCAATCTTTGAAGATAATGAAGATATCAGTTTGGGACTCAAATTTGAAATTGTTAAACATTATTGAGCTCCTCCGATGCAATTGTAACCGATCGCTCTTTATAAAATAAAAAAGGAAAACAAACAATTATTATATTTTATAAGAAACTCTGTCTCTGTCTGCATATTATATTAAGTTAAATGTAGGACAGATAATATTAAAAGCCTCTGCTCTAGGCCAGTATTTCTCAAACGTTTTGGTCCACGACCCTCTTTTGTACTTAAAAATATCAAAGGACCCCTAGAAGAATAGGTATGTGTAGAAAACATTCTGAATGATCTGCAATTATTTGTTTGGATTGTTAATATCGTGAAGACAATCTTCAAGTGTCAATTCTAAATGTGATATTGTAGCAGACTACATGAAATATATGTTCATATAAAATAGTTGGCGGCGTTACACATCGGAATTTTTTCCGTGATTCAGAGGAATCGCATTTAAAAATAGCGCGCCTATCATGAAATATTTCATACGGAGATTTGCCGGGCTGCCGACTGATGTGATAAGAATATTCCACGTGCTTATCTCGTTTCAGCGCAAACATAGCATAAGCCACTACAGAATTTATTTAATTTTTATATGAATCGAGTTACACAATTTTTAATGATCTTAATAATTTGCGCGCAAAAATATTATGACCGAGGTTTATCGATATGTTTACAGGCGAGAAAGTTCAAAATTAATATAGTTTATTTATTTAATAAACCCTTACTGGAAAAAGTTTAATAATAAGATAATAACATTAATAAGGGGGTTAATTTTAAATCATGTGTATTAAATAAAATCTAAAATCAGATGAAAATAGCATAAAATAAATATAATTAGTAGGGTAGTTTTTGCTGAAAACTAGTTACGAGATGTTTGTAAAGTGTAATGTGAGTAATATGGTAAAAAGGGTAGGGCAGATTATTACATTAATAAGGGTTTAATTTTAATTCCCATGTATTTAAAAAGTTTTAGATGACGATTTATATAAATTATATTTCATATATGTTAGCATACACCAAAAGGTAAAAGGCAAATATATATATATATATATATATAAATTTTAAAAACTTAAAAAGATTTCTTCATTATCTTCAAAGATATTTTGATGTCAAGTTAGAAATAGTTGTGTATAATATATAATACATTTATGATGTAGATATTTTGGAGAAATCTTCGCGTTTGTTCTGGACAAATGTTTGCCAATTATACATTTAAAAACGACAAAGAGATATCTTCATTATCCTCAAAGATATTTCGATGTTAAATTAGAAATAGCTGTGTTACATAGTTCTGTATGATAAAGACATTGAAGATACGGATATTTTTGTGAAATCTACTCTTTTTCTTAATGTTTCTTATGGCAGAATGTTTGATAATTATAAATTTTAAAATGTCAAAATATATCTTTATTATCTTAGTTAGAAATACTTGTGTCACGCGTTTCTGTATTATAAAATAAATATAATTAGTAGGGTAGTTTTTGCTGAAAACTAGTCAGGAGATATTTGCAAAGTGTAATGTGAGTAATATGGTAAAAAGGGTAGGGCAGATTATTACATTAATAAGGGTTTAATTTTAATTCCCATGTATTTAAAAAAGTTTTAGACGATTTATACAAATTATATTTCATATATGTTAACCTACACCAAAAGGTAAAAATTTGTCTTTTACCTAGATAATACATGTTAATTTAAATTAGATGATAATAGCATATAATAGTAGGGTAGTTAAAACTAGTTCAGAGTTAGAGTAGATTTTTGGGTAATATGGCACAGGCAATGAAAATCTCCTTTATAATGAGTATATTTCTCTTGCACTTTCAAGTTTCATCAGGATTATATACAACCATGGTAGAAAGTTAATAATTGACAACAGTATGTGTTTACATTTATACTCCTTGACTGTATAAACTATAAAGCATGAACTACATTGTACTAGATTTGTCAAGAAACTTGAACAAGTATCTAGTTTCAATTATTCATGTGCTATCTTCAGCTCATACAATAACCAATCATGTTATATGTAGGCAGTATGGTCATAGTATGACCTGAATATAGCATATGAATACTTGAAACTACAAACTTGTTCAATATTCTTGACAAATCTAGTATGATGTAATTCACACTTAAGCCAATAAAATAGGTAAATAATGACCTACCATTTTCTGTTGATATAAAAGTCTTAGAGTAAAATTAATATATTGGTATATTACAAATTGAACATTCTTTTATCACTTTCTCTTCCATAGGAGACAGTACTCAGTCTCACTTCAGAGATTCATTATTAACCTAGGTGAATAATGACCTGCGATTTTCAGAAGGAACAAAAGTCTCTATCAAATAGGTATATTGCTAATTGAACTTAAATTTCCTTTTTTACTTTATCTTCCATATAAATCAATACCTCTCACTTTCTATTATTGTATTTTCTATTATTCTATTTTTTTATCGTTGTTATTGTAAACATGTATATGTTAATATAGTTTTTATATGTATAGAATTATGTATTTCAACGGAAATAAAAGTCATTATTATTATTATCAATAATTAATAAACAAAAACAGCACTTCATGACAAAACTAAATTACAGTGACAATGATTCTACAAGGAAATATATTGATTAATTGAAAAGGAGATTTTCTCTGCCCTTACTTATCCCCTAAATAAATATGACAAATATAACATAAACTTGTAGAATGTTAGAAGGTAGAATGTGAAACAAGTTTTTATTTTTGTTATATATATAATCATATTTTAGTCATATAATGTATCTATGTATATATGTTGTTATTATTATTGTATTTTTCAAAGGTGATAATAAAGAATATAATATCTGGTATAGGCACCGCACAACATTACGAATTAATTCGGTTGGACGATTCAGTTGGATTCAGTTTGATTCAATTCTGTTTGATTTGATTCAGTTGGATTCAGTTTGGTTCAATTCTGTTTGATTTGATTCAGTTCAATACTGTTTGATTTGCTTCAGTTCAATTAGATTTGAGTTGGTTCAATTCAATTTGTAGTTGTTGTAATTGTACCTTATACTATCTTATTTTGTCTCTATTTGTCTTATTTTGTGAAATTTTGTCTTATTCTGTTTTATTTTGTCTTATTCTGTTTTATTTTGTCTTATTCTGTTTTATTTTGTCTTATTCTGTTTTATTTTGTCCTATTCTGTTTTATTTTGTCTAATTCTGTTTTATTTTGTCTTATTTTGTTTTATGGGCCCTTTGAAAACTTATTTAATTTTGACTTTCCTATAGTTCCCTTGAAGAGCTTGAATGTAGATAATCAGATGGCTTTAAAAACACTTTCTCGCACAAAAGTAACAAAAGGTAGTGTTTTCCATTATAAAATAAGGTGATAATGGCATTAAATAACGAAATAATTAGAACTTATGAATACCCTAGGATTCCCTGGATGGTTAATGGAAATAATCAGATGGCATAAATCATGTTTTTTTTTTTAAAAAAAAAGGGTAGTTTTCAAATAATAAAATGAAGTAATAAGAGCATAAAGTAAATAATTAGCTAATTAGCAGGCCCCTTGAACACTTATTGCACTTATGAATACCCTAGGGTCCCTTGATGCGGTTAATGGCGATAATCAGAGGGCTTTCATTTAAAAAAAGCAACTTCATAAAAAAATATAGTTTTTTCATTATAAAATGAGGTAATAATTGCATAAAATAAATAATATAAACATAATTAACTTGTGGGCCCCTTAGATAATCAGATAGCATTAAAAACCAATTTCTCATACAAAAAATGATTTTTTATTATAAAATAAAGTGATAATGGCATAAAATAATTAGCAGGCCCCTTGAACACTTATTGCACTTATAATACCCTTGAGAAGGTTAGTGGAAAACAACTAAACAACTAAAAGACTTAGTTTTATTCATTATAAAATGAATAACATTTGCATACGTTTTTTATTATTATAAAATGAGGTAATATTGCCATAATATATATATATATATATATATATATATATATATATATATATATATATATATATAAATATTCAGGTAAAAACAATTAGGGCAGCACATGAGACAGATAAATAAAAACCATACAATACATTTAAGACAGAAATTCATCAGTTGAATAGTATGATTGGTCAGCTAGAAATGCCATGGTAGCTATTTTGAATGCTTTGCCATTCAGGGCTTTTACATTATATGGTAGTGAAGTAAAAATCCTAGTACATAAGTATCTGTATCAGTTTGCCTTGTAACCCACTTAAAATCATTATACATGGGATGGTTACATCAGTTACATCTTGTATTGTATGGATGTCTAACAGAGACAGTATGATAGTATAATAGTTATGTTTTCAAAAGTTTTAGCGGTATTTTAGTCTATTCAGAGGAACAGGACAGGTTCCTCTGAATAGACTAAAATACCGCCAAAATTTTAACTTTTAAAAATCGATATTCCACGATTAATATGAATTAATATTAAAGGATAAATAAAACGATTTTTACTTTGTTTTTTATCACACTTCAGTTACACTTTGCAACTTGTTGCAGCTTAGCTAAGCTTTGCCGAAACTAGTTTCAAAGTGTAACTGAAGTGTGATAAAAAACAAAGTAAAAAATCGTTTTATTTATCCTTTAAAATTAATTATCACAAAGTAGATGCCTTAACAATCCAATATTTAAATTAATATTGTTTTTAATAAATTACTACATGTATTTCATTATGGTGGTATAAAACAAAGTAGTTAGTTTTTCCTATAAATATTTTAATTACGAAATATCAAAAGCATAAGGATTCAACTGCTATTATTGTCTACACCTCAGAGCTTCTTCGCGTTACAAATTGAATTACACACGTGCACATTTTCGATTAAAAAACATTACATGGCAGTTTTTGAAAGCATGTTGACGTTTACGAAAATCGCGCTCTCTTTTTTGGACGTGGATAGAAAGCTATGGACGCTGACAGGTAAGTAATTTTAGTAACCAAATGTTTTTTTTTTCGTGCGTGTTTTCAACCGTTTGATCATGCCGAAACTTGGATAGTTGCGAGTTTTAAGAGGGATTTCGATTCACACAGGATGTTTAGTGCTGCAAAATGAGTAGATCATACCATAAAACGAGGCCGAGGGTCTATTAGTAACGTGAAAACAGTATTTTGTAAGTTTTATTTGACCAAAATTTTCTTTTAAAAAGTATTATTATATTAACAGTAAAACCTTTTTATTAAAATGTAATGAATATTTTTTTGTTATAATTTTCAAGATATTTTCGCTTTCAATATTGCCCAAAAATAGAAATGTGGGGAAAGGGAAATGTATGCTTATTAATTAAATACTGCTAGTGTAATTTTATTTTATTTTTAGGCATAACAATCAATCAAAATATTGAGATGACTATGTTTTATACAACCTAATTTTGATTTTAAAATGTATTTACATTTATAGGAAAATGCCACTATTTATAGTTTTGATATTATAATTACTCATTCTATTTGAGAACATTTTTAGGGGAAAAGACACCAAAAAATATTGTAGGTGTTTTGTAGTGCATTAAAAAATGATGTAGAGATCTTTTTCCCTAAAAACATTCTCATATAGAATGAGTAATCAAAAATGTTGAAGGAGTTTACCAACCAGTATATATAATTCTTACTTTCATTTGCTTTTTTTTTAGAAAACCAGCTTATTTAGTATATTTAATTTCAATTTAAAATTAGTTTAGTATTAATTTTTAGATTAATTCTTGTTTTTTTTATGCTTGTGGTTTATTATGCACACATTGTAACAAATGTTATAGAAAATTTTAACCTCAAAAGGAAATTTTATTATCAAAAATATTTAAAAATTATAATTAATTATTTTATAATATTCACTTTTATAAAAGATAATATTAATAAAAATAATATTTTTAATATCTTTTACTACCAAGCAATGTACACATGTAAACACAAAACAGGCAGAAAGACCCCCAAGGCAGTCAATAGTCCAATAAAAATGGTTTATATATATATATATATATATATATATATATATATATATATATATATATTCATCTTTGTGTGTATATATCTGTATATTAACTATGTATATTAATCAAATATATGTGTAATTGCTGTGGCTAAATCAAAATAAATTAATAAAAAATAATACTGTGCAAGTCAAATTAATAGTAATATTTGTTATCATTTTAATAATGTATGTTTCCATATGGATTAATGGAATGAACTCTGCCTTGTAGTATTTATTCTAAATAACCATTCAATTCAGAACTATGTTATTATCTTTATCATTTTTAGTGTTTTTCAAAGCATTCATACAAGCATATTTTGAATATTCGATTGTTAAGGCGTCTACTTTGTGATAATTCATCGATTTTTATAAAATAATTATTTTTTATCCTTGAAGATATTTTTGATTACTGATCCTAGTTGAGAACGTTTTTCTCTATAAAAACCAAAATATGTTTAAAGGATAAATAAAACGATTTTTTACTTTGTTTTTTATCACACTTCAGTTACACTTTGCAACTAGTTTCAGCTAAGCTCTATCCATTTTCAAGCTCCTCTGAGAGCTTAGCAGAAACTAGTTGCAAAGTGTAACTGAAGTGTGATAAAAAACAAAGTAAAAAATCGTTTTATTTATCCTTTAAACATATTTTGGTTTTTATAGAGAAAAACGTTCTCAACTAGGATCAGTAATCAAAAATATCTTCAAGGATAAAAAATAATTATTTTATAAAAATCACTTTTGTGAAGGAAATGAACATTAATAATATGCATCAATTTGTAATAATAGTAGTAGTAGTATTTGTTACAATTCTGTGACTGACTATCGACCTTCAGGTACTTCTGCTGTGAGTTAGGTCTTGCTACATCAGAAGATTTTCTGATGTAGCAAGTACCCAAGTTTTCTAAAGTCTCGTTAATTGTATCCCAACAACAAAAGCTACCTACTCCCTAGGGGTAGTAATATTTTTTAGCTTTTTAATAATGTGTGTGATCATATAAGCTAACATGTCCAAACTCTAAACTATTATTATTTACTCTACTTGATGCTCCAATTAAAAACTAATTACTAGACAATGATAATTTCAGGAAACCCAAAATTAATAATTTGCATTAAATTGGTAGTATATTTTATAGCATAGTAATAATAATAACTGAACATGTTCATTCTATACACTAAGATAAATAAACCTATTTAAATAATGTTTGAGATACTAATCATATTTTTCTGTCCACAGGAATTCAATGTATACACATTTTCACATTTGAATATGAATATCAGAAGTCTATATTTGAATTAGAATTGTATACTACATCATGTCTCTTCTATAAATGAAAGTCAAAATGTATCCTTTATTATTATAGGGATTAAAGCAGTTTTTAATTTAGATAATACAAACAATTTTGAGTATAGAAATATTTAATAAATATGAATTTTTATTGAATGTTATATATATTTTTTTCAAAAATTTGTATACTGGTACAGTATCATAAAAATTACATTATGTGATGGTTTAGAACTTCCCCAACTTTAGAGGGTGTAATGGGGAAAGAACTATCCATCCCACTTTTTCAAATTGCCAGTCCTATCGAGATTCAACTTATTTTAACAGAAATAAATAAACACATTCCTGCAAACCAGAAGCCATTATGTTGGTTTGTTAAACAGTTATTAAGGATTAAGTACCTAAGAATTGTTGTACCTGAGAAGCCTTCAATTTTTTTAAACTTAACTTAACTTAACAGCTCATTTTAACAGGAATAAATAAACACATTCCTGCAAACCAGAAGCCATTATGTTGGTTTGTTAAAAAGTTATTAAGGATTAAGTACCTAAGAACTATTGTAAAGTGAGAAGCCTTCTATTTTATTTAACTTATGGAAGAAAAAAAAACAAATTTTTACTTCAATTATTGTACATTTGTGAACTGGCAAGAAGTTGACCTGCTTAGTAGTATAAATTTCTTGACAGTCATTTTTTACTTCATTTTATGTCACAAAAGTTAAGTGAAAAGGAAAGAATTTCACTATTAATGATTTGCAGTTTTGGAGAGAGTTTTTCAGGTTTTTAACAACAAATAACAAACTCAATTTTAAAATTTAGTCCTGATTCATAAAGCTGGTCTGCAATTGTGTCCACAGACATTCATACACACATACAATACAAAAATAGCCTATTTAGACTATATTCATCAAATGTATTATAATAAAACTGTAATGAAGGAACACTGTAGCCACTTTCAAAGTGTCTTAACATTTGAAGTAAGCTCCCATTTGAACACAATTCTGGGTATAAAAGTAAAACAACTATTGAGGATAGAAAATTGATTGTAAAATTAACATCCCAAGTAAATTCACAATGGCAAATGGCAATATTAGTAGGTAGGATACATTCTACAGTTCAAATTGTTAATAAATATAAATATGAAGGTACTCTTATACAATGAATATGACTGGATGTGGCAGGAAGGCCATTTTGAAACAAGAAAACAGAAGTTATATAATTAGACAAATAAAGTTAAATCCAAAATACACAGCTGATATTTCCACTATTATATATAAATCCATTGCTATTGGAACCATTCACCCAGTTATATGAAGTGAATAATGGCTGAGTTGCTCATAAAGTCATTTATTTCAAAAATAAATAAACTAAAAAGACTAGACCATATTTGAAAATATACATTAATGAATGAATCACCTTTCACAGTTTTCAGAGGTTTTCTGTAAAGTTAAGGTAACTACTGGGTGATTAAACTCCTCTGAGCTTCTTCCTTGACTGGCAGAAAAGCTTCATAAAGATAGAAGATCCAGATTTTTGGAAAACTATTATTTTTAGTGATGAAAGTAAATTCAACATTTTTGGATCTGATGGAAGAAAGCAAATAGTGTGGAGAAAAGCTAACATGAAACTAAATAAAGAAAATATATCTGCAACTCTAAAGCATGGAGGTGGGAATGTGATGGTTTTGGGTTGCATGGCTGCAAATGGAGTTAGCAAGTTACAATTTATAGAAACTACAATGGATGAGTTTGGTTATTTAAATATATCAAATGAAAATTTAAAACATGAAAAAATGTGCCTAGAAAATAAGTATCTATTCCAGCAAAGCAGTGATCCAAAACATACTGCTCATATTGTGAGAGAGTGGTTGTTATATTATTATTTGAAAAAGTAATATACCCTACCCCAATCACCAGATCTTAATTCAATCAAAAATTTATGGATTTATGAATCACCTACTATTCAATGCCGAGAAAGCCATCAAACCTTAAAACAACTCTGGTGTAAGATTTTACTTATATAATAGCTTTTCCAAATAAATATTTAAATCTCATTATTGCCTATTTACAGCATAGACAATAACAATTAAAATAATGTTGAACATTAAAGCAACAGATTCTTGTCATGGGTTCTCCAAAGAAAAAACCTTCTGACGGTAGTATATGGAGATGTATTTATCAATTATGTTAAAAGCACCTTCATGGTCAATAATACTGTCAGTCCTATTACTATCAGTATTTGTGCTAATCCTCCTATTATATTTATCAAGTAATCAATTATCCAGATAAACATCAGTATTCTCTTCATTTCAACATTACATTTTCATCGATACCTTAAATGATTAGTAATACTGTCAATATAGAATTAATATTGAACATTTTAAACATGTTGCAGTAATTTAGAATGACAGTATTATTCTAAAATATTGACAGTATTAGTGAAAAGGCACCTTACATGGTCAATAATACTGTCAATATTTTAGAATAATGACAGTATTACTGTATGATAATATGTTTAAAATTTTCATTATTCTAAAATATTTACAGTATTACTGATCATGTAAGGTATAGTAATGATGGAATGAATCAAATACTGATGTTTATCCGGATAATTGATTACTTGATAAATATTGAATAAGGATTCAACCAAATACTGACAGTACTAGGATTGACAGTATTATTGACTGTGTAAGGTGCCTTTTAGACAAATATATGAAACAATTGAATTTGTGATAGTTACAATTCAATAATAATTGAAAATACAATATGTAGGTATAAAAAGAGTATTGTAGTATTGAGAATTGTACTCCTGGTATAATCTAATTGTTTTGTGAAACTAATTAAGTCACAACACTTAAAACAATATTCAATATGAAAACCACTGATAACAGTATATGGAGCTATTTTAACCCTTTTGGCCCTGCTGATGGCATTTGCCACCATAACATTTACAGGCCTCTACTTACTATGTACTTTCTATCCATATGTTTTTATGCTTTTAATCACTAGATTCGTTTCCAACAAGGTATTTTGAGGAAAATCCTTGCACAGTTTTAGAAAATTGTGTGTGGTGAATAAGCCTAATAATAATTAACAAAGAAAAAAAAATTCAAATTTAAAAATCCAGGGCTGAAAGGGTTAAAGTATAAGCTAGAACTCTAAACACTAAATAACCTCAGCAGTTGTAGGTAGATACATTTTGCCCAAGGATAAATTGGAGATATACAACAAGAATCTATATATGAATTTAAAATCATAATTTATTTGATGTATGGATGAAACATTCTTGCACTATCAAATTATAAGAGCTCCCTACTTATTAGTGCTCTGGACCAAATAAATCATTGAGAGAGCTCTTGAGTATACATATTCAAATGCAACAAACATAAGATTGCACACACAGTCATTGAGTCAATTGTTATTTAATAATAATAATTTAAAATGAATAAACCAGCAATTATTCTTTACTTAGCCTATATAGCTAGGTAAAGAATAATCTGCTGATCTGTTACAGGCAGACATCAATATTGATATGATTTTTTTAGGTAATACACACTCCCATGCTTGCAATGACAGCACAAACATTATTAATGAAAAGTCAGCTTCAAAACATTGTCTTTGTTACTTTATATTACAGTGATATAATAAATTCCAAGTCAACATTTGAAACTGTCATTTATTATATTTCTCGGCTATGCAAAAATGAGTGTCATGGATTCAAATGCCTGCCAATTGTTACCTATTTATATTTTAAACTGATATTTTAATTGGGATATAAGGCACCTTAAATGGTCAATAATACTGTCAGTCCTAGTACTGTTGGTATTTGCTACAATCCTTTTATATTTATCAAGTAATTAATTATCCGGATAAACATCAGGATTCTCTTCATTTCATCATTACTATACCTTACACAATAAGTAATACTGTCAATATTTTAGAATAATGAACATTTTAAATAATTATCTTACAATAATAGTGTCATTATTCCAAAATATTGACAGTATTATTGATTGTGTAAGGTGCCTTTATTAAGTATTTTGAATGAATTATATTTTATACATCAGAATTGAGTTTCAGAATATTATCTAAAATCTATGAGAATGAGATAATAAAAACAATTTATATTTGATATATATTACAATTAAATACAATAACAAATGCAGTTCATTGACTTTTCATTGTCATTTGTATAATTTGGTAGTAGTAGTTTTCTTCAGGTCCTTCTGCCATGTCTTATTGTATATATAATGATATCAAATTTTTAATTTGTATTATTTGCATTTTTCTGAAGTACCAAGTCCTAGCTAGCTACTTCAGAGTTTTCTTCAGGTCCTTTTGCCATGTCTTATTGTACATATAATGATATCAAATTTCTAATTTGTATTATTTACATTTTTCTGTCCTGTGCAAGTCCTAGCTAGCTACTTCAGATAATCATCCCTGTATTAAACAATACAAATTATAAATTTGATATTATTATTGACCTCTATTGATAATATTAAATTTGATATGATTATCAAACTACCGATAATAATAAACATTGTCATAAACTATAATTCACTTACTTATTTTGAATTTCATAATCATTCTAACAAAGTGTCTTATTTATGGATAGTATTGATAAATAAATCAGATATTATAGATAATTCCTTCAAGCAATAGTTTGATTACCAATTGGTTTACATTCATAAACAATTAGGTTATCTTCATAAATCGGTTTGTTGACGTTTCTTGGTAAACGCATGTGCTCAAGATTGTTATTGTCCGATCAGTGATAAAACATGATTAATAAGTCGTGGGGGAAATGTTTGGTGGTAATGTTTATTGTCAGTGCAAAATAACAACATTGAGGTGTGCGGTCCGAAAAACGCGACTGACAGCCCGGGATTTCAGTGCGGCCGCTTTTGTTTCGCAATATTAGACGTAAATGTGGTGCCGGCCCCCCGATTTCGTCGTCCGTACGTGGTATAAATGTTTTTAAATATTGATACGCCGGTCGCGCATGTAAGCGCGAACGTGAACCAAAATGGACGCTACGCTAGCACTCGTTTACATGTCAATGGAAATCATATCGGAAACTTACACATTCCTCCTCTTTCTCCATTCCCGATGGCATTTGAGGAACTGCACGGTTGATTGCGGAATAATCAGGGAGGTCCGGCAGTTCCTCGGCCATGTAAATGGGCATAGGCTTGCTTGCATCGAGGGCCCTCGCCCTAAATGAAAGCTTGGACATCTTTGTTGACAGGAGAAAAGACACGACAAGGCCAACATAAAATGATCCTTAAATGGGACTTTCCCGTGCCGCGGGACGTCCGAGACGGACACTAAACGATACCGCGCGTCCTCTAGTACGTTCCCATCGTTTTCGTTTGCACTCACTCAGTCACAAATACAGTAAAACAACTTTGAAACTTTCCATGTTGAGCGTGTATTACAGAAAGCCATCATGGCGGCTCTGCCATGGAACCATTTACTAGGAACGTGCAGTGCGCGGGAAGCGAACACGCACTGACTACCGCGGTACTCATTCATGCCGACAACAACAAAAAAACGCAATTACTCCATAACAACACCAGAACAACAATGGAAATTGTATGCTAATTATTAATCAACCCGTAGCAATGCTTAAAACCCGGCTAGTATTAATAAAACACTATTATTGCAATAAATGCGATTCAGCGCAGTTGTTCTTTTGACTACGAGCTCGTGCCTTCGACGACGTCAGCCGAAACTGTTTTAGGGGCTAATAGTGTATTTAGAACGGTTTTAAAAACCCAAATACACTGCTGTACTCAACGCGGCCGCGAATGTAACCCTTTGGTATGTTTTAATTGTGCTGTCATTATGTATTTCCTTTTTAATTCCGATTTTTGTTGAGTTCGGTGGCGAGGGTGGGGGCAACGCGGCTGTTTCGGGAAACTCCCGCACGCACACACGATGGCGCTGCCAACAAGGAAGTTGCGTCACCATACACGTGGAGCAAAGCCGACCTCGCCTTTATTACTACCATCTAGCGGGAACCGAATGCTTTATAAACAGAAACCGATAAGGGATTATTTAAAAATTGAGTCTGATTCTACCGAAATTGCAAGTAAATAAAAGTTGTTTTTATAAAATGAGTGTGGAATAATAAACATTTCTATTATTTACAAAAACATGCCACACTGTTATAACAAAATAACACTAGTCAATAAAAGGAAATTCATTTTGGAAATAAAAAACTATTTCCAAATAATAGAATAGTTTACATATATACACATACACAAACATATGGCAGAAGGACCCACGATGGTCAATAGCCAGTTACAAATTGTAACAAATACAGTAACTACTGGTACCTAATACCCTGCTACTAAAAGAAAAGACGTTTACTGGCATTTTTCTCACAAAAAAAACTCACCAACCACAACAAAAATACATAAAACTACAAATAGAAATAAAAGTAACACTCTGCAAAAATTACAAATTAACATCATATATAAGCACTCCCTCTGCCCTCGCCACTTCCTTACCCTGCTACTACTAGAATATTATAGGTATGTCAAAAGCGAGTAAATCAGTCCTTTGACCCGTGCAACTTTTGTCACAAGGGTGTTATATTTTTCTCAGTGTTATATAGTGGTTATCATATTACTATATTTACAGTTGCTACAGTCCTACACTTTCAATTATATTATCCATAGTATTATCATCATGAAAAATATCTGTTGTAGGTAACTTTCCAAGCAAATTAATCCTCAAACCAAATTTTAGATGTTTCTCTAAAATCATTTATATAATTATTCTAATTGTAAATGTAACTTAAAAGTATTTCCATAAAATTGTTGCTAAAATCATCTTGATTTTTATGCACTCAGCTAATACAAACAATAATAAAAGTTAGTGATGGGTACTATCAATTAAAAACTATCAAACTATATATAGAAAACCTTTATTTGCATAATTAATTAATACACATACAATAACAAAAATGAAAAAACTACATATTGTGAACTTGAATATCAATTGCTGTCGATATTTCTTTCTTGGTCTTTATCCTTATCCAACATGGGAGGTTGGATTGTATATTAGCTTCTATTACTTGTAGAGTTTTATCCATTCTTTCCTGTCTTCTGCACCTTGCTTTGTTCATCTCAGGTTTTGTGGTAGTTGAAGTGTTTTAGCAATGTCATTCCATAGCTCTCAATGCAGGTTAATTCAATTATAAATCTTGATGAATCCTTAAAAATGATCTACAACTGCAAGAAAACAATCATGTAACATTACCAAGAAAAAACTTCTGCGCCTTGCTTTGTTCATCTCAGGTTTTGTGGTAGTTGAAGTGTTTTAGCAATGTCATTCCATACCTCTCAATGCAGGTTAATTTAATTATAAATCTTGATGAATCCATAAAAATTATCTACAACTGCAAGAAAACAATCACGTGACATTACCAAGAAAAACATACAAACAACGTGCCTTTAACATATATTCTTTATTAAAATATATAAGTGCATTTGTATATATTACACTATAAATACAAAAGAAGTCTTAAAATTAATCTTATTCCTTAGTCTCCCCTGCAGCTCCAGGCTTGAGTCCCCTAATGGTCAGATCATAAACAACCTCCTCGATTTTCTTTACATCATACTTCAACCCGTCAAATCGCTTACGTAGTGAGTCATTCTTCAAATTCAGCAACCTGAAACCGGCGTTTAGCTCTGCAACGAATTTGGATATCTCCAGGGGTCGGTTATAATCACCGCTGGTTACTGCATTGACTGCAAATCTGGACTATAAATATAATAAAATAATTATTAAAAAAATATAACTTGAATATTTGTAGGTGAATTACCAGTTCAGAGGACAACTGCAAGATGCCCATTAGATAATCCTCTAATTCTAAGTGAAACCCATCCTTTGGATTGGTTTTAACTAAAATGTTTTGTATTAATAAATAAAAAATAAATAAATAAATAAATAAATTAATATATATTTTTGTAATTTATAGCTTCAGCTAAATAAACGATTCTTTAATTTATTTGAATATATGATTAGTAGTCATTTTTAAGTAAATTGTATTTTCATTTTGACCAGCTTCATCAAGCATTACGTATATAATTATTATTTGAATTATAAATTATAATAAAACGATCGATACCAAAGGCACAAGAAGTTGGGAAATGGACAGCGATGACTCATACACAACAGACACTAGTAAGAAAAGAAAACCAGTAGATGATGGAGTGTTCGCAAAAACTAGGAGAACACAAATAACACCCGTAAAAATTAGTACAGACAATGACAATAAATTAGACCTGATTGTCCAAATGATAAAAGAGCTGAATGCAGACACGAACCAAATTAAAATAGAACAAGAAGAATGTTGAGATGAAATTCAAAACATCAGAGAAGATAATAAAAACTCGAAAAACTAAACCAATCAGTGGAGTGGCTAGAAAAGCAAAATAGGAGAAATAACAACAAGCAAGGCTTAGATATTGATACTGAAGACACAAAAGTATTAAAAGAAGCCGTAGAGAATTTGTTTTCTGACAAAATGGAAGTGACCATTCAGGTAAAGAAAGCTCAAAAACTAGGAAAGAAAACCTGCCTGATTGAATTAGAGAAGGAAGAAGATAAAGAAAAAATAAAGAAGAATAAATATAAACTTAAAAATAACAAACAAGGAAGAATAAATATAAACTTAAAAATAACAAACAAGGAATTTTAAATAAACGACGATGAGACAAAAAAGGAAAGAGAGTGAGACACACAAATAAGAAAAATGGTCAAGGAAGAGAGAAATAAAGGAGGAGAGGTGAAAATTGGATATAATAAATTAACTGTAGACGGAAAGCTATGGAAATGGAATAGGGTACTGGAAAAACTAGAATTAGTGCAGACAAAAAACTATCTGCGAAATATACAGAAAAGAATTATATGATAACGAAACTAGCAAGGGAAAAGGACACGACTGGAAAAAATAAAGAGAGAAGAATAAGTAGTCTAGGCAGTCTCAACAAAAAAGGAATAATAGATATAACAAAAAAAAAGAGCAAACAAAGAGGACGATGAGAATTGGAAACTGGAACATATGCAGCCTGAAAGGCAAAGAACTTGAACTAATAGAAGAATTTGAAAATACAAAATTAGATATAATGGCGATAACAGAAACAAAAAAAGAAAGGGAGATGTTTAGAAAGGGCCCTAAACGACCACATACAAATATATAGTGGAGTTGAAGAAAGTGAAAGAGCGAGAGCAGGAGTGGGTTGCATAATAAACAAAACGTTAGAACAGTCAATAACGGAATGGGAATGCGTAAACGAAAGATTCATGACAGTAACAATTGAAGAGGTAGATGGATGGAAGGGAAACCTAACCATAGTATATGGACCAATAGAAGACGAAAGTAAAACAGAAAAAGACAAATTTTGGGCTACAAATATTATACGAGAAGGCAGGAGAAACTACTTTCATTACAGGAGACATAAATGCAAGAATAGGAAATATAAATACAGGGATAGAACATATAATGGGGATTCATGGAGAACCGACGAGAAACAAGAACGGAAACATATTAATTGACTTCTGCCTCTTAAACGACGTCGTAATACTAAAGCCCATAAAGAAATACACAAATATACCAGAGAAATTAAGAGTAGAAATGAAAAGTCGATGACTATTTTTTAACAAACACACAACAAAGGAAGGCAGTTAATGATGTACAGGTGAAATGAGGAAGCGAGATAGGAAGTGATCACTATCTAGTGGTAGCAAACATCACAATTAAAGAAGAAATAAAAACAAAAACGATGACAAGCGAAAACGAGGTTGAAACTACAAAGGATAACTACAAGAAAGAAACTGCAACTGAGAAATTCAGAATAGACAAACTAAAATATAAAGAAACAAAAGCTAAGTACCAGAATTATATTAAGGAACTCCCATCTTTTTCAAAATCTAATGATGTGGAGGAAATATGCAGCAGTTTCAAACATATAACATAGGCTACAAAACGCGCATGCGGAACAACCAGACAGGCAAACAACAGAAAGCAAACACTATGGTGGACTATAGAAATAAAAGAGGAAATAAAGAAGAAAAAGCAAAAATGGATAAAGTACATCAACTCCAAGAAAGAGGCAGACTACAAAGCGTATAAAATACAGAGAAAAGCAAAGAAACAAATAATAAAAGAATCAAGGGAAAGGAGATGGGAAGAATTTGGAAAACACTAGAATACAGTTTTAACGAAAATAAAAAGTTGTTTTATAGAACACTAAAGAAACGCAAGAACGATAAAGTACAAATAACACTAAGACAACTAAAGGATAAACAGGGAACAATAATAAAACAAGATCATGATATAATGAAAAGATGGAAAGAGCACATCGAAGAGCTTTTGCAGGCGAAAACGATGATAAGCACAAACGAAGGAAATGAGAACGCACATGTGGAAAATATTCTGAACGAAGAACCAGACAATATAACAGAAGCAGAAGTAAAAGAAGCACTTATAAAATTAAAAAATGGTAAAGCAGCAGGCCATGATAACATAAAAGCTTAAAAATATGGGGGAGGAAGGTGTAAATTTGTTAAAACAGCTTCTAAACACGATATGGAAAAGAGGAATAATTATAAAAAAGCAGTAATATTTCCAATATACAAAAAAGGAGACAACAAAAACTGCAATAATTAAAGAGGAATATCACTAATATGCACAACTGCTAACATTTATGAGGTTATACTAGAAAGTAAACTAAGACAACAAACAGAACAAACGATGGAAAATGCACAAAGTGGCTTAAGGAAGGGCCACTCTACGCAGGACCATATATTTACACTAAGAAAACTGATGGAGAAAACAATGGGCCATGACAGTAAATTATTCATAGCATTTATAGACCTGGAAAAAGCGTTCGACAGAGTACTGAGAAAAGCGATGTGGAATATATTACAAAAGAGGCAAATAAGCAAACAACTACAAAGAGCAATACAAGGTATATACAGAAAGACATACAATTACATAAGGACAGGAAATCAGATATCACATGAATTTACAAACAAACAAGGACTAAGACAAGGTGGAGCATTAAGCCCTCTACTGTTTATAATATTCCGAGATAAAATATTAAAAAATATAAAGGAGATAACCAGGAAAATGGACATAGGATATTATAAACTATGACACACAATGATAGCTGAGTATGCTTTTGCTGGTGATATTGTAATACTAGCCAAATCCGAAGAAAACCTGCAAGCGAACATTAATATATGGAATGAAGAACTAAATAAACACAACATGACAATAAACACAGATAAAACAAAAATTATAGTGATCGCCAAACAGGAAGTGGAAACAAATATCAAAATAGCGGGAAAAATTATCGAGCCGGTGGAAAATTTTAAATACTTGGGTATAAATATAAATAAAATGGGAAGTCTGGAACCAGAAATAAACAACAGAATACGGGCAGCAAACAAAACCTACCATATGCTAAACAAAATAATACTTAATAATAAGCAGGTATCAAAGAAATCAAAATTCATAATGTTCAAAACAATATATAGGCCAATAGTGATATACAGAAGCAAAACATTGGACAAGAGACTTAAAAGCAAAATACAAGCAGCAGAAATGTACTTAAGGAGGATAGAAGGTATCACAAAAATTGACAGAATACAAAATGAGCAAATTCGAACAACTCTACAGATATAAAGTATACAGACAACTATAGAAAGGAAACAACTCAGATGGTATGTACACATAATTCGCATGCCAGAAGGGAGACAGACAAAAAAATTATGGAACACAAGAATACAAGGAAAGAAAAGAAGAGGTAGAGCACACAAAATGTAGGAAGACAACATACATGGAATACTAACAAGGAATGGCATTGGATGGCAGGATGCAAGGAGAATGGCAACCCATAGGAAGGACTGGAAGGAATTTCTACAGAAAATACAATAGATTTAATATGCTTAAATAATCTTGACACACGAAAGGGTATAAAGAGATTTTGAAAGATTATGTATATATATATATATATATACATAATCTTTCAAAATATATATATATATATATATATATATATATATATTTACTAGACCAATACAGTATTTATATGCTTTAAACCTTTTTCTACATATAAGCCAAGTCATTTAATGAAAAATCCAGTAGTCTTAATTCAGTCTATATTCCATTTATAAAGATATTGTACATATATTTACCTCCTAGAATTTCAGCAACTGTCTCCCTTGAAACAAGCATTCCCACCTCCAAATACACAACTAAAGCTGTCAAAAAACATAGCCTCTGTGTAATGTAATGCCAGTGATCATTATATCTGTAATATTGTCCTGCAGGTATAATTTTAGCCAAATTCTGATACACTTTCTGGACTTTTTCAAAAACCTCACGAGCTTGCAGACAGCATTTTGGAACTAAAATTGTTTCATACAGAATTAATCAAATAAAATTATCAACAAACTACTTACTTTCTTGGAAGTTATTTTCTTGGTGAATCACCTGCAGAATTGTCAATATTTCCCTGCCATAATTATCAATTTCCTTTACTGTAGTACGTATCTCCTGAAATTTGTATTTGTCATCATATAAAACATTGTAGCTTTGGAACATAAATAGGGATGGGCTTTGAAGAGTTAATGAGACATGAAAAATGGTTGAAAAAAATGACATTAATTAAAAATTGGCAATTTATAATAAAAAATGTCTGAGAAATTTTTATGAAAATCATAAATAAAGGTTTTATCGAATTTATTCCATACTAGGGTCACTACACCAACATGAAATTTTATTAAATTTCAACTAGAAAATTATTTTATTTTACTTTAGATTTAAAAACTACTAACTAAAAAATATCTTTTTTATCCATAAATTGGTATCATTAATAAAAAACCAACTTTTTGTTTGTGAATTTCAGAATTCATTACTATTGAATGATTTGATAACACCAATTTCTATTGTTGTGAAGTACTAGAAGATATTAATTTGGTCATTTTAATAACTATAATGGTTAAATTAGATATGTTAGATATTTTATACATGGCATATTTTGGGATATGTCCTATTTTGAAGTATTTCAGAGATCTTAATGGGATGGAGGTATATTTTAGTAATTCATGTATACAATACAAATCTTTTTTTATATAAAATACTTAATACAAAATTCAGTTTAGTGATCAAGTAGTTAGAGACATCTCATACTGAGCCTAAAGGTTGTTTTAAGGCCATTTTAGACAAGACAATTTCTTGACTCAAAAGTTAGTCAAGATGCGAGACAATCTAAATTATCTCGTATCATACAGCAAATTATTTGAAATATTGAATTGGATGGTAGATCGAATGGAAACATATAACGCGTTCTATTTGTCATGGACAAATTGTATGGGAGGGGGATATATGAATTCATTTCTTGAACAACTTTTGAGCTAAGAAATTGTCTTGTCTAAAATGACCTTTAGACAAGACAATTTCTTAGCTCAAAAGTTGTGGAGGATATATGAATTCATTGCTTGAGCAATGAATTCATATATCCTCCTTCCATACAATTTGTCCTTGACAAATAGAACATGTTATATTTTTCCATTCGATCTACCATCCAATTCAATATTTTAAATAATTTGCTGTATAATATGAGACAATTTAGATTGTCTCACATCTTGACTTTTGCGTCAAGAAATTGTCTTGTCTGAAACAACATTTATATATATTTAGATTTTCACAAATCAACTTTCATGGTTTTCAGAAGTTTTCTGTGAAGTTAAGGTAAATACTGGGTGATTAACCTTATCTGAACTTCTTGACTGGTGGATATGCCTCATAGCTAATAGCCCTATAGAACATTTTGTATACATCTGCTAAGTGGAGAATTGCAATTTATACTAAAAAATCACCAAGGTGGAGTTACATGAGATAAACACAAGTAAAATTTAGAAACATTATGGAAAAATGTAGTGGACAGATAGACATGCATTTTCCATTAGTAGATTCCATTATTAAATTACATAAATTGTATAATATTCTTTTGCCATATTTTATTAAACGTTCAATACTATCACAATTCACATAATAAGAAAAGATGCAACTCTACTCTTAATGGTTTACTAATTGTTTTGATTAGCTTGCATAAAATGTATAGCATCAATAAAATTTGCATCATGACAAAAGGATTATAGATGTGATCCCACCCTTAACCACTTGAATAAATTATTATTGAAATAACTAATACATATAAATAACCTATAAATCTTTTCATACCTCTCGAATATCCTGCTCATTATCAAGATACTGTTGAAACGACGCAAAAATCTCGTTTATAATAATGTTGGACATGATCACCAAATTGCTAGAAACTAATCTTGTAAACCCAATGAAGAAATATATCGATTGTAAACAATTTTAGCCGAAACTTAGGGAATTTTTATTTTAAGTTTGAACTGTCAGGTCGCCCAACCTGCAAAATATATATGCAAGGTTGCAATCGGTTGCAATTCGAATGGTATGTTTAAAAATAATAAGGTATTTAACTGAAATATAGAAATCGGAAACAGATTTAATTTCAAACCATGCTAGATTGAAAGAGAATATCTCCGACAAGCAATTATATTTTTAGTTTTTGTACGTTTATAAAAAACATTAAATATTTATTTTATTTATTCAATAAAAAATAAAATAGATAAGTATAGATATTACGATGCCAAATAAAATGATTTGTTATATATGAACAGGAAACATAATTCATCTGCTCTAGTAACTAGTTACCAAAATGTAAAATCTTCCTAGAAGTATGTACACAAGGAACTTTGGCAACATCCAAAATTTAAAATATGCAACTGTTTTTTCAGTGCTCAAAAATCATCACATTTCGGTCAACGAAGTATTTTATTTAATTGATTTTGTATATATTTCCTGAAGTATTTGAAGATGGCTGGAAAAGAAATTGAAAATCTTTTGAAAAAGCTTAACAACACACATTACCTATCAGGTCCAATTTATAGAGGTAACCAATTAGCATTAATCATACATCATACAAATAATGTGTATGTTTTTAGAGGCACAGCTGAGTAGTATGTTATGGTGCAATCAGAAAAAGTCTGAAATGGAATTGATATACAATTTAACAGAGGCACATGCTCCAGGTTTTAGATATAAAGCTACTGCTCACTATTTAAAATGTTTGGAAGATACTTCGCTGAACATACTACCAATGTTGAAAGAGAATGTTAATTTTGAATGCTCTCATGTTGATATTAGTGTCAAGATGCAGAATTTATTGGATCAGATGGAAGAAATGCCAAAAGGTATTAGTTACTATTTATTTATTTAATTGATTGCCAATGTACCATATTATTGGACTAAGGCTCTAATTATACAGTTTAATACATATGTTATATACATTAGTTACTAATATTATTTATTTATTTCTTTATACAATTATAATTCCTCAATACTATACTATAAAGGCAGTTCTTTTTCTCAAAGTGTATTTGTTTCACAAAAATTAGTTCTAAGGATAATAAATAATAAGCCCTACAATGAACCCTGTAGAGGACTGTTTAGAAAGAATGATTTATTACCTGGACTGTACATTATTGAGTGCCTTTGCTTCTTACACAAAAACAAAAAATATTTTAATGGATGGGTTATTGCACCATATATTGTAAAATTGTATGCCCAATCTTTCGTCTAGTCTAGTTCAGGTGAATGCCACCTGTGCAAACTAGTTCGTTTTTCTATTGGATATAGTTGTCTTCCAGTTCTCAAATCAATTAACACAAATGCCACTCTTCTCTTGAAAAAACTGGTATTTTGTGTGTCGTTTTTCTTCTGAACAGTGATATAAAAGTACATAATATAACAATTGTAGGATAAACACTTCTGGCTTGAGTAGTTACTACTATTTGTTGATGGAATTCCAATACTATTGCCAAACGGACAAAGCCATAAATGTTTGTACTATATACAAAAACAACTTTTTATTTGGCATAACCATAGACACAAATAATAAAGCTCAACATATTATCAAAAAGTACAATATAACTCTAAAACTTGAAAAATACCTCTAACTAATCTGTAACAATGCCATTATAATGCAGAATCATGCATGGGATGAAATTCCAATTAAAAAACCAATTATAATTAATTAAAAAATATATAATTTATAAAAATGTAATTAAAAAAAAAAGGATTGAACCGTCTTAAACACAATATAAACCTAGTAGCTTATTTAGCTTATCATGTATAGAATGAAATTGCATATTATTGATGTGTTATTTATTTAGAATGGACCCTTGTGCAAATAACACACCATCCAAATTTACTTCAAAGCCTGAATGTATCTGCCGAGAAGTTTCATATAAACCCTATAAACATAACAGTTTTCAACTGTGGCCAGCAAAAGCAGAAACCAGTCACTGTCTGTGTGAATGTACCCAAAGACAACGATGGCAAAGTGTTGAATGTTATAGAAATGATATACAAACTACTTAAGTCAGACAGAGAGGCATTCCAAATGATAAAAGGGGCAGCAAATAAAAAGCAAAGGGAGGCATTTGCAGATGCAAGAATGCGATCAAATGAAGAAATGAGAGTAAATATAGTATCAGAGGGTGGGTTCTAATGAAATTTAATAGGATTTATTTTGTTTAGGATATAGTTAAAGTTGTACAGAATCGTTGGCTGAGGGAGTGGAAGACTTTGTTGATTGGGAAGTATGTTAGTCAGGAGGTTGAAGATCAGTTCAATAGTGATCTTGAGGGTTTATTAAAAAGTTCTAATGTGTAAGTACTTTATCTTTTTATTATTTATTCCTTTTTGCCATTTGGTATGAGGCTGTATTAAAACCTATTCCTTTTCTCTACATATCATAGTTCATGTACTTTTGTGTCTTCTTGTCTACCTGATTGGGAAGGATCAGGCCCCCCTGAGTAGGAGTATGACTGCAGGGCTGGGTGCTGGAAAGAATAACAGAAGAGATGAACAGAAGCCATCTCTCCTATTATCCATTCTAGCATACAGTCAATGTGTCCTACTTTTTACTCCTATTCAGGGGCCCTAATTTAAAAAAGACAAAATATTTGGTCTTTTTAAATTGGTGCCCCTGAATAGAAGATAATCTATCTAATATGAATTAGAGGTAGTTTTTTGTTAGGGAAAATCCTGTTGGGAATTGGCATGTGATTAGTATTGAAACTTATGTTCTAAATAAGTTGTTAATATTGTTGTATTCTAGTCTAAGCTCGGTATATTTAGATTCTTGTAGACATCTATGCTATATCATACTTAAATCTAATGCCATGTAAGATTTGAGACATTTGGGAAACTCATTGGATGAAAACTTGTAATGTAATTCAAATCAATAAAAAGGTACAAAAAGACAAACACCTATAAGATAAACAACGAATAATTAATAAACGAAATAATGGAAAGAATAACTTGATGAATTGTGAGAGATAAAAGAATGTACCACAGTTACAAAAAATAATGATCTCTATAATTTAAACAACATAATGCTTATGAATCAGAGTTCCAGAAATATAAAAGGAAATAGATATAAATAGTCAGAAAAGGTATAAGACCAACAATAATGTATAGCAGTGAATCATGGAACATGATAGACATAAAACAAAAATAAACGCCATACATCTCCTAAGAAACATAGAAAACAAGACAAGAATGGAGACAATAAAAAACGAAACACATAGGCAAAACCTCTGAATAGAACCAATAATAGGACTGTTCAGGTAGTTAGGACACATACTCCGGATGGCAAATGAAAGACTACCACAACTGATATACGAGAGCAGAGCAACAGGAAGCAACTACATAGAGAGACCAAGGAAAACATGGGATGACAGAATGAGAGAAGAAGCAGAAAGAAAAATCATGAAATAGAAAGAGATAAAGATAGGAAGAAATGGGGGGAAATATACACACAATGTAAATAGAAAAAAACAGCAATAATATGGTAGATACATACAACACATTGGTGGAATGAGGGAAGTAAAAGTAGATATGTAAAACAAGAAATATAGATGGAAGAAATTCGTCAATAAATATAAAGAAGTGGATAACGAAGAGTGTAAAACACAAAGGGTGAATGTATTAAATGATCATATTGCAATCTATATCCTAATGTCTCCGAATCTCCCACGACCGTGTCTCGTGCGATTCAGAGACATTCGGGCAACGCATTGGAAGAAAACTTCAACAAACAAGACAATAAAAAGACATCACCTACAAGACAAAAATAGACAGAAAATTAATAAGCCTCGGAAATTATTGAAAGAATAATTTGATGCTTTGTGAGAGAAACAGAAAATAGAATGAAGTTGAAGAAAGGGCACTACTCAAACACATTGGTGGAATGAGGAAAGTAAAAGAAGAAATGTAAAACAGGAAACATAGATGGAAGAAATTGATTAATAAATATAAAGAAGTGAATAACGAAGAGTGTAAAACACAAAGGATGAATGTAAAATGATCATATTGCAATCTATATCCTAATGTCTCCGAATCTCCCACGACCGTGTCTCGTGGGAGATTCAGAGACATTCGGGAAATGCATTGGAAGAAAACTTCAACAAACAAGACAATAAAAAGAATTAAAAAAACACCTACAAGACAAAAATAGGCAGAAAATTAATAAGCCTCAGAAATTATTGAAAGAATAATTTGATGTTTTGTGAAAGAAACAAAAAATAGAATGAAATTGAAGAAAGGGCTCTAACAAAGTAGGAATATGAAAAACAACATGAAACAGAAGATATAAAGGAAAGGAGCTGGGAACTGTAATCAAAAAGCTAGTAAATAGAAAAGCTCCAGGGCACAACTTAATGGAATTGAGGTAATAATTGAAATATATCGGTGGACTAGAACAAATGCTTTTAGAGCTAAAATATAAAATATGGAAATAGGGACAAATAACTAAACAATGATGATTATCCCCATACATAAAAAAGAGTAGAAATTGTAATAACTATAGGATATCATTACTATGCACAAGAGCAGAAATATATAAGATGGTACTAGAAAACAATGCTGACATGTAATGGAAACAATGGCAAAAGTTTCTTTAAGTAGGCTACTAAACTCAAGATCGTATATTCACTCTTAGATAGATTATAGATATGATATTCTTTTAAACATCTATGTTTGATTGTGTTGTGTTTGTGTAAATATATATACTAGAACTAAAATTGTTTTACAATTATATATATATTTTAGAGATACTACATTGCTCACTGAGAAATCAAGAATTCTGCTAAAATATATTGCCAAGGGACACTCCTACTTGGACTTGATGGAAATTAAAAGAGCTGTAGAGTTTTGTTTACCGGAGGTGGAATCCAAAATACGTTTTGCTGTAATTCAAGCCATTAAGAAAAAGTTTTCGGATAGTACACTCACATATAACAATCAAAAGAGGCATCCATGTATTTTGATTATAGATGAGGTAAGAGATTATTGACTGTGACTACATTTATAATAACCATGCTGTAATTGTAACGTTAAATTCAGGTTGCAGGGATTAGTATATGTGAGAGTATATATTAAAAACATTCCATTTTGAGTTTTAAAGTGTCGTTAATGCATCCTAACGACAAATGGTACCGACTACCCGCTACACTGCACTATATCGGCGCGTTGAAATAAATACTACTTTAGTTTTTGTGATATTGAGTTTCATTTTATTGAATGAAAAATATGTCTTTAGGTCGTTTTAGACAAGACAATTTCTTGACACAAAAGCGTATAGCGCATGATAATAGCGATCGGTCAAAAATTGCACCCCTGGTCGTTTTAGACAAGACAATTTTTTGACTTAAAAGTTAGTCAAGATGCGAGACAATCTAAATTGTATCGTATCATACAGCAAATTATTTGAAATATTAAATTGGATGGTAGATCGAATGGAAAAATATAACGCGTTCAAAGGACAAATTGTATGGGAGGAGGATAGATAAATTCATTTCTTGAACAACTTTTGAGCTAAGAAATTGTCTTGTCTAATATGACCTATATGTCTGTTGTATGATATATCTTTCATTCTTTAAGATATTTGTTGAAACCACAATGTTGGTGCAATTTATTCAGTACAATTGATGCTTACAATAGTTGATTTGGCATTACACTAATTTAAAAAGGCCAGTGCATATTAATTAATCATATCTTAATAATTGAGGCATTTTTAAAAGTAATAATAAACAGATGAGAGATTTTAATATGAGTACCTTATAAAGAGGATTTCCGCAAAACTATAAACAAAAAACGCATGATTACATACTTTATCCATACTTGTTATACTAATGTAGTATTGTTTTAAAAAATTGCATTCACGTATGTATTTTGTCATCATCAATATATTGAATGAACTCATTACTAAGTAATTGTGTAGTTATGTTTTGTTCATTTATTATAGTCATTGGATCAAGTGCCATGGGAAATGCTGGATGTCTTGATGGATCAGCCAATTTCCAGAATGCAATCTTTCCACTTCACTTATGCCCTGTACAAAGAGCATGAAAATGATATTGTAGATGGCTGGAAGACAAATGTGCATCCTAAAAATGGTACAATTATTCTCAATCCTGGAAAAGATCTAATAAGGATGGAAAACCGCCTCTCTGCATTTTTCTCTTACTGGACTCCTAGTTGGCCAGCACTAGTTGGTATAGCTCCCACTAGTAGCCAATTTATTGAAAGAGTTTCAAAGGCTGATATATTTTGGTGAGTAGATCTTTTGAATATTGAATAACAGTACATACTATATCAAGGGAAAACACAAAAAAATTTAAAGGGTCAAGTGGGGTATTTAAACAAAATTTCTATAATTCACTCTCCTTGTAACACTCTACGTTGCATGGAAGTTCTAAACTTTCTAATAATGTAGTTTTTATGACTAGTGATTTTAAAAGAAAAAATTCTTCACTCACAATACTTTCATCTTCTTGCTTCATTCTGACTTTTAGGAAGCACTGTATAAGAAAGTACACTAGAATGCAGCTTACATAAATAAGTTATATACTCATTAATATTCTGCAAATTTATATTTACTTAATTCTCACAATAAAATGCGTCTTCTCACTGGAATATGCTGGTTTTAATTAAAAAATATTTAATTGTTAATCAACAGCTACAATGGACATGGAGACGGTTTTCAGTTCGTATGCGGCGCTACACTACAGAAACTACGCATAAAGGCTGTTGTTCTACTATTTGGTTGCAGCAGTGTTCAGTTGAGTCAATTAGGCCCTCAAAGTGATTTTTATGGATCCCATCAAAATTATATTTTAGCCTGCAGGTATTTAGTGATTACATATATTAAAGAAATAATTAAAACATTTTCTTTTAGTCCTTGCATTGTTGGTATGCTTTGGACTGTATCTGATTATGATGTAGACATAATGTCAACAGACTTCCTTAGCCGTATAATACCATCAGATGCACCATGTCACTGGAACAATTTAGAAAAGACTAAGTGGGGGTATGGGGACCAAGGTAAATAGGCCCAATAGTAAAAGAGTGGCCACACTTTTGCAAAATATGATATGTTAATCAATACAATTAATCCTATTTATTATATTATTTCACAGGAGATTATAATAGAGTTCTATTTAAATTAGCTATTGCCTAAATAAATCTGGCAGAAACAATTGACTTTGGTAATGCTGTAAAATCTGTAATACCCAATACTGTTAACACATCAATCTAAAGCACTAAACTCAAGAGTAAATTTATAAGAAATTCGTACTTTCAGCATCCATTGTGCAAAGTGACTTCTAGATTTAAATTAATATTTTCTGATTTTAGTGCTGGACTTGAAGAAATTACCACAAAAGAAGTATGCAACAGTAGAACATTATGAACCAGAACTATTGACAGCACTACTAAAATCAAAGAAGATAGCTAAACATTACCTAACACAAGCAGCATGTGTTGCCAGAGGAATACCAGTAAAAATTGGGAAATAGTTGTCAATTAGATTAAAGTTCTAATTTAAAAACATATATTAAGTAATAACTGTACATATTTAAATTATTATTAAGAAACATTGTGATCTTATATTCTATATATAAAAAGTGTTAAGCAATAGTAAAAATGCTTTGGTTGAATTACTTGCACAAATGCATGGCCCACATACACTTCCATGTATCCAATCTATTTGTATCTACAGAATTCATAAAGTATTTATTATGATTGACTTTGCTGTCTGGCTAGCACTGTTTTCATAGATTTCAGTATTGTTGGTATCATGCCAACATGTTTGTCTACACATTTGGTTGCACAGGATTCAAACATCATGCTGTACTTGTTGACCTAAAACAGTACAAAAATATGTTATTCTGTGGGTGTGGGTTGAATCACAACAATTATTAATTGTTATTTATGTTAAGTATCTGCCCTTGCAATTGCCAATATTACACAACTAACAATTCCAAATGTACTTATTAGAATCACTAGTTGTAGCAACAACAAATTTATTGCCACGTAAAAAGCAACACCACACATCTAAACTTTTGGGTGCAAAAACTTACTAGATGGTTAGACAATTTTTTAATTCATCAATAGAACAAATCCTTGCCTAAGTAGCAGCACCACATATCTGGAACAAAATTGTTTCAAAATAGGTGGGTTTAGGAAGGTTATGGATTGGGTGCTAGCAAAGGCGAGAATGGCTTGGGGGGGGGGGGGGGGGGGGGGGATAGTGAAGAAATAATGGGAGAGGTGATAAGACAAGAACCTAGTAATAGCATGTAAGATCTGGGATGCCTATGTAACTTCAATATTGTATGTAGTGAAAGTGAAAAAAAACAGTACAACATACTTGAGTCCTTATTGGTTTGTATACAAATTGTCTTTGACGTCCATTCTTATCATAAATAAACTGCACAAACATTAATAAGGATTATTTTATATTAATTACAATATGGTGATTATCTCTTGTGGTAATCTGACCTCCATGCCATTCTATTTTACCAATAAATAAATATATGAGCCTGTTAAAGTTGAATATCATGCCAACCAACATTGAAAGTTTGATAACTGTTTCAGGAAAACTTGATAAATTAACTTAGAAACGTGTAGAGAATATAAATTTAATTTATTATATTTTAATTAAAGTTGTATGTACTTTTTGTGATTTTAATTGGTTTTGGATGAAGCACAAACTTTTGACAAAATACAAAAAAAACACTTCATCTTTAAAGGGCTATCAGTCAAAAGGCTTTTCCACCCATAAATGGATAAGACAATTTTAATCACACAAAATACTTTAGCTAAACTTTACGAAAAACCTGTGAAAGGTGATTTAGGAAAATTCATCCACAATGGAGTTTAAATTTTCAATCACCAACACCAGTATCAGAGAGATGGTACCACTTACCATTAAGTCACTGACCTGGATAAAGAATAACATAAGGAAAAACCAATGGAAATTTAGAATTTAAATAGAAGGCCTGTATATTTCGAAAGCATTGCATATGCTGAATTTAAAGTTTAAAAAAATGGTTTGTAAAAATGTTACCATGTTTATAAAATAGAAGATTTCCTTGTTAACCCCAATAATTTAATTTTTACCCCATTTGGGATAATGTACCCCAGTTCCTCAACTGGTGACTTAGATGGACACATAGTAGATTTGTGTCAAACATACATAGTTAAAATTAGCTATACATATCATACAGTTAAACCTCATGACAATAAAATTAAAATATACTCTGTTACAAACATCAAAGCTTTTTTTTAAAGCATCTATTACCTCAGTTTCCGAAGGATCAGGTCCCATCTGCAACTTTATATCATCATTGCACTCCATCACACACCTCTGTAAGCGAGTCTGAAAACTCTCAAGCTCATGCTGCACATAAGCCTGCGATTTATTTAAAGGAGCTGAACAACTCTCCACACAATGCTGTACTCTTTCTAATGAAATCGAGCTGTCATCACAGCATTTTGCTGCACATCTGTGCATTGTTGCCTTAAATAAAACATTAATTATGTTCTGGGCATGGTTTTTAACCTTTAAATTAACATACTTGCATTTTCCGTAAGTACTGCTTATCTAATTCATCTACCAGCTTGGTCATTTCCTGCTCAACTCTTTGCCTTTGTTGCTCGACCATTTTTATGTTATTTAGCTATATTTGGGAAGAAACAGACAAAATCAAGGTTGAGATAAGTTTGCCGATTTGAGGTTATAAAATTTCGTAACAAACTCTAGGGAATTTAATTTTTAACAGGTGTTTATTGAAATTCATTTTTGAACATTCATATTAAAATATACCAATAGCAAAATCATAAAGCGCCAAAAGAAGAAAAATAACAGGTGTTTATTATTCTAAAGAGTCTTTGTTCCTACCTTCCGTTCCGTATTAGCGTTAGCGTTCATCCGTCAGCTAATTAAAGGGCAAGTGTGAACGACAAAGTAAGAAAATTTTATACAAATCTGGCCTCTGATTACACATCAAAATTAATTTCTCTATTACTATATTTCATTAATTTAGAGCGACGATATAACCAAAGAAAATATAAGTCTGTTCATACGTTATCCAATAAGAGACCAGATTTGGATCAGATGATCTCAATTCATGTCAAACCAAAGACAATATAGTCACTCATATGTATCAAACCAAAGAAAAAATAATACTCCAAAGCAAAAAATAAAACAAAAGTGGTCTCTAATTGGGCTGATAACAACATCCTGACTTTTTAATTTTTAGAGTATTCAAGTTATTCACGTTGGTATACTTACCATAATTTTTAATTTAAAACATTGGCAGTCGTGTTAGTTGTGACTTTTAATTTCGTGCCTGTCTACTTTTCGTGTTTTCACGCAGAGACCTAAAGAGAAGGCTCAAAAAGCGCTTAAATTACTACGGCCTAACACCAGTTAGAATAAATACCTTAAAATAATGCCGAACTTCAAAGGTGGGTTGTTTTTTGCAGCACTAATTTCTTACTTAACCTTACAATCGCCGGTTCAATGACGTTACTTTTGTATGCAATTGCGCTTATTCATTCACCTCTTTTGTGTTTATTTGCAGTTAAAGTGAAATGGGGCAAGGAGACTTTCCCGGATATTGAAGTGAATACTGATGAGCCTCCAATGCTGTTCAAAGCACAATTGTTCGCTCTAACAGGGGTGCAGCCAGAGAGGCAGAAAGTTATGGTGAAGGGGGTCACATTAAAGGATTCTGATTGGGAGACTTTTAAATTGAGAGATGTGAGGATTTTTAAACATTTTTTACCTATATCAATAACTTATTGTTTGTGTATTAATGCTACACTTGGGCCTGGTTGTATAACGGCGAGGTATCTGTAGCATAGACAACTATAGATGGGAATGTCAAATAATTAGGCTCTGGTGCCATCTTACGAAGGGCACCTGAAACATATGGTTCGCGTCTGAGCTAATAAGCTGAGACGCGAACCACATTCCACTGAAAATTCAATAACAAGAGTATTTTGAAACTGCAGTTGAAATTTGAGTACTGTTTCATTAAATATCTTAATGTTTTATATTAAGTGTTTTTGTAAAGCATTCAATGATATGTATTTAAATTATTTAAATACATTAAGTTCTTGTTTCCCATTAAAATGTACAACAAAAAACATTTTAAAACATTCAAATATTTAGTAAACAGTTTTTCAAATTCCAATGCAGTTCCTTTTAAATATATATTTATATTTGGGACAATAATAAAAGAAAACACAACATGTAATAGGAAAAAATAACTATTGCAGTACATTACAAAGCATGTTTATTTTATTATAGTAAGAATTGTAAGCTAATATAGTTGTGGGCAAACGCTGTAGTATAGATGATCATGAAGTGTTATCCTTGAAAATTGATTAGATTCTACTCTAAAGAAACAGTATTAGAATGATATTTGATTTTATTGTTTATACACTTACTATTTTGAATGAGAAGGCAGCTCGTATGATACAGAATCACCCATTGATACTCCTGTATCACAGCTTGTGTCTTCTGTGTCACAGGGTTCACAATCCAATTCTATTGCTAGATTTGCATATGGTTGAGCAGCCACAGCTAGTTGGTATAATCATCATAATTGTCATATGTATCAATAGCAACAACAATAATACTTGGTTACAATCATCGATATACTCTACCTGGCAAAAATAAGGTAGGTATCATTTCAGAAGTCCTGTGTTTAATAATCCCTTCAAAATGGACAGCGAGAGTTAGCAGTAATTTTGCCTGAATTTCCAATTACTGCAACCCATTGTAAATACTGCAGGCTGTTCTTAGGAGGTAGGTTACACAAGTAGTGTTGTGAGGTATTATTGCAAGCTTCAACAATACATCTTCTGTAGCCCATTCTACTAAACAATAACATTATATACAGAATTACGAATAATCTTACTAAATTTCATAATTACTTTAAAAACAAAAAGGCACTTCTCAGAAACTACACACTATACAGCAAACTAAAACAAGTTTTAAAATATTAATAACACACATATTCAATAAACACTGATACGACACTAGGAAGACACTCGTATTAAAAATACGTTCAGAACTTTGGTACGGTTGTGCATGCTTTCGCATAACCAAAAATGAAATGTGTCCAAATGTGTCAAAGATGATAGCGCCAACCAAAGAACTAACACATTTTAACCTGGAAAACCTTATAAAAATTAATAAAATCTTAATACACTAGCGCCATCTGTTGTAGGGCACCGTAAATAAAGGCTCCACTTCCATGGCCCTGATCTGTAGCCCTTGATAATATTGTTAGATGTTGCATAAGTTGTTGTTAACTTTCCATTTTATAGCCTCATTTACCTTATAGTTTATATATGGCAACCTTGCATTATGTGTGAATGTTGTCAAAAGTGACATTTGAATCATGGATTGAAAATTAACTTGTGAGTTATCTGCTTTATACAACCAAGCCTATAATTTTTGTAACTCTGACTAAATGTTTTGATCAAAAGTAGTAACAGAGTTTTAATTACTCCTATGATAATTATGTCTGTATGTTTAATATTACTGAAAATTATGTACTCAAAAGAAGTATTTCAACTCAGCAACATCAATAAAATCAATAATATTTACCAGCTATACTAAACCATAATTCAATTTGTTACATCCTAATATGAACTAATGTTTTAGTGTAATTTATATGATGTGGTTTCAGTTGAGCTCAGAGCCATTCCTAGGTATCAGATATGTAACAGAGGTTCCCAAACTATTTATCCTTTCTCCAATAAGACAATAAAAGGAGCAATGTCCATGCATATGAAGTATCACTGTAACAGTATATTTGCATGGTGGTTACTCATTTTATTGTCTTATTGGAGAAAGGGTCAATAAGAGAAATAGTTTGGGAACCTCTGTTACATATCTGATACCTAGGAATGGCTCAGAGCAATAAGGTAAGAAAAGATCAACATGAGATAGAAGATTAATATTATAAACTGATTGATTGGAATTATTGGTAGTAACATTCATGTTACACATGGAAAAAGATAATAACTAAGGCTGATATTAAAATAAATATTGTGTGTTTGCTAGTTGTTACCAGTGGCATGATATGACATATCTACTCACTACTACCTTCTATTCAGACAACAGAAGAAACATGAATGAACAGTTTTTCCAAATCTTCTCTTTCTTTATGTCTTCACTACCTCCCAACTTGTATTTAGTGTCAACCAGGGGGCCATATAGATTGCTTTGGGAGACACTGGTATAGAAGAACAACCTTGAAAAGGAAAGTTTATTTTTCCTGATACATAAAAAAGATCAAGGAGATTGTTACAATTTGTTATAACTTCCATATGTGGTGATGTGAAATCTTTTAATTTTGTGTAATATTTTTTAGGGCATTGCTGTGTTATTAATGGGCAGCAAAGAGGAAGATGTGCCTAAGGAACCTGTGGAGAAAACTTTATTTGTGGAAGACATGAATGAGAGTGAGCTAGCAACTGCTGTAAGATTTGGGCTGAAATGTGATTTTTATATATAATAATTTCATGATTTTTCAGTTAGACTTACCAGCTGGATTAACTAATTTAGGAAATACTTGCTATATGAATGCCACTGTTCAGTGTCTGAAATCTGTGCCAGAGTTAAGAGAAGGGCTACAAAATTATCAAGCAGGTAATTTTTGTACAAGAATTCTTAATCTGAATGAAACATGAAGTAAATTTACATACTTTTTTCTACTTTTAAAGTTATTATTATATATCTAGTGCAGTGATTCTCAACCATGGTGCTGCGACACTTTAGTGTGCTGCCAATTTTTTTAATCATAAGTGCTTTAGTGAATATTTGAAAAAAATGGAAAAACTTCTAACTTGTTGGGGCTTTTCCTACATAAAGGGAGAGTTTTATCACTCGATATTTACCTTAACTTCATAGAAAACCACTGTAATTCTTAGAAGGGTGATGAGGGTCTGAACTCTCTCTGCCCAATAATGAATAACAATATGGACTCCCCCTCTACCAACTTGGCCACTGATTTGAGTTATCTATTTCTACTGTTAGATTTTAATTGTCTCTTATGCTAACTCTACTCCTAGTCTTATTTAAAATCAAAAGGTTATTTTTTTATAAACTCAAAAATGTCAAACAAGTACTTGTTGGCTAAAATATTTTTAAAGTACACAGCTGTTACACTGTTTTTCTTATTCCATGCTTTAAACCAAGTATAACAAGATCATTCCTAGATTTTTTATTCGAATCTCTTCTAAAAAGACTAGAATGTACAATATCACTGATGTTGAGTCATATTTTCCACATTCTATAACTACAAATTATGGTCATCAATCTTTCAAAACAGTTTTATGTATCTGCAGTCTAGTAGAGTATTTTGTAATGATTTTATAATTGCTCATTCTTCTAGAGAGCCAAAAGCTTTCTTACAGTCAATGAAAGCCAAGTAGAGGTTACTCAGTTGCTGTTGTGATTAGGAGAGGAAGTGTCAGGATATGGTCTGTTGTTCCGAAGCCTTTGTGGAATCCGGCTTGTTCTATTGGTTCGTTTTTGTCGAATTTACCTATGGGTTTGTCAGGATTATGGCGAGGAGTTTAAATAAGGTTGACATAATTTTTAAGGTTGTGATCGCCCTGATTCAACAGCAGTATGACTTCGCTATTCTGAGATTTGTTTCTCCTCTTCGATACATTTGTTGTGTGTGTGTATCCGTACCGGTTCCAGTAGTTCGTTTCCTTCCTTTTTAGTTTTTCAGACGGAATCTTGTCCAGGTTTTTTTAAATTTTTCATCTGCTTTAGTGAGTTTCATTTTGCTTCAGTTTATCTCGGGTATTTTATCGGAACCAATATTTATTATCCGTCTTTCTTCTTGGTTGGGATTTGGGATTAATGAGGATTATACATTTGTATAGAATTTCTCTATTTCTTCAAGGATTCTGTTACTGTTTGTGACCTTTCCCCCTGTCTTTTATCGGAGTTTTGTTATTCTGGATTTACCCTGTGACATGTTGGATGTTAGTACCCTCATAATTTTCTTGTCTTCAATAGTTCTAGTGATTTAGGTTTGTATTATTGTGTTCCTCTCTTCTGGGTTCTTCGTTCTCTTATAAGCTTGATTGTTTCCGGGCTTAGTTTTCTTGTTTTCTGCCTTGTAAGGATATTTTCTTATAAATTTTTCGGATGCTTTACATGATTTCCTCCAGTTGGTCTATTTCCATAGTTTTTGGTGTATATGTTTGGACAAACATTTATACATGTATTTTCCATAGTTTTTTTTTGCATGAGTGACTGTTCTCCTCAATAAAGTCTATAGTTCATGCCTGTGTCCTTTGGCCATACTTCCTTTTTCTACTCTTATGTTTACTTTGTGTGGAGCTCTTACTACTTGGTGGTGTCTGCCATCAATTTTGTTGAGTACTGTGACATCTTTGCAGTGTTTTATTTTGTTCATCTATATATTTAGACAAATCAAAGAGAATCAAATTGAATTATTAAAATCAAATATCTTAAATTTTTATTGCCCACATCAAATATGTTTTTAGTAAAACATCAATACATTTTTCAATTAAGAAATATAATAATAAATATAGGAACCATAAAAATTGATATGATTTAAGACAACCATTAGGTAAGTAATTTGATTTCTAAGAATAATAAAGATTTATTGTTGATATATATCGAGAGAGTGAACTATTCTATATTATATTGAGCAGTCTTCTACAACTTCCATGTTATATATTTCTTATTGATAGAGAGTGAACTATTCTATATTATATTGAGCAGTCTTCTACAACTTCCATGTTATATATTTCTCATTGATAGAGAGTGAACTATTCTATATTATATTGAGCAGCCTTCTACAACTTTCATGTTATATATTTCTTGTTGATGGTGAGTGAACTATTCTATATTATATTGAGCAGCCTTCTACAACTTTCATGTTATATATTTCTTGTGTAATACCCCTGTTGACATTTATACATCTAACTGAATACTCTCAATTTTCTGTTTATTTTCACAGTCAATATATAGGAGATTCTTAATATTGGTTAGAAGAATTGTTTGTATAATATATTTCTAATAGGTAGAGTATGTACTTTTAAAATCCTGGTCATCTATTTCAAAATACATGAACCTTACATGATATATAAACCATACATACTTTTTTTTTCATGAAGGTGTTGCTACAGCTGGTGGTGTTGTGCCAGCTCAATCAATAACAGCTGCTCTGAGGGACTTGTATACTAGCATGGATAAAGGTAGCACTGTGCCACCAATTGTTCTACTGCAGGTTCTCCACATGGCATTCCCAAGGTTTGCTGAGAAAAGTGATCATGGTGGTTATGCTCAGCAGGTATTTATTAATTACAACAATATTGTTGTATTATTGTATTTCTGTTATTAAAAAATATTTATTATAATTTGTATGTTTGTTGGGGTTGTAACGCGCAAGCAAGTAAATAATAAGTAGTTAGATTCTTAAGCCACTATAACTCTCATTCATATGTTACTATAATTATTCTCTTTTAGGATGCAAATGAATGTTGGACAGAACTAGTTAGAATGTTACAACAGAAGCTACCTGCAAAACAAATTGAGGGTGCTACAAGTCAACAAAAATTTAAGTGAGTAGCAATATATAATTATTAAAAAATTACTTCTCCAGATAGCTACACATGCATATACACCTGAGCAAATTGCTTGTTCGATAGTAAAACGACACAACTCAAATCAACTGGTTTTTTTTGGGTTATTGCGCCATGTATTGTATAATTGTATTCCCTTTTGGTTTGAAAAGTGTCTTAAGCTTAGTTCAGGTGAACGTCACCTTGTCGTGTTTGAGGTAGTTGTCTTCCTATTTCTCATGATTATCATAAGAATTAAATTAAATCAACCAGTTCAGTTGCCTAGGGGTTAGATAGAGGTGCCGTCCGGCTCGTACTGAGCATCGCGGAGTGAAATTTTGTGAATCACCCTTTCAAAGTTTTGGTGTGTTGTTGTAGTTAGTGATATTTTTATTTAGTTATCGATTTTGGACTGTATATTCAAAAAACTTATTTTACAGATCTTTGATTGACCAATATTTTGGTGGTGATTTTGATGTTGAATGGAAGTGTGTAGAATCGGAGGATGAGCCTGTCACAAAAAGTACTGAGCAATTTCTGCAGCTAAGCTGTTTTATATCACAAGATGTGCGATACATGCACTCAGGACTAAGATCTGTATGTATCTATAAAACAGTCGAATCACATTTTAGACTTACCTTATATTTTATTTTAGAAAATGCAAGAACAGATTACGAAAATGTCGCCAGTGCTGCAACGTGATGCCGTTTACACAAAAACAGTAACAACTTAATTTGCTTGATTTTGTCATATATGTTACTTAATATTCGTATTTTTTTAGTCGAAAATAAATCGATTACCTGCATACTTGACAGTGCAGTTTGTTAGGTTCTACTTTAAGGAAAAAGAGGCTATTAATGCGAAAATTCTGAAGGACGTCAAGTTTCCTATGGAGTTTGATGCATTTGAGTTGTGCTCCAGTGAATTGCAGGACAAGCTGGCGCCAATGAGGGCGAAATTTAAGGTAACTAATTTTGGTAGATGGTTAGATTAGTATGATTTATTAAGCATTTTGAAACAGCCCTAACTACCCGCTAGCACTGCGGAATGTTAATGAAATCTCATTCGATTCGGATTTCTCTCCCTAAACTGTTTCACGTACTATTGAATTCTCTCTTCAAAGTTTTTTTTTCAACTTTCCCTCACGGTACTTGTTCGCTATCGGTAGTCGTGGTCATATTTAATCTAGATGGAATTACTACCCACTCTGCTGTAGATACTCTCAAGCAATCCAACTCTTGGATGGTACTGGTCACTATGTAGGTAATGGGATGCTTTGACCTAGGAACTAAATCGCGACCATGAGAAAATTCATGTAAAGGTGTCATGTCATCTTCATTGTCTTGTCATGTCATCTTTATTGGCCTGTCTTGTCATCTTCATTGTCTTGTCTTGTCACCTTCATTGGCCTGTCTTGTCATCTTCATTGTCTTGTCTTGTCATCTTTTCTGGGGGGCGATTCTTGAAACCGCTCGTTTCTAACGTATTAGTTTAACTGTCGAAAGTCGTTAGGCAAAAGACGGACAATTCACGATGTGAGCTCGTAAAATTATGGATTTTCGGTTTACTAACCTTAAAAAGCTCTAATGAACCAAAATTCCATCATTGAACGAACTCCAATCGTGAATTCTCCATATTTTTTGAAGCGACAGTTAAACGAATACGTTCAAAACGAGTCGTTTCAAGAATTGCCCCCCAGATAAGATGACAAGACAAGGAAGATGACATGACAAGACAATGAAGATGACATGACAAGACAATAAAGATGACAGGACAAGACAATGAAGATGACATGACAAGACAATGAAGATGACATGACAAGACAATGAATATGACATGACAAGACAATGAAGATGACACCTTTACTTGAATTTTCTCATGACCGCGATTTAGTTCCCAGGCCAAAGTATCCCATTATCTACATAGTGACCATTGCCGGTAGCGGCAGAATCTCTCCAAAAATCGCATCCCTGCAGGGGTCATCATCATGACAGGTGTCATCTAGATATAGAGAGTGGCAAAATTCAACATACACGTAGAAACTATTGGTGACATCAAAAGCGACCACGGTACCGATTTCTTTCCCAGAAAACCAGGGTTTAAGCTTTAAATAATCGTTTGTGACCTCATTTGCTCATCACAAAAATCGTTTTAAGTATATGTAACTGAATAACTCACCATTTGTTATCGTAATTTATTGGCTTTTTCCATTACTTTGATGTATGATACTTTCTGGTTACTTGCATTCTCATAACTAAATTTAGTTTAGACAGATATTAATTTTAGGAACAAGAAGATGCTTTAGTTGAAGCAGGTACTGCTAAAGGTAAAGCTGTTAAAAGTAATGGAGACAATAAAATAAAAAGGAAAACTGCTCCATATTGTTTTGATGATGGTAAGTTATTGGGCAAGTAAACTTCTTTGAGACTTAAATTTGATTTTTTTAGATACCGGAAGCAATAATAGTGGTTACTACACATTGCAAGCTGTTTTAACACATAGAGGGCGTTCATCCTCCAGTGGTCATTATGTGGGGTGGGTAAAACAGTCAGAAGACACATGGATTAAATGTGATGATGACACTGTTTCTCCTGTTACCACTGAGGACATTCTTAAGCTATCAGGAGGAGGTAAGCATCTCCCCAGTTACTATGATATTTGAGTGGTTGATACATAAAATACAATTGAAAAGATAACTTCATAAAAATGTGTACAGCTATGTTGCGATTTTTTTACATCTTTCAACAGTATAACTAAGACTAAAAATTTTTAGGTGACTGGCATTGTGCATATGTGCTTTTATATGGACCAAGATTGCTAGAATTGCCCAGCGAAGAGCCTATGGTAACTGAATAACTGAATACAGTTAGGAAATAATGCTTTACACTGTGAATATTTTGTAAGAACTTTTTTTAATAAATATCATAGTATTAATAATTTAAATTAAATACATGCAGCTCATATTGGATTTTTTCATATTGCGCTCATGTTTTGATTGTGTTAAAAATGCATTTGTTGGGCTCAACACATTCAAAGGTTCATTCAATGATTTCTACTAACTAACCTATGAAATTGTACTTAAATTCATTACAACATTTTTTATTTATTGTTTCAGCTAATATGTGTTTATATTTTACTTTCACTTTTCACAACTAACCTGTTTTAAAATTTTGTTTCTCTACTATATAATATATAATGTTACTTTTATACATACTTGCAACAGTATCTTCCTCTTAAAGGCACCCTACACGATCAATATTACTGTCAATATTTTAGAATAATGACAGTAGTACTGTACGATAATATGTTTCAAATCTGAATTATTCTAAAATGTTTCTAGTACTACTCATCGTGTAAGGTATAGTACTGATGTAATGAAGAGAATACTGATCTTTATCGGGATAATTGATTACTTGATAAATATAAAAGGAGGATTGAAGCAAATATTGACAGTACTAGTATTGACAGTATTATTGACCGTGTAGGGTGCATTTTACACTAATGATTATTCCATGATGTTATGACACCAGCAAGCAAGCTGGTGTCATCATCATAAAATACTGCCAACTGGGTACCCTGACAAAATAACTTTTTTACTTTTACTATTTTAACGGGTCACAGTCTTTAGTTTCTGCAAAATAATTTCTTGTGTAGTAAGTAATTATATTGATTTTATCTTCCGAATAATAATAATACTTAGTTATCGCAAACAATTTTGAGATGTTCTTATGTTTAATGACCATTATAGCTGACCCTTTTTACCCTGTTTTGACTTTTTGAATGCAGACATGCGCAAAACTCGTTTGAATCATGAATAGACATAGTTGGAATAGATAATGGATAAATAAATCATTATAAATGTGTTTAATCACCCCTTAATATACATACGGCATAATATAAATATAATATAAAGTATATAAAACATAATAATTGTACATTAAGTCTTCAAAATCAGGTCTCATGTATCCAAATTGCTCATTTCCTTATCGAGCAACGAAATTTCTTTGGCACGCATTGCTTTCTTATAATCGCTATGTTTCTCCTGCACTTTAATAAATTGTTGCAGTAAATTGGAGAAGTCGATTTCCTTCATTCTTGCTGGAATATTTTTAATTTCTGTTTGGCTCCTAAAAAATAAGAAAATATCACATAATTTATTTAGGCCTGGTTGTACAAAGCAGATAACTCTTGTGTTAATTTCCAATTCGTGATTCAAATGTCACTTTTGACAACTTTGACGCATAACGCGACGTTGTTATATCACTGGTGTTTGGGCAAAAGGGCTTAAGGCATCATTTTTACGAAACTGTTTTTTTAACCAAAAAATTCTGCTCTCCATTGGTACCATTGTTACAAACGGCTTGTAAGCTTTACATTTCCTTACTTAAGACATTTTGCCAAAACACCAGTGATATATAAATAGGGGTATATAAGACTATGAGATCAGAATCTAGAAACTTTTGACCAGGGGGTCTATTCTGTAAGTTCAGACCAGTCTGGTCTGTTAGCCATGGCAACCAATTAACAACTGTTTCAGCGTTGGTAATGTCCCACATTACAGGGCATGGCAGGATAACAACCTATTTCACTATCTAAACGTCACTCTTGAAAAACTTATGACTTTTGACGTTTATGCCCGTATTCACCAACAACCCGTAAACTTTCTAGGTCCCATAAGCTATTGAATGTATAAATTGAAAATGTCATTATGACACAAATGGTCAAAATAAATGTCAACACCTTGAATAGCGCTTGTGATTGAAGCTTTGATGACACATTTTCTTTAATTCTCCAGTGTTTTCAATATAGCGAATCTAAAGTAACTACATTCCCTAGAGATTGTATTTATTGTTGCTATAACAACGAATACTTGTGGGTTCAATAGCTATTGATAGATTTATAGAACGTTGGTGAATACGCGGGTTACACTAGCGTTCGCGTAACATGGGGCACTACCAACGCTGAAACAGTTGTTTATTTGGTTTCCATTGGTCTACACTTACAGAATATAATTATGATTCAGTTTCTTCTATTCATTTGAATATAAGTTTTTTTTTAACACTATTAATCTTAATTGGGTAAATCTTACATGTTATCACAATGTAGATGAAGACTAGGTATACAACTAAGACGGGTACGTAGCGTTTGAAAAGCCTCTGTTTGTGGCAACAACATTAAAAGTCCATACAAAGCCCTGACTAAGTTACGATCACAAGGTACTTCCAATAACTCCAATCGCAAATCTAAAAATTACAAATTTATTTAAAAAAAATCGATTTGAAATTATTTTTATACTTACAGGCAAATATTGGTGATTCTATTAACTGCACTAGCTTATCTATTTCGGTTAGAAAATCTACAGTCACTTCAAGACTGCCACTAATACATGTGTTAAGGTAATAAAGTGTAATTATTGTATATCAACTAACAATTATTTCTATTTGTACCCTTTTCTGATATATACACTCTTAATATTAAAAAAAATATGTTTCCATAAAATTTGATTGCAATATTTCCATTTATAGCACGTTTATTTTATCGAATCTGCCAATTATCAAATAGAAGTGTTTCAAAAACACTTCAATTTGATAGTTGGGCTATAATTTGTTTTGTTGTCATTCGGTGCAGTTGTTGGCTATAATTTAAGACAAAGATTTATCCCTTCAACGCTGTTCCTCAAATGTTGTTTTACTACTAATTGCGTAAAATTAGCAAGTGTTCTCATAATCAAATTATGCCATTATCGTCCACCGATCTAGCTCGGATTATTGCTTTAATGCAAGATGCTAGAAGTCAAGTTAATATATCGGAAAATCTAGATATACCCAGAACAACAGTTCGGAGAGTTTTTCATCGCTTTTAGCTATTCGCGGCATCCGCAGAAGAGTCACTATGCAAAGAGACGATCGTTTCCTTATTATATGCATCTCGGCCAACAGAATCCTGAAAACATTATTATTGGCCGAGATGCACAACTATCATTAAAATGGTTAAATTGATTAGTATTTATATTCCTAGATAACACATGAATATTCATTGATAGATCTTGAAGTAAATACGGACGTAAATTTTCGACCGTGAAAGATTTATTGACAAGTAGGTAGTAAAATGTGACGGTTTACGATTAACAAAACATACCCGAAAGCGCTAATTATATCATGATGCAATCTTTAAAAAATGATACAACTAACCCCCTAGGAGGAAAGTTAAACTCCATCTGGCGGCACCACTTCAATTAGCGATACACACCCATATGGTAATAAATCAACATGCTCATGCCATCAGGATCACAGGTAGTGCTATTCTATAGAATAATATTCCCACAGAGTACTTCAGATATCAGCACAAGGCCAATCTTATAAAACATATATAAGTGTGAATCCACCTCTTAGCAATCTACATATCATTATATCTTAGTTTTGTACTTGACCAAAATTTAACAATTTCACCCAACCTAGCAAATCATACACTTGCATATTTCATAAAGGATACAACAATCTAATGAGATCACAAACATGGTTGTAACATTGTGAAAGTAAACACAAGGCCACTGTTGCTACGGGATTGTGACACCATGTTGTATACAGGCAGCAGAACAATGTACAACTCTCCTAAAATTTAAAATGGTTAATTTTATAGATATTACAGTATTAAAAAATGTGTAATGTGTAATGTAATTACTTATTACACTAATATAATATATATATATATATATATATATATATATATATATATAAACGTGAGTTATGCTGACATAAAATAAGAAAGGCAGAAGAAACTAGTAGAAGTAAGAATTATTTTGACCTGTATATGCCCTCAAAATAGGAGTAATTTACCATTTAGTTCATTAACATTAATAACTCTGTAGCTATTTGCCAAAAGGTGATATGTAAATTACAATTATTCTATTTAACATTAAATTACCACATTTTCTATTACATAAAAGTAATAATTTACATATAGAAATGAAAGTCGGGGGTATTACAATTCCAAATTAATAATGAAACATCCCATTTATTATAACTCTGTAGCTACTTGCCCAAAAGTGATATGTAAATTTTAATTATTCTACTTAACATTAAATTACCACATTTTTTATTACATAAAAGTAATAATTTACATATGGAAATGAAAGTTGATGGGTTATTACAATTCCAAATTAATAATGAAGCATCCCATTTATTAATGAGTGAAAAAAATCAAATTCACAAATTAGCTTTTGCCAAATAGCCAAAGAACTAATTTTCTTACTTTTTTTTTACATAAACCCACCTTTAAATTTAAAATAAAAACTTCTATCTTTATAGCTATCAGCCCAGGGACTTTTCTGCTGGTAAAGGGAGAAGCTAAGAGGAGTGTAATCGCCCAGTGTTTACTTTAACACAGACAACCTTAATTTTATATTGTGGAAAAACATACAATAGCATGTATAGCATACATACCTTAGTTTTAAGATCTTTCAGCTTTGATCTCAATTCAAAAAGTTCTGATGATGTCAACAAAATGATGTTGAGTTGTTCTACCATTAGACTGACAAACTTCAAATTTGTCTCTTTAAGGAGAATCTGTGCCAACGTTCGATAAATATCTTCAGCATTTAACAAAACACATAATTGCCTAAAAATAATAAACTGTTAGCCTTATTACTTTCATAAACAATTAATCAATATAAAAAAATCATAATTTAATAATACAAAATTATCTGTAAGCATTTCATATTACATCAAATAAAAAGTTGACATGGTAGATTAAAATGAGAATTTTATAAGCATGCATGATTGTTATTTTATGATTTTATTTGGTGCAGAGAGGTCTTGCATTGTCTATGCAATCATGCAAATGTAAAAAGTCTAGAATTTAAATGAAATGAAATGAACAGATGTGGACATAGCATGTCTCCAAAACATAAATTTAATAGTGTAGTCAAGCTATTGTTTAGACCAGGGGTTCCCAAAGTGGGCGATATTACACCCTGGTGGCGATGGATCGATACAAGTAGGCAATAGCTGCTGGAGCAATTGTAGAACAGTGAATCAATAAAGGAAGATAAGAACAGTTTGAAAACAATTTGTTCATATGAGCCTGAGAATGAAAGTGGTGTAAGTCACATTTGAATTATTTTGAAAAGGAGAAGATTTTGCATTTGGTATTTATGTAAAACCAAGTACACAGTTACATTTTTATTTATGAACAAATTGAGTTCAAGTCTACGTTGATTTACATAAATACCAAACGCAACTGCTTTTCATTTTCAAAATAATTCAAATATGACTTATATATAATTGTGAATACTCTACCTCTTAGCAATCTAGATTTCAAAATTGTTCTCGTCAGTATAGCTCAGCTAGTAGAGGATGAATTCACAAAATCTCTAGTGGTTTATATACAAAGTAATACACATTTCTCTCTCTCTCTCTCTCGCGAGTTTAATTTTTCATCTACTATCTAAATAGGAAGTCATAGTGTACTTCATTTGGTAATAAACTTATAAAATTCTAATTAGTACGGATATTGAGCAATTTTTTATTTGTAAAGGAATGTTGAATCAAATAGTTTGGGAATCTCTGGTTTAGACCATAGATCCCTAAAATATTTTGTTAAAATGGTACTATTCAACTACAAAATATTCTTGGAGAAATGTAAAAAAAAAAATCAATATTGCTTGATTTCTCAATTTCCATACTTTCTTACTACTACATATAAGTAGTAAAAATAACGCAATCAAGAATTGAAGAAAACAAGTTACAGTCCATGTTTAAAAATTTAAATGCCATACCTTATAATAAAAGATCCTCTGTCTTCCAATAATGCTTTATCACTACTAAAGGAATGTAATAAACTTATCACAAATTGAGAATAATATGGATTCATATCATTAATTGAAGCTTCATTTCTTGAAGATTCTAAAATCGTATTTCATATATTAACATGTTTTGGTTTATATAATCTAGTACCTTGAGGTAATGATATTACTTCAGCTATAACAACAAGACACTGTTGCACAACTTCATCTGCTGGATCAGATAGAGTTCGTTGGAGGGCAGGAAATAAGACTCCAATGTAATCATACATCTATAAATAATTAATTAGCATTATTTCTACAGTTTAAATGTTCTATACTTATATGTAATAAAATATTAAAATTTGTGAGAATGTAAAAAATAAATAATTTATGCATCTTATTAATTTTAGTTTATTTTTCACAAATATTTTCTTCAGCATATTTATACATGAGTCATATTGATAATGAATAATAATAATACATTTATTCATACTAATAAAATGTTTACAAATTGTAGAATGGCAATATGAGTGCTAAAATATAATTCTTGGATATGCTATGACCAAATCTTTAGAATATTTATTTATTTTATAAATTAATATATCAGATCATATTAACAAATGATAAAAAACCTTCCCTTATTTATTAGACTCTGGAATTTTTATTAAAATAGAACTGTGTGGTATATATGAAAACTAACTTGACAGAGTGGGCTGATAAACATTTTCGCTTGTCCATCCTTATAGGGTGTTATATCCAAAATAAAAGCGTCTCCATGAAATTTTTAAGCGGAATTCCATGTCCATCCCACATAGGGAAGGTAAAATAAATTAAAATAACATTATATACCTAGATTTTGATATTGTTAGATCTGATCAGTGTGTAGCTCATGTAGTGAGGATACATTCACAAAAAAACTGAAGCAGTTTATATACAAAGCAATGAACTAGATTTATATATCGAAAATTATGGTTGGACAAACGTAAATTATAAATGGACAAACAATTCCAATCATAATTAGTAGAAAAATACCTTCAGACAGTTTGAAATGAAAATAATTGATGGACAAAGAAAAATAATAAATGGATAAACAATTGTGGTTCTTATTTACATGATTAGTATTATTATTAATAATATATATTTTACCTTGTCTGGGACATTTGTAAACAAATGATGAATCCATCGAAGCACAGCAACTTTAGTTTGTACAGAGTTATGCATTAAAAATTGCGTCAACACATCAACTATGCTTTTAATGTTCAGCTCATTGCTAGTACCATTATCATCTCCTACAATTCAATTTCATTATTACCATTTCTCACTAATATTTATGAAATTCTTACCAGTGGACGGACGTAGAGAATTCTCTTCTTGGTCCTTCAGGGCAACAAGCTTCATCAAGGTAAAGTTGACGGCAGTGGCGGTTTCTTTAATGTCTGTCACTAGGTTAAGGAAAAATTAAAGTAATTTCATGTAATAAAAGGTGCAACTCAATAAAATAAATCAACAACAAAATGATTCCATATTTTCAAAAGAAAGTTATTATCCTAGATCAGTTTTTTATAGAATCTACAGAATATATTTTGATGTTAATTTATAGTGTTAGTAATAGAAATGTTAGTTACATTATATTAAAAGCAGATATTTTCATAAGTCAAGGATTGCAGAGCAAGGCATATTATATACAAAACAGGCTCGATTACTTGTAGCACATTGATTTCGGTCTTTAGATCTAAATTAGTGGTATTATCGGCTACACCACCAATTTAGATCTTATCACTATTGGACGATTTACATTATTGTATGTTAGTTAAGTGTTCTAGTGTAGTGATACTGAAAGTGGAAGACTCGGAAAAATATTTGGGGGGACTCAATGGCCAAGTGGTTAGAGGCGTCGTCCGTCTCGTACTGAGCATTGGGGGCCTGAGTTTGAACCCCATCGGGGAAAATTTTCGCAAATCAACTTTCACAGAGTTTTTCTGTGAAGATAAAGTAAATACAGGGTGATTAAGCTCCTCTGAGCTTCTCACTTGAAGGGCGGGACAGCCTCACGACTGATAGCCCTATTGGCACCTTATATGGTCAATAATACTGCCAATCCTAGTACTGTCAGTATTTACTTGAATCCTCCTTCAATATTTATCAAGTAATCAATTATCCGAATAAACATCAGTATTCTATTCATTCCATCATTACTATACCTTACACATCAGTAATACTGTCAATATTTTAGAATAATGAAAATTTTAAACATATTTTCATTCAGTAATACTGTCATTGTTCTAAAATATTGACAGTATTATTGACCGTGTAAGGTCGCAGAAAAATTGAATTCAAAGATAAGTAATTAATTTTTATTGATACTAAGAATAAATCTTATTATTAATCAAAATTATGAGTGTTTCAATGCAATTAAACATTAGAAATTAAATCTTTCTGAATTTAAATTTCGCGGACCAACAAGTTAACACTGGTCTAGTGTATCCAACAGTAAAGTCACGCCCGCCGTTCCCCTGGACTATCAATCGGCAAACTCAAATCATTGGTAGTTCTATCGGACTATTTGATAAAAAAAAACATGAAAACTTATTTATTTATAAAAAAAGTTAGTTGATAGTATATTGGACTATTGATACTCTTTAGTGGATGGATATTGGACTTTCAATACTCTTTAGTCGATGACTATTGGACTATCCATACACTTTAGTTGATGGCTATTGGACTATCGATAGTTACATTTCGATTTTAGTCAATAGTTATCTATAGTTTTTATTGGATACCCTGATAACTGTCGATAAGATAGTTCCCATCACTACTGGGTAGACCTATATACCGCATATAATACGCTTTGCTCTAAAAACCTGCCTCTCAGATATCTTAAGAACACAAGGTTATTTGTTACAAACAAAATCAAATGCAAAATGAATATATTATCAGTATTAACACGGTCATTAATTGATTCTTTTAATCTGACTTCCCAGAGGCTTAAAACTGCACCTGGTTACTACTGTAAGAAGATGCAGTTTTGTGCCCTACAGACCTAGATTTTGATCTTGTTATATCTGATCAGGGTGTAGCTCATGTAGTAGGATACATTCACAAAAACAAGCAGTTTATATACAAAGCAATAATCTAGATTAAGAATTAAGATACATTGCTTTGGATATTAATCATATTTTCAGCAATTACAGATAGATAAATAGAGGATAATAATGAAAGAAGGATACTTCTCCGTGCGTCCGTATCATATGCTAGACAAGGCAAAACGGCAGTAAATATTCCTGACATGTAAGGCAGCATCAATGGTCCTGACAGTTGTACAAACTCTTTTATCCATGTTATGGCTGTAAACTGAAAAAAAAAACTGAATTATCTTCAATAAAATTATTATTAAAAGTAACTTAACTATGAACAGTATAGCCTATATTTTATGACTTTGTCAAATTCAATTAAGACAAGGCAAAACAGGCACATAGTGTAGATGTGGTAATCTACACTATGTCTCTGATTACAGTCTCAAAGTTTCACACTTTTCGGGATATGTAAACTGAAATAAATGCAATCACGATATTTTCAATATGAGATAGAAAAAAATTAGTTCAGTTTTTTTTAAATACCATATATATATATTCCAATTTTGGGATTTTTCAAAGTGAACGCAAATTATCCCGATGAAGGGAAAACTTTTCTAGTTTCGTATAAAAATGTTTCTTTATAAAAAGTGAAAAGTGTTTTTTATTGCACTTTTTCTTATAACTATTTCCTCTAACATTCAAATTTGCAGTACTTCTCTCTTACATCTCTATTTTTCTTATTGTTTCTATATATTCCGTGAATCAAATTTCTCCATGGTTATGTGATTTACTCTGATATTAGCCCACCTCTATGATATAAATACCAAGACATTTTGAAGCCGACCGACTTGTCTTTATGCACTTTGTGTTAAGTAACACATAAGCAAACCACAAAAACATAAATAATAAGTTATGTAACATAATTTTCTAACAATTTGGGAACATATTGTAGCATATCTTCATATAATTCATAGTAATATGTTTTATATCCATACCTGCACAATGTCATCACTTTTATCCTGTGCATGTATAATAAGAATATTTATCATGCTTCCAAAATCCACCCTTGATGGATCACCCTTAATACTCCTCAGAAACTCCCCTAATACTGTATCACACATCTTCTTCACCTCAACCATGGGATCATCCAAAATCTTGAATAACCCATCGAGCAGTTCAGGCAAATGCAAAATCAAATCTATATCAGGTACAGCATCCAACACTGAGATCCATGAAATCACAAATTGCCTTGCAAATGAACTCTTGGTCAAGATGCGTTCTCGTAGTAAAGGCATGAAACCATTCAGGTCAAAGGATGTACTTTCAGTCACAATATCCTATAAAAAATTGAATATATAATTGCATTTCAAATATGTAGGAAACAAAAATACAGGATGTTTTGAAGCAAATTAAACAACAAATTGCTGGTGTGCCCTCAACTTTCGGAAGAATTTAATATTATAATAAAAATAAATTTTTATAAAATGTGTTGAAAATAATAAAAATAGAAATTGTGTAAATAATTTTGCAACTAAATTGTACAAATGCACATCAAATGATTCCAAAATGAAAAAAATTATGCAGAATCAAATTTAAATTGATATCATTTTCATAATTGACATGTGTAAAAGTTAAAATTTTAAAGTCTTATAATTTCTCTCTGAGATTATTAACAATATTGTATAATTAATGAATGGATGATTATTATCTTTTTCATTTTCATAATTGAAATGGGTAATAGTTAAAATGTTAGTCTTATCATTTCTCTCTTCTCAGATTATTAACATTATTGTATAATTAATTAATTATCTTTTTTATTTATTGTTTAAATTGTGGATACAAATTTATAAACCCAAGTAGCACAGTAATATTGCTATTGCTATATATTGAATATTGCACTGTGATTGTGTTTAATTGTGATACATGAGATATTAAAATATATTAACGAATTTAAAGATTATTATGACTTCAATACCCTAAACATTAATAAGGCACCTTACATGGTCAATAATACTGTCAATCCTAGTACAGCCAATATTTGTTTCAATCCTCCTTTTATATTTAAATAATATTCATTACATCATTACTATATCTTACACAATGAGTAATACTAGCAACATTTATGAATAAGGAACATTTTAAACATATTATCGTACAGTAATACTGTCATTATTCTAAAATATTGATCATGTAAGGTGCCTTTATAATATTTTGATGTTGATTATTGACACAATGCTGTGGCCATAATGAAACAACAATTGGCAATGATTGTGACATGTATAGACATGTCACAATCATGAGCAATTTTAGATTATATTATATCTTCAATGACTTCAATGCCCTAAACATTGATAATATTTTGGTGATTATTGACACAATACGGTGGCCATAATGAAACAACAACTGGTAATGATTGTGACATAGTCATGTAACAATCTTGAAGCAATTTTAGATGATATTATATCAATGTTGATGTCATATTTTAATCAATCTTGGGGATTTATTGCAAATTTTATATTAGGCAATATTTCAAAGGTGATACCGTTTAATATTGATCAGACTTGTGTGGCAATGTTGTACCAATACAATATGTGCTACTTGGAAACTAAGGACATTCATAATAAGAGTGGTAGTCTTAATGTAGCAGCAAGCAATATTTTACACATGTATAAAACATTAGGTGTTTATGGCAGCATGATAAAACTGTGACAGAACAAGGGTAGTTACTTCTATCTTAATTATCCCACACCATTACTGGCTAATTCTGAACATCTGGATTTGTATAGACATGCAAAACAGTGCATACTGCTATGTTACCCCTACCATGCTTATTGTGAATGGCCCTTAAGTTAACAAATGTTACTACTACCACTGCTACTAAGCTAAAAAAATCTTGTTACCTTCATTAATCTATCCAATAATTCTGATGCATTTTTAACATTCTGATCCAAATCTGTAGCAATTTTACTGAGGGCATTAAAAATGGCCTCGAAGTGTGGCAGAACAGCACCCCTGGAAACCTTAACTACATTATATAAGCTCTCACAGGCATAATAGCGCACCCTCATATCAGCATCAGAGAAGCATGCCAGGATGGGTTTGATAAGTGCCTCTGTGTATAATCCAGCATCCTGAAACAATTATTTTGTTACTTACTAAACAGTACACATGTGGTGTATCCTTCTCCCATCCACACTTTCCTTCCTCTCTCTTCTGAACCATACCCTTCTCCACCATTTCCTGGTTATGTGGCTCAGGGGTTTCCCCTGAACTTGCCACTCCAGATAACCAGGGTTGTACAAGTTCTCAATAAATCTCACTTTTACTACAGAATAATGTGAAATAGACTATAGATACCATGTACTCTGTAAGTTAGGGATCATTTTATCAAAATTCAACCAACACACCTTTCCCAGTGCAATTGCAACAGCAGCCAGACCAATCAGCCCACCCTTTCGTGCATGCCCATTCTGTGAAGTTGCAAAGTCCTGCCCAAGAACTCTCAATAGCCTGTTAATTTGCATCGTGTTATTTACTTTAGCGAACTCTTTCACCATCCTACAATCAAAAACGTTAATCCAACAACACTTTTATCAAGTACTAACTCTACTTTTCAATCTCAAGTGCTGCTGTTTTTCGTTTCTCATACAATTTATCGTGCAGTGCACGCACACACGCCGTGCTAAGCGGTGCATAATCCTTTTCGGACATTCTGGTTAATATTTAACGCACGGTTCTTTCGTAAACATATATAAATTTAGTAGAAATTAAAGGCTTTTGAGTTTCGTCACTGACAGCTGTCAGTGTCAAGAAACATAGACAAGAAAGTTTGGTTATGTGCGATCATATCGCCCTCTGTGTTTGACAGTTATTATGTTGGTTGCGTTCTACTAATTTAACATACACAACATTTAATTTAAATTTAACGGCTGAAATATTTTAAGAAAACATATTTGCAACTGCAGAGGATAACTGAAAGTTGGTTTGGAGCATACCCAAACAAAATACAATCCAAAATAAAGCATACCACAGAATTATGTATTCTTTGATACCACCTGAAGTTAATGAATTTGTCTTTGGTATCCTTCACAGATCATTATAAGTGTCGTTCAAAATTAATCTATTTTCCCAGGATTATTGACAGACAAAATCAACTTTTTAGTTATTTAAAATTCATTATTTAAAAATATTCAAAATATGGATTGATAAGATTACCTGGAGAATGGATTAAATACCACTCCTATTTATTAATTATGTTTTTCCTAAATTACTTTCAACATTCTAAAGATGAAAATTGTTGATTTTGATGATATTTTAGCCTTGTAAAATTTAGGAGAACACCAGCTACAATTTACAAATAGTAACATTTTCTCACTATAATCTTATTTTGTCACTATAAGGCATAGCAAATATAATTGAATAAGGTATACAAATAGAAAATAACTTTACTTTAGAGCCTTATTTTTAGTTCAATATTTGATATTTTCATCAACCTATGCAATGTTAAGTATTCCAAGTTCAAGTATTCTTGAAACTCGTATTTGTTTAACTGTTAAAGTCGCTTCGCAATATCCAGACAATTCACGATATGAGTTTGTTTAATGATATAGAATTTTGGTTTATTGGGGTTTTTTAAGACTAGTAAACCGATATTCCATAGCTTTACGAGCTTTACATCGTGAATTGTCCGTATTTTGCCAAGCGACTTTGACATGTAAACTAATATCACAGATTAGCGTTATAATAATGCTAATCTGTGCTAATATGTTCGAAACGAGTGGTTTCAAGAACGTTGGTCTCCTAGTCACTATGTTGTCGTATGTAAGTTACAATTTAATTTCTGTTTTGCTATTAGCAATTAATATTACTTATTCGCTATTCAAACGCATCGACGAACTAGATTCGAACAGCCAAATACCAGGACATATGTAAGTACTTGGTAGTAGGCCTAGTTATCTATGGGGGCCTATGTCCAATAATGATTTCAGTTGAATCTTTCTTGTTTTGGTTGTAGTGATGATGCATCGAAACAAGTAGCAACATTTAAATTTAAAGAATTTGAATTTGCCGCCATGTATGCGTACAAATTTGCACGCACGATCGGAGGATTGCCATTTTCACCTATGTAATCCCAAACACGCATAATTCTGCCGCATTCCCCATTGTTTATCCGCAGGATTTTCTTAAAAACACAAATCGAAGTGAATTAAGTCTGTATAATGAGGCTTTAGGGCATTAAACCCGGAAGTTGTGCGTCGCGGCGCTGGTATTAGTAAACATGGCGTACTGTTTTTGGCGTCCACCTTTTTCACACGTCGTGTATTTTTTGAAGTGATAAGCAAACTAAATGTGGATATTTTTGCAGCAGTGCATACGATAGGTAGGTACACCCGTGCAAATAGTATTTAACGTTTTAATTACAGTGATTTTTATTAATCTTACGCGAGAATTGTGATAGTGGGTCAATTTGCATTGTTGAAAATTTTGTTATTGGCTTTCTCAGTGATGTTTTTGTGTCTCTATACAGCTAGTGCCGTTCGAGTAGATTGTGAGAATGTGCTATTGCTTTCGTAGATTTGCTGGTTTTAGTTATAAATTTGATGTTTTGTGTTTTTAGGTTATAAACTGGATACATATCGTAGGTTATGGTGGATTCTGTAATAGATATTTTCTAGGTGAGTAAGTGTTTTAATTACATTATGTTTCTAGTATTTCAAATTTAGTAATAATACTAAAAGTGTACTTCTAAACCTCAAAAATACTAGTTGTTTTTAACCTTATGTATTAAGGTTCTATGCTTCGGAATAAATATGGGCTTGATTATTTGCTTATTTTTTGCTAGTTGCTAGTAACCAATGAATTGTACTATCAATAAATGAACATTGATAGTCTGATAACCAGAGGGTCTATTCTGTAAGTTCAGATTAGTCTGTAACTCATGGCAATGAAATAAACAATGGTTGGCATGCATTTGTATGCCCCATGTTCTATAAGGCACCTTATAGGGTCAATGATAAAGGCAGCTTACATGGTCAATAATAAAGGCACCTTACATGTTCAATAATACTGTCAGTCCGAGTACTGTCAGTATTTGCTTCAATCCTCCTTTTATATTTATCAAGTAATCAATTATCTGGATAAACATCAGTATTCTCTTCATTCCAGCATGACCATACCTTACACGATAAGTAATTCTGTCAATATTTTACAATAATGAACATTTTAAATATGTTATTGTACAGTAATACTGTCATTATTCTAAAATGTTGACAGTATTATTGACCATGTAAGGTGCCTTATACTGTCAATACTACTACTGTCAGTATTTACATCAATCCTCCATCAATATTTATTGACCTTACATAGTCATTCCATATTGTCAGTATTTTCGTCAATATCATCTATTAATATGGATAATTGAAAAAAGCATTCCTCACAATAATTCTGGCTTTTACTACAAAACGTACTACTGTGTGCAAGCAATGGATGAAAGATTGGTTAAATCAGCATGAACAGTACTTGCACATTGTTTTATTAATAGAAATTCTCATGATGGATGCAGAGGATTATAAGAATTCTTTGCATATCAGTGACGTTACACATAAAAACTTGTTAATAATTTGAAACAACCATAGGAAATTGCATTCCAGCTGACAAACGATTAGCAGTTACTTTAAGATACCTCACTATGGGAAGGTACTTTGAGTACTTCCACAATCATGTCACCAGCAGTAATAATTCAAGCTGTGGAGAAACATTACTGCTTCAATATAGATTTTTTGGGGTCTTTTAATTCCTCATTATCATCATAAACTTCTACATAGTATGTTTCTGACAAAAAGGGGGACAAAAGGGGGTCATCATCCATTATTGTAGAAATAAGTAATAATAAATGAGTATGCAAAACACACTTTTAAATAACTGTCAGTGAGATATAAATACTGATGCTTGGATTACAAAATATTTCGTCAGTATTTTGTTCAATCTATCAATACACAATTAGTAATACTGTCAATATTTTAGAATACTGACAGTATTATTGACTAATAAGGTGGCTTTATAAGGCACCTTACATGATCAATAATACTGTCAATATTTTAGAATAATGATAGTATTACTGTTCAATAATATGTTTAAAATGTTTATGTTTAAAATGTTTATTATTCTAAAATATCGACAGTATACTTATCATGTAAGGTATAGTAATGATGAAATGAAGAGAATACTGATGTATATCCAGATAATTGATTACTTGATAAATATAAAAGAAGGATTGAAGCAAATACTAACAGTACTAGTGTTGACAGTATTATTGACCATGTAAGGTGCCTTTAAGAATGCAAGTGTAATACAGCCCAATGTCAAATGTCACAAATTTCTCAAGAGTGACAGGATAATAACCTATTTCACTATCTTAACGTCACTTTTGACAAACTTGTGATATTTGACAGAAGGTAGTTTTACTAGCATTCACAAAGTTAGGGGAAAACCAATCCATACCAACAGTTGTTAGTTGGTTTGCATGGGTAATAGCCAGTCTGAACCATAGACATGTCTGAACTTACAGAATAGACCCCCAGGTTCTTTTTCTACATATATTATATTCCAGAGCTGCCCTGGTTATATCTGTAGTTAATATATGTCCTATCCACTTCCTCTTCTTGATTGTAGTTGTTACAGGTTCTATATTCAATTTTTTCCATAATACTTCATTTGATATAACTTCAGGATAATATATTTGTAATAATCTATGTAAGCATTTGTTAATAAAGGTCTCTATATTTTTTAAGTTATTGAGTTGATAGTCCAAGTCTCTAGATTACTGTCAAAAATTCTGATTTTGTTCTTTGTAGATATTTCATTTGATCTCCAAACTTTCCATAATATATTAAAAACTTCTTGCACTTTTTTAATCCTTCTGTTTATATATTTTATTTTTTGCTTCCTCCCCTTTCGCTTCTTATGCTAAGTAGCTAGCTAAGTAGCTAGCATTTACCTACTATTTCTATCTCTCTTCCATTTGTTTGTTAGGATTGTTATATCTTTGGTTTTGTTTATTGACAACACCATGCATTGTTTTTCTCTTTTAGTTTCCCTATTTTTATTCTCTAGCTTGTTTAAACTATTTTCTATTAGGCAAACATTGTCAGTGAGTTCTAGGTCTTCTAGTCATTCCCAACATATCCTCTGTATACCAGACTTATTATCTGCTACTGTGGTTACTGTACTTAGGAAAAGCATTGGTGAATGCAGAATGCAGCCTTGACAGTGAATACTAGGTATTCTAGTCTTTCCCAGCATTTCCAGTTTATATCAGATTTATAATCTGCCACTTTACTCATTATGTTGTCAATGACAATTAGGAAAAGCATTGGTGATAGAATATAGGCTTGCCTCACTTGAGTCTGTATCTCTATGTCTCTGGAGAGTTTGGCATTTATTTTAATATGTGCTGTGTAATTTTTATAAAGTATCATTTGGATAAGTTTTGTAGGTATGCCATAGTTTCTAATATTTTTGTCATCTTCTCTCTGATTACTATGACAAAAGCTTTTTACTCACCTGCAAAGCAGTGTTATTCCTCTCCAATTTTCACATTGTATTTTTCTGGAAGCATTATGATAATTCCTTTGTTCCATTCTCTAGATTAGATTAGGTAGATTAGATTAGGTAGATTTTCCTCTCTCCATTTTATATTTAAGAACTCATGCATCATTATGATTATTGTGTCTCCGGCTTTTAATGCTTCAACAGGTATGCTGTCTATACCTGCTGCTTTCTGACTTTATAGTTTGTTTATGGCTTCTGCAATTTCTTCCTGGGTTATTTCGTCTTCGCTTATATTATCCGTGTTTTCGTTTGGTAGTAGTAAGTCTTCTTCTGTATTTTGAGTATTTTTATATTATATTTCTTCAAAGAATTCTGCCCATCTTCTTATTTCATCTTCTTTTGTATTTTATTCCCAAATGTTCCTGTTATATGTTCCATTGTGCTTAGTTATTTCTTTCTGGAAAAGGCTTTTGTTACTTCTTATAGGAGTTTGCTGTTGCTCTTGTTAGCTGCTTCTGCTTGCATTAGACGCTGTTCATCTTGATTGTGTCTATCATATCTTCACACTTATTTTAACATATTTATCCTACTCTTTGTATACCTTTTCTAGCATATCTCTTTATTCCACACGTTTAAGCCTAATATTCATTGTTTCATTTTCTTTCTATCCTTTATTTCCATGCGTCTTGTGTTTTTCAGTTTTCCGACCTACTACCTCCATACTTGTTTCTTTTTGAGTTCTTATATTTTATCCATAATTGATCTATATTTCCATCTTAGGCCCAATTCACACATAAGCGGCTTCGGACGCAGGCGCGGCGTAGACGAGGCGCAGGCGCGACGTCGCACAGGCGATTGTGATGTCCATATGCAGTGAAGGGGTGGACATTGTACCTTATGTTTACATAGAGGCGGCGTGGAAGACTTATGCCTTTCGCCTCTTCGCCTACCGTGTCTTAGGCGAAGAGGCGAAGACGCGGTGCCGGCGCTGCGAGAGGCACGACGCTTTAAGCCCCCTCTATATAAACATGTGGTGCAACCCACTTAGGTGACGAGGCGCGGGCATTTGCCTCGTACCTCTAGCCGCGCTGGCACCGTGTCTTCGCCTCTTCGCCTAAGATACGATAGGCGAAGAGGCGAAATTCTTCCACGCCGCCTCTATGTAAACATAAGGTGCAATGTCCACCCCTTCACTGCATATGGACATCACAATCGTCTGTGCAACGTCGCGCCTGCGCCTCGTCTACGCCGCGCCTGCGCCCGACGCCGCTTATGTGTGAATTGGGCCTTAGACGTGTTTTTTCCTAATTAATTTTTGAGTTTTTCCTCCAATTTGTTTTTGTTTTCATTGTTGTTGAGCCACTGTACATTGTATGCCACTCTGTCCTTATTTCTTTTAGCTTGATTCTTGTTTTAGCTCTTTCTAAAATGTGGTCTGTATTTCCATCTACTCCTCCAATTGATGTTATATAAATTAGTACTTCTTCATTTCCTGTTGATTGTAATGTGATCCATTTCCCAGTTTTTTTGTCTGGTGATGTGCCCTTATGTATTGATTTATGTTTGAATGAACTTTGCCCAATGATGAGCCTATTACTTGGACAAACGCTGTTAGATGTTGCATACATTGTTGTTAACTTTCATAGCCTCATATAACTCTATTTATATATGGCAATGTCATTTTATGTGTTAAAGTTATCAAAAGATTGAATCATGGATTGGAAATTAACTCAGAGTTATCTGCTTTATACAACTGATCCTTAATTAGTCACACCTATATTAAAGGTAAAACATGTTTTGATCATGACAACGGATAATATATTTTTAAATTTTATCATTAAGCAAATTTACAAAAATTCGAAAGATATGTAGAGCAAATAAGACTGTGATAAGATGACCATTTAAGAATGCAATATATGGGATTATTTAATTCATGATTTCTCAGAAAAAGTTTTTCTTCATAAAAAGTTTGTGCTTCATCTAAAGCACAAAACATATTACTTAATTATTCTTTAATGACTAATCTTTTATAGTATATGGGTTACAGAATATCTATAGTTAGATAATATTTTGTATACAAGGTGCAAATTAAGTAACGAATAATTTCAATAAAACCTTTAAGATTTTTTGAACAAATTGCTAAGGCATATCGATTTTTAATTTTAAATTGCCAATTTTTAATGAAAGTGTGAATTTTGTTCGACTATTTTTAATCTTGATTTTGAAAATAACTAAACATATCATGGTTTAATTGATCCCAACCTCAAATGGTACCGACTAGCGCGGGACGTTTGTTCGTATAGCGTGGGTGCTATGTACCAAATATGTGTGTAAATTGAAATAAATTAATGAAAATACAATAAATATTTAAGTATTTGGCTTTTGTTGATCTATTTGGTAGTTTGAGAAATATTCTCTGAAGCATAGACCTTGTCACTTAACAATATAATTTTAACAATTATGTTAAACCTTATTCTGTATTATAGAATGCTAAAACCCCTACTTAAAACTTGTTTCAGGTTGGTGTGGTTTGGAGTGGGGTTTGTCAGTGGCTATGGATTGGGAAGGGGTATAGCCCTGAGGGTAGAGCTGAGGTGTCATGCAGTCTGCTGATTCGAGCCGATATATTAATTCGGTATCTGATCTTTACGGAGACGACGAGATTGAATTTCTGCTAGACGATATTAGAGAACTGGAGCCGCTTAGTTGCAGGCCCGAAGACATACAAGTGAGTATCCTAGAATTTACTAGGTAGACAGTATCTGTTATGCTTTGTGAAAGAAAATCACTTATTATTCTTTTGCTTGGTAACACACTATTTTTTGTTAATTATCACATTAAATATTATATGGTTTGCTTAGGAATTCTGTCAAATCCATCTATTTTATATTCATAGACATATATGAATCTATATTTATTCAAATTGAGAAATCTTCCAAGATTAAACGAACTAAGTCAGGGATGAACCTTTGTAGCTGCCCGTTTTTACAATTTAAAAATGTGACTCTTAAGAGCTTCACGTATCAGTATTTCTATATATAAAAGGGTATCTACCCGCAACATGTGTACATAACAATAGTCTAGAACTAAACTTACTCGGGTATACCATGCTCGAGTTACTCATAAGTACCAGTGCTCCAGACATTCTTGCTTCTTCATCTACCTGGCCGAGTTTAGTAACTCGACCATGGCGATTCAGGGGTAACTCTAGTTTTAAGCTATTGTTAAGTACACATGTTGCGGGTAGATATCGTTTTATATAAATAAATACCGATACCTGAAGATCGGTTGTCGGCTGTAGACCTATCCGCGATATATTGGTGAATGCGCCGGGTAAGGTTTTAAGCTATTGTACACATGTTGCAGGTAGATACTTTTATATAAATAAATACCGATACCTAAGCCTAACCCCCCTATCCGCGACAATATTGACTAGGTTATGAATGTATCTACTTTTATACAGTCCATCCTTAATGTGCAATGTGAGTGAGTAGGAAGTAAAATATATTTAGAGAACATATTCAATTTTCCATTTTAAAATATAAAATTTAAATTTAAAATATCTGCCTAGTAAAGTTGTCGTTATGGCCAATAATTTTTGAGAGCCACATACAAATTTTATTTATTTAATAGAATACCATATTATTGGTATAAGGCTCAAAATAATACAAAAATATACACATAATAAAATATATTCCTATTATTACTGCAGAAACAAATTGTAAGTCTTAAATACAGACATAACAAAACCAAATTAATAGCCAGACATTGCTAAAATATTTTAGTTTTAGCAACATTTAGGAAATAATGTATACATAACCAAATTAGTTATGTACCAAGCAAATGGATTTCGTTAGTAATATATTGAATTTTATTTAGTTTATTTTAATATTTGAGCATGCAATTTTTTACAGGGTAAATTGTGTTTTTTTAAATTATATACAATTAGTTTTTATAATTTCCTATGTGTGTACTTATCGTTGTATTTTCACGTATGCCAATAAACTTTTTGAATTTTTATTTTATCATGTTTTATTTTTCTGTTTTCTTTTGGGGGTTTAGTAGGAGTGCACGTTTTGGTTTTAAGATAAGTAAACCATGCGATAAATGTTAATTCTATTAATGGCTAGATCACCGGCACTAAGTGTACGATTCGATGTTTTGCAGGCGGGGGATGGCATGAGTTGTGTGTTGCAGGATTTTGAAATAGCAGGTAGCGGCACAGGTGAAGCTGCTGGCGGGGGGGCTGAGTCGCCCATAGGCACCGTCCACTCGTGGGATTCCCACTCCCACTATCGCAGACGATCAGCCTCCCCTGATCTATCATTATACTCAGGAGTTATAGTTTACTGTGATCACACACACCTGAAAACACCAACTGGTCTCATCAGACTACTATTAGTGGTAACTATTTTGTTTTCTTCAATATTTTTATGGAAGCTATTGTTAATACCCTAATTTTGTTTTAGATTACCTCTATAGCTTGTTTAGCATGTCTCTGTACATCAGGAACTGTGAAAGTTGGACTTTTCATGCTCCCTTTAGTTAGTCGCATTAGGCTACTCATGTTTGTGACACTACTCAGTATTTTAGTTACTTGTTTATTACTGTTCCTTGATATTTCTCATATAATATATTTATTCCCATTTCCATGGGGGAAACTGGTAAGTTTTTTTTATATAAAGTTTAACAATTTTAAACCCTAACCATAATTTCTCTTTTAGAATGCATATTTCTACTTAAGCCTTAGTGTGTTGTTCCTCATAGCCTCAAGTCTTATATTTCATATGATATTTTTATCAGAGGCCTTTTCGTGGGTCCCAAAGTGGACACACCATCAATTATTAGTTACTGGTGTAAGTAAACCACAACTAATTAACTAATCAAACATGTATGAACTATTTTGTTTGTTTTTGTTTTAGTCTCTTGGGTATGCATGTTGTGTAGAAACCTTAATATTAACAATAATCCAAAAGTGTTCAAAAGATCACTACCAGCCAGTAGCGGAGGACCCAAGTATGAATTTACAGGAGCGCGTCTCATCCTCGCATCCAAACTCGCCAGATCACCAAAATCAAACGACGCATAATTACAAACCAATCATTAACTACCAAATACCCGCAGTAGCTTCCACGTCTCGAAACGAACCATATAATTATTTAGACGATGTACAACCGTGTTCGTCAAAAATGGCATATGATGCATGATATTGTACAGAAAATTAGAAATATTTTAATAACAAAAGACTCCCATATTTCATTCATTGCTTAAATTTAATTTTTGTTCAAGTAGTTGGATACCTTTAAGGGTGCTACTTTTGGGAAATTTAGGGGAATATGTCAACGTACAAATTTTTATTATATATTGTGGGATCAAATAAATTTCTTAAAAGGTGTAAAGCCCTGGTTTTCTCATGAAAGTGGTCATAAGTTTTTTTTTCCTATTGTTTCTTTACAATGAGGTGTCAAAAAGTTTTATGTATTACGAATATTAATTTGTATTTGTAATGGCTTCCCAGAGAGCGGTATACATCTATGTAATGCAAAAGGGAGTTATGGTGACGTAATGAATTACGTAAAACCGTTTAATTAATATTTGAACAGGACCGTCTTCTCAGAACCCGGGGCTTGAGTGAGGGATGACTACTATTATTATGATATAGTATTGAGCTTTTAAAGCAAATTATGCAAAGGATTGGCATACATTTTATACCAGTTAATAAAAACACATTCAATTGGCTTGGAAACTTGGGCTATCAGCCATGAGGTTTATCTGCTGATAAAAGTTGAAACTTATTTTGTTAGAGTTAATGACTGAAGGATGTGGCACATTAAACAGTTCACTGTGAACTGCCAAATTATCACATAATATAAACAAACTGTGAACAATACTAACAAAAGTAATTGAATTCACCTTCAAAACACCAACACAAAATTACTTATAAGAATTCAATAATATTTCACTAAAACTAAAAAAGTATAAACACAATCAAATAGAAAAAGCAAAGCACAATGTATAATATTCTAGTTCACACCTTCTTTACTTATACTACTATACTGTAACTAGAAATATGGACAACAATTCTTACAAAATGAAGTCCATTGATCAGGATGGAGGTATGGTGTTTTTAATCAAATTGTATGTCATTCTGCTGCATAGTTTTTGTTAAAAGCTCAATATAATTTGACTATTCACGCCATAGTATGGACTGTTAACCTTTAAGGCACAAAAGTTTCTTAGTTATAGAATAAAAATTTCAGAATTAGGTATTTATACAGATTTTCATAACAATTAAAATAATGGAAAAGCTGAAAAAGCTAAAATAAAAATCATTTATATAAAAACCTACTAAAATGAAATATTAATTAATAAGTCATGTAAAATCTATAATGAAGGACCCTACTAAACTTTTTTTTCCCCAAAAAGAAATATATTTGATCTCACAACATGTTGACGTGAAGGGAAACGTTTTAAACAATTAAATTAGAGGTATACGTACATTTTAGAATCAGATATCAAAAAAAAAAACAACACCTTATTTGAGAAATAAAATAAAATATATAGAATGCGGGTCAAAAAAATTTATTTTTAAAATAAATATAGTATTTTTCAAGAGAGTAAATGTTGATAAGGGATGTCGTATGAAAAAAAATTATGTATGTGTTGTATCTATCTTCATTCGTTGTGTACAATATTTTTCTTAATTTCTCGGAATTCTTATGAGTAGTACGACTAGCTATAACAAATGTAAAGTAAAGCAAAATATCTATTGTAAAAAGTGTTCATAATTTATATTAATTAGGTACATATTAAAATTATATTTGCACAAAAAAAAAGGATAAGACTCATATTTCATACAACAATAAAATAGACTTTTACATTTCAACAAATAGCTGCGACTTTAAATATGTATCAGACTTCCTTAATCAAACACATATCCGTGTTTCATTTCGATAACAAACGCCGCCAGTAATTCCGTTCATAATTTTTTATTTCTCAATTTAGCTTGATGCATATTTAGAGTTGGCGAGGGTATTTTTAGGAGTTTAGATTAAAGACGAGACGTACATAATACTTGTTTCTACAGTATTATTTCTATACTGCCATTTTCCCATTCTAGTCATCTCACCACCTACCCCACTTTCTTTTTTTGACAGACAATCAGGGGCATAATTTCGATTAATTACTGTGTAATTGCGAAATAAACTAATAATAGTTCTGTTTTTTCTTGTACTGTAAAATATTTGTGTTCTGAATAGTGTGTTTTATATACAAAAGTAAAAAAAAATACAAATCAATTCTAGTTTCATTATATGAATTATTCTACAACCATTGATTAATCATGACCTAGATGTTCAACGTCCTGCTATTTGCGGTGGCGACCTACCGATGGCACTGCCGGTCTATTTATGTCGTACCTATTGTAAGTACTAATAAAAGGGGCCAGGCATGTAGAATTGGGAAACTAATTACCAATCGACGTTCCATAGGCGGTTTCCGCAATTTTATATTTTATTTATATGATTTGGAAGTTTAATGCCAATGTCAGTATTACTATGATAACCGACATTTACAATTTTTAAAGTTCATGTTAATAAAATAATACACCCTCAAGCCATCTAATGCCTATCCACAATTCCTACTTCAGTAACTGGGCTAGAGATTTAGTAGTAACGCCTAACTATCACACGTTTTGTCGCATATCGAAATGGACAAAAGTTGACCGACAGAGAGGCAGGCAGGACGTTGACAAACGTTGAACATCTATGTGATGATTAATCAATGCTATAACCAATGTTTTATGTTGTGAGGCTTTTAAAATTGAATAGCCTGAACCACATTTAGGAGTAGATAGTAAAAACAGATTTTCCGAATACGAGAAGGGATTAATTAAAATTCCATGGGCCATGATATCAATAGTCTTAAGCCGATGCTACTTGGAATATGAAAGCAGTTCACGATTTTTAATGGATGGCATATAGCGATCGATCAAATAGTCTTGCCGAAATGGGTGAAATATAAGCATTTATACGGAGAGACTAGATAATAGAGTTGCTCGTCATAAAAGGAAGGAGTTAAGGCGGGAGTGATGTGAAACTATAAGCAGGAGAATTTGATATTTACTCTATTTTAATTCTCTAATTAATGGAAATCTAAAACAAAAATAGGAGGAACTATAGGAAATCGCTGATAAAAAGGAAATAGAAACTTTAAAGGATCTAAATAAGGACATTGATATAGGCCAAAGGTGGAGGGAAGAATTAAAGAAACTAGCTACTATGAAAGCAGAGGATGAAGACTGAAGATACAGCAACGACAAACAAAAGGACGTTATCAGAGCGACGGGGCATAATAAGATTATGAAAGAGAAATTAGGAGGCCGAAGATAAGGGAAGTAGAGAGACGGAGGAATTGTAATGTGGTTGTTGGTTGTGTCACTGTATGCCAAATGAATGAAAGGTAGAGGAACACTTCTTCTAGTGCGTACATAGCATAGTCAAGAAGATACAAGTTAAAATTGTGTGGGAGGAAGTACACAAACAAGCAGGAAAAGATGAAATCAAAGAATCATGAAATAAGGTGATGAAGGGCATCATTAAAGAGTAGAGTAAGATACTTGTTTTCTTTTTCCAGTGTGTATCCTCTAATGGATGTTTGCAATCACTTCGTTTATTTTGTTTCTGTTTCTTGTTGTGTGGAAAAATTCTTGGACAGTCATAACATTTGTTTCTGGCCTATTCTAATTATACCCACGATCTTGCTCTTGATGAGTTGTGAGATACTTTATTTGAAGTTGCGTATTATTTGGCTGAAATAGTCCGTCTTTCTTCGCATTAGATTAATTAGTAGTTGAGGATCCCTTCGCATTCAGGCTAGTATCTCTTCATTTGTGATTCTGTCCGTCCATAGAATTTTCACTAGCCTCTATTTTAATCCTGGTGGCAACTTTCATCGTCCATGCTTGCATTCCATACAGCAGCGCTGATCATATGTGGCATTGTATAAATCGCATTCTAAGGTCTAGGTCGAATACGCTCTTTGTCAACAATTACTTACTTACATTTCATAAACACGCTTCTCGTTTTTTCTATTAAGGTATCTTATTTCTTTGTTCGAATCTCAATTCTCGTCCAGCCATACTCCTACTTGACTTTGGTTATACATTCTATGGGCGAGTTCCCGATTGTTTTGCTGCTATCTGTGAAAATTTCTGAGTTTCTAATTATCATCATTAATTTGGTTTTATCTATGTTTATCTTTAGCCCCCATATCCTTACCTATGTATGTTCACTCTGTTGACTAAGCATTGGAGATCTTCGATGTTGTCAGCTATGATCTCTGTATCACTTGCGAATCTGATGTTAGTGATCCATTTCCATATACTTTAATGCCCTTTTCTACGATTTCCATTGCCTCCTGTAAAATTGTTTCAGAGTACAGATTGAACAATAGTGGGAATAGTATACAGCATTGGAGTACTTCTCTGTATATTATATATCACTAGTCAGTTCTCCGTCTACTCTTATTCTATCTGTTTAGTTCCAATATAGGCATGTTATATCCTTTTGATCTACTTCCCTTATTTTCGTCTAGTCTGTCGTGTCGTACTCAAATGCTGTTTTGTAATCTATAAAGCAAATGCATACTGGTGTTCGATGGTCGTGGCAGTTTCGAACCAGCATCTGGGTCGGGGTTTGTGCCTCTCTCGTGACTAATCCTTCTCTAAAGCCAAATTGTCTCCCCAACAACGGCTTCGCACTTAAAATGTCTTTGGTATAGTACTTTTTGGTTGTGGTTCATCAAGCTAATAACTTAGTTTCACTACATTTTCTGGAATAATTCTTTTATTATATACCTGTGTCAAAGATTTCTACATTAATAGGGCTATCTGCCGTGAGGCTTTTCCACCGGTCAAATGAGAAGCTCGGAAGATTTAAATCACCCGGTATCTTAACTTCACAGAAAACCTGTGAAAAACTGATTCGAAAGAAAGAAAGATGATTCGTGGTTGGAACTCAGCCTCTCCAATACTCAGTAGAAGACGGACGACGCCTCCCACTGTGCTGGGTTTTGTTAAATATTATCTGTAGTTTTGATATGCTCTTGTCATCTATAGGAGCTTGATTATCTCCACGGGTGTCTTGTAAAGTCCAACTGCTCTGTTATTTTTTGTGTATTTGATGCATTTGTTATGTATTCTTTCATGAACCCATGGTTGCCGATGTTATGTGATATACTGACCTACTGTCTTCGAGTACATAGTTCCTTTATATAGTTTTTGCATGTGTCTTTCTTTTTTGGTGCTTCTGTTTTGGCTTGCTTGGGAGTTCGTCTGTATTTGTTTTCCTGCTGTCGTCTTTAGCTTCTTTAGTAGGTTATAGTTGTGGTATTTTGGACTATTTTTGTGTTGTATTCCTGAAAGGGCGCCGTTCTTCCTTTAGGCTAAGAATTTTAGCTGTGATCCATACCTTGCATCTCGTTTTATGAAACCTATTTTACTTCTTACGTTTCTACAACGGCTTCTGTTATGTGTTATCATATATCTTCTGCATATTCTTTGCGTTTATAGCTTCAATTTTTCTGTTTACTTCATCTTGTGTCTTCGTTTTTGAGTTTATTCAGATCTGTTTCGTTGTATCGTTCTTTTGTGTATCATACCCAGTTTGATTTTCATTATTGAGAGACAAATGCGGTAATGATTGTACGTGTGCAGTCTGTAAGTTCGCCAAGTATTCGATATATAGGTCTTAGATGAGGATGGAAGAGGAGTGAATGAGGGGAGGTCAATAATGAAGCTAAAAGCAGTGAAAGAACTCAGATCTGTTTCGTTGTATCGTTTTTTTGTGTATCGTACCTCTTGTCTATGATCGTACCCAGTTTGATTTTGATTATTGCACAACCTACAACCAAGGTTGTGATCTGTGGTGATATTTTCTGCTGGTGTGTACTTACAACTTTTTGCCGAAGAGCGGAAACGTATAAATAGACGTTTCCGCTCTTCGGCAAAAAGGTGTAAGTAGTGTAAGGATGTAATCAATTTGGTTTCAGACTACTCTTCCCTGGCGGTCTGCTGGAGATTTATGTAGTCTCCTCGGTAGTAGATCGAACCATGTGTTGGTCATTTACATGTTCTCTTTTTTGACGGTGAACACATCCTCCGTCCCTTGGCGTGTGCACTGCGGCCCTTCACGAACTTATTGTGCCTCATAGAACATCCATGATATAGCCGGTCAACTCTCTGTAGAAAAGTTTCCCGACTAGCAGTGCAATTCGAACTAGCAACGTTACGTACGCAATGGCTTCAGACCGTCGCCTTAGACCACTACGCCACGAACCGCCTCATATTCTCATACTGTCAGAATTGAATTAGGCAGTGTCCTCTTACACTTACTTAAGAGCTATTTAAGGAAACTATGAAGATCGAGTGAAAAGTAATAGATGTATACAAAATCGGCAGGAAGATTTATGGTAAGCCGAGGGCCACGTTTGTCATAATAAAGAAGTTTGAGAACGAAATGTATGAATCATCAATATTCATTGCTAATGACTACACTGAAGAAGATCGACAAATTCAAAAAGATCTAAGAAATATTGCGAAGAAAGAGAGAGGTAGAGATCCAGCGTAAGAGTAACAAACTATCTTTCCATAAGAAATTGATTCAATGCAATGAGCAGAGAAGAATAATATAGAAGATCTAGTTGAATCTGCACCACTGGAGAGGAGTAGACATTAAGTAATGGAAATAGATAACAATAAAGGTACTAGAAACAAGAGACGAATGCAGTATGTACGGGTGCAGCCTGTATGTTCGCCAAGTATTCTATATATAGGTCTTAGATTAGGATCGAAGAGGAGTGAATGAGGGAGGTCAATAATGAAGCTAAAAGCAGTGAAAGGTAGCAATCAGTGAACTATTATGTTTATATTTAGGTGTAGGTTTTAGACTATAATAAATTGGGGTCATTCAGCTTTATGCAGTCTCCCCCCACTCTGCTTTCACACCCTCACATTCTTCGCTAAGGTGCCACCACGTGTCGCTTCCCTTACTACACAGCGCACACGCGGTATACCTCAGACCCATCCACACTTTCCTCCCTCTCTCGTCTGACCCACACCTCGCTCTTGCCACGCATACCTTGTCCTCCCTGCTCCACTCACCCCTGGCTAAGTAACTCGGGAGTTTCCCACGCACTTCCCATTTCTCTCAGCTTCCCCTCTACCCACTCCTCAGACATACCCACTCTTTCATACATCCTTCCTCTATCCTTTCTCCAACCACTCTCCGTCCTACTCTTACACCTCATCCATACCTCCCGGACCAGTCTTTCCTCGCCCAATTCTGCAATCTTTCTTCAAACTTCACAACCCTTACACACGACTCCCACCAATATTACTACCACAGCCCCCTATTTGGAAGAAATCCTGATCCTAATCAATAAAAGCTATTACCTTCAAAAATGCACTTATTTGGCACAATATGCCTTGGCTTCGACGTGTCGCAATAAAGCGGAAACAACCATATTTATTTCTCATTGAGCTGCAATATACTGCTATCCTCGTATACTTGAAACGGTATTGTATAGAACGTAGTATTTTCAAATAATCGTGATTTTATAATCATGAATATAGGTGTATTCATATAAAAGTTCACTATCAGAGTTGATTTCAATTTTTTGTACAGTTATTTTCTACCAAAACATATTGTAGTTTCAAAAATTCATAAATGTTATAAAGGGTGGGATCACGTCTGTACGTACGCGAATTGTGAGCTTTTAGCACAAACTACGCACCCGAATAGCATTTCTATGCAAATTAATAAAAACATTTTGTTGTTGGCTCTGAAACTTATTTTGTAAGAATTAATGACCATAATTCGTAGTTACAGACTGTAGAAAGTCAATAATTCTTACAAAATAAGTTTCAGAGGCAACAATAAATTATTTTCATTAATTTGTTAAAATTGGAAGCGATTCCGTTCTATAGGTTTTGTTAAACGCGAAATATAATATGATAATTCACCATAGAAGTCGCCATAAGGAAGGTAGTAGTATAGACGTGGTTCCAACCTTAAGGATTTTAAATTTCATTGGAATCATGTACACATTTTAACAAAATTTACTCTGGTTCAGGTTTGCAGAAATCAGAAGGGAGCAGTGGTCAAATATTGAGGTGTAATACAATTAGTGGGGATTAGTATGGATCGTACGATCCTTAAAGCTCTTCATATATGTACAGACCGCCCACAAAAGTTATTGAAGACAGTATTCATTTATATTTAGTATGTTTTATGATTTAACTAAGCAAAAATCGATTTTCGGCTTAGAATATGAGTTGGTACACTTTGTTCAAAATCTCTTTCATCGTCCTCTTCTTCTCTATATCGGTACAGTAAAAATAAACTAGCGCATCCAAATATTACAAGGATCGATCCAGCAATTCCTAACGGCTGTAACGAATTAAATATATAAGTAAATTACTATTTGATTGCAAATTATCATACATACTCCAGGTACTTTTTGAACTGTCGCTAGATTACGACATCCTCCAATGCTGATTACTGAAGCTACAATTGTTAAAATTGCAAGGATTAGATTTATTCCAATGTCCTGTAATTTTTTAATAGTATTTGTAGAAAATAAATTTGGTAAATAAATCATTATATTTTACCATTACTACCCAAATGGTTGGACGTTTAACAGTACATCCTACTGAAAATAGTAAATATAAAATCAGACTGCAGCCTACAGTAGCTGCTGTGCATGCTAAGTAAGCAGTTCTGGAATTGGAGTGATGACCGCAAAACTGTGTGGATGATGCAAGACCTAAACCAGCGGCTAAACATAACTGTAAAGAATAATAAATCTTTGATAATATAAGACATTTTATATGGTTTAGCACATCGTGCCTTGGTAGCGCAGCAATATTGTTCAGTGTGGATCATTTTTCGGTATGACTTGAGAAATGGTCTCCACAATTGTGTTTGAAATAATGCCCCACAATCATATTAACCGGTATGACCTACGAATTATTTCCCACAATATTGTTAGTAATAATGCCCCAACATGTGTTATTCTATTATTGTGAAATATTGTTATAATCCTGCTCCATTATTGTCTGATATTGTTATAATAATTGCCTAATAAGAAAAAGAACAAACACCAAACTGCCAACAGGTGAGGTAAATTAAAACAGATTAAAGAAATATTAACTCGATAGAAAGGTTAGAAAGAGAAAGAAAAGAAAAATCTGACCATGACAGGATTTCAAATGACACAAAAATACAGCGAGGGACGCGATCGCGGATTATATTTTATTTGGATATATGTATAGGGAAATCTAAAAGTAGTAAGTAAAGTTAGAGGAGCAACAAGAATAGGTCAAAGCATACAGGCATCTGAACATAGGGAAAACGAAAATATAAATGATAGAAAATAATAACGTTAGCGAAAGTTAAGAAACGTGTAGGAGAAAGTGTAAAAAATTTAATTTAACCAAGTATGAGCAAAAAAATACGGCCATGGCGAACTCAATAGAGAATATTGGATACATTTGGATATAAAATGTTAATTATTCATGAAACAGAATGGCGATGGAATGAAGAATCGAATAGACATGCACCATATAGTAAGACACAATAACTAACTAAAGAGAAAAGAACGGATCAGGAAGTTGATCAGGAACGACATAGAAAGTATCAGTGATAGGACAAAACTATTAGAGAGAAAGTGTGGTTGCAAACAAGAAGACATATGATAAATTACTAGCAGTAACAGAAACGAAGAAAAATCACAAGGACAGACTAAACCGCATAGAGATAATATATTTATATATAGTAGACTTCCAAAAGATAAGAGAGTACCAAAAATGCATTAATTGCCTTATCCACCAGAGGCTAGAGGAACGTATATGGACGGAATAAATGATGGAAGAGAATATAGATGTAAGTGAACCAAACAAAACACGAATACAATAATAATTGTATACAAATGAAAGATGCTTTTTGTGTATTATTAGTATTAACCATAATTACTAAACAAGCGAACAATAATCGTACTAGGACATTTTAATAACGGCGTGGGGAGGGACAAGAAAATTATAAAATAGTGTTTAGGAACACATGGCGAAAGTAACTGGAATAATAATAGACAAAGGATGAAAGATTTCTGTATCTAGCAACATATATTAATAACTAACACGTTCTTTGAATGTAAAGTTTTATATAAAATTAGAAGAGAAGTGATAATCAAATGAGGGAGGACAATAATAGACTGTGTGCTAGTAGAAAAAGATACGAATAAAGCCGTAATAAATGCACGTGTTAAGGGTATGGAACTGACCACTAAGTTGTGATAACAAAATTCAACAAAAGAGTGAATAGTAACAAAGAAACGGATTAAAAACCGTATAATCTGTTAAAACATATAAATTACTCAACAAAAATACGGAAAAACATACAAAATGACATTGACAAATCAGTTTGATCCCGACAAAACAACTTATAAATGATTGTATAGTTTCGATATGGAGATTCTTCAACAAAAAACAAAGGCATTTAGGTTGCAAAATATACATATAGATAGAAACATGGTTCCAAAATAAAAGAGACTTTTTAATTATTAGTTCCTAGTTTTTTTATGAAAATCTGATCACATCAAATTAATAATTAAAAATAATATCCTTTCGTCTCCTCTTCAATAATATTGAATTGTTTATGAACTTTTAGCTGATAAATAATGAAATCCTAGTAGTAATAGCGGCTCGTATTAATTTAATTAAAAACAAGTTGCATGGCCATTGTACTGTATTATCTTATATTACCAATGTATATTATAAACATACAATTCCAGCTATTTTTATAAATCCTGTTATTGTAAGCACAAACTTCCCCGGTTTGAGGTATTTCTGCACAACTTCATCGTAACTATTTTTCACAGGAATCACTGAATTTAAGTACAGCACTGACTTACGTGCAGCCATTATTGTACAAAATGAGTTTCTAATTCGTCTAGATTAATTATTATAAATATATTACCTTCGGAATCGCCGTCAAAGTAAGATACTTAAATTGATAGATTAGATAATGGATATTATTTATTATTTTGATTGATAAAAAAATGATAATAGAACGTAAACAAATTTAAACTGAATAATAATATAGTATGTGGTGCACTGATAAGATTATTTGTATTGGTATAGCTTTGTATTTTATTACCGTTGTAACAATATTAATAGTGTTAATTAAACAATTAAATTTTACAATTATTATTAATCTATAAATTGTTCACATTTATACCAATGACAATATGACCCAAGACGTTAATTGAAGAGGTGTAATATTAAATAATGCCCTAAATAAGAAATACGAGCAAATAAATGAGTAGATATAATTAATTTAGTAATTAGTGAAATGGGTATGCTAGGGCTGAGCTGCAGGCTACTAGCAGGGTCACAGGGGTTGGTTAGTGAACGGCCTCCAGTTGTGGGAGTTAGCTGTAAATATACAGAATAAACAGCTCCCAACACATCGACAACGATACCGACTCGGAACAAGAAACTACCTAATGCGCCAATAGGGAAGAAAGAAGCCATTATGTTGGAACGTTAGGACGCTGTAGGCAAGCCCCAAATCGTGGCACTAGAAATTGATAGACTTGGCATGCCATGTATGTCTATGCATAGTCATATTGGGCCTAAGGAAAGGTCGCCAGGAGCTGGAGTTCAGCGCCACGCACCAATACTAACGAGTAGGTGAGGTGTGGGTCGGAAGAGAGAGGAAGGAAAGTGTGGATGGAGCAAGGGTACACCACGTGTATACTGTGTAGTAAGGGAGTGACATGTGGTGGCCATGGAAAACCGTGGCGGTACCTAGGGAACGATTGCGACGAAGTGTAGGTGGAGTGGGTCGGGGATTGCTGAATGATGAGTTAAGAGGATATTCTTCTCTAAAATTATCTATTATCTTTGGATAGGTAATTGGTGAGGGAAGTAAAAGAGTATTAGAGAGGGAATATTGCAAGTGAGGAGAGATTATATTTGTTGTTATTTTTTAAATTATATATTATATTAATGTGGTGGTTATGCCAAATTCTATTCCTATCAATTATACTGATTTCTGTATGGTTGTGCAAATAAACGTTTTTATTAGTGGAAGTAAGAATTATTTTGAAATGTAAATGTTGGCAACACTTATAAGGTTTGTTTTTTAAATAACACCACATGGAAGATTTTAAAATAGAATTTGCTTGTTTACCATAGACTTGCTTGTTTACTCATCTAAAACCGAAATAACGCCTTAATCATGCCCGACTGTAGAATTGCAGAAATACAATGTTCTGAAAACTCGCCGAAACCATTCATATGTGAGTAACAATCGATGCTTTTTTTTCAAGTTGTAGGTTATGTTTATATATTTTAACTTCTAAAATTTTTATTCTTTCAGGCTCTTTTCAAAATGGAAAGTTGCAAGATGACAAGAGTCTGGCTTGTAGTTTATATAAAGATGACAAATTTGTACCAGTATTGGCCTCTGATAACATTTTATATACAGAAAGAATTAATCCTGATGATTATGTTTACAATAACATGATTGTTATTAGAAATAAGAAAACAAGTAAAGTAAGTACTGAATGTTTTACTGGTGTACAGTAGTTGTTGCCAGAGACTCTAGTTATCTAACAGGATGCAGCACATGCAGGAAGGTTTACATTTGGGTTCTAGTTTCTCAATCCCAAGCATCTCACCATATTCATTTAATAGATACTCATATATTTTCTTTTTCTTTCCACGTAATTACACATTCTTCTTCCAGTGCCTATCCTCTGTATGTTTATGTTTACTATCATATTTGTGCATTTTTTTAACTGCTATCCTATCTGTTGTTGTCATACCAATCCATATATGTAGGTTTCATAGCCGAAATATTCTGCAGTGACCTGCTGTTCATCATCCTTTTATCTTTCTTTGCAGGATTAGTTGTTCTGCATTTGATATTTAATAGAAATTCCAGTTCTTTTGTGTGATATATTGCAGTACCTTTTCGTTTGTGACATGGTGGATGCCTTGTATCTCATATGTGTCGATTTGGAATATCCATGTGTTTAATTTTCAAGAGGGGTTGTTTGAAATAGGTGTTTATAATTGTAAATTCCATTTCTTAGCAGAGTTTTATCATGTGGTCACCTCTATCATTTCTCACACCTAATCCAAAACTTCCCTCTACATCTTTGACATCTCCTTCTCCCACTTTAGTGTTCATATCTCCTTGGACAATATTCACTTCTTCTCTTTTTGTATATTTGAGGGTAGTTTTAAGTTGATCATAGAATTCTTTGATTTCTTGATTGGTGCTTTCAGATGTTTGCATATGCTTGTAAGTGGTCTATAAGGCACCTTATACGATCAATAATACTGTCAATATTTTAAAATAATGACAGTATTACTATATGATAACATGTTTAAAATGTTCATTATTCTAAAATATTGACAGTATTGTTGAACGTGTTAGGTATAGTAATGATGGAATGAAGGGAATACTGATGTTTATCCTGATAATTGATTACTTGATAAATATTGAATGAGGATTCAAGCAAATGCTGGTGCCTTTAATGGCATTGCATATAGCAATAATGCTTCTCTATTTGAAATGGATATAAAGCCTTTCACTGTCTGATTGCTTTTCTTGCCAGTCCATTTTTATTGGTTTTACCTCCAGAAAAATATATGTGGTATTTCTATATAACACAGTTTCTGGAGTTTGGTCATCTTGTCTCACTGCACCCCATTATGTCAATCTGGAGCTGTTTAGCTTCTTTTACTATGGTCTTTCATCATTCATCCAAAACTTATTTAATATTTTCTCATTTCCACACCTGAACCTTGCAAGAATTACCTTCTCCCTGTTGTTTTTGCTTGAAATTGGTATTTTGGGAAGGCTTTTTTGTTTTTTTATATGCAGCAGTGCATCTAACTATTTTGCAAGTGTTTATTTTTTAGAGAGAGACTGCATAAACTCATTTTTAGTCATCAGTATGGTTTGATCAGAGTCTACAGCTTACCTTACAGATTTCACATCAACTCCAGATCGATTTGACCCGATGTTTAATATAAATCTAAAACCAAATCTGAAATTTCTAACAATAATGTGACAATAACTCATATTACTATTTGCTTTATTTATTAATATTTGGTAAAAATTAATTTATTCATTATGAAATTTAATTCCTCAAATTTTATTCTTACTAATAAGAAATTATGTTTTTAGGTCCGGCTTGTCCAAGTAGATAACGTCATTTTGAAACCACAAATGCCCGATGTAAAGGATGTTTTAAACAAATCACTTGAAGAGCGTAAAGGTTTTGCTATACAAGAACTTAATAAGACTTTTGGGTCTAAGCGGACAAAGCGGCAAACAGAACAGATGGAGAGAATGAAAATTGATGTGGAGACTATAAGGGAACAGCTTGAAACCACACTAGCAGGTATGTTTCAATCAAAGTTTGTATAAACTACTAAATTAACAAATCAAATTATTAAGATGTTAAGGTGGACAATAAAGATCTTGAAGGGCCAGACAGTGCAATGACATCAGACTTTTTACCAAAAGTTAATGCAGATGCATCCAATATTGAACATGTCTATCCTGTAGACAGTATTGTACCTGACCATATATTAAACTTTTTGACTGAGGAATCTGAGAAAGTTTTAGCTGCAAAACAAGAAGATATCAAGTTAGTATTTTTTAGTTATATGAATGTGTTTTTTTCTTCTCCATAGTTACATATTTCCTGAACTGGCCCATGCTTTGGGTACCACTAAATTGTTTACAGACTCCAAATTCATACCATTTTAAATCTAGTTTATAATCTTGTATTGCTCTGCTAGCTTAGGGCCAGTTTTCAATAGTTGGTTAAACTTATAATCGAGTTGACGTGATCGACGTGACATATTAAACTGTGTTTAGTGTTAAACTTAGCTAGCTTACCAACTATTGAACAACTGAACAACTCTTAGTGACAAGCTAGCATCCTCCTTCATCCTTTACCCTACATAAAGGTTTCGTGATGTCTCTGATGTACCAATCTGACTTCTGCACCCATACGTCTGTCTTGTGAAAAGTGATCTACCTCATGCCAACTGTGACTAGTAAGTTTTTGGACCAGGTTTATCCAACGTGTCGGTGACCTCCTCCGTAATCTGAGAGAAAAAGGGGGTGCACAAACTCATTATCGAGTCATCAGTACAGTTTCATCAGTCCACAGTAACAAATTTATGTTTTAGACACTGATAGGCAAGTGGATGTTATTTACACAGATTTTACTAAAGCATTTGATTGTCTATGTCTATAGTTCAGTGTTTTTTCCATAGTTACATGTTACCAAAACTGAAATGGCCTATGCATTTACAGATTACCTATTTGGTATTATATTCAGGGGCCCTGAATAATTTAGAGGTTCATTATATTCATATCATTTTAAATCTAGTTTATAATCTTGTATTGCTCCATTCCACCTTTCCTTCAACTATTCTTAGACTCCTGTTTTCTTGCTAAATGACCAAAATAGTGTAAGAATGATTGGTTGATCTTGGTGGACAGGTGAAAACATACTGTAATTTATCATTATATTTCCAACAGCAATAAATTAGCATAATTTTGTCAACATAATCTGTGAACAACAAATTATCCTATGGGAATTATCAAAGCATCATTTTTCAAAAACAGCAAAAGCAAGAATAATACAAATTATTCTGGATGCATTTGTTGTATTGTAATTTTTTTACAGAACATCAGAGTTTATAAAAGCAGAGATATTAAAGCTACAAGATTCTCCATTACAAAGCAGACTGCAGAATACACAACTACTGCTTTTAATTGACTGTTTGATAACTATGATTACAACTAATGCTAAAATTATCTCAAAACATTCATTTGTTGTATGCACTTATTCTCCAGAGGTGAATACATTCATATTGAATAATTTCACTACTAAAGCTGATAGGGGCAGGTGAGTAGAAACTATTAAACAAAATTTTAAAAACTAAACTACCATTTTTTAGAACCCGACCTATAACCATGCGAGACAAATCTGTTTGCACACTACTAGTGCTCATGATGATTGTACAGAACTATCAAATAAATTTAGTGGAGGTTAGTAAGATTACCAAGTTGGGAGTGTTAAAACTGCAGGAGCTGGCCAGATTGTTACGATTCACTATAAATGCCAAGGATAAACAGTTTGCTGTATTAAAGGTACCTTTACCAGCAGTTCCGAAACGTTCGCCAAAAAAGATGAATAAAAGATAACGCATTTTTTTATTATTATAAAAATAACATTAATAATATAACTAGAGTTTAATTTTCTTCGCCACCAGTCCATTTTTATTAGCTCCCTTATTCTTCAGTTTCGTTTTACTTTTTATTTGTGATTTCACCTCCTCTTCTAGCTGTGTGAAGAATGCTGTTGATGATTTTACACTCTTTGAACCAGTTGTTTCATCCATCTAAAATAAATTTAATAATAATTTAGGCTAGGAGACGATTGTGTTATATAAAATAGAACAAATACTAAAATTTGATTTTAGAAATAACTTTTTAAGGGTGGAAATATTAAAATTTTTATTGGACAAACAAATGACATAATAATTTAGTTTATAAAAGCAGATCTATTAAAGCTGCAAGATTCTCCATTACAAAACAGATTGTAGAATACACAACTACTTCTTTTAATTGACTGTTTCATAACTATGAATTACAAGTAATACAAGAATAATATCAAAACAGTCATTTGTTGAATACAATTACTTTCTGAAAGTAATTTCTCAATAATGTAAACTTAGCGGTGCCAATCGCTTAATCAATGAGTGGTCTGAGTTCGAATCCTGGTCTGAGTTCGAGTCCTGGCCCAGGTAGTCAGTACGATTTGTTGTGGTAGATACAATTACCGACACTTTAGAACACTTATGCACGATTGTCTGAAGTAGCAAGACTAACATACACGGACAAAACGACCCGAAAATCGATACCCAGGTGCGAATACAGTAACTACTACTGTTCCTCTCTAAACAATCCACATCATATGTATAACATGAATATTCGGTAACGTTTTCACAATATGAAGACGATATTGTTATTGAAATATTGAAGATGTTACTGTTATCAACTTGATGACAGATTGTGGCATTTAAAAATAGCATATAATTTACCTTATCAATATTTCTATCCTTAGTAACTTCATCCAGAAGTTTCTTTGCTTTGTCCTTACTGTATTTATTACCCAAACCAGGATTGATTTGTTTTTTGAGTTTTTCATTTGCATGCTTTCTTTGTTTGTCCTTCTTTTTCCTCCTTTCTCTTTTTTTATCTGTATCTGTTCTCTCACCAGCACCTGAAATGATTAAAGTAGTTACAAATTGAAGTTTTATTATTAAAACAATATTAATACCAATAATATCGCCTCTGACTTTTCCTTTAACTTCCTCTGGTGCTAACAAAGCTGCATCTGTTGATGTAACTGGAGCAACTTCTTCCATTGACACAGCAGGCAAGTTACTAACAATTTTAAGCTCGGGTGCAATCTGTTTTGGTGTGAAGTGTAGATTTGAAAGAGCATCAAGCTTTGTGAACAATCCATGCATCATTGCTTTGATTTCTTGGTGTAATTTTGGCTCTTCCTCTTCTTTATCTTCAGCATTTGGATCCATTGCTTCTTTTTGAGCCAAGTATTCTTTTTCATAAATTTGTGCTAATGATTGTTTACTCTTCTCTTGGTCCAACACCAGTTTCTTTTTGTACTCCAAAGGTGTTTCAACTGGTTTCTGCTTTCTTTCAACACTATCAAAGGCTTTATCTTTTATTCTTTGTCTTATCACATCTTCCAGGAGTAATGATGTCTGTTCAGTAATAACAGGAGCTACAATTAATAGTGATTAATAAAAACATCTATATATACAGTGTCTGTCGGAAAGTTGGATAAATATGGGATAATATTTTATTATTAACTTAGAAAGTTTTATTCTTTCAAACTTAATATGCAAACTTAATATGCATTGAAGTCAAATAATCTACTTGCTTATACAAGGTATACCCAAACATTATAAAACAGCTTAACAGCTTTTTTTTGGCAAAATGCCACAACTATATGTTGTACAGTCAATGATAGTAGTAAACTACACTGATTTTATAAAATATGTGAAAATGTTAGTTAAAACTGACCAGAGGTTCTAAATACAAATTTGAACTATCTTCAACAAAAATATTTCTTTTGCTCCATAAAAAAAACTTACTCATTGTATCTTCTACACTCCATAACTATAAATTATGGTCATCAATTCTTACTAAATAGGTTAAAGGGTCATCTACAAATTGGTTTTATGGACATAAGTTATTCTGTTGCCTATATTTTAATAAAAGCTCAATATATATTATCTATTTGCCTTTTACCTTTCGGTGTAGGGTTTATAACATAATGAAAGCTCAATATGAGTTTAAAATTCAAGGAAAAAGTATACCTGATAACACCATTAAAATGGCTTCACAACAAATGCCACAATTCTCTGTTTATATATTTATTATGGAAAGAAAATATATGTGGGCAGTATTTTCCTTCCATAACTAGCTTTTAGCAAGAAAAACGGACCTCTAAAGTACATATTTATTAGTTGTAAGTTATAATAGTTGAGTGGGTTACAAAATTATTCATACACTAGACTCCATAAACATTTTCTCACAACATACTGAAAAGATAGATAATACACCATTTTATACCCAGGGCATATAGAAAATATTCTATTTTATAATAAATTTAAATATTAATTTACACAACTTTTTTGTTTTCCTTATTGTGATAAAATAAAAAATGCATATATAAGAATACACCATTTTATACCCATGGTGTATAGAAAATACTCTATTTTATAATAAATTTAAATATTAATGTACAAAACTTTTTTGTTTTCCTTATTGTGATAGATAAAAAAATGCATATATAAGAATAATATAATAAAAAATACAATATTTTTAAAGAACTATAAGTTATTTCTATAGTGTACAAATAATTTTGAGGTCCACTATGTAACTTTCAAACAACAATTACATTACAAATTATTTACCTGGTCTAGATGTCAAATCAAATTCAACAATTTCCTCCAACAAAGAATTTTGTGGTCGTCCATCAGCTTTAACTTCGCCCTTCAACTGCCATGGTTTATCACTAACAGCAGCCTCCTCCAAGTACCCAATTTTCCTTTTCAACCTCTCCTCTCTTAATTCCAAAGTTGATTTAATATTTTCATTTTCTAACCCATTTGAACCTTCAAATCCACCCCTATTTAAATCAATTTCATCCTCTGAATTATCTTGTTCTTCAAAAAACTTATTTCGTTTAGGCTCCTTATCAACATTATCAGCTTCCCCAAAGAAATCTTTATATTTAGGATTTTTCATCTTCCCTCTCTCAGTGTGATCAGCTTCCATATTATCTGAATCACCTTCAAACAAATCTATATTATCACCCTCATCAATTTTTTCATCGTCCTCATCAGATTCTGTATCATTTCCAGAGTCTGGTTCTTCATCATTAATCTTCTTCTCTTCAGCCTGTAAAAAGGCTTCCATTTCATCCAATTTAAAGAACTTGTCATCAACAATAGAGCTCTTTCCTTTCCTCTTATCATCATGAACTTCCTCTGGAGCATCAGCATCACTCAAATCATTAGAGTTCAGTGAAATATCATCACCATCTGATTCATCAAGATTTAAAGGTGGCAAGTTTACATCATCATCATCCTCACTACTACTATCCTCCCCTGATGTATTCTCCTCAATTTGATTATCCTCCTCTTCCTCAACCTCATTATTAACAACTTCTTCAAATACTAGTTTGTCTTTACCCACCACCAATTTACTAATATTTGCAAGTGATCGAGTCAAGTACCCTTCATTTTGTAGCTCCAACTGTTGCCATATCTGTTCGATATCAAAGTTATTCACTATGAGTTCAGGGAGAGCATCTGTCTTAATCGATTTCGTCTCTTCAGCTTTTGTGTAATCATAGCATTGTTTAAGCTGGGCTTTGATTTGTTTATTGTTGTGTTCATTTACGCTACAAAATAATGAATTAAATAAATACTATTACTTATTTTGGGTTCAAACCTTAAAAATGCCTCCGGTTTCTTTGTAACTGCACCGAAATCACTTAAAACCGTGCTGATAAAGCTTTCGTCACTCATTTTTATACAGTTTTATGATCACATGTGTATGGAGGTTATGTTTACTTGTGATTTGGGAATTGCAGTGTTGCCAAAATATATATTTCAAGCAAAAATTATAACCAAAAATAAATGTTTACGACAACGCGATGTTTTGGAATGCGATTTTAAATGTTTGACTTTGTTTATATGTTTCATGATGCAAATTATCTTGCTAATTTTTGAAAACAGTGTTTAGTGAGTTTTGTGTTGTTTTCGTCTGCATCTTAGGTAAGTGCTGTAAAAATATCAATATAGCCTGGCAGTGTTTTATTACTCAGAGTACTAAGTTTATTTATTAGTCTGAGTTTGATTAGATACGGTTGTCTTAGTTTAGTGTTAATTGCGCAATTCCAGTTCAAATCATTGATTATGGGGAAGGGAGCTACGCTATTGGTTGCAGCACTTCTGAAATCTTGTGTAGCAAGGCCTTGCTTTCACCACAGTCAGCGCTCTTTAACCTTGTCCATTGCACATTCTGTTTCAATTAGAGAACAACGTAAAATGGTGAGTTCTATTTATCAATTATATTTACGCTAATTATTAACCTCAATGTCTTAAATTATATACAATCAACAGGTAAATGTTTACAAATTCAAGAGTCCAGCTGGTTGCATATTAGATTTTCTAGATTCTGAATTAGCAATTTTAAAGTTTCTATATTTATAGGGCTATCAGTCCAAGGACTTTTCCGCCGGTAAAGACAGGCGCACGTAGATATTTAATTACCCGGTATTTACCTTAATTTTAAATAAACTCTTGTTTCTAGTTTCTTTATGTATTTCCGTAAATCCTACAACTACAACCAGTGGTATATTGATAAAATAAACACTACCGGAACGTTAAAAAATATTATGTACACGTTTGGTAGCATAACGAACACAGTTTATTTGGTTTAAAAAAGAACAGGAATCTAAGCAAAATAAAATTCACCATTGTATAAAATATATTTTTTAAATTCACCTATGTCATCCATAAAATAATTGCTCTTGTGCGCGCACTTGAGAGTTGTGCATTTCTAGGCATATATGATTACAGTTTGGTGATGAGCTAATACTATATTTACTAATAATCTGGAGCGCATAGCTGAACGCTGAAACGCCAAACTTGCAAACAGCAGGATTCGAGTTCAAATTACGGTGTCGCGTTTGCATCCATCTTAAGCCGCTTTTGTTTATCGTTCTGTAGCTGTTCCGGGATGTTTAGAACATCATAGACCAACCCAGAACGGCTCCCGAACGATAAACGAATGCATCTCTAGTTGGAACATCTGCACTCTTTATGCCATTGGTCCCGTCGGTAACATACCATTTGCCCTGTTACTTACACAAAAAACAACGTAAAAATCAGACCAAATAATCTCAGTACCATACTAGGAAGTGATCTGGGCCCTATGTTCCTAGATTGGAATTATAGAACATACACACTATACTTATAATACTTTCACCTTTCTGCAGATAACTCAAAATTAATCTCAAAATTCTGGTTAAATATGTATTGTATAGTGAATTGCAGCAAAGAAACCGGTAATAATTTAATATTGAACAAAAAATATTATTAAGAATATGGAAAGCGGAAACTGATTATGAGCAGCACCCATATTGCTGGATTTTTGGCAAAATACTCCTTTTGAATATTGAATGGAATAAGTTACATTCATTCACTACAATTCATTGTGTTTTTGTATTAAATATGCCCAGGGACGTCCTATGATATTCGTCGTCCGTAGGCTATTTAAAATGATGCGCCTCTTCACAAGAAACTACACGGAATGGCTAGCGCGAACGGGTGACATCAATAAAAATTGCGCCCAGGGCTATAGTCCATTGAGCCCTATGGTTAAAATTGCCCTGAATATATCGCTCCTCCGAATCCAACAGCATTAATACATGGGCAAATCTAGAAAATACGACAAAACCCTTTTACGGCGCCTTTTCCTAGAAATCCAGGTCTTAACATATGATTTATATCAGTCATTCTCAAAGTAAGGGCCGCGAAAAACATTTGGGGGTAGCAGAAAACATTGATTACAGATCATTCGATGTTTTTCTACACATACCTATTCTTTAGGGGGCTCTTTGTTGAAATTTGTAAGTGCGAAAGGTCGCGTACCAAAAAGTTTGAGAAACTGATTTATATAATAACTATGACTTCCATAATTAATTATACGAAAATTATCCTCTTGCATATGTTCACGGCTTCCCATTCTCTCCTAACCATTCATCTTTCTGCAATCTTGAACCCAATCTGCTTTCACATTCATTACTAAGGTGCCACCACGTGTATGTAAAGTATACGAAAATTATATGACTATTTTACAAATTTCAGGCTGGTAAACTATCTCAACAAGACAGAACCGTTAAGGTCGATCCTCTGATCAAGTCGGGTTGGTCAATGGTAGAAAATCGCGATGCAATCTACAAGGAGTTTTTATTCAAAGACTTCAACCAGGTACTGTTTAACAACATCTTTTTTGTATTTGTGTGGGAGTATACTTGAGTTTTAGGCTTTTGGGTTTATGACACGTATTGCGCTTCTGGCAGACAAAATGGATCACCATCCGGAATGGTTCAATGTTTACAACAAGGTGCAAATTACTTTATCCAGCCACGATGTTAGTGGCTTGAGTGATAGAGATGTGAAATTGGCTAACTTTATTGAGAAAGCCGCAAAAAGCTCTTCCGACTGAATTGGATGATTATTGGAGTTAAGTTTATGCAATGTGAGGACCATGTAACCGTAGATACTTTTGTTATTACTGTCATATTAAACATTTTATGTTATTCGTTGTTTACATTTTGTTCCTATTTGAATTCCATGTAAATATACTTTCATTATCTATATTTACTGGTATTAGATAATTAACAACTATTTTGTCTCCATTATTTTGTGGTGTTTTTAATATACGTAATTTGTCGCGTCAGCTGAAAGTTATTAATAATAATTAAGGTACTCACATAACACGTAATGTGTAGCGCAGATATTCTACTGGCTACTATACTACTACTGACGTAATATTTCAATCAACGGTACTACCACAAACGGTATCACTTTAAGCCAAGAAAGCTTGTAAAAAAGAACAATCTTTATTTGACCTTTATATAAAAATCAACGAAGAATAATAACAGAAATATAATCCTCATCCCTTGTACTATTCCCAATCTTCCCTCATCCATTTCGTCTCTGTCACCAGCCTTTTTTCAGATTTCCACGCCCTTTCTAACCTCGCTTAACCAAAAGAAAAACCTTAGGCATAGCATACACAAAAATTCCTACAACTCCCTTCTATCAAATCTCAATAAAATAGAATATACAGATAAAAATAAAATACATATTCCATAACATAACATAACATTGTATGCCCTCCTTCTCTACACTAGACCCCCTCTTCCCTCGCTAATTTCCTTTCCTACATTACCCTCTGGCATATTATCACGGCTTTACCATCCTCTCCTAACCATTAATTTACCTTTCTACAATCTCGAACCCACACATTAAATACTAAGGTTCCACCACGTATCGCTACCCTGACACACCACTCCCACCACATGCTCATCCGGTCGAATCCTGTAATAGCACCATCCTCGGTGTTGACCTAAACTCTTCAGGAAACATCCTTGCTCCGTATCCATTATCTTCCCACACTCGCAATCCCCATACTTTCACACCATACAAGAATATAGGCATTATATATCTGCACGCCATTCCGAGGTTACCGCCCCATAAACACTCCTAATTTCTGTTCGATATCTCCCAAGCCATTTTTGCTTTCGCCTGTATACACTCCATATACATCCTACACCCTCCGCCACTTTCAAACCAAAAGCCTAAATATTTATAGCCATTCACCCTCTTCATTCTTCCCTTCCATTTCAGCTCCTGCAGTCTACCCCCCGTACCGATATTGTTAATTTTCTTCTTTTCTACATTCACCACTAGCCCACTCCTATCAAGGTATCTTACCATTCTTTCTAACATCTTTTGCATCTCTTCCAGTATCTTGTCACCAGCACTACGTCATCTGCATACGCCAATATCCAAACTTGGTTTTGATTTCTCAGTCACACTTACGTGCTTTTTTATCATTCAACATCTCATTCTCTCCATGACTTCAGTTCCTAGACATCCCATTCCTCTCAGCTTTTCCTCCACCCACACATCAAACATACCCAGAGGCGCACCTAGGGTAAATGGCGCCTAGGGAAAACACCGATCTGCGTGCACGCCTGTCGGACCGTCCGACGATAGGTTGCTTACGTTTTATTTTCTAAAAAAAGCTTTTTCGCGCCACCCTTTAGTGGCACCCATGGCACGTGTCCTGCCCTCCCTACCCTAGTTACGCCTCTGGATATACCCACTCTGTCATTCATTCTTCCTCTATATTTTCTCCATACGTTATCTGCCCTACTCTTACATCTCATGCGTACCTACACCAGCATTTCTTCCCCGAACTCTTGCAATCTTTCTTCGAACTTCACTACCACTTACAGCTTATTCCAAGAGAACTCCTCACATTCTACCACCTGTCTCGGACTACGTATAGTAATTACCGTTCAAAAAATACTACTATCTTTATAGGGCTAACAGCCGTGAGACTTTTCCACGGATAAAGGGAGAAGCTCAGAGCAGTTTAATCACCCGATATTTACTACCTTAACTTCACAGAAAATCTTAGAAAAATTGTGAATCATGATTCGCCTAGGTTTGAACCGCGCCTCCCAATGCTCAGTAACGCTAGGCTTCTGAGCTGGAAAATTATCGTTAATTTTTGTAGGTTTTTATTAATTTGCATTATAACGCAAATTAATAACATATGCCTATAGGCACATGTGCACATCTGTACGGAACATTGCTACATATAATAGGCATACGCGTGGTATATGGATTAATTTTAGTTTGTCATAATAAACTTAATTACTATCTAAAAATTAAATTAAAATTTATTTAATTTACATATACATACAATAATAATAGTTTAAAACTAATAGGATTTAATCCATAGAACAAGAAATTATGTTATTCGCAGGGAAGTCGATGAATTCCACCTTCTTGTAGATGGAATTCAGTAGAGATTTCAGTTCCAGTGCGTGGTCGTAGTCCCGTGTTTCACACATCACTTTCACCTAAAAATATATACAGAAATATGTATAATATTCGTAACCCAGTTCAGTAATGGTATATAGCAGGGATCGCAAACAAGTCGCTCGTGATCGACCGGTCGATCTCGAAGGCAATTTTGGCCGATCGCTCGCGAGTTTTTCCTACTTAAGGTAGAACCTATATTTTGTTTATCAGCTACCCATAGCTCGCGGAATTGCACTTTTTACTGAAACAGTGTATAAACATTGTATGTATTTCACACCTCCTCACTTAGACTAAGCCTATGACAACAAGTCGATCGCGACACATTTTTACCATAAAAACTAGATCTTATGTACATAAAAGTTGGCCATACCTGCTATAGTATAGATATAGTCAGTATGTAGTGTTTAAAACCCGTCAGGCGAATCACCTTTCAGAGTGTTCAAAGGTTTGTGTTAAGTTAGGGTAAATAACCCGTTGATTAAACCACTTTTTCCGGAAAGAGGAGTAAAACTATCGGTTGTGATTCTCGAATGTGTACTTGTCCAGGAGTACGGATGTTGCCACAACTCATTTCGAAAGGTATACTCATTTAGAACGATTGCTGTGAGAATTGCACCCAAGTACTCCATCAATTCTTGATTATTGTACATGCAATTAATAGTTATTAAAACATTAGTAAACCGACATTCGTTCATTGAAAGAACTCAAATCGAGAATTATCCGTATTTTGCTGCCACAACTTATCTCGAAAGGTATAATCGTTCGGAACGATTGCTGTGAAAATCGCACCCAAGTACTCCATCAGTTCTTGATTATTGAGCGTGCAGTTCATAGTTTCGTTACTAAAACATTAATAAACCGACATTCGTTCATTGAACGAACTCAAATCGAGAATTATCCATATTTTGCTGCCACAACTCATTTCGAAAGTTATACTCTTTCGGAACGATTGCTGTGAGAATCGCATCCACGTACTCCATCATGTCTTGATTATTGTACATGCAGTTCATAGTTTCGTTTATTAAAACATTAGTAAACCGACATTCGTTCATTGAACGAACTCATATGAAATTAATAGTCTAGTTATTAAAAATACTAGTGAGCCGAACTCAAATCGAGAATTATCCGTATTTTTCAGAGAGACTTGTACAGGTAAACGTGTACGGATAATTCTTGATTTGAGTTCGGCTTACTAGTATTTTTAATAACTAGACTATTAAATTCATATACACTAATCAAGAATTGAATTGGCAGTAATCGGATGTGATTCTGATAGCACTCGTTCCGAAACGTAGATTTGGAGTCAGGAATCCAAGCCCATATCGTGGGCTGTCAGATCCTTCGATGATCTATATGATTACTCGGGCAATTATTGATTATTGTACATATAATTGATGTTTTCTTTATTAAAGGACACTAGTGATTCTCCATCATTGATCGAATTCAAATCCCAATTTCGGGGACATTTGTGTACTTATACGTTTTCGAAACGTGTGATGTTAGGAATTGTGCCCCTGGTTACCTACAGGAATGTGCCGTAAAAGCATCCGTTTTGGCGCCATTTTGCAATTTGTCGACACACTAGTTTTACGTGTATATAAATGCATATGGTTTCATATAGAGAGTGGTATATCTCTACGTTATGTAAAACGTGATTAATTACAGGGCATTGTGCCTAGATATTCAATTAAATATACTTCAGACATGTATTTGTAAGTCACGAATTACCGCTTTTACGTTTTTTAGGCAACGGGATAACTCAACGTAATGTACAAAAGCAGAGAATTAAGACTATATATTCAATTACATATAGTTCAACCGTGTTTGTTTATGAGTAAATAACTATAAATATGACCGCTTTTATGGCACCGATATTAAAAAATTAGGACTTTAGAGGCAAAATTGTAATGAATTTCATATGATTCTAGAGATAGTGCAGAGCCATGAGTCACAAAACTACTAGAAGCACCGATTCTTCATTCCTCATTCCTATCTGCCTAGCCCTGATTGAGTAAAGCCCGTATGACATCTAGTTCTATATCGTTTTATATAAAAGAATTGATATATTAAACTGTATAACTATTTCTAAATGGAAAATTAACATTGTGTATTACGGTGTTGTTATTATTAAGTGAATTTATTATTATTCCGCCGCTATATCATTTTCTACATGTGTTTATGACACTATGTAGTTTGTATCTGCATCGAAAACGATATAAGAAACTAATTAATGTCATACGGGCTTTACACTTTATATAATTGTTCACTTATTTGCAATGAATATTTTTTCTACTTACCTCCACACTAAATACATCGCACGTTACCCAAGCCCTCTCATGAAGAATATCTTTGATAGATACTCCAATTGAGCTAATTACCCTGCAAAGCTCGGAGATACCTCCAGGCCGATCGCTAACGGTGATGCTTACTTTAAGCAATCTACCCTCTGCAGCTAATCCGCGCTCCAGACACCTTCCCAATATTGTGGTGTCGATATTACCTCCACAGAGGTTCAAAACCACTCTAAAATCATATAAACATACGAACGAACTCAAATACACGATACATGTCTAATTTAATTACGTGCAACTATAATCTAATTTGTTGTAATTGTTGTCTTGAGTTAATAATTACAGCCATATATATATATATATATATATATATATATATATATATATATATATATATATAACAATGCGATTATAAATCGGTCTACAGAGAAATATATGTTAGAAGAAAAACGACAGATTTTTAACTTTTCCCGTTGAAATTCTAAATACCCACAGACTATATACAAAGTCAGGCAGGAGGTGTTACGTTGTTAAAACACTATTAAGGCAGATAGTTTTATGAAATTTCATTTTGATATTGCAAAGATATAAGAAGTCATTCACACATAAGCGGCGTCGGGCGGAGGCGCACAGGCGATTGTCACACACTGAAGGGTTTTACATTGCACTAATGTTTGCATATGAGGCGGCGTGGAAGAGTTGTGCCTCTCGCCTCGCAGCGACTGTGTCTTAGGCTAAGACGAGGCGCTGGCACGGCGAGAAGCACGAGGCAAATGCCCAAGTGGGCATTGCACCATATGTTTATATAGATGGAGCGTGAAAGCGTCGTGCCTATCGCCGCGCCTTTGCCTCTTGGCCTCCTATGTGTGAATTGGGCCATAGAGATTTCATACTTCAAGCAAATTTATGGTTTAAAGGGAAAATTATCTAGGGTGTCTGAATTCATTAGATATGGATGTGGATGGACCTCCACACCGGATCTTTCACCGTGTGGTTAGACATAACTAAATTTTAGTATTTCCACACAGTATGCGTGAATGGATAATATTTCTACTTGTCAGCAATAATTCCTGAACAAGAACTGTTTTATGTTTATTAAATGGCAATTTAGAGAATGTTTACTAAACGAGCGGGACATATTGAGGATGTATGTTAAGATGTTTTTGGCATTGGATGATTATCGTTTGTTGCAATTAAAGGTTTTCGAAAAGAAACTTACTGTTAAGATTCATAATTACAAAAACGGCAGATAAGGACTACCGCCAGCTAGGATGAAATCTTCTCCTCATTGACTGCATTCTGTATTCTTTCAGAATAAAAATTGAAGTTATTTAAAAACTATCTGTGTTAGAGACTTATGGAAAACATGAAACACCGTTTTTGAAAATAAAACTACAAGTTGGGAATTATATTGAATACCACTATTCTTTTCACTTACCGTTTTCCTTTTAGTTCGTCTAGTTGTCCGGCCATAATAGCAGCTAACCCAGCAGCACCGGCACCTTCCACGACACATTTCTCCAATTCTATTAATCGTAAAATTGCCAATGCGATAAATTCTTCTCTGACTACAACCTGTAACCTGATTTATTAGATTATTTGTATTTCATCAAGCTCTGAGAATTTACAATTTTATCTATCAAAGGGCGAGCTGTTGCAAATGCGTTGTAGCCCACTAAGGGCACTGCTAAACCATCCGCTAGGGTCGATTCTATCTCCACGTATGTTGGCTTTCCTTTTTCCATTGCTTTTGAAAAACTTGCACATCGTTCCGATTCGACGCCCTGAAACAGTACTAACTCTTTAAAGTATATATTTGGTGCAGTGCTCTCGCCGATGACGCCATGGCTATCGATATATTCTATTCAAATTGGTAATAATTGATGTCGCGTGTTAATATAAAATTTTATATGCCCGGACCACATTTGTAAATATTATTTCAGTGTGAACGTGTACACTGACATAAATTTGCACAGACAAATATACGCCTAAAGCCACGTAACAGCGTAAGTAGTTGTAAATTGCTTGAATTAAATTTATAAAATTAAAAAGCAACAACAAATTCGAATATAAATAAATAAATACTAAAAACAAGCTGAAAAGGAAAGGCCCCCTTTATTATTATTATTATTATTTACGTAATTATTAGCCTTATAAACCGAGTATAATGAGAATATGCACACAATAGATGGTTAATAACGATATATCGTAAAAAAAGATTAATCGTAAAATAATGAAATAATAACTCCAATAATTTTTGAAATATAGAAGACATTTGAAGTCAATTGAAATATATCTTTAATACTTACAATTATTTTTACATGTGGATTCAACGTTTTCAGTGCAAGAGCAACTCCGGCAATTAAACCGCCTCCCCCAATCGGGATTATGACTGCATCAATATCAGATACTTGATCGATTATTTCTAAACCGATGGTTCCTTGTCCTGCCATTATGTGAGGATGATCATATCTAAAATAAAATGACAATTCAATTCAAAAATCTACCGCGGTAAGTATGCTAATTGTAAAGGCGGTGGAGGAGGTGGCTATTTGGGTATAGTCGGGGTTACTTATGCATCAAATACAAACTTTTTGTACCAGACATCAAACTCAATATATATTTTTAGTTTTTAATTGAATTTTAATCAAAACTTAACAGGAAGAAGTACCAATCAATATACTATACAAAGTGTAATATATGATTTATTGTACCTATTTATATTATATTTTTTCATAATAAATGTTATGTGTGGTCGATAATGCTTTATGAAGTAGATGTCCGGACCCTAAAAGTAAGTACAATGAACAACCTAGAAGCATTTGAAATGTGGATCCATAGGAGAATGCTTCGGTATCTGTTTCCTTTTGAAATATGCCCAAGATATGCCATGTTTCTGCGATTTACCGTTGTAGTTGTAGTTCTTTCGCTTGAAGTGCAAAGCGTTTGTTACGTGTTCCATCCATGATATTTTACATGGATGGAACACGTAACAAACTAGGAAGTGCAAAGCGAAAGAACTACTTACAACGGTAAATCGAAAAATGGCATAATTTGGGAATATTTTAAATGGAAACAGATACCGAATCCTACAACTAATTATGAAGGGAGAGAAGAATAGGTATAGTAAGAAACCAAGCTTCTTGGAAAACAAAACAAAATAAATCTATGAAGTCATGAACATTTGAAAAAATGTTGTCGATGGCAGTCATTTCATGTTTATGCAAGTTATAGAACAGCCTGTATAGTTTCGATCAAAGAAAATGAAAAATATCGCCTATAAACTATATGAGTATCTTACCCATTAATGTATGTCAAATTCTTTTGTTTGGCCAATTTCATTGCGACCCTCTTGGCTTCTACCATATTCTTGCCTTGCACGACAACGTCCGCGTTGTACTTTCTGCATTTCTGTATCTTCATAATGGGTGCAACAATGGGCATGACGACGGTGACAGGAATGCCCAATTTATACCCATGGTAACTTAATGCTTGAGCGTGGTTTCCTAAAGACGCTGATATAACGCCTTTTTTCCGTTGGTCCTCCGGTAACATTATCAGTGCGTATCGCGCCCCTCGTTCCTTGAAGCTAAAAGAGAATAGTAATATGTTTTTTATTTTATAAATAATGTAATAAAAATGTAACACTAAATTATATTTCGAGATTAAATTGTAGAATATATTGTTTATTATTTTATCATGGATAAATTATTGGAATTGTGCAATACAAAGTAGATTTACTAGCCTGATTTACACGGATAGAGTGATCCGGAGAGTAGAGAAGCAAATATAGTGTATTTTTTTGCTACGCTACTAATTTTGAGTTTGGAGCGTTTACACATACGCTAGTAATAAGTATAGTAGTAATTATAACGATAAGTGAAAACTGTTTGCCGATCGAAGTGTAATATGACTATCAAAAAACAGCTCATTTGTTTAATCTTTTGTTTTGACAACCCAAAGCCACTTTTTCCTAATTTCTCAATAATTTTTTTTTCGGGCTGCCTCATGTTTCTGTTTCTATACTTTGCACTACTTAAGTTATACAGACGCTTCTGATCAACAAATAAATCAACAAATTTTACAGTCTCAGCATCCCTGAACTTTACCAAAACAAGCAGAAATTGCACAATAACGTGGACACTTTAACCAAACTCTACTTGCTACTTGCTGTTAAAGACGTTTACATAGGTAGCGTGGGAGCAGTGGGTGAGTAGAGTCCACTTCACTGCATGTGGTATAGTACTCTACTAGGTACTCTACGGAGCGTTTTTTCGGGTATCTACGGGCAAAGTTACTCTACTTGATACTCTACTCTCCTGATTACTGTACCAGTGTAAATCAGGCTTTAGTTTGAGCGGATATCCAAATCATTTTAATCATCTCTGTCCATGCTAAATGCTGGTGCCGTGTTTTCGGAAAAAAGCCGGTATAGTTAGAAATAGTATATTACGTAACGAGCGCGGGAAAGTGACACTTTCAACGAGTGAGACGTGTTTCTGCACCAAGCGAAACAAGTGCTGAAATCACACAAGTGACGAAACGAAAAATTCCGGGAATTATGTACACAATTTTCCTGTGACCCTAGAAACGGCATGTGAATATGCCGTTTTTGGAGTTATTTTCCTGCTCTCCGTTTGTCCGTCAGCTTTCTTGAATTTACAAGCAATTCAGTTTAAATATATGCGTCAAATATTCCACGGTACCAGTAGGTACTTTGAATTTGACGTGGCGGATTGGCGGAGAAATGGAAATTGAATCAACAACGACCGTCGAAAAGAAAGTGGGAATAGCTGATTCAAGCACGGTATCTGGTTCTATATGGGTACTGTAAATAAATTTAGAATACAAAAATCTATACAGAATTTCAAAATAATCGCACCCAATTGATAAAAATAATTGAAAGTTAGACAGATTAAATATTATTTCTTTAAAAATAATAAACTGTCAGGAAAAAAAAATCAGAATTCAGGTTTAGAATGTGATAGTCTTATCATAATACTGGCAAATTCAGTAAGTAAATATTTTGATATCGTCCAAGCTATATATAGCTCAGTTTTTTTTAGAAAGATATCGATATCAGATAGTGATATAGTATATATATATATATATATATATATATATATATATATATATATATACTATAGGTTAGGTACATATATATATATATATATATATATATATATATATATATTTATATAAATATTCACAAGAAAACTCGTGATACATTGTATGGTTTCACATAACACTGACCAGCTGTTTGTTAATCAACGATATAAACCATTGCGGTTTAAATAATTGTTTTATTAGCATTCATTGTTAAGAAAAAACTATATTAATATATTATAAAAACCATATATATAGAATAAGGTAGAACCAGAATAGCCACATGTTTATACAGATGACGTGCATGATTTTCTTATAAAATCATGATTATATAACGTGTTAACTGTATATATTCCGATGTTATTGACAATACAACAATAATACTAAAATAAGAAAATGAAATCACTACACATTACCATATCTATTTATTTACCACAACGCAGCTGATAATGAATATTGACGATTGCGAAACCCCACAAACTAAAACTTCGTATATATGTACAATGCTAATTAATGATTGTATCCACAACATACAGATACATATGTTATGAATTGAATCACAACAATTATGCTTATTACGATGACTAAACGTCCTCTTGTGAAATGTATCAACACTATTTTGATTACTGATTTTGGGTGTTTTAAAACCGGATTTATTCATTATTTATGTGTCTGCCGGCTTTGCAAATATTAAAATATCAATTCTCGATTATTTGCGATTAAAATTCTTGTAACTGCTAAACGCGTGAAATATATTATTATAATTATTAAAATCCTTTGACGCATCGATTTTTAATTTTTTATCTTTTTACTTTCAATACAGCATAGAATTGCGTTTCATGAATAATATAGTCGAAATAGCCTATTTTTGGAAAATGTCTGTTTTTGTGTGTGTATGTGTATGTATGTCTATGAACAAAATTGCGGGAAAGCGGCTGAGAAAGCTGAGCTGAGCTGGGGTGATTTAAACAAAATTGAACCACTAAGAGAGACTAAAACTTGAAACACAATTTCCTACTGCGCATATAAGCGGTGACTACTATATAATAGCGAAAATCGTCGCATTTTAAATGCATTTGAAAATTAAAATGAAACGACGGGTATAATGAGAATTATGAGAACCATGAGAATGATGGGAATTATGACATTGGTTTGAATGATGAGAGTGATGAGAATGATGACGAGAATGAAATAAAATAATAACCGAATCGAACCAAATTGAACGGAACTGAACTAAATCAAGCCGAATTGAACCAAATCGAACAGAATCGAACCGAGTCTGAATCGATCCGAATCAAAACAAATCAATTTTTTTTTTAGAATCATCTTAAATCTTGATTTAATATTAATTAATTAATTGGAAAAGTCGTGGGGTGCCCACACTAGACATTTTGAAAGAGAATTGCCAGCAAACAACAAACTGTAAGCCACTGTGCGTTTTTAGGTATCACGTGTTTTCCTATGGAAATGTTATCTTGTAAGCCCGCTTTTATTTATGGCAATGTACTCATTTTTTATCTCTTCGAATAACATGTATTTATTAATTTCAATTCCTGTGTATGCGTTGTTTATTATATACGATTATATATGATGGAATATAGAGAAAAACAAACCAAAGAACTATGAGAACTATAGTCCGTTGTAACAGACTTCATTCTAATAGGGCCGGTGTGAATTTGTAATGCACTCAAATTAAAAGTTGAGCTTATAATTTTCTTTTGTCTGTCTTTAATAACCTTTCTACAATTACGTCATCTATATTATTATGCATGATAATGTATATGTATGTGAAATATCTAACTTATTTATCGCCCTTTCGATAATTACATCATCATAATTTGGCAACATAGATATGCTTCCATTTAAGATATATTTAAAAATGTTGACACAGTTATTACTTTCCAAATAAAGCACTGCTGTAAAAAGAAGGTATTGTTAGCGAAAAATTTTGAATTCATATTTTTAAGTTTTATAATCGAAATAGCCTTTTTTTGTCTATATAAATTTGTGTGAAAAGAAGAAGAAAACGCGCTGGGGCGATTTGAGCAATTTCGGACATCTAACATTAAAATACATTCAAAAATTCTATTGCGCATGAGTCACGTGATCCATCCAAAAAATTAATGCATGTTAGATGTCAACAAGTGCTTCATCGGCGGTAGCCGTACCATACGTAAATCCAATGCCATTCCTCGTTAGTATTTCGTGTATGTTGTCTTCCCACGTTTTGTGTGGTCTCTCTTTTCTTTCCTTGTATTCTTGTGTTCCACACACTTCTTGTCTGTTTACCTTCTGGCGTGCGAATTATGTGTCCATACCATCCGAGTTGTTTCCTTTCATAGTTGTCTGTATACTTTCTAATTGTAGAGTTGTTCGAATTTGCTCATTTCGTATTCTGTCAATTCTTGTGATACCTTGTATCCTCCTTAAGTACTTCATTTCTGCTGCTTGTATTTTGCTCTCTTGTCCAATGTCCATGTTTCGCTTTCGTATATCAGTGTAGGTTTATATATTGTTTTGAACATTATGAGTTTTGTTTTCTTCGATACCTGCTTATTATTAAGTATTATGTTGTTTTGCATATGATAGCTTTTGTTTGCTGCCCGTATTTTGTTGTTTATTTCTGGTTCCAGACTTGTTATTTATATTTATACCCAAGTATTTAAAATATTCCACCTGCTCGATACTTATTCCCGCTATTTTTATATTGGTTTCCACTTCCTGTTTGACGATAACCATAATTTTTGTTTTATCTGTGCGTATTGTCATGTTGTGTTTATTTAGTTCTTCGTTCCATATATTAATGTTCTTTTGCAGGTTTTCTTCGGATTTGGCTAGTATTACAATATCATCAGCAAAAGCACACTCAGCTATCATTGTGCGTAGTTTATAATATCCTATGTCCATTTTCCGTGTTTTCTCCTTTATATTTTTTAATATATTATCTAGGAATATTATAAACAGTAGAGGGCTTAACTTGTCTTGTTTGGTTGTAAATTCCTGTGATATCTGATTTCCTGTCCTTATGTAATTGTATCTTTCTGTATATACCTTGTATTGCTCTTTGTAGTTGTTTGGTTATTTGCCTCTTTTGTAATATATTCCACATCGTTTTTCTCGGTACTCTGTCGAACGCTTTTTCCAGGTCTATAAATGCTATGAATAATTTACTGTCATGGCCCATTGTTTTCTCCATCAGTTTTAGTGTAAATATATGGTCCTGCGTTGAGGGGCCTTTCCTGAAGCCACTTTGTGCATTTTCCATCGTTAGTTCTGTTTGTTGTCTTAGTTTACTTTCTAGTATAACCTCATAAATTTTAGCAGTTGTGCATATTGGTGATATTCTCCCGTAATTATTGCAATTTTTGTTGTCTCCTTTTTTTGTATATTGGGAATATTATATATCATTTGAACTTTTTCCTCCTTTCCATATAGTGTTTAGAAGCTGTTTTAACAAATTTACACCTTCCTCGCCCATATTTTTAAGTTGTTCAGCTTTTATGTTATCATGGCCTGCTGCTACCGTTCCTTAATTTTATTATTGCTTATTTAACTTCTGTTTCTGTTATATTGTTTGGTTCTTCGTTCAGAATATTTTCCACATGTGCGTTCTCATTTCCTTCGTTTGTGCTATCATCGTTTTCTCCTGCAAAAGCTCTTCGAAGTGCTCTTTCCATCTTTTCATTATATCATGATCTTGTTTTATTAGTGTTCCCTGTTTATCCTTTAGTTGTCTTAGTGTTATTTGTACCTTCTCGTTCTTGCTTTTCTTTAGTGTTCTATAAAACAACTTTTTATTTTCGATAAAGCTGTATTCTAGTGTTTTCCCAAATTCTTCCCATGTCCTTTCCCTTGATTCTTTTATTATTTGTTTCGTTGCTTTTCTCTGTATTTTATACGCTTCGTAGTCTTCTTCTTTCTTGGAGTTGATGTACTTTATCCACTTTTTCTTCTTTATTTCCTCTTTTATTTCTATAGTCCACCATCGTTTTTGCTTTCTGTTGTTTGCCTGTCTGGTTGTTCCGCATGCGCGTTTTGTAGTCTCTGTTATTATGTGTTTGAAACTGCTCCATATTTCCACCACATCATTAACTTTTGAAAAAGATGTGAGTTCTTTAATATAATTCTGGTACTTAGCTTTTGTTTCTTTATATTTTAGTTTGTCTATTCAAAATTTCTCAGTTGCAGTTTCTTTCTTGTACTTATCCTTTTTAGTTTCAACCTCGTTTCCGCTTCCTTTGTTTGTGTTTGCTAAAAAATAGTCTATGGTCGACTTTTCATTTCTACTCTTTACTTCTCTGGTATATTTGTGTATTTCTTTATGGGCGAATATTGAGTTTAGTATTGCGACGTCGTTTAAGATGCAGAAGTCAATTAATCTACTTCCGTTATTGTTTCTCGTCGGTTCTCCATGAATCCCCATTATATGTTCTATTCCTGTATTTATATTTCCTATTCATGCATTTATGTCTCCTGTAATGTAAGTATTTTCTCCTGTCTTCTCGTATAATATTTGTAGCTCTTTCCAAAATTTGTCTTTTTGTGTTTTACTTTCGTCTTCTGTTGGTCCATATACTATGATTAGGTTTCCCTTCCATCCATCTACCTCTTCAATTTGTACTGTCATTAACCTTTTGTTTACGCATTCTCATTCCGTTATTGACTGTTCTAACCTTTTGTTTATTATGCAACCCACTCCTGCTCTCGCTCTTTCACTTTCTTCAACTCCACTATATATTTGTATGTGGTCGTTTATGGCCCTTTCTAAACCTCTCCCTTTCTTTTTTGTTTCTGTTATCGCCATTATATCTAATTTTCTATTTTCAAATTCTTCTATTAGTTCAAGTTCTTTGCCTTTCAGGCTGCGTATGCTCCAGTTTCCAATTCTCACTGTCCTTTTTGTTTGCGCTTTTGTTTTTGTTATATCTATTATTTCTTTTTTGTTGAGACTGCCTATTCTTGTCTCTTATTTTTTTCTAATCGTCTCCTTTTCCCTTGCTTGTTTCGTTATTATATAATTCTCTTCTAAATTAATCGCAGGTAGTTTTTTGTCTGCACTAATTCTATATATATCCTATTCTATATCCCTATAATAATAATACATACAATTTCGGAGGTAACTATTATGTATCGAAATTTTTAGAACGCTTACTATTTGAAAGCTTCTTGGTAAACACTGGTGGAAAATGCTACAGCCCTAGAATAGTCAGACCCTAGAATAGTCAGCCCGAACAGAGTTGCGCTTCCAGTTTCTGAGCCCAGCTTTTGCTCATTCTCAACAAAATTTCAATATTTAACCATTAAATCAATCCACATTCCTGAATTTTGCAATGCTTTAGTATGGCAATGAGAAAATATATCGATGTTTTGTTGTAGATAGTCTCCAATTGATGCGTGCAAATCTCGCGTGTACTTAGATATACTATTATTTACAATTCCTAAAGAACTATGGTAATACATTTCTAATATTAAGGTCCCGAATTTACCGGGACAGTACCGAATTTTCTGCCCCCGTCTCGATGTTTCAACTCGCTTGTTGGTCCGGAATTTATAGCATTTATCTCGAATTGTCCCGAAAAACAGTAGTGTGAGAACGTAAAATGCATATATTTTTTTAAGTAGTTTATCATTTGTCGTCCTGCCACCAATGCTGCAACTGAGCGAGTATGTAACAGTTTTTGGACTAGTAATACGACACAGCAAGTGGACACTTCAGAGGGAATGGGCATAAAACTAAATTTTGATGAAAATTGCAAGGACTTTGAAGAATATTAAAAAGAAAAAGATGTTCTAAGAAATATTCATGCTTCAGAGAACTATAGGGCTAGTTCATCAAAATAATTTAGAAGGGTTATACATTTATTATTTGGTTTAAATATATCACCATAAAAATATAAAATTATTAGAAAAATTATATAGTCCCGAATTTCGAACATTGAAATCTGGTCACCTTACTAATATGCAAAAGCTTATTATTCAGTTACTGCGTCAGCTAATCAAGCAGGTTTCTATGATTGTCCATTAAAGAGTTATGAATAAAATTAGTATTGCAGGAGTCTTACAGGCGCCAGCAGCCTGTAAGACCGGTTATGGATTAACATATTTTTTACTAGGTTTTAAGTGTAAACAGTAAAGCCTGAATTACATTGTTCTAAATCTAGTACTATCTAATTCACGACTCAGCTCAGCGGTCGAGTGGTTAGAGGCGTAGTCCTTGAGAATTGGGAAGTCGAACCCCATCGGGGCGAATTTTCACAAATTATCTTTCACAGTTTATCGGAGGATTTTTGAGAAATTAAGGTAAATACCGAGTGATTACACTCCTCTAAGCTTCTCGCTTTACCGGCAGAAAAGCCTCACGGCCCTATAGAGATAGAAGTTTTTTCTAATTTACGAATTGTGTAAATAATGTAATTCACGAATCCGTCAAGAAACTTGAACAGTTTATAGTATCAATGATTCATGTTCATACCATGAACAATAGCGTATTGTTCATGTCTATTATGCTAGACATGATTATAGTACGAGATGGCATGAATAATTGAAACTAGAAACTTGTTCAACTTTCTTGACAAATCTAGTACACTGTAATTTTAACGCTTAACGACGCAAGATTATAAGGGAAAGACTTTTAGTTTCCCTATCATCAAAATATCATTACCAAATTTATTTATAGTGACGAAATGTTTTTCATTTTAATTCGTTCCAAATATATGAATTTTGTTGTTTCATCACAATTGATGTTTACGGAAAAACACGAAAACATTTCGAGCGTATCCTTGACCTAATATCTTACCTTCCCGTATATTGCAAAAATTCCTTTTTTAAGTAGATATCCATACCAGTGATTTCGGACAAATGTGATTTCTTGAAAATAAAATTGCAAACAATAATAATAATAAACAACTAATTTCTTTGAGACAACTTACTATGCATGGCGTTGTAACAATCCCAGTTTTGATCTTAAAAGATGCGGACGTGATATCCTCGAAATGTATTGTTTGGGGATTATTTGCATTACACGCAGGATCCTCTGGGATATCATCTTCAGTCTCCTAAAAAAAAAAGAAAAATATAACAATAAAAACCCAATTCGATAAGAAATAGCGCACTAGTATCGAGGACAAGTTCATCTTGGGATGCGGGATAATTGGTCGGGTTGCGATGCTGATAAATGTATTTGTTGTGTGGGTCATTTGTGTTAGGTCAAGATTATTGGTTAATGAGGGGGGCTCGCGGAAATGTACCTCGTGCTCGTCCGATGAATACGTGTTTCTTTCCATCGCAACTGCGCGCAGACAACAACGAACCACCACCGATCGCTCTGGCTTGCCAATACAGGACTAATTTCAATCAAACAACGCATAGTCTTTGACCCCCCGGCCAGTTAAATGGTAAACACGATTAAGATTTATCGTGCGCGGCGCTCGATTGCTCGGGCTCTGTCCTTTTTTCGGGATTAAAAGCAACTCGTGTTATCTTATCGATGGCCGCAGATGATTGCTATTTGCTAATTTAATTTATTATCTATGTCTGGAATAATGTCTGTGTTTTAAGTACTAGTACTACATTATGTTTTATAAATAATAGTATTTTAATAATGTTCATAATATTATTATTTAATATATGGATTCCCAGCCAACACAAACTCATGCAATACTTTCCGCGAACATCTTATGCATGTCCAGTTTTACCTACAGGATTGGAAAGTCGGTTTGGAGGAAGTCACTACTCAAAAAAGTCCATTTCGAGTTTTGTTATTGTTCTAACTTGAAATATAGTATATTTCTTTGTCACAAGTTTTGTGCATATTATACCATAAACTTAATACAAACATTCCAATTATGTCTATTCAAAAGTCACAACTCAAATAGAGGATGAAAAAGGTAAGGTGAAGGATGGTATTGAACAGACAGAACATTTTTCATTTTGTTTAGCATCTATACTATCAAAATGATCAATTGGGAAAACAAAAGTTAATTGAAACCATTTTGAATTTAGTTCCTGGATAATTAAAATAGTATATTTCTTTGTCACAAGTTCTGTGCATATTATTATACCATAAACTTAATACAAATATTCCAATTATAATGTCTATTCAAAAGTCACAACTCAAATAGAGGATGAAAACGGTAAGCTGAAGGATTGTATTGAACAGACGGAACATATTTCATTTTGTTTAGCATCTATACTACCAAAACGATCAATTGGGGAAACAAAAGTTAATTGAAACAATTTTGAATTTAGTTCCTGGCTAATTAAAATAGTACAAGTTTGAAAGCGAGTTTCCCAATATTAGTACTTTTCGAGTTGTGACTCTCTTCCAAACCGACGATGTTATTTGGACATCCGTAATATGACCATATACGCCAAAATTTGGACCACCACGACCTTACACTAATAAATAAACTATATATTTATTTATTAGTCTAAGGCCGCGACCTATACGAAGACGCTAGTGACGCTAGTATGCGCTATCAATATGCTGGATACTAATTTTACATTTAGCGCAATGGGAGCATTCGCACGTAGATATTTTTGCATCCCATGTAAAATCAGTATCCAGCATACCGGCATCGCATAGCATGGCCTTCGTGTGAAAGCTGTCATACCGTGCCTGCTGGAACGGTATGACAGCTTTCACACGAAGATCTCAGTATGATGGATACTGATTTTACATGGGATGCAAACATATCTGCGTGCGACTCTACTACCGGCATATCGGGAAATTTCCCGGTATCCATGTGGCGCCATGTTCATATTCGTAAATTCAGTGCTCATTTGATTTTGAATACACTATTACGCCGTTCCGACACCTTTTTCTACACATTTTTCGGTACATTCCTAAAATTCGGTACATCCTAAAAGTGCGAAACGTAGACATGAGACGCCAGTTTTAGCACGTCAGTTTTCTCACAAATTACATTGTGAGACTAATAACATTTCATTAGAATACTCGTAATATTAAAATTGAATTTTAAAGTTTTGAAAAATAATTTTAAATTATAAAATACCCATTGGAGTTAGAGATTGCATAAAATCGTTGATTGAAGTATTTATACCAATACTTCAATCAACGATAAAACGTATCCTCCATATAGAGACCTCATCTATAAAAAATGAATGGCTTGAGGTGCGCAAATATTAATATTTGTCTCCATCCAAATTGCATAGAAAATATATTATTTATGATATGAAACTGTTTGTTTGAGTTTTTGTCATAAAATCTGCAGAAATTGCGTGGAATACAAGAATTAACAATATTTTTCGATTTTTATTTGTCATATTTTATGCGTTGCAGATTTTGTTATCATGTGAATATTGTTTTCATTTGTAAAGTGCTTATTTATTACTATTAACAACACTCAATGTTAATTTTCAATATATTCTGGAATAAATAAATAAAAGTGCGGATACCGGTATTTCATTGTTTTCAAACGACCTCGTCTTATAATATACTGTGCCATGAAAAAAACTAGAATTTTAGACGAGAATATACTAGACTATAAATATGCAAGGAATGTATCATAACAGACGTCGAATTTAATAATCAATTAGCTTTTAAGTAAAAGAAAATGTGTTAAGGCACTTATTTTCTTACAAAAAGACACTGTTTATATTGAAAAAATATCAAACTCTGTAGTGTGCTTCTATTCATGACATATAGACATCAAAAATTGCACGGAACACATTATTTTCTGGAATAAATGACTATCAAGGTCGTGTTTCATATAGTTGCGAATTTTTCATCTTCGTGCAAGAAAATACGAAACTACGGCTTATGATATCCACAGAGTAGGAACTGGTGCTGTAAAATTATTAAATACGACCCAGCTCAATAGCCTAGCGGTTAGAGACGTCAGTTCAAACTGTTCTGTAAATTAATTTTATTGATAAATAAATCGATTTTTACTTTGTTTTTATCACACTTTAGTTACAATTTGCAACTAGTGTCGACTAAGGTCTAGCCAATCGAGAATTCAAATAATCCCAATATCTTTTTCACTTTAGTGGCCACAAGCACAACGCTACCACCCATACCTTGGTTCTGCCTTGTATACGGATTGAACAAGAGAGCTTATAAGGCTTTACTACATTCATTCCAAATATCTCCGTAAAATCTCCATTTACATTCGTTTTACATACAATATTCTTAATATATGTTTCGAGTATATAGGGATACTCGAAACAGTGGCGTAGCGATAGGGGAGCTAGGGGGGACATGATGTCCCGGGCGCTACTCACAAAGAGGCGCCAAATGGTTACATTATATGGTTTTCGAATGGGGAGGGGGGTGCTAAAAAGGTATTGTGCCCCGGGCGCGAGTTAAGCTCGCTACGCCACTGACTCGAAACATATATTAAGAATACCCTATAATATAAAAAAGAAGACAATTTTTGAAGCTGCCCGACCTGTCATTGCATGTCATGAAAAATATTTTCATTACTGACAGTTTTGTTCGTCAAATGGGGACAAAAACAACGCAGAAGTTGAAATTGGTCGTACAATATTACGTTTGATAATATATTTTTCCTCAGAGGAGATAGTTGATTCATCATACGCCGTAGGACGATGGAAAGGTTCCCTAGTTTTTTAATAAAGAAGAAAAAACCAACAGAAACGATAATGTACTTAAGCTCGGTTGTATAAAGACGAGTTAAATTTAGCCCGTGATTATATTGTTAGATGTTGCAAAAATTGTTGTTAACTTTCCATTTCACAGCCTTATTTATCTCTTTATCTCTGTTTATGTATGGCAACGTCGCATTGTGTGTCAAGTTGTCAAAAGATTCTTCTTCTGAATCATGGACAGAAAATTAACTCGAGAGTTCTCTGCTTTATATAACCGAGCCTAAATGTAATTTTTCAATTAATTTCGGGTAAAGTGCATTTTGTCTTGAAAATATCGGAAATAGTTATAGATATAAATAAGTTAAGAATCAGATTTCCTTTTTCTCGTCCAAAACAAATTCTTCCACCCCACACTTGTTCTGGGATTTCATATGGCTCAAGAGCAACTTTTAAGCGGGGTTCCTATTTTCATTCATTAGCTTTTTTCAAGAGTCTTACGAATGGGCATAGTATGCGCTTTTTCAAATTCATTCGCATGGAACGAACGAGATTTTTCTGTGTTAGTTAGTTATTACGTATAATGAAGTTCTTGAGTATAATGGGATGGATGTTGATGATTTCTCTATTCTTATTATTACATTGAATCTTCTAACATAGTGAACGTATCTTTTATATTATTTTATTTTATTGTTAATAAAATAATTTGTTTTAGTATGCTTTTATTTAAAAAAAATTACAATATAACAAAATGATAATAATACAGTAAATATTATTGAGTGTACTGTTCCCATTTTGAAAATGTGTAATTTACATATCAGCGAATACAAAATTAATTCAGTGCACGCCGCTTAATGTGATCACATTGGGACCTGAGGTTTTTGATAACAATAACCGATTGATAACAATATGCGAAAAAAACATAAACACACATTTTTATTGCTGCTTAAAAATATAGAATCAATATATAAAATTAAAATCATATTATAAAATTGTAAGATTTAAAAAACTAGTAATATTCTTTTCATTTATATTTTTCTTAAAGTATGTACTACCTAATTTTGTAATATATAATGTACCAGTGTATGTAGATAAAAATAAAATTGAATTAAAAAAACATACAGCGCTGTGTTTGTTTAATGTCGCGAAATAAAAGTCAAAACTTTATACTCGTAATTTATCTGAAATTCGAGCGACTTGTGCAGTACACCACGCCACAAAACATTCAGCTCAATTCTCATTTCGCAACTTTTTCGAAGTTGAAATGTTTCTTCTTCATCATAGCGTTGAGTGAAGAATCAATTGATTGTTGATTCTTCATCAACCATCTTAACCATGCTCTTAATTTTTATTTAAAGGTGTTGGCGGTGTAGTTATTTTAAATGTTATACAATGCTGGTACAGCGAATAGACAATTTAGATAACATTAACCGCAGGAATGATTACTATAAACGATGTTTTTCTTATATAGTAATATACATCCGGCCCGCTTTTTGTAAAAGTGTAAACAATACCCGAATGATAACATTATCCGTGATTCCAATAAGCGGCGTGCACTGTAGTAATAATCAAACTATGTCATATTTATAAGAAAATTATTCAACATTAAAGAATGTATAAATAAGACGTTTATTGATATTTTAGTAGTATAATCATTTTGAAATAGATATTCAGCTGTATTTCTTCAGTAATCACATAATACATCGAACAAACATCTTGGGATTTGTATAAGAACCGTTTAACCTAGACAGCTTAGGTAATAAAAGCACCCAAAATCTATATAAAACAATAAAACAAGATTAGACAAAGACTACTGACAAAACAATCTTTTTGTTGAGGGGGTGAACCGACACAGGCGCCGCAGGGTCAGATTCCTACACGATTCAGCGTAAATACCTACTGACTAAACACCCATCTCCGCCCTCTCTTCAACCCGGTACCACTCTTCTATATCTTCGAGTTGAAGGGGTCTTATGCTATTAACACATAACAAGTATGTTTGTTTTTTCCTTCTGGTTCTAGATCTAGTACTCAGTTCCTGAGTGATGCATTCCTTTACCTATCAAGTTCCTATTGCTCTTTCAATCTCAGAATATTGTTAGAGTAGGTTTTAATAGTCCGTCATTTCCTCTCATCCTGTATCATCTGCATCAGGTTTCCAGTGACAGTTCTACCCCGACCTCGCTTGTTAGTCGTCTTCTACACGAGTACCGTGGCATTCGAAGACCATGTGCACTGCATCATCAGATTCGTGACACCATTGAGAACAGACCTGATCACTGGACTTTCCAGTACGGCACATGAACTTTTCGAAGCTTCCATGGCCCGTGAAAGCCTGTGTCAGGTGGAAGTCCACCTATCCATGCTTCTTGTCCACCCAGTTTCTTATGTCACAGTTGATCTTCTTAAGTGCCTTTCGTTTATCACTCTGGGCTGGTGCGGGCTTATTGTTTCTTGTTCTATTTGCCGCTTCCGATGCGCATAATTCTACCTCGGCCCTGCGAGGGCGACTAGCAATGATAAACCATGCTAAAGGAAAGCGCCTTTAGTCCAATCAGTTTTTCAGGGTTAGTGACACCCTAGGCTTCTTGTCACTTTGTTATAGTACTATCCCTTTCTGCACACCTTAGTACTCTCCTATTCTGCCCCGACAGACCTTGCCGTTCGCAGGTGAGGAGATCGATTGGTAGCATCCCGGCTACCACAAACACTCCTGGACACTGCGGTACGCGCTGGCCTCAAAACGGATCTTGCGCTACATTTTGCCTGGGGTGCTCTCGACCGTGCTATTTGCATTTTACCGGCACACGCCGGGGCACCGTACATCATGTTGCTTTCTATTGCAGAGGCAAGTATCCTTCTCTTGCTTGCTCTTGTCCCACGGAGGTTTCGTATGATACTGCCCAGGGTCGTCGCCACTAGGGCTGCCCTCGCGGCCAGTGGCCAGGTTATCAGCGTATTCTACCAGCTCTACTCCATCTGGAAATGGAAGCCGCAGTACCTCGTCATACAAGATGTTCCATATGGCGTGGCCAAGGCCAGAACACTGCAAATGACTCCAAGTCAGTGCGATCCAACCGTAGCTTGTTCCTGCTTTGTTCATAAGTTCGCATCCCTTCTGATAGCTTTGCATAAGACTCACCTGTTTTCCGTCAATTCCCATCCGGATGCACCTTGTCATGGTGAGTAGCCATGAAGCTATGTTAAAGGCGATTCTGACGTCGAATCGCAGAGACTTGCCGGGTCCTCTATGTGCCCTCGCGAGCTTCCTGTTCAGTGGCGATAATCTTGGCAATAGAGTCAACGGTGGATCTGTTCCGCCGAAATTCATGCTGATTCTTAGCTAGACCACTCTGACCTTTCGTATATGCAGTTATCCTCCAAAGCATCAGCTAGTCGAGCAGCTTTCCCATGCTGTCAGAGCGGCCTGATGGATGACAGTTGTCCATAGGCTTGCCAGGTTTTGGGGATGAGAACCAATTTAGCACGTTTCCACCTAGCGGGTAAAACCCCTGCATTCAATTTATCATTCATGGCCTGGAGCATATTATGGCGTACTCTTCTTCAGTTATTTTAATAATTTCATAGGGCATCGGGTCTGCTGTGCCGTAACTTATGCCTGACAGCAGTGGGCTCTTCCATCGCAGAACGGTATGGAAACTCGTTGGCAAGATTGCGCTCCCGGTGCACCATGCGGACGCTGGGGATCAAGGTTCTGACTATGATGTGGGCTTTCAGTTTCGGTAGGGCGAGCCTGAACTTCAGTCTTCTGAGGGCAATCTTGTAGTCTTATCCCCAATGACATCAATGGCAGCAACCAGTTTCGTCCATTTATCCCTTTTAGAGTCCCGGATCTCATTCCGTAGAGCTTTTTTGGCCTGCCTGTAGGCTGAAATGACCTGTTCCTCACCGGGTTCGCTCTTTGGCCTGTCTGTAGGTTGAAATGACCTGTTCCTCACCGGGTTCGCTCTTTGGCCGAGTCATCAGCCCTCTCGTGCGTAGACATTTTTTCGGAGGTCCGCTCTTGTAACTAACGCCTCTAGGGAGTCCGGGTTATGTACAGCGTCATCAATCATGCTTCGCTACATAACTTCCATGAACTCCGGTTCCTTAATTTTGCAGAAGTCTACGCATTGGCACCTTGTGTTACAGTCGTAGTGGACGTTTATATCTTGTCTATGGTTTATATGTAAATGGCCATTGAAGGTTCCAGGTTTTGATGTTATTTATGGCTGCGGCCAACACAGGGCCGGTCCTAGCGAGCGTGCAAGGTGTGCGCCGCTCGCGGGCGACCAAAGTTAGGGGCAGCTAATTCAAGTTTATCGTTCGGGAGATGTTCCGGGCTGTTATAAGCCAGCTAAGACCAGCCCAAAAGAGCTCCCGAACGATAAACGAAAGCGCTTTTCTCTAAAGAGCTTTAATTGGAGTAATAGAAGCATATTATATTATGTTACTCTTTGAGAAGCATTCAAGAGTACTTGGCGCCGTGCAAACAACAATCTGTGATGTATGCAACTCCAATCACAATACCCACTGCTGCCAACAAAGTCCCGAAAAACCCAACAAATTGTTTTTTTACAACAGTGAGACTAGCATGTTTGGGGTTATTTTAATGTTTTTCGTGATTTAATATCGAAATGGCTGTGCTTAGGAGTTTAAGTGAATTGAAAAAAGGACGGTTTAACGATGAAAAACTGGAGACGAAGAGCTCCGTCGAACAGGTGCCTTTTATTTATTTTTGACTAAACAATAACCTCAAATTCGAATAATTTTCTTTTGTTTAAAAGCTAAATACAGAGTGGAGAATTGAAGAAGTTTATGATGCCTTCCATATAAAACTTAAACTGGATCCCAAGTTGCCCAGACTTAACCGGGGGCAACACTGGGAGTACTTACAGGATCATGTGGCTTATTTGTCACAAGGGTTTACGGTAATATATTTATAACTAAAACAAATCAGTGATATTAAAGGCTGCAATACATGAATGGAATATCATGATGTGTTGTGTATAATTTTGTATATAAATCTGTAATTAACTCTAAAAGGATGAATATTAAACCCAAAAGAACTATTTGGATTTACTTATATACTATCTTATACACAGTTTTCTAAAATTGTATCTTCCACATCATATAAAATAGTATATAAGTAATTTATTATATTTTATTTCTTATTACTATCTAAAGCTAATAGCAATTAACGTATTTTTGTTTTTTATTATACCATTGATTGAAGTATTAATGTACTTCTGTCAATGATTTTACTTATAGTTAACATATACAATACTAAACTAAGACATCAAGCAATAAGAGACATTTGAAATATTATCAAACACAGACCATTCTTTATTATTCCTCTATTGTTGCATCTGCTTAGTTTTTATTATAAAAATATTTATTAGATGCAATTATATCAACTCTGTGGGTATTTACCAAAAGCTGTTATGGTCACTTTTTATGGTTTTCACTTTTTTGCTTGACTTCAACAACTAGTGTTTTCCATAATCTGTCAAAAGCTGATATGTAAAATCTATACAGAAAGTGAGTATATTAACAGTTGTTAATACCTGATATGTTACAATATCCAAGATGCCTGATGGAAATAGATGATATTCTTGGTGGCATCCCTATAATATAATATGAAGACAAACCTGTCACTTATATTCTTTGTGCTGTTAATTCAAAAGTGGAGGTTGAAAGTTCAAATTGCCATTGATACACATTTTTTAAAAGTTTTTTATTCATTATTTAATTGAAGTACAGTAAAGCCGTATTAATCCAGACTAATTAGGGCTCTAAGTTGTCTGGATTATTGAAAGTCTGGAATAAATGAAAGAACCCTAATATGAGCTAAGGTACATATTCAATTAAATACCACTGGTACAACATAGAACATTAGGGTCCAGGCTCATCCTCACTGACTACACATGACATGTTCACTGATCTTCTGTCTTCCTTTAGTGTTGATTTTTTTAACAATCAGCTGATGGAGATTACTTAAAGGCACCTTACACAGTCAATAATACTGTCAATCCTAGTACTGTCAATATTTGCTTCAATCCTCCTTTTTATATTTATCAAGTAATCAATTATCTGGATAATGATCAGTATTCTCTACATTACATCATTACTATGCCTTACATGATAAGTAATATAGGCAACATTTTAGAATAATGAACATTTTAAACATATTATCGGACAGTAATACTGTCATTCTAAAATATTGACAGTAATATTGATTGTGTAAGGTGCCTTTAAAATGTTCATAATATCCAGATATGTTCTCATTGTTACTGTCAGCAAGATATTTAATGATGAAACCCAATAGGTTTTCGACTTCACTAAGTTCTGGCCTGGGCTTGTTAGGTTTATCTGCTTCATCATGATTGTTTTTATCTCTGTCAGAGGTATTGGCTACAGTTACACTTTCAACAATCTTGCCCTCAGTGAGAATGTGGTAGTCTGAATCTAGGTAAGCTGCTTCTAACCACTACTCAGTATCTTCTAGTGCAACAGCACTTTCACCAACTTGGCTCAGAGTATTGTGAAAATCGACTATTTCCAACCTAGCTGTGTCTAGTTGAGCCATGCCACAAAACTGCATAGTTAACAGCCTTTCATTCCTCTGTCGATGGCTGTACAGAGCTATCTGGATTAAGTGAAGTCCAAATTAATTAAAGTATATTAAAGAGCTACAACTGTTAATAAGGGTTTTGAAGTAATTGCAATGTTTTAAGTAAGGTTTTGATTTATTATAATTTAAACAATTACACAAATAATATTGAAAATGACTAGTGTGTTGAGGACAACAAGATGGGCAATTCACGAAATACAATTGACATATCAGCTTCTGCTAAATAGACACAGATTTCTATATGTGATAATGTTTGTATTAACACATTAATATTTTACATAAAAAATGGTCTGCAAAGTATGTTACACTGTGTCTAATTTGTTTATAGTTTTTAGATGCTAGTCGTACATGGCTCTGTTATTGGTCTTTGCACAGCCAGACATTACTACAATGTGAGAGAAATTTAACATTCAGTCCAATGGTACAATTTTTAAATAGGTATGTTTATCAGTTATTAATAAATATCCATTGTAATTCTTGGACATATACTGGTACTCAATTTAAGTACAAATAGCTTAATAAGATAATCCTGTTCCAAGCATTACCTAAACATATTTTGAAGCACTTGACAATATATAGGTAAAATTTCACATTGTGTTGATGGTTAACCATCTTTGTGTTTCCACATATGACAATGTTGCTTTATTTGACAAAATTATCAAAAGTGATTCAGAGTTATTAAAATAGTCTTTTATACAACCCAGGCTAAAAATAAGAGTCAAATATTATCTAAAAATATCAAGACCTACCATATGAATTAATTAATCTAAAATCAAAATTTATATTTTGGTTTGATTCATATTTTCATGTTTGTATGTTTAAAATAATGAAAAAGTGAAAACGTTTTTTACGTTTTATTTTTATATATAGTTTTTCACGTGTTTCATGTTTTCTCATATTTTCACATTATCTCATTGAACTGTTCTGCAAGTGTAAAACTATGCAACTGTACTGCTACTCTTGTGCAACTGTGAAACTATTATGCAACTGTTGTGAATCAGTGCAACTCTTGTGCCACTGAAACTATTAAGCAACTGTTGTCCACAGGGCAACTGTTGTGAAACTGAAATATCCACACACTAGGCAATTGTTTTATGACTAGAGTTGCAAACCAGTTGTACATGCAACTTATTTGTGATCTTGCCCATGTAGGAAAGTTGGAAACCACATATGGGTGGACTGAAAATAATCTGATTTTAAACTGGTTGAATACAATTAGATTTCCCAGTCACAAAAAAGTTGTGTTGCATGATTGCACTTGTGTTCAACAAAAGAAAATGAGTGATGAAAAATTAACATTATTTTTGTTGGAGATGTAGAGTTCCATATAATTATAAACTTTCACACTACTCAAGAAGAGGCATAATGGAGAAAGCAGCCACACATTCTCTAATATTTGTGTCCATCTTTGTGATGGAAGGAGAAATCATTCTCAACAATTCCAGATAAGAATCATTGGACATTCTATAGAATGCAATAAACTTGCCATCTGTTTGATCCAATTGTTCTGCTGCTAGAAACAATCTAAACTTAATATTTCATTTCTTTATAATATTTCTCTGTATATATGGATAACACCAGTATTCCTTTTTCTTACTCCACTATGGTACTACTACTTGTGCCTGGCATTTGTCCAAAAAATGCTTTGGGATTTCAAATTCGGGGAGAGCTCTGATACGACTGGTCCAGAATCAGTCGCGTTCGTGGGTGGTTTAATTTTGATTGCAAACTGGTTGTGTGAGTGACTAGTTTGAAACTAGTATGCAATTCTAGTTAAAAAACAGTTGCCTCTTGTGTGGAGGATGTGATGCAACTGTTGTGCAACTGTGCACATTACTCACATTGAACTGTGCAACCGTGAAACTATGCAACTGTTGTGCAACTGCTGTGTAAGTATTATGCAACAGTGCAACTGTTATGTAACTCATGTGCAACGATTGAGATACTGTGCAACTGTTGTACAGTTGTACAATAATGCTCATGTTGATGTTGTGTAAAATGAACATGAACATGGTGAAAATGAAAAAAAATGTCAAATTGTGAAAATGTAAAAACCTGAAAATACGAAAATATGAATCCAAGTGCTATATTTGGAAAGTAAACATGTTATATATGTTAATAAGTTAACGTCACCATATGAAGCTATAGATATATCGAATTGTATTTATAATTTGTATGTTTTGTTCCACTTTTAGCCATCAGCACACTTAGGACCGGTTCTACAATTGACATTTGACCGGAGAATAAGGCTATTCGTGGAATAAGTTTGAGATATTAATGCCAATATCTCAAACTTATTCCACGAATAGCCTTATTCTCCGGTCAAATGTCAATTGTAGAACCGGTACTTTTTTTACTTTTTTTTTGCCTAAATCGTGTATAGTGATTTTTAGTTTTCTGAAGCTTTGTGAAAGATTATGTAAATAACTCTTTGTGAATATCTAACCCATGATTCACATGTTACTTTTCATGACTTTGACAGATAAAAAAACCTTGCCGTATATACACCATGACATCCAAAGGTAACATCAATTTTTGCAATATTTGACAATGGATTCTATATAATTTCCAGTTAATCCTAGTCTTAAAAGAATTTTGAGCAGAGGCAAAAGGATTCTAATATTTATAATTTACTATTTAGGTTGCTGTCACTAGGCAAACTATATTTATTTATTCTGTTTCTCATGGGTTTTCATTAGCATCATGTAATTAATCATGAAATATGTATCACATTTGGATTCATACAGTATTGCATTTATATCAGATGCCAGCATGTAAATGGTGGATTTGGAGGGGGTCCTGGCCAAGATCCTCACTTAGCCACAACATATGCAGCCATAAATGCCCTTTGCATTATAGGCACTGAAGAGGCATATAACATAATTAATAGGTAAATATAATTGCTGAAATAACTCCACACACATATATACAATATTTTTGTAGGAAGACATTAAGTGAGTTTTTGATGCGAATGAGATCTTCAGATGGTTCATTCTTTATGCATAAAGATGGGGAGGAAGATATTCGAGGTGTATACTGTGCCTTATCCATTGCTACACTTACAAATATAATAACCCCAGAACTAATTGATGGTACTGCTGAGTGGATTGTCAGTTGCCAAACATATGAAGGAGGGTTTTCAGGGTATCCTGGTATGGAGGCTCATGGAGGTTATACCTTCTGTGGTCTAGCAGGACTGTTTTTGCTTGACAAAGCACATCTATGTGACTCAAACAGCCTATTGGTAAATTTTACAGTATAGTAATTTTTTTATTCCTCATTTACATTACAATGAAGTAATTTTTTCCCTTCAACATGTTGCTAAGTTTGTTTGTTGTAGTAATGCAACTTTCTTTCTAGAATCAAAGTTTAACGCCATCTGGCAATAACACATCAATTAACAATGCACACCCATATCACACTAGTATTTCTAAAGTGACAACTCAAAAAGCTGTGTTTCTGGAAAACCTGAAGTAGGGGGATTAACTTTGGGGTAGTAAGAGAGGCACAAGTGTGCTCTTGTGAGCAAGCTCTCAAGCTAGGTTAATACACTTTTGATTATAGATAGAGAGATATTTTTTCTATTCTTACAATGACACAAATCAAAATCACATGATTTTAAGTTGTGTCACTTCCGAAATACTAGTGTGATATCGTAATATCATGCTCGTGCCATCAAGATAACCGAGTAGTGCCTTCTATTGCAATAATATTCCAACAGAGTTTTTGAGAAATCAGCACAACGCCAATCTTATAGAATAAATTACCATATTTGTGTACTTTGTTAATTAATGTGATGTCGCAAGTCGGTGTTTTCTCTCTAGAGTGAAAGTTGCATTGCTTTGAATTCGTCCACACTAGCTGAGCTACACTGACAACCTAGATTTGTAGATTGCTAAGAGGTAAATTCACACTTATATATGAGCATGTGAAAATAAAAGTGGCTTAAGTCACATTTGAATTGTTTTGAAAAGGAGAAGATTTCAGCGAACGTGTTAAGAATGATTGTTGTGACTTCTAAATGGCTTCACAAACCAGGGCTTTGAAGACATTATGACACTCAATCATTATAATTTATTTTCAAATCATTTTAGAGGTGGCTTTCAAATCGACAAACAAGACTTGAAGGAGGTTTTCAAGGTAGAACTAATAAATTAGTGGATGGATGTTACTCGTTTTGGCAAGCGGCTGCCTTTGCGTTACTACACGATTTATTAATAAAAGGTAAAACATTATTATACCATAATGAATTTTTTGTAACTATCTTTTCTTTAGAAAAGAGACCTCCAAAAGAATTTTTATTTAACCAAACGGCCCTGCAAGAATACATTTTAATTTGCTGCCAAGATAAGCGTGGCGGTCTTATTGACAAACCCGGCAAACACAGTGATCTTTACCACACATGTTACACTCTTAGTGGACTGGCTGTTGCTCAAGCCAATTTGGATGGAACCCCATGTGTTTTAGGTCCTGAACTTAATAAAATTGTAAGTTCTGAATTTTTAAAGTTACAGAAATTTTTTGTAATGTAATGTTTTTTTAGCAACAAACTAGTTTCATTCATAATATACGTTTGATAAGCGTACTCAAGGCTAAAATCTATTTCAAGCGTATGGATGGGGAAATACAGAATGCTACAATTGCAGAACTTTGACATATAGTGCGGATATTAAAGAACGTCATTAAAACTACTCCGGTTTTATACATCTTAGTAAATAACTACCACATTCTGCAGGTTATTGTTGGTTATTTATTCATATTGATACTCTTACAATTGAAAGTTAAATAACTGGCGCGGTGATTTTATTTTTTTATAGACGATTTTGAAGAATTAAATTTTAAAACTTATTTATAGGGTAATTTCGAACATCCACACGAACTTATACAAGTGTACTTGCGTATCAAGGGTATCATTTTATTGGGTCTAGGACGTTTCATCGCATTATTACATCGGGCCCAAGATTTCAAAACCTACACCACTTTCTGTCCGGTGTCATCACAACTTGGCTGTATAAATTTTCACATTTTATGGTCCAATGTCTCATTTAGATAAGTTAAGGTAAATATTGGGTGATTACATTTCACTGAGCTTCTCTGTTTACTAGCGAAAAGCCCTGGGACTGATAGCTATGAAGATAGAAGATTTTTGGCAGTAGTGGTGTAGGTCAGTCTACATATTAGAAAAAGAATTTTGCAACATGCTAGGGCAAAGACACTATGGGTGTGTAATGGGTGGTCTTTATAAAATTATAATATTCTGCATGTTCAGTTAGACATGGTTATAATAGGCTCTTCTTTTATTTACGTCCGTGTTTGGTTTGTATTTGTTTTGTGTATTGGTGGAGCTAATTAACTAGGACACGAAACTAGGAGAAGAAGGCTCACGCCCATTGCTACATTTTAAGGTACAAATTGCATATTGAATACATTATGACGTCACTTACGGCCCATATAGTAAATAAAGGAATGTGTTATAATTTCAAATAAATCGCATACTATAATAGTATCTTGTGTGATCACATTGTACTTCGATTGTTTTTTTTTAAATAATGTACAGCATTTTCCATAAATTTGATGATTTGATTAAACGACGAATTTTTAAATTTTATCTGATTGGCTCATCTTTTAAGTCATCTTAAATTAGATATCTTTTGATTTAACATGATATATTTAGATTAGCTGCCATAAATCAAACTGATCACATACAAATGTAACATAAAGTGCCCATTTTAACCACTTGTTTCAATTGGGAGATAGTCATGCTTCATGAATAGTTATGCCTTACATGCTTTCGCTAAATATTCAGAGTTTTATCTACCTTTTGACGGATGTCACTAAACTAGCACTACTTATACGTTCTTCTTCTATAAGGGCCTTCTCCTCCCTAGAGATTGGCATCACCATCACCGCTATGCGGACTTTTGAGACAGCTGCTCGAAAAATTGGTTTTTGTTACAACTGAACTGTTCCCGCAGGTTTTTGAACCATGAGTGGCGTCTTCTTGCAACACTTCTTTTACCCTGAATTATTATTTGAAGTAGGTTGTATTTTTTGTCTTGCTACCGCTACCAGTTACTTCTAAAATTATCTTTAGTAGCAAGACTCAACTACATTTCTATTTTTTATGCAAAGGGTAATTAACCTAAAAGCTTTTGTTGCAGGTATGATTTATGTTTGTATTTGTTCAAAACCGGAAAATCGTAGATGGTAATTATAGATTTTTCCACGGCAGATTTTGAGCAAAACAAAAGTAATCAAGACCTACGATATCTGATACCACTCCTTCCGAACGTATACGCGTGCCTTTTAAAGTTACTCTTGATTTAAGTTCGTTCAATGGTGGAATTTCATTATACTATTGTTTTGTTCTAATATGCACAGTAGTTTTCCATAAATTTGTCCTCAAAACCTGTTACAGGCAACTGCAACCTTCAGAAATTAATGGTACTGTATTCATGCCTTCTCACACCATACGTCAGGGATTGAAGAGATCGCTATCCCTCAGTTTGATATCATGTCTGTTTTGTGATTAATAATTGACTAATGTATAGTGCCATTATCTTTTCTAATTTTGTATTAGTGATATTCATGAAACTCATAACGATTATCTTTAATCTACATGGTGATCATTCTCAAAGGGATGCACACCAATTGTCCATTTTCCTGCATTTACAATTTTTTACATATACCTTATTCAACATATAGAATATTTGTAGTGTTTGTCCAAATGTTTGTAGGTTTAATAATATTGGGGTGATGATGATGGACTGTGATTGGCTGAAACTACATGGACAGCAGGGTATATGATAATGACAGATTTTGTAGGTTGTAGACCTTGCTTGGAAATGTGTTGTGCTGTACTCCAATTGTTGTAGTAGTTATTATTACCAATAAAAGTGTTCCTGTGTAACGTGTAACTTAAATTAGTAGTTTTATAAGTATTACAGTAGACGCTATTATATTATATAATAAAACCTATTTTTATCCTTGCTATGACCATCTCCAAGCTGACTTGCTCCATTGGTAATACTCCTTTCTCACATATATGTTCAAGACAGGTGTCTCAATGGACCTGATTTTTGCTTTGCATTATTTCTAGTTAAATAGGAAGATAGATATGTCGAAAAATAGAGGAAAGCAGATTTGCTGAAGAAGAAAAAACAGGAATTAAAGTCAATGGAAGAATATCTTTAAAAACACTTTTATTTTAATAGGGCTATCAGCTGAGATAGGCAAGAGCTCAGAGGAGTCTAAACAGTATTATACTTCACAGAAAATCTTTGAAAGCTGAATTGTGATTAACGAGAATTCGCCGGCGAACGCGTTTGAACTCGAGCATCTACAACTTTATACTACAGATAGAGTAACCGTCGATTTCAATTGCCCATACATTCCGTTGAGACCAATTGGAAGGTAGGATTTATATACATCTATTTCCAGGCAAAACCAATTCTTTCGAACTCGTTTTGTCGTTTAATTGAGGTATTAGTAAGAGATCAACAGTTAATCAACAATTTCGATGCCGCGGATTGAGATATACCCGATAGCAACGAAGAAATTTGGGAGTTCTTTATCTTATATCCCACATCATGGTATGCCGAGTGCAGCAGCTGTATAACTTCGGCTATTAGGTATCTTTAATTTTTGCCAAAATTTGTCCAGGCACATTTCGTACCTATGTTTGTTTTTGTAATTTTTAATATATAGTTATGTCATATTGGTAAATTATTTGCTATTTATGGGTTGATTCAGTTGTAAATTTTTATGGCTTATTTATGTTGCTGGATTTAGTTTTTGTTTTCACGGGGTCAGTCTTCGTTTTACTTTCAGTAAGTAGTCTTCTCTATATATTTCCAGTCTTCGTTTTACTCTTACATCTAATATGCCTTTCCTCGATGTTGTGTTGATGACTACGTGTCCGTGTATACATATTTACTTCACGCGAATATTTGAGTATATCCGTATGCATTTAAAATGTATTAATATCCTGCATATTGTTTGCCGGCAAAAGTTTATTAATGTTTTTACATTGTACTTTATGTTATTCTCTTCGTCTTTTTCAACTACATGTATATTTGTATTTTCTATAATATAATATATAAAACATAATTATAGAAAAGAGAGAAGACACGAACGCAATATGAGCGCGGGTTGTATCCTGTTTCTGCATTATTATTATTATCCAGAAGGGAATAATAGGCACATTATCGAAATACCGGTATTATATAAAATATTTAAGGTCCAGCAGTTTTATTATTCTTCCATTTATGTTTTCTACCGCTTCCAGAATTTCCATCTTCGATTGGCCCGTATGTTCCTACTGATGTATTATTCTCTCTTTAGAGTTATATTTATAAATTAAATATCTTTTCTGACTTTCCACTTATTTATGTTTTCAGCAAATTATTTCGTTTACCCGACACCGTTACGTATCCTGCTCTAAGTTAAGGTCTCCCTTTGCCTTTTTTTTAAATTCATCTCTGTAATTCCTTGAGTTGCCATTTGGTCTCTTCTTCCCATTAGTTTGTATCTTTTCCATTCAGACTTTTAATATTGCTCCTGCCTATTTTTGTCTCCCTTCCGTCCTCGTCCACGTATGCCCATACATTCCTTCCCACCAGTCTCACCCCCTCACTAACATTTATACTCACACACTCCCCAAATCAATGCTCCCACTTATCAGTACCTTTCCACATAACATCTGCTATAGTCCTTATCTATCCAGTAGTTGCTCCCCCTTTCCACGCATCCACACTAAAAACTTTGCCCTTCGGTCCTTTATCGCCCTAGGTACTTGAGTCAAGTACATCGCAAACCGGCGGTGTACTTTTACATCTTTATACCTGTCGCTATACCGGCTATACTTTTCTCTACCTTTCCTACCGTTCTTACTATTCGCTGTCCTGCAATTTCTTCTTTGCAATATGTTTGTAAACCCCCTCCTTTCGCAATTTCTACACATAACAAATACAGGTTTTTCATAAAAACATTTAAATACACACAATTCATCACTTTTGCATACATTCCTAACCATTTTGACCAGCCTTTCATCACTCACACCCACTACCACTCTGTTATAACTCATCATTCTTTCCGCAGCCATCCATCCTACACTCATCCTATTTGTTTCCTGCAGTACTAAACCGTTAGCATTTGAATCGCCTATATCTTGGGGATGATCTTTCCAGGCCTAGCAAATCTCTTCAAGTACTGCAGTTGCACTCTTTCAACCTCTAGCACTTTCTTGACACCCCATACCTCAGCACCCTACAACAATATGGACGTCACGCACGCATCCCATATAACAAGTTGACCACTAAAACAATAAGGTAACTCCTTTTCCCAAGCCACCTTTATTCCCTCTACTTGCGTGTTATACCGGATATTCTTTTTAATTTTCCCATTTTCAGCGAACATGAAGCCCAGGCATTTGTAGCACTCTCTACCGCCGTCACGTCAAACTTGCTACCGCCTCTCTTCCTTTAACACATCCACTATTTCTTTTAACACACTGAAGAACATGTCTTTTCCCATTCTTAATACTTCCTCCGGCTTTCTCACAAATAAATTTAATACCAATAAACTCCCTTGCTTATCCTAAACCTCTGCGGTTTTGCTTCTTCAACACTCGATAGTACGTCTCCGCATACAGATCGGCTACACATTTCCTAATTAGCTCTTCCACCCTATTTTCCCCAAACATTCATTAATGTTTATCCTATTTATGGAATCATGCGTTGAGGTCAACGAAAAGCGCAAATAATTTGCCTCCCTTCGACCACATCAGCTGAAGTGTAAGAGTAAGATTCGCTGTTGATCCGCCACTACGGAAACCGCACTGCACCTCGGGGATAAGCCTTCCAACTCACCCTCGAGCCGTCTCGCTATCAACTTAGTATACATTTTGTAGATGTTGACCATAAGTGTGATTCCTCCATAATTTGCTGGTTTGTTGCCAATTCCATTCTTGAGGATCTGCATAAGTAGACGTTTCTTTCAGCTTTGCGGGGTTAGATATTCCCCTCTCCGTATTCTGTTGATTAATTGTTCTCAGGAGGCGGAGAACAATGTCCACTTCTCGTTCGTTATACCATCCATACCTGCCGCTTTTCCACTTTTAATCCGGTTTAGCACCGCCTCAACTTCCTCTTGTTGGAAATCTCCATCCATTATATATCTGCGTTTGCTCCCCATATCTACGACTTCTACCCATCCTCCAATGACCTCCTTAAAGTATTCCTCACATTTTACCATGCTTACTTTGCTCGGTCAACTTTTTATTCCTTGTCTTTTACTTTTCAGCATGCTCCAGAGTTGGTTCTCATTTTGGATGTTGTTTTGTATTTTTTGCTACTTCTTGGACTCTCCAACTCTTTTTTGGTGTTGTAATACTCAAACAAATATCTACTTCTCTGAATGACACTCCTGCATACGGTCCATATACTCTACGGACCGTGACTGCTGCATGTCTCCTCTCCCAGATCGCCCGCCTCCACAGCTTTTTGCAATTGATACATTCCTTGTCCATTAATTTCCTGTCCCTTTGTTGTCTAACTGTTATTATGCTCGTTAATATTGCAATGATTTTTTCAAAAGAGTTCACCAACCAAACATTTGAGCCGCCTTTCGCTTATAAGAGAATTTTCTTTGCAACTCCACCCACTAACTGGCTCAACATGTTCTTTAGTACCTGCATTTAGGGATGCTGAGATTTGGAAATGGTCGGATACAGTTGTCTCCGACTTCTACTACTATATAAGCTATTACTGAATTATGCCATCCTCTTTTATAAGTGTATTTTCATTTCCAATCACCCTCTATCATACCATTTAGAATTGCAATGTTCTCTTGCTCTACCCATTCCTACCATCTGCTACATTCGGCGCTCACCACTTAATCTTTGGATCTGCCACTTTATCCATGCACTCACTTTCTTCATTTAACCTCCCATCATTTGCTTCTCCAGTCCCCTCCAACTATTAGCCAACAGGATTGACTCACCTTTCTGCTACAGATTATCCTACTCTTAATGCCATAGCTCTCCTTTTATGATTATATACTGTGAAAATTCGCCATTTTTCCCTCGCATTGCTATCGACTGCTCGACCCTTCCCTCGTGGCAATCTCCTCTTCACTAAGATTCTGATATTCGTTTCTTACCCCTGTGATTATGCCCCCATTCTTCCATGGTTACTTCCAAATGAAATTGGCGGGCAAAAGCTTCTGCAGATACCATTTTCCATCGTCAATCCATATTTCCAAGAAACCCACGAAGACATGCTGCTGCATACATTCCCTCAGACCACAGTCTTGTAATTTCCTGCACTTGTTACTCATTCGTTTAGTCTTTCCCTCTCTGATGCGCCTATTTTCTTATTCGTGGCGTATTTATATGGCTTTGGTATCTTCTTCTCTTGTCTTAATAGTTTTTAGCTACCTATGCTTGCGATGCTATTAGTCCCTTCCCTTTTCTGTTCTATTTAAATTCTTGATCATTTATACTGAGTTTCTGATGCCCTAATCTAACGTTGCCTACCTTATTTGTTTCTTCCATTGCAATGCATTAAAAAATTTTCTCTCTCTTTTTTATTAAATCGTTGTCTTTGAATATTTGCCTGTCCTTAAGTAATTTTTTTATTTTCACGATATCCTGTTTTTATTTCATTTCCTCTTTTGTGCTCTTATGTATTTTAAGCGCTGTACGTATTTTGGCTTGCGTTTTCAACTTATTGGCTATAAATCCCTAGACCTTAGCTTATATATACTTGACTTCTAGTTGTAGCCCTTTTATTACTATGCTATTCTTCTTCTTTTCCTTCTCCCTGCAGCAGTTGGACTATATTATTATATTACAAGGATCGAGACGTAACAGCAAAGCTCATATTCCTGCACTTCGTCGTTCCGTCAACATTATCCTTGGATCAGACAGGTTTGTTCGCTCTTCTCATTTCAAACCTGATCACTGATTGGCTGACTCGTAAACATCGCAGATCTAAGGATTATTCTATTTATTCTATCCATAATATAAGAAATATATAATGGATAGAGCAAGAGAACTTTGAAATATCAAATGGTATATCACAGGGTGATTGTGAAGGCGAATACATACAAAGAAGGCAGGGATAATTTATTAATATATTATATATTAGTTCAAAATGAATGGATGTCGTTAATACAACGTTTTGAAGTCGGAGAGGAGTGTGTATCAACCATTTTCCATTCTCAGCGTGCCTAGATCGAGGGACTGAAGACAATGTTGAGGCTGTTAGGGGGTGAAGTTGGTCAGAATATTTAAAAATCTCTTACAAGCAAAAGGTGGACCAAATGGAATTTGATTCGGTGAAATGGTAGAAACATAAAATAGCGCGATGACAGTTAGACAAGAAAGGATGCATAACAGGACAATGGAATGGATGGACTAGGAATGTATCAATCACAGGGAACCATGCAGGAGTGATATTGAGAGTAGTAGAAATTAGTTTGAAGAGTGGTGTAGTGGGAGGAGAGCCCAGTAGGTAGCAAACATTGAATGTTGATGATGTATTAGTAATTCAAATTGAGGACCGACTCTGGATCATGCTGAAGATAAAAGAGAAGGGACAAAAAGCCGAGTGACCAAAGTAAGCATGGAGAAATTTGAGGAATACTTTAAGGAGCTCTTCGGAGGAGGGGTAGAAGTTGTGAATATGGTGAGCAGACAGAATGGATGGAGATTTCCGAGTAGAGGACGTTGGAAAAGCGGCAGGTATGGATGATATAACGAACGAAGCGTGGACATTGTTGAATAGCAGGGGCAAGAAGGCCTTTAACCGTTTAATCAAAAGAAAATTAAGAGCGGAAGATAACATCCCGGAAAGCTAGAGGAAAGGTCTTCATCAAGAATGGAAGTGGCAACAATCCAGAAAATTATAGAGGAACCACACTGATGGGCAACATACAATATTTATACTACGTTGATAGAGAGGAGGCTCGTGAGGTGGAAGGAAGGTAGCTTATCCCCGAGGTACAATGCGATTTCCTTAGCGGCAGACCAACAGTGGATCCTTACACTTCAGCTGATGGTGGAAAAGGAATTGGAGTCGAAGGGAGGGAAATAGTTTGAGCTTTTCGTTGGTCTCAAGGCGGCGTATGATTCAATAGATAGAAAATGAATGAATGTTTGAGGGAAAATAGCGTGGCGGAGCAACATAGGGAATGTGAAGCTCATCAGTATATATATAATAAACCTTTATTGGCATTAACAATCCTCTACACAGTATGTAATAAACTTAAAAATAAACAAATCATACATCTTTTATTATCCTTACAGCAATATAATATAATAACCCACCATTCCATTCCATTACAGAAAAACAAACAAAAACAAATATTAAATTAAATTTCATATTCATATTTACATAAATTATTTATTCATTCTTTCTTTCCGGCAAAACAAAAGGAAAGACTAGCCCTATTGTTTGTTATATACCGCATTTTAGCAATTGCTTTATTGACCTCATTACACTAACTCTTTTTCCATTCTCATCTAAAAACTGCATCCAATCTTTGTTCACTATCTTACATCCTTTCTTCACCATACGTTCTCCATGTTCATTTAACCAATGCTCCCAATTATCTTCATTTCCTATAGCTACCACCCATCCAATCCTTGAATCATTCTTCCTCGTTTCCACATCTGAAGCGACAAATCAAGGTTTGTGACCTACTGTGGCCCGCTCGCTCCAGATATTCTGGCAGTCGCTGGTGTACCTAAATTTGTTTGCATCTCCCATATCTACTGTTTCCAATACTACTCTGCTTCTCTTGTGCTTCTACTTCCAGAAGCCTGTCCATTACCAGAACATCAAGCATGGCGCCACTGTGCTTCAGTGTTTCCACTTCTTCCTACTCTTTCATATATTTTCTCTATCTCCCATTTGCCTATTACTCCCTTCTTTTTTGAGTTGATCGGTATACGGTATACTATTAAGTGAGTGTTAGAGGAGCATGATCACAGATTTTTAGGATAGAACAATAGAGCTCTCCGTTGAGCCCATTATTATTCAATTTATTTGTGGGAAAGTGGGAGGAAGTGTTAAGAATGGGGCAAGCGGGGGTGTGATAATCGGCAGGGAAAACTTTTGGTCCTTGTGATATGCAGACTATGTGGGTATTTTGGTCTTCAGTGTGTTCAAAGAAATGGTGAAGAGGCTACGTCTTTTATTTGTGAGGAAGAAAATAATGATGGGACTATATATTACGAGGCATATCCAGAAAGTAAGAGTACTGAATTTTTGTAGGTGTTAAATTTTTTTATTTAAACAAAAAAATTACGTGAATCTTTAGTACATAATAAAAGCTATTTTTCGACATAGTCGCCATTCCTCTCTATGCAGGTGGTGTAGCGAGGTATCAATTTTTTGATGCCTTCCTCGAAGTAGTTTCCCGCCAACTCCTTCGTCCACTTCTCCAACTCCTCCTTTACCTCCTCGTCGGTTAAAAACCTTTTTCCACCCATGTTCAGCTTCAGGGAGGTAAAGAGACAGTAATCTGAAGGTGCTAGATCATGGGAATGCGCGGGATGGTTCAGGACATCCCATTTAAACGAGGCGAGCAGTTCCTTCGTGGCGTTGGCCGTGTGTGGTCTGGCATTGTCGTGCAGCAGGCAGACTCCTTTTGTCAGCATGCCTCTCCTCTTGTTCTGAATCGCCCTCCGCATTTTTTTTAAGGTCTCACAGTATCTTGCAGAGTTGATGGTCTCCCCTTGAGGCAGATATTCGATTAAAATTATGCCTTGACAGTCCCAAAACACGGATGCCATGACTGTATTGGCTGAAATTGTGATTTAGAACTTTTTGGCGGAGGGTGAAGAGGTGTGACGCCACTGTTGAGACTGTCTTTTGGTTTCGGGCGTGTGGTGTGCTACCCAAGTTTCATCTCCAGTTACGATGGAGCGGAGTTGGAGTTTCCAGCGCCTCGAAAACTCTTGCCCGGCCTCCACTCGATTTAACTTGTGCTGGTCTGTCAGTTGTTTTGGGACCCACCTCGCGGACAGTTTCCGATATCCGAGGGTTTCTGTGATTGTTTCGTGTAGTAGAGATCTGGAGATTTGCGGAAACATCGCAGAAAGTTCATCCACAGTCAATCTGCGATCGTCACGGAGCGCATTTTCAATTTTTTCCACAATTTCGTCAGTCACAATTGAAGGTCTTCCGCTCCTCTGATCATCATGCACAGACGTACGACCGTTTTTAAACTCGCGACAGCACTTGTACACATTCGTACGATTCATAGCTTTATCACCATATGCAGTTTTCACCTCATTATAATTCTCAAATGGAGGTTTTCCCTTCCAAACGAGATAACGGATGACGCCGCGGGAGATCGGATTGACATTATTCACGAAACTTGTTGTCGTGTCAACAGTTCTCAACGTACTGACCTCGAACCGGTCTCGGTGCAAAGGGGAGGAGTCAGGCTACACTGCCGTGTGGCCAACATGATGAAAATAAAATCCCTCCGACCGTGAGAGCCTCAGTACTCTTACTTTCTGGATATGCCTCGTATTTACAAGGACCCAGATGTAACAGTAATTCCATATTTCGGCGTTCAGTTAATGTTTATACGTTAGCAAATGAGAGACCAGATTTGTTTTCCCTACTTATTTCAGACCTGGCCTCGGATTGGGGAAGCAGGATTATAGGGTTAAATTCTTATATTTATCCTATATAATACCCTCCACATTACCATGGCTAATGATATCACGTATAGTAAGCGAAACAAAATCTGACGAAATCGGCCATGACTCCACAGACGTTGATATAACTATAAAAGTTGTTAATAGTACATATACTTTTTGCGTTTTATAAAATACTTCAGAATTGAGTTGGATTTGTCTGCTTGGCAACACAGCGCCAGCTCGTGCGCATACCACACCGCGTGACACATTTGAGGTAAGGTCAGTCAGTTGCGCGCATCGAGCACGCAAGAACCGTTTACCAAGTGCACGCGTGTGTGATTTGTTTAATCATTTGTTTACATCGCCGCCGCGTTCGTTTATTCTGCACAAACAAAAGAACCGTGCGGCCCGAGCGTTCTTACACCGAGGTGTGCGTTTATTACCGACGATTCTCATGCGCGAGATGATCGCGTGATGAATTTATTTTCCATAAGATAAAAGAAAGTGCGCTGAAAGATATTCTGCGAAGATGCTGTCGAACGGGCAGATCATTGGGGACGGGTCATGGGATTTGAGGGTGTATGTGACGGATTTGCAGACGGAGCGCCAGATCCGCGTCAAAGGGGACCTTCACATCGGCGGCGTTATGCTCAAGCTAGTGGAAGATTTAGGTATGTACCCCCTTCGAATATAAAACGTGTTTAGGTTAGGGCACCTGTTGCAAATTTAAAGAATGCCGACATTGACCTTGCCCGCAATTATTGTAAACATGGCACAAAATTTCAAATTAATATACGATTATTGTTTTTGTTTTCATTGTTTGGGAAGGGTACCAGTAACAACTAACTTACACCAAGGGACCTTTCTTTGTACCCATCCCCTACAATTAAAATTTTGAATGGTATGAATTTGAATAAACATTAAAAGTGATTATGAATTTAGAAATATTATATTACATGTATATGTATTACAGTTTATAAAATAAATTAGTCATTATCTAATAATATATACCTAAAATTTGGGTTAACATGAAGTTAAATTGACAACGATACTGCATTCCGATAAGGACTCTATCTATTTTAATCTGAGATTCTTATCGTAAATAATTTTATAATGGATTAAACCTTGAAAAATAAATATAATAAATGTGTTTGTAAAAAAAAGATATTACGAACATCGAAGAATAAACACACAAATTATAGAACATACAGGTTAATCACTGTAATCCCCATCATATTCTTGTATTTTGATGACAATATTTTAATGTGTAATAATTTTCAAATTTAAGTACCTGACAGTAGAACAGTAGAACCAGTAAAATTACGCAATCAAAAATATTACATACCATAGTTGATTCATGACTAATAATGTATTTATAAATCGATTGTTGGTATTCGTGATTTATTACATCTATTGAATTTCTTAAATCACTATGATATAGAAATGAAGACAATGTTTTGAAGCCTACCGACCTGCAAGTTATGACTTTTGTGCTGACAGTGTAAAGGCGTGATTTGAACCTGCGACCCCCAGTCGCAGGTTTAAATCCCATCGAGGGATTATTATCCCATTAGGGATCTTTTATATTTTGTTATTGAATAATTAATGAGCGTATTAAGTGTTTTGATTTTATATCAAAAAATAAGGAGGAATGGGTTGTTTACATATTAAAAAATAATGTATCCATTATTTGTCATGCAATAAGCATTTCACCCATTGGTAATTGATTCACAAAACCCCGTCCAACGACGGGAGTTTCACCTAGTATATGTGTAAAAACTTGTATAGTAATTGAACACAATTTCTTTAAAGAATGCATACAAACTTGTTATCTCGATGAGAATTGTATATGACCAATTTAATATGGATGTGTTAATATGTAATTATTACACCCGTTTATTACACAAATGGAATGCGCGGTCACATAACCTGTAAATGGTGATGTGGATCGGAACAGTGTGGGTGTCTGTTTGGGCGGAATTCGTAATGACGTAAGTAACCGTGAGATCAGCATCGAAAACGTGCTCGCGATTTAATTGTTTTGAATGTGTACCATTCCGAATTTATCTCGTAAAGTTAAAATTGGTAAACACACGGGCTGCCAAATGCTGTGCCGTTCAAGAAAAAACTGCAAAAGCACTTTCCTAAGAAAACAACAAATATATGTGATTTGTTTATTGTAAACTCGTGAAAATAAAATTATACGATTATCACGTGATAAACAAATACAATTAGTAGTTACTGTAATTGTTACATTAGTAGTAGTTAATAGAATGTTAGGACTTGCTACATTGTACCTGAGTTGTCTAAGGTGTCGTTAATTGTATCATAACGGGAAACGATACCGACGTTGTACAGTCGTAGGAGTATGTTTTAGTATCGATATTTAAATTCTCCCAAACAGGGATCTCGGTATTAATACCGGAATAAATGTGTATAGTTATAACCGGGGGTGCTATTTATGTTGATTAACATATTTAGTTCAAACTATTTTTTCTTAAAACTATACCGATTTTGTTTGCCTCTCCTTTCTATGTAAATTTATTTTATTTTTATACTTTATGATGAAATACCCGTCGCACGAGGGGATATGATGACTAAGGGCCGGTTCTACAATTGACGTTTAACTGGAGAATACGGCATTTCGAGGAATAAGTTTTAGATATCTGCGTTAAAATATCAAACTTATTCCACGAATAGTCTTATTCTCCGGTTAAATGTCAATTGTAGAGCCGACCCTAAATTAATTATCTCGCTAATTCTTCTGTCCCATCTAACAATTATTTCTATACATTTAGTCTCAATACAATTCAGTTCAAATTACAGTTCCCACTGAGCACATTAATCCCATTTTTGTTGCCCAGGTGGAAAATTGTGAGATTTAAATACCTATATCAATTATGAACAGATTAAAATTAAGAAACAAAATTTGTAACTACAGTCAGGGTTTCAAGTTCGAGCCTCTACAATTTTATAACTGAATTAAAAATGAGATTTTAATTGCGAATACCTTATCGATTGTAAACGAAGTTTATAGCGTATAAATATTTATTTTTCATTGGCAATTTACAATTAAAATATTAAATCTCTCTTTTAATTTCTTGAGCCACTTTTGTCGTGTCCAGGGGAACTTTACCAATTTCGGGTTTTGTAGTTCTTCCAGCTCTACGTCAGGATGAGTTTGGTTTGATTTGAAGATGTTTATTAGATGATAACTTTGTTTATTATCTCGTTCTGTCGTACTTTCTGATTGGTCGTATAGTCGTTACGGGTCTTTTAATCTTTGTTGTGGCTTTCCACAATTGGTAGTCTTTCTCTATTTCTGCTGTGTGGTCGCTCAGTTACCATGGTGTCTTCTTTTATCCTTTGGATTTCCCTTTTGAGTTTTTGGGTTTTGTTATTTAGGTCTCTTTTCTCCATTGGACTTCTTTACTTCTTTCTTGCCCTTTTCTTTTCGCTTGCTTTCCTTTTGTCGCTGACTATTTGCTTGTTTTTTCCCGTTGTTTGGGTTGTTCTGGATAGTTGGCTGGAGGGAAGCATAGCCACAGACATTAAAATGGGCCCATTGGGAAATTTCCCTTTAAGGCTGCTCATTCGTCCCACCAATCAATTTTGCGTGCGAGCTGGCGGGTGAGGAGTTGCCAATGCTGACCATACTAGGCCAGCACTTCCCTAGTATTAGATGCCTAGTGTTTACTAGAGCTGGGCAGAGGCATATTACATGCTCTGCTGTTTCTAGTTCTTCATTGCACCCTCTACATAACGGGCTGTCTACCAGACCCATCGTGTGTAGGGTGTTTGTTTAGCCGGCGGTGGCCAGTTAGGATGGTTAGGATGTTGGTCAATAATTTCAGTTTAGTTTTAGATAAGTTAAGGCGGGCCGTGGCTGCAATTTTACAAGGTTGCCTAATTGCTACTTTTGATTGCCTGCAGCCCGGCGTTTCTCGCCATTTTATCTTGTGAAGAGCATGTGTCCTATGCTACCTGCAGAACGTATTTCATCCTCTTGAGTTCCTGGCAAGTTCATCTGCTATTTCGTTCTCCTTGATGCCACTATGTCTTTTGATCCAGCAGAGTTCTTGTTTGTTATATATGTTTGGGTTGGGTTTCCTTCCTAATTTTTCTTTCGCTGAGCGTTAGTACGATTTGTAAGTGGTTTGAGCTGAGGTTTAGGTATTCCTGGATTTCGATAAAGTTTGTCGATATATTTCTTGTGATGTAGATGCTAGTAGGTCGTGTAATTTGTGTAGATCTCTTGACCAGCAAGTGGGTTTACCTGTAGGATGATAACAGCAGTTTGTTGTCTCTTTCTAATGTCTAATTTCTCTCCCTTTCGGTGTAGTCACTCTGGATACCCAGTCGTTGTGCTTTGCATTGAAGTCACCTCCAAGTATAAATTTTTCTCCCATGTGGTGTATGAGTTTCAGATAATCTGCCCTTTTTAGATTTTATCTGGGTCGGAAGTAAACCGCGCTCACTTTCAATGATTGATTCTTCGATTTGATTCCTACTACTATTAATTGTGTTTCTTCTCTCTGTATTTGGTTTTGTTCATTTTTATTTAATCGAATTTACCGTTTTTTTGTGTAAGGCAGTTATATAAATTGTATTACATTTTTCATGGTTGTCTATTTACATTGTATCTATATTTCCCTCCATTTCTTCCTGTTTTGTGTTAATTGTTTAATCTCTTTCCACTTTATGTTTTTTCTTTCTGCTTCTTCTTTCATTCTGCCGTCCCTTGTTTCCCTTGGCCTCCCTATGTAGTTGCTTCCTGTTGCCCTGCTCTCGTATATCAGAAGTGGTAGTCTTTCTTTTGGCATCCGGCATATGTGTCCTAGCCATCTGAACTATCCTTCTATTATTTTGACGTTTATTAGATCTATTTTGAGATTTTGTCTATATGTTTTTATTTTGTCCATTCTTGTCTTGTTTTCTATTTTTCTCAGGAATCTTATATCTATGGTGTTTATTTTTGTTTTGGGTCTTTCCGTCATGTTCCACGATTCACTGCTATACATTATTGTTGGTCTTATAACTTTTTTTGACTATGTCCGTTTTGATGTTTTTCGGTATGTCTTTCCTCCTAAAACGTCTTTTTCAACATATTAAATATTTTCCCCGTTTTGCCTAATGTTTCGTTTATCTCTTAGTCTATTTTCCATTACTTTCTATTATATTTTCTAGGTATTTGAAGCTTTCTACTATTTGTCTTTAATTTAGAGTTATTTTGTGTGTTTTGTTTTCCCTTGGATATTACCAAGATGTTTTTTCTATATTTATGTTCATGTTGATTTTTATTAGTTCTTTAATTATTGTTTTTATATTGTGTTGTAGGTCTTCTTCTGACTCCGCGAAAATCGCAATATCGTATGCGAACATAATTTCCGTTACATGTGTTTGTTTCATGTTCCAGAATCCCATCTTTATAGGTTTCAGATTGTTCCTTACCTTCTGCATAGCTCCATCTAAAACTATTTTGAATAGTAGTGGGCTTAAGACGCATTTTTTGTTAACCCCTATTCTCGTTGTGAACTTTTGTTCATAATGGCTAACATTATTTTTGACTAATATTGCACTCTACCTATTAGCACAAACTACAGAAGATGCGCCATCGCAAAAGATCTGTATGGGCATAATTGGTATAATTTGGAGTGTTTTGTGAAGAAATGTTTGAAACAAATTTAAAATATAATTTTTTGAAACTACATCGATTTTGGTCAAATAAGGTCCTATTGTAATTTTCTATGTTATTTAATTTTAAAAGCAAGTGGACCTGTGGCCTAAATCCTATAAACTATTAAGTAAACGTAAACAAATTCATGAATTGAGCATTTGATTTACTTCGTAAAGATCATTGACATTTACTAATCTAAAATAGCAATGGCCTTAAAGTATCTTACATTTAAATTCCTCTTTCGGAGGTCGAGATTACAACACTATATTTGTTTAATGTTATTTAAATGTCTTACCATTATTTTCTATGGATCGCTTTCATCGCTTTCTTCTTTGCTTCCATTCCATTGATGTGGTTTCTTTTCAGTATTTCTTCCACGTTTACGTCGCATTTTATTATTATTTGCTTCCCCGGGTTCTTTTTCTTCATTATTCGTGCATTCCAAATTTATTTGGAATGCCTATCCTTTGGCATTTTAGCTGTACCAAGCTGCGTTTTTTCTATGGCTTCAATTTATATCTCATTTTGTCCATTTTTGTCATACCTGCTATTTTACTCAAAAATTCTCATTTCCGATTGTATTTTCACAATCTATTATTCGCTTCCGAATTTTAATGCTGGTCTATAAATAATAACAAATACTTTCTCTCAATCTATGAAAATTATATAGTCAGGTATCTTGTCGAGTCGTCGTACCTATAAACTAAGATATGGTTTTGAGTTATCCTCTAGCATTCTAATTTAATGGCCGTACCAAGCTGCGTTTTTTCTATTGCTTCAATTTATATCTCATTCTGTCTATTTTGGTCATACCTTCTATTTTACTAAAAAAATTCTCATTTCCGATTGTTGTATTTTCACAATCTATTATTCGCTTCCGAATTTTAATGCTGGTCTAGAAATAATAACAATTACTTTCTCTAAATCTATGAAAATTATATAAAGTCAGGTATCTTGTCGGGTCGTCGTACCTATAATCTAAGATATGGTTTTGAGTTAAGTGGTCCTTCCTAAAGTCGCGTGGACCTTTCCGCATTCTTGTTTCCATTGTATGTCTCGCCTTCTTCTCTACTATCGCCTCATATACTTTCGGTGTTGTGCATCCTAAGTTATTGCAATTCCTACGCTCTCCATTTTGTAAATGGAATATAATCGGCATTTAGCCAGTATGTAAATATTTTTTCTACTTTCCAATTTGATTAGTCAGCTTTGAAAGGATTTGTTCACCCAAATCTTTCGGTTTATCTATCATGTCTTGCCCCAGGTCTTTTTCCATTTATTAGCCTGTTGACTACGGGATTCAGCTCCTTTCCCGTTATTTGTTCTGTTTTCATATTTCCAGTTTGTTGGAGCCTTATTTTATATTTTCTTAGGTAGTTTATTCCTCCAAATATTCTTCGAAGTATTCTTTCCATCCTTCCATTATTTCACTACGGCGTTCAGCTCCTTCCCCGTTATTTGTTCTGGTTCCATATACCTAGTTTGTTGCAGCCTTCTTTTGTATTTCCTTGGGTAGTTTATTCCTCCAAATATCCTTCTTTCCATCCGTCCATTAACTACTTGAGCTCCTTCCCCGTTATTTGTTGTTTCCATATTCCTTGTTTGTTGGAGCCTTCTTTTGTATTTCCTTGGGTAGTTTATTCCTCAAACATTGTAGTATTCGGAGTATTCTTTCCATCCTTCCATTATTTCACATCTTTTATTACGTTCTCTTGATTATATTGTACAATCTGTTTCTGTTTGACAGCTTTTTATTGTCTTGTAAAATATTTTCTGATTTCCTTTGAATAGTTCTTCCAAAATGTTCCCGAACTTCTCCCATAACCGTATCTTGGATTTAAGTGTGATTTTTTTCACTTTAAGCCTTTGTTTTTATACTACGAAAACTATTCTTGCTTCTTATTTAGGAATTTCTTCAATTTATGTTTCTTATGTTTTTCAACTTTTGTTTTACTTCTTCATTCTACATGTGTGTAGTTCATTATTTTTATTATTCTGCATTCCCCTGTAGTTCTCTCCGTTATCACATTCCGAATACAGCACTGTACAAGCTATCGCGAAAAATTAATTGAATTGTTAATTTTGACTTTTCTGTACGTTTTATATAGTCGAAATACGCTGTTTTTATGAACATACCTGCACATGTCTGTAAACAAAATTCCGGAAAAACGGCTCAACCCTGGCGAATATAATACGTACGATGAAGTAATATGCACTAGCTGCTTTAGATATGTTCTAAAGGTCGTTTCAGACAAGACAATTTCTTGACTCAAAAGTTAGTCAAGATGCGACACAATCTAAATTGTCTCGTATCATACAGCAAATTATTTGAAATATTGATTGTCTAAAACAACCTTTAAACTGTATCTTTCCAAAATATATCTGTCTTCGCATACAATGTTGCGGCGAATTGTTGTAGATATTTACAAGCTACGTAATGCGTGCTCTTGATAATATCGTGATATCTATTTCAAGCATGATTTTTAGAGGTCAGCGAATTACAACAGCATAATATCACGCACTGAACGCACAATTTAATTCAAATGATACGCACAACATAATTGTTTGCATTCTTCAGTTTAAATCAATATGGAATAATTTCAACATATCAATAATCAACAGCATGGTGTGAATTGGATTAAATTTAAATGGAATTGTTTTCGCTTTCAATTAGATTCAATTTGTAAAATTTAGTATGCTTGCAAAAATATGTTATATACATTTTGTTTCCTATACATTCGAATACGGTTATTTTGCACTGTATTATCTCATATTTTGAAATTCATTATTAAATTATTATTTATATACAGACAAACAATTTTTATTCAATTATATATACATAAACTGCAATAGTAATAAATTATACTAATAAATGGATACTGAATGGGGCTATATCGATATGACTAGGTATATCTTGTCAGAGTTTTTTTTAAATTTTGCCAGTCTTGCATATCTTGTGTGTTCGATACGTTTTTAGTTCCTGAAACATACAGTAAACAAATTTCTATTTAACAATTCGATTACAATAACTTGATAACACAAACAAACCCCTCCGTTTTGCAAAAAAGACAAATATCATTTATATCATTCTAACAGTCCAATGCTGGTTCACACTTGTAGCTAATGTACAAATAATCAAATCGCATTTTCTATAATTAATATAGCTCCGGGATTCGTCACAGAAATGTGCACTTCCGCATAAATTGATTTCTACCAATTTGATATGGCAAAACACATTATTAATCAATGATCTAGTTGTTTCATTTTTCAACTGGTATTGAGTTTCACATACGAACAATTTTCAAGACGTTAACTAATGCCTATAATTGAGCCTGTGAGAATCAAAGTGGCGTAACTCATATTTAAATTAATTTGAAAAGGAGAGGAGTTTGCGATTGGTATTTATGTAAATCGACTTGCGCAGTTACAGACTTGAAATCAATTTATTCATAAATAAAAATGTAATCGCGTACGTCGATTTATATATATATATATATATATATATATATATATATATATATATATATATATATATATATACCAAACGCAAACTCTTCCCATTTTCGAAAAAATTTAAATGCGATTTACGCAACTTTCATTATCACAGGATCAATAATAAAAGGTCAGATAAAATAAAAACTAGATATGAATCCTTGTGGAGATTAAGAATGGGAAATTTGATACAATCTTATGCAAGAAAAATGAAAACAAAACAATAAAGTGCTCTGCTCACTTATTGACTTAATACAATGAATTGATAGTTATTAACTATCGACTACAATAATTAATGATAGTCTGTTAACGGCCGAATAGAAACTATAAAAAAAAACTTACGACGCTGCTAACAAATTATGACTATTATCAGTTAAATTGCCAATCCAGTCCCTTCTATTTGGAATTAACACATAATTAGCTGTATCCACCTAACTACTTTCATTGGATAATATTGATAATTTTTCTACTCTCAATAGTATAATGGTATCCGAATTTCGACAGTTTTTATTCCTACTATAGAAGGTGTTCTATAATTTGCATGCACAAATAAAATCTATAGCAAGATTTAGCATAAAAGTTCATATGAACATGTGACTAAAATATTTCGTTGATTCATAAAATAAATCTAGGAACAACAAAATAACGCACATGGCTATTATCTCCTGTAACTTGGTCTTGATTAGTTTTGTGTGTGCAAATCTGTCGCTTCCGAAGAAACCAGGGCTTTACTGACATACAATGAGAAATAGTAAATACAAGAAGAAATGGGGAAGAAATTTAAACTTTTCCATAATATTGTTTATTGTGAATAAAGCTCTTAGGTCTTATTACTAATAATTATAATATTTGTTATTAATTATTCTTCAGGATCCTATCCTATGCCCACAAAATAATTTATTTTCTATTATGGTAATTATTTCTAATTTTAGGTCAATGTAGAGCTTCTATTCTATTCAACTAACTTATACTTACTATCTATTTATTATCAATTATCAAAGTTAGCAACTCTGCTGTGATAGGTTTGACTACTTTGTATTATAAATTTGTGCAACCCATAAATGGACATATTTTTATATCATTTTTAAGTAGCTAATACAACTGATTGTCTGACTTTCTAATTTAATCTCGTCATTTATTTTGAAACTAATAGCATCATTACAATAAGAATAAGTGCATAATATCCTTCTCTTTTGCGTACGATTTGCGCAACAGCACAACTCGAGTGCTGTTGCCACCGCGTACCGGTCAAATTGTTGTTTTTACCGGTTATCCCGAACAAGGTGTTTCTTGCATCGCAAGGTCGTTGCTTGTCTAGGTCGTGCTGACGACCCTGATGTCGACGTCCCGCATGACTTCGCGACCAGATAAAACACCCTCGTTTCAGCACATAATCTAATTAATTCAAGCGTTTGGTCGCCACGTTAATTAACTGGCGTCACTCGCGTGTTCGCAGTGCACTCTAGTTCGATTGTGCCCCCATGATTTCAATAACATACATCGTCAACATTTATCAAATATATTCAATCTAACTTAATGTGATTTGTGTGTACATTTATATGCATGGCGGTGCAGTGCTAAAAAATACATTGCATTAAACATTAGACTTAATATTATATTTTATTATTATTATAATGATACTAATTATAATCTGAAACACCCTCTATTAGACTTTTTTGTGGCTCTGTTAGTCGTTCTTCGGTTTTTTAAATAGTAATACTTGGAAAATACAAATACGGTTCCTGCAGCCCTAATAGACATTTTGAGCCCCTAGTAAATGTACTCCTAGTAGTTATTTCTGCGGCTCTAGTAGACATTTTTGTGGCCCTAGTAGTCATTTTTGCGACTTTAGTAGATGTGCTTTGGCGCTAGAAGTTTCCTATAGTCTTTTCGAGCGGCCCTATTAGTGTTTTCTGTTGTTCCATTAGTTATCTCTACGGCCCTAATAGTTCTTGGCTTTGTATATATTTCTACTGTCATAGTAGACATGTCTACGGTCCTAGTAGACATTTTCTGGTCTACTAGACATTTTTGTGGCCCTAGTAGTCATTTTTGCGACTTTAGTAGATGTGCTTTGGCGCTAGAAGTTTCCGATAGTCTTTTCGGGCGGTCCTAGTAGTGCTTTCTGTTGTTCCATTAGTTATCTCTACGGCCCTAATAGTTCTTGGCTTTGTATATATTTCTATGGTCATAGTAGACATGTCTACGGTCCTAGTAGACATTGTCTGGTCTTAGTAGTCCTTCTTGTGGCCCTAGCAGATATTTTCTGGCCTTAGTAGTCCTTATGACCCTAGTTGACATTTATGCGGTTCTAGTAGTCATTTCTTTTGCTCTTGTAGACATTTGCGAACCTCTAATGAGGCATTACACAGTTTAATTTAGATCTATTTTCAAGCAAATGGAAGCATTTCTCATCTGCTACCCTATTGATGCTGTTGTCTAGCCCTATTGAGGTTTTTTCTTTAACTTACAAAATATCTACTGACCCTAGGGAGCCAAATGATAAAATTTGAGTTAGTTTAAATAGGATTTTGTTGGTGGACATAGGTTATGAAGGAAACTGTTTTATATTGGGGCCGTTCGGCCTGGGAACCAAATCGTGACCGTGCGAAAATGTATAACCTATGATCTGTCAAACGTCGCCTAGCGACCGGTAGCAACTAGCATAAAAAAACTTTTCCGAAAATTCGCCATGATGGGGTTTGAACTCACGCCCCCCAATGCTTAGTTAGAGGAGCCATTAGGAATGCTCAGCATTAGACAGACGCAGCCTCTAATCACTAGGTCACTGAGTTGAGTCTTAAAGTTATATTATGAGAAAACTAGAGAACTCATATTAAATTCCCTTAATTGTTTTTTATGTTTTGTTTTTTAGATAGTATATGTTGACAAGTTTTATTATGCCGCATTGCGGTTCATGCAACTCAATTGTAATGTCACAAAAGAGTAGTATAAAATTATTAGTATGTGTAAGGGGATCAAATGTTTTTATAGCACATGGTACATTGAAAGAGAGGTTGATACAAACAGTTTTTGAAAGTACAGCAACATATGAAACGCTATCAATTACGATTGTTGTTTCATAAAAATGACACAACAATTAGCAAACAGGAAAGCAGTGAATAGAGATATTCCGAAAGGATTTAAAAGTACATTAGTCAAACCGTAATTATCAAACCTAATTATAATAAAATTCCATTAACGGTAAACGCCTTCAATAAAATAAGATACATAAGTGACGATACATGCACCTCGCGATATTGACAAACAAAATATAAAATTATAATTAGAAATTAATCAAATTAATTAAATAAATACAATTAATTGTAGATTATCTGGGTTATTATAACCCAGTTCATAGTACAGTCGAACTAGCTTCACATAACTTGAAAACGTAAAGACAATTGTACTTGATGTTTTATTGTTAGGATGGGCTACTAGAATAATAATATCGAAGAACTAACTCGAAAGAAGTTGTGCTAAAGTAGCAAATTGCAATAAAGTGCTAAAAGTACATGCTTTTTTTTTAACCTTTTGCAATAAATATTAAAATGTAGATCTCTGAAAGGAGCAACAGTTAAGGTTTTTATCGAAAAACTAACTCTAAAGAAGTTGTGCTAAAGTAGCAAATTGCAATAAAGTGCTAAACAAGTACATGCTTTTTAAAACCTTTTGCAATAAATATTAAAATGTAGATCTCTAAAAGGAGCAACTGTTAAGGTATGTTGTAGGCAATTAAATTACCTACAATTTAAGTTGAGTAACGTTAAATTTCGATCAATTTTTAATGAAAAAATAAGTAAGGAACAGAAAAAAAACATTTTCGAAAATGTTGTATTATTATTGATAGAAAAGCTCAATGGCAATGAAACGGAACGGGAGGTCAGTCCAATGCTAAATATGTGTGCAAAATTTAATATTAATTGATCTAATACTGTTTGCTTTTTAAGTACCTTTCACAGATTTTCAGAGACTTTCTGAGAAGTTAAGGTTAAGGCAAAAAAAAACATTTTCGAAAATGTTGCATTATTATTGATAGAATAGCTCAATCGTACTGAAAATACATGGAAAGGGAGGTCTGTCCAATGCTAAATTTGTGTTCATAATTTAATATTCATTGGTCTAATACTTTTTGCCTTGTCAATACCTTTCACAGATTATCAGAGGTTTTCTGAGAAGTTAAGGTGATTAATCTCCTCACATGCAAGTTTGTTTTGAACCAAGAGAACAAAATTATTGTAAACATATATGAGACGCTACTAAAATGTATTTACAATTTTAATTTAACCACGAAACCAGTAGAATTAATTAAAGATATATGCTTCGCATTTTTTTTATCATGTATGTGAGTGTGGCTGAAGAAGAAAGATCATTTAGTTTTATTCTTCTTAATAGGTTACACCACCAAAAAAATATTTTAAAATTATCCTATGATACTTTGTAGCTACTGCCTTTCTAAATAAGAAAACATTGTTTTAATGTTTTTCAACCCATTCCTGACAGCTAAACTATTTACACCATCAGCAAGGAACTTCAGAAGACATATACAATATACTCATATTTCCGTTATTTATTATTTTTTTTATTCGTAATTCTATCATATTGTTCACGAAACTACCACGTATAGTGTAAAATAAAAATAATTATCTATTCTATGGTTCGATCAATTTTATTTTATAAATTTATACCTATTTTTCCGAGCGCCAAGGTGGTGTAAACCCTTAATTATTAAAAACATTTTTCCATTAGAATGCGTATGGTATGTAGGTGATCGATTGTCTCCCAAAACCTGTCTGGTCGACTGGTTTGTAATAGTCTAACTTGTTTGTTAGACGATTTGTTATTATTTTATTATACAGCTTTTATAAATGTGATAGTAGACTGTTCGTCCTGTAGTTTTAGATCTATTCACTATCGCCTTGTTTGTCAAGAAAGATAACATTTTGCCACGCGCTTGAAATTCTTTTTTCGCTCAGGCATTCATTTAGTAGAATTCTTACATCTTGGATATGTTTTCCTATTTTTAACAATTCTCTTGTAATCCGGTCTCCCTCTGGGCATTTTCCGTTTTTTTAATATGCTTTATTGCTGCTATTAGTTCGCATTTGATCATTTCAGAACTTTCTTCTGAACCTGCATTTAGGCTTTTCTTCCTTGGCTGTTGGGGGTTCGGTACCACACAGCTGTAGAGAGACAGAATGTTTGAATAGCGGCTACGAGTTCTTCCTAGCTGTTGACGATGTTTCCTTGCTCATTTCGGATCTTTGTTATCCTAGCTATGCCCTTGTACATTTTCGACCTTAACACTCTCATGTTTCATCTCTCTTTTGGTATAGCAAGTGTCCTTCAATACAGTTCACTTGTAATCCGGTCTACCTCTGGGTATTTTATGTTTTTAATATGCTGCTCTTAGTTTGCATTTTCTAATTTCAGAACCTTCTTCTGAACCTGAATTTAGGATTTTCTGCCTTGGCTGTTGGGGATTTGGTACCACGGAGCTGTATAGAGATAGCATGTTTGAATAGCGGCTACGAGTTCTTCCTTGCTGTTGACGATGTTTCCTTGATCATTTCGGATATCTTTGTTATCCTAGCCTTGTCCTAGTACATTTTCGACCTTAACACCTTCATGCTTGTGGTTTGTTCCATCGTAGTTTTGATGTTGTAGGTTCTTATGTCTTTTCGAATTTCATTTATCTGGTCAGCTCTTGATAGCTTGCAGAGACATTTTCCTTCTATATTGAATTTATTATTAGTGTATTTCCACTTATTGTGCTCTTTCCTTGATTTAGTTTCGGGTTTGCACAGACTTTTCTAGTCACTACTTGACCGCCACTAATGATGTTTGTGGATAGCTGATCTAGTTCCACTACCGTGAGAGACTCTGTAGTTTGGTTTACCACTTGGTGAGTTTTCTTTCTGTTTGGATTTAGTTCACTCGTAGTTGTAAATCTTGGTTTCCTTAGTAGCTTGTGTCTTTCTGTTCTTGTGTTAGGACTATGGTACTGCATACTAGACTGTGGTCGCTGCCTGTGTCAATCGATTTAAAGCAGATACAGATACATTTCATGTTTGTTGGATATTATATAATCAATTTCGTTCGTTTCCTGGCCGTATGGACTTTTCCAGCTATACTTCCTCTGTGGTGGTTTTTTATAGAAATAATTCATGCAGTATAGGTTTTCGTTTCTGATATATATCAAACAGTATTTCACCTCAGATATTTCTCAATTGCCTATTTGTGTCGTTTACAGTATTTCACCTCTGATGTTTCTCAATTGCCTATTTGTGTCGTTTTTAACTTTTAAACAACCTTTGCTTTGAAATCCCCCATTATTATCACTAATTTGGCATTTTCTGCACTTTTTGCTGCAGTAATAACTTCTTGCAGATCTTCTGCATTACTTGTTGCAGTGTAACCTTGAATAGCTTGTAGACTATATTTTGTATTCAGTTTTAGTGTGATGTAAAAGTCTCGATTTGAGATGGATTGCATTTTTGTTATGAGGTGCTTTAGTTTTTTGTTAACCGTTATTGCCGTTCCCCCGATGTGAAAGTTTGTTTCAGCATTCTTCTGGTATAGAGTGACCTTCAATACAGTTGCCTTTTCTCCTTCAAGTCTAGTTTAGCATAAGCCTAGAAAATCTCTTTTGACGTTCATAATAATATACAATAAGTTATTAAAAAATTGTTCATGTCAAACTAGTGATGGGCACTAAACATTACCGGACTATCAGTACTTGACGAACTATCGTAAGAAAAATCGTGTGTTATGAAATTTCAAATTTCGTGAAATGTGAAATTGCACCAAGTGTAAAATTTCCAAAATCTCTACTGCAAGTTTGACTAAGAACACTATTATTTCGAGCGCTGTGGCAATTTTTGTTAATAATAGCAGACTATTGATATTTATTTTATGTGATTTTGTAAATAAAGATGTTTATTGTTATTCTAGTTATCACACTATCCATATTTTTTTTATCATGTCTGTGAGTGTGGCTGAAGAATAAATATCATTTAGTTTTCTTCTTCTTAATCGGTTACACCACCTTGAGAATTTCAGAAAATTGTTTTTCTTGGCTAAATAAATGTTTTATACTTTTAAGAATAGTTTAAACGTTGAATCATTTCAAAATTCAAAGTATTTCCGATATTATAGCAATTATAAGTGAACGCGGCTGCGGTCCTGCCTGAAACTTTAGTAGCGATTGCACGGGCATGCTGCTGCAGTTTTGTCTTTATTTGCACGATATATCACAAGATCTACTTAACCGATTTTGTTAAAATTTGCAACAAATATTTGTTTCTGAGGTAATCAAACAGAATTTCACCTGAGATGTTTCTCAAGCTTTAAATTGCCTATTTTTGCAGTGTCGCTTCTAACTTTTGATAAACCTTTGCGTTGAAATGGCTCATTATTATTGTTTATCGATAATTTTTAGTCGATGGTTTGAAAACTATCGATAACTCGTATTGTTCCTACAATTAATTTGATAGTGCCCACTCCATGAAAGAATTAAAATCAATCAATATTTACATTTTCGTCCCGTATGTATTTATTTTGAAAGGACCTCAAAGATATTAGTTGTCTAGGGCCTCGTATTATCTCTGAAAGGCCGTTCTAATATCATGAATATTTTTTTAAATTTAAATAAATTGAATGTGAATTATTACGTTGTTTAAATTGCTATTTTCATACGAATTTCCTAAATATTCGAATGTATATCTACCCACCATAGGCATAGATCTTGACAATACTCGCGAACCCCCTACATCATATATTTTCTGGATAACACCCGTACTTCCCGGCCGTACTCTGAATAGATACATTGTTCAAATTCGCTTCAAATTTCATAAAAGAAACGTTTCATCTGTCATACATATATCTGTGTACGTATTGAAATTTATTAACACATACGCTTCCGGTGTAAAACAAGCATGTGTTCCCCGGCGCCCATGCTTATCACAACAAACCGGCGGCATGGCGAGAAGTTCCAGAAGTGCACTAAAAAAAAAAACGCCGAGACCAATCACGTACATGCGGCGACGATGTCTGGTAAATCGGAAACGGATACCATACAGGGAGGAAACCTCCGAGGAGAATTAATTAAGCCCAGATAAACAACGCGATAACGATAACACAAGCGCGTGCATGTGTCACTGTTTGTTATGGCCATTAAATTGATTAAACTTATGCAAATTTAGGTTTAATTATTAGTTATTTTAATTTAATTTCATGTTTATTGATTTTTTAAAGATTTTTATACATTATTAGTACTTGTGAATATTTTCACAAAAATAAAAATAAAACTTCTATCTTGTATAGGGCTATCAGCCGTGAGGCTTTTCCGCCGGTCAAGGGAGAAGCTTAATCGCCCAGTATTTACCTTAACTTCTGAAAAACTGTGAAAGTTGATTATCGAAAATTCTCTCCCCGCTGGGGATCGAACTCAGTCTCCCCAATGCTCAGTACGAAGCGGACGACGCCTCTAACCACTCGGTCACTGAGCTGGGTTTCACAAAAATATTTTGCAATTTGTTGTAATTTGAAAGCGTGGATTGAGGTCCAAGTGGGTTTAGAATGAACAATTTAAGTACAATATGTTCACATGTTTATAATTATGCCATCTTTATAGAACTTATCTTCTATAACGATACTAAAGCACAACCATTTCTAATTTTTCGAATGAATGACTAATGTTTCTTGGCGTGTTAATGCTATCTGGTAACTCATTCACACCATACACATAGAAATACAAATTTGATCAAATTTAGTTGTAAATTGAACCCGCTTAAAGATTTTTGGTAATTTTTAATTTATGCTCTCTAAAAAATTGTTTTTGTTTATTATATTGCGAATACAGCAGTAATGTATAAGGAAAGTATTGAAATCGCGAAAATATCGAATTGCTAATTAAATATTAAATAGATTTTTGAAAATTGTTTCTGTGTGTATGGATGTCTGTGAGTATGTATGTATATATGTCTGTGAGTATGTATGTATATATTTCTGTGAGTATATATGTATGTATATATGACTATGTGTATATGTATGTCTGTATATCGCGTTACAAGTAAATTGAATCCTATTGGAGATTTTTGGGTTATTTTTAATTTATGCTCTCCAAAAAATTGTTTTTGTTTATTACTTTCCGAATACAGCAGTAATGTATAAGTAAAAAAAAAAGACCTTTATTGGCATTTCCCTCACTGCCCCTCCACATCACAAACCTCAACAGAAATATACAAAAATAAAAATAAAAATACAAATACAATATAAATAAAAGTACTACTCCGCCAAAAATTACTTATTACCCCCATCTATCGCCGCTCCCTTTGCCCTTGCCACTTTCCTCTCCCACGTCAGCCTCCTGCAGATTTTCACGCCTTCCCCATCCTCGCATAACCATTCATTCAGCTTTCTGCAGTCTCCCACCCACTCTGCTTTCACACCCTCACATTCTTTGCTAAGGTGCCACCACGTGTCGCTTCCCTTACTACACAGCGCACACGCGGTGTACCCTAAACCCATCCACACTTTCCTCCCTCTCTCGTCTGACCCACACCTCGCTCTTGCCATGCATACCTTGTCCTCCCTGCTCCACTCACCCCTGGCTAAGTAACTCGGGAGTCTCCCACTCACTTGCCACTCTACGTAGCCAGGGTTGTAAGAGCTCTCATTCATTGTAGTCTGCCGTTCTTGCCACTCAATATCTCTCAATCTCTCTCTTACCTCAGTTCCTAGGCTTCCCATTTCTCTCAGCTTCTCCTCTACCCACACCTCAGACATACCCACTCTTTCATACATCCTTCCTCTATCCTTTCTCCAACCACTCTCCGTCCTACTCTTACACCTCATCCATACCTCCCGCACCAGTCTTTCCTCACCCAATTCCTGCAATCTTTCTTCAAACTTCACAACCCTTACACACGACTCCCACCACATACTCATAGGATTCGTCTCCTGCAACAGCACTGCTCTCGGTGTCGACCTTTCGAGACCCAGCAGACTCTTCAGGAGCACACCTTGCTCTCTCTCTATCACATCCCACTCCCGCAATCCCCACTCTTCCACTCCATACAACAGAATAGATTTTACACACGCATCCCAGATCTTGCACGCCATTATGAGGTTACCGCCCCACAACCTCTCCCATTTCCTTCTCGCTATTCCCCAAGCCATTCTCGCTTTCGCTTGCATACTTTCCACATGCACCCTAAATCCTCCTCCACTGTCAAACCAGAAACCCAAATATTTAAAGACATTCACTCTCTCAATCATCCTTCCCTTCCATTTCAGCTCTTCCACTCCACCCCTTCTACCCCTATTCCTAAACATCATCCATTTAGTCTTCTCCACATTCACTACTAGCCCTCTCCTATCCATGTACCTTCCCATTCTTTCCAACATCTCTTGCATCTCTTCCACTCTCTTGGCTACTAATACTATGTCATCAGCATATGCCAGCATCCACACCTTGGTTCTCCCCACCACGACCCGTCCAGCCTGTCCTCTCCTCAGCACCGCCTCCAACTCGCTTGTGTATAGATTGAACAGCAGGGGGCTTAGCGGGCACCCTTGCCTTACACCCACATTCACCCTAAACTTCTCAGACACTTCTCCATTCACTCTCGATTTTGCCCACGTCTCTTTATATATACTTTTCACCCACTCCACTCCTTCCACTTCCATACCCAATCTATCCATACATTCCACCAGTTTCCCACATCCCAACCTGACTTTCTCACCCATTGCATCCATTCTCTACCCTCCTGGTTAGTCACTTTATCCTGGCAGCACCTTTTTCTCCAGTCACCGTCTTCTCCGATCCCTCCTTCCAGCTCCCCCACCCTCACATTCCAGTCGCCCCCGATGATCCACATATCTGCTGCCGTATCCAGTTCGTCTAGTACCTCCATTAATTCCACCCGGTTTTTGTTACAGTACACTGCTCCCACCCACACCGCACTTCTATGCATTTCCACCTTCCCTATTACGAGTCCTGTAGCTTCTCTTAGCGTCTCTCTATTCCATTTTCCCACTATCTTCCTCGCCCCCAATAGGATTCCTCCTTTGGCTCTACCCATCTTAGCTTCCTTCTTCGCTCCCTGAGTCATCCAGTCCCATCCTGTCGGCATACAGCACTCTACCTGCCCCCACTCCTCTTCTGTCAGCCACGTCTCTACTAGCCCCACTATGTCCTTTGAGCCCAACCAATCCTCTAGTTCTTTTACCCACACTCCTCCCAGCACTTTTTTCTTTAAACCCGCAATGTTCCAGAAGCCCACCCTGCATTTGCCCTCGTCACCTCTTCCATCCACCCTATACTCCTGGCTCGTCGTCCTCACCCCCTTCAGCACTTTTTTGCCAGACCATCGCCCTGACAGATCCACCACTCGCCTGCCACATTCATTTTTCGGTAGCCCACTCTCACTTCTACACCTTTCGCTCTTTCCTCCTTGGCCCTCTCCCTTATTTCCTTCTGAACGTCCCTCTCCGCTACGGTTAAATCATCGTCTATGTTTGTCCCCTTCAATTTGTGTTTAGACCTCATTATCTGCATTTTCTCGTCCCAACTGGCCAACTCTAGCAGCATTCGGTCCCCCTTTTTCCCCAGCTCCACCTCTCTCTGCACCTGCACACTAACATCCAGCTTCTGTATAAGTATTGCTATCGCGAATAAAATGAATTGCTAATTAAATATAAAATAGATTTTTGGAAGTTGTCTGTGTGTATGGATGTCTGTGAGTATGTATGTATATAAGTCTGTGACTATGTGTATATGTATGTCTGTATATCGCGTTACAAGTAAATTGAACCCTCTTGGAGATTTTTGGGTTATTTTTAATGTATGTTCTCCAAAAAATTGTTTTTGTTTATTACTTTCCGCATACAGCAGTAATGTATAAGGAAATGTGTCTGTACTGGACGTCTGTGAGTATGGATGTATATATGTCTGTAACTATGTGTATATGTATGCCTGTGTATCGTAACGACGAAGTTTTTTTTTCGGGCGTGTGGGAAACAGAGATTATTGGATATTTCAATCGTATGCATTACAAATAAAAGAATAATTATAAAATTATCCTTAAACATTAATGTTTGAAGATGCGTTAAATATATTTGAATTATATCAATTATTGTATGTTATTAAACATATTATTATTATTCAGGAAGAATAATTATTGGGAAACCAGCAAGTAGCAAGTGAAAATGTCCTTTTCGATTATTTTAGAATGAAAAAAGTTATTTTCATTGGCACTTGTTGGTTTCCATTAATAGTTCTCCCCGACTAGCTTTCTCTGGCAAAACTCTACCCCGTTTTACAAATTATGTTTATTATTGTTTTTAGCAAACAAATTAGTCATTTATATATTTAGGTTACAATAATTTATAGCACATCGTGACGTCCAATTAATTCCTCATCTACGGCAATTGCTAAATTACAACGGCTATCGTGCGTTAAACCGGTTGCAATTGGCCGCAAACGAGTGAGCTTATAAATAAAGCCTTGGATGTTCAATGACTCACGCTTATTTTTGTTGACGAAAGGACACTGTTTTTCAGAAAGGTGTACCTAATCGGATTATGATGCGTGCGATAGTGAAAGTGACGTTATTTAGCGGTTTAACCGTTTCCCCTGCGTGTGGTAATTAGTTATTCACGTCCGTAATTCTGAAAACGCCGTGCATTCCATGTTTTGTCACATACATTGTGGCTATTGACAAATAATCGGGCAGCTCTTGCACAATGCACGGGAATTAATTAGTATTCTATATTTGTGTGGTTTGTGAATGAATGCAAATTCTAATGTCGCTCGTAAATATTTTTGCGAAACAGTTATGTAATAAATTCTGTTGGGTAGGTAGAATGACCATTAAAGTTCAACACATTTTACACTATTAACATATAGAATATAGAGATATAATGTTTGGAAATTAAGTAAAGATAACTCAGTGACCGAGTGGTTAGAGACGTCGTCCGTCTCGTACTGGAGCCTGGGGAGCCTAAGTTCGATCCCCGTCGGTAATCACCATTCAAAGTTTTTCAGAGGTTTTCTGTGAAGTTAACGCCCGGTTTCTCCAACGAATCTTAGGAGCTCGTCTTATATAAGCTCGTCTTATATATACTCGTCTTATATATAACCATGTGTTAAATTTTTATTCTGTTGCACCAAACGTATGTAGATCTTATGTCTCTCTACTTAGTATTTCAATGTAAGACCGTCTTATCCTTTTAAGATTCGATTTTTGTTTGGTGCAACGCTTTAAAACCGTCTATTTATTAAGACGGTCTTAAACTAGTTAAGATTCGTTGGAGAAACCGGACGTTAGGTAAATATCGGGTGATTTAACTTCTCTGAACTTCTCCCTAGACAGTCGGAAAATCCTCACGGTTGATAGGTCTATAAAGACAGAAGTTTTTTTTTTTAATAAAGAACAATAATCCCAAATTACTTACTAGAATCTATAATTTTATCATATGAAGTATGAGGGAATGTACAAGGTATTGTAGTGGTGCGAAAAAAAAATTCTTTGTCCATCTCTGGAAAATGTCTGTATGTCGTCCATTGTCGTTGGGTGTCTATCATAAATTTTTCCTAGACGTTGTCATAAAAACTACTGCATATTTCCAAACCAAATTTTCTATGTGGCTATTATCTCAAATAACTCTGTCTTGATTGGTTTTTTGTGGAAATCTCCCGGGAGAGAGTCCATGTTTACCCACTGCGATTTTTCTATTGAAAACTTGGACTAATAATGTATCATGTACAGACATTTTTCAGACATGGTCTTTAAATGACCACGGGAAAATTGGAATATTTTTTCGTACCACTACTTATCCATTTTTTCTACTTGGTATGATAAAATTACAGATTCTAGTAAGTAATTTGGGATTTTTGTTCTTCAGGATTTGCGAAAAAAAAATCGAGAAACAAAAACCGGCACAAGAATTTCTCATACAATATTTTATCCATATGTATGATAAAGTAAAATATCACGATGTTTATGAAATTGTGGACAACATTTTTATTTATTACCATGACTATTTTATTAGAAATGAAAAAGTTAGAAACGTTATCCGTCTCGAACTGAGCATTGGGAAACGCAGGTTAAACGCGGGCGAATTCATTGAATCACCTTTCACATTTTTTCAGAGGTTTTCTGTTAAGTTAAGGTAAATACCGGGTGATTATACTCCTCCTAGCTTCTCCTTTTACCGTCGGAAAAGCCTTTTGGATAATAGCCCTATAAACATAGACCTTTTGTTGTATATGTGATAGATTTTATACTTTACCTGTCTTGTTTTCAAAGATATAAATTCGATTCTGGCAAAATGTGTTTTATGTTAAATACTTGGTTAGAAAAGTTATAAAACAAATAATTAAAAATTAGGAATGTGCACAGATTTGCATAACAAAAAATATAAACATAATTGAAAATACTGTATTTATTTTTAAAAAGTATTGTATTTTTTCTTCTATTATAATTATTATGATACGTATGATAAAGTAATGAGCACAGGCCACATCAGATTTTTTTTTTGTATATTCGAAATAATTTTTCTTTTTTTTAAAATTTGATTTGATTTCTAGTTATGTAAAAGTTGAATATTTATAAGAATTTCCTCTCTTTTTTTTCTTTGACGAATATTAATATAAATCTCATAGGTTCAAGGTAAAATTGTCGAAAGTTCAGTGACAATTGGGAAATAAATTTGACATAGGGTATAAATCATAGCCTAATACCATTGGTTAATAATTATTAATCATTGTTAATACTTTTAGTTAAAAGTAAAGTACAATTCATGAAAAACAAAAGAAAAAGATAAATTTATTAAAAGGTTAATAGAGAACAGAAACGAATTCAATTATAAGATTGAAATTTTGTAATTTATTATATAATGAATAATTGCCAATCAATTCAATTAACAGCACACCGAAAGGTATGTTCTCTGCTAATTGAAACCAATTGCGGTTACTTTGAGTGCTGCTTCTGAAGAAAACTTCAAAGCACTTGTAGTATATATCTTATTGACTTATTATCTCTTTTACGCGACGTGCGGTATTTAATTAACCTATTTGGCCATTTCCAAGCGATTCTGCGAATCATATGTTGTATGGGCGTGTGGTGTAGAAAGTCTAGTCGTGTCGTTGCACAAGATTGAAATGTTTGCGATTTTCCACTTTGGCACCGTGAGATTCAACCCGGTAGCACATGATCGGATCAGATTTTAATCGAGTCGGATTAATGTTGACGTGTTCATGGTTGATTAGTATGCGTCTGCGAGTTAAGTGTGTTGATGTGCCCATTAAGTCTCATTATGTTCATACTGATTTAATAAATTTGCCTTAAGTAACTATAATTTGTTACATTGAACAGATATTTTCGTCTGGACTAGAGCTCCTGCGGAGGGAAGGAGGTTCACGCTTGAGGGGTTATAAAATAAATTAAATCTGTTTATTGTAACTTATTGCACATATGGTATATTTAACTAATGAAGTATAATTAATTGATCAGACTCATAAGAAAATGGACAGACCACGCCCATAGCCTGAAGTATATTCTTGTTATTATCAAGGCAAGTTAAAATATGCTGTTTATATATATATATATATATATATATATATATATATATATATATATTTGTCTTTTTGAAATTACCCATATATTTTACTGTTGATTTAAGTATTGAAAATATAAATATTTCAATCAACGATTTTACTTCAGATGGGGAGATTGAAGGCCTACTAGATTTAGAAAATTTATTTATTTGTTAGTACTCGTACTATCAAATAAATCAATTTTGTCAATATGTTATGGCACGAACAACCAATATTTAAAATAAAATATTCTTTCCCTAATGTGAAAAACTATTTTAATTAAAACAATATAAAATTACAATCATCAATAAACATTTATTAAAGAAATTATGTAACGCCAAAGGGGAAATCTTATTTGTGGCTCACATCGAAAAGTACTATTCTGTAACTATAAATTATATATAAAGTTATATATTACATATAATATTTGTATCCAAAGTAAGAATCATGTAATAAATGGTTAAGAAAATCACGAAGTACATTAAACATAAACCTGCTTTAAATAGCAAATATAATATTACAATAGAAAATTTTATAAGAAACTTATATAAACTTATATAGCTATACTTAGTTATTAAATTCAATACATTGCAGTTAATTTGCATATTGTACATTTAATTATACATATAGTAGTAATCTTATCAAAATAATTTGTATTATCATTACTCATTAAATTAAATATATGTTATTTTACACCCAAGAAATAACTTTATAAAGTTGTACACGTTTAAATGCAGCCCACATTTGAAAAGTGCCATGTCCTTGTAATTACATTCGTTCCCAGATAACACCTATCTCTGTTTGAATTTTTTATTGCTGACTATGTGTGGGGTTACTACACAAACAGATAAAGAGCCTTGCGATAGGTATAAACCGCATATAAAACGGTAAATGGCATTTGTGTTTGATCAACTGGTGGGACGAAGAAATTATGTAAACAAGATTTAGTTATCTACAATGTAGACTTGCCAAAATATAAAATTAACCATTGTTAATTGTATGGCCTCCTTTCCATGAATTGCATTGATTTGCAGCGTTCTATATTTTTTTTAGAAGTGACAATATATTCCTAATTCTAAATAGAAAATTTGCTTGTAGAAGAGGTTTGTTTATTGTATATGTTTTGTGCTGCATTGTATAAATCATCTGTTGACTTTATGTAGGTAAAAACTGTATTTTCACTATCGGGGAAGCACATATCTGAATTCTTTATGAAGTTTTCTAAATAGGTTTTAATATAACATTGCAAAAACTCAGTTTAATATTACAAAAGTGGCAATAACGCGCATTATGACCAAGAATAGCAAAATAGTTATCATCTTTCTTGAATGATAGTTATTTAAGCCATTTTATGTGCTATATTTTAATTTTTATTATATATATATATATATATATATATATATATATATAAATATATATATATATATATATATATATATATATATATAAATATATATATATATATATATATATATATATAAATATATATATATATATATATATATATATATATAAATATATATATATATATATATATATATATATATATATATAAATATATATATATATATATATATATATATATATATATATATATATATATATATATATCGAAACTTAATTTATTCGGTATTTCTGTTATGTTCATCAATCATCTCTCAATCGTCTCACCGGTCGTAAAACGCCCATAACATACACAATGCACTGCCCTCTTGCTGGTATGTCAACCGAAATAATGCCCACTAGTTCGAGCGTAATGGCCTATATAAAACTAGTGACGTTATTGTGTCAGTCACATAAATAACATTTCCATCATCAATACAAACGGCAACGATTACTGCATTTAAATTCGAGCTGCACGTATCATGTGAAAGCCTCTTTAAATAGCTTCGATTTATTATGTAATTGTATCTATTCAGTGATGAAAATGAATGGAATGCTGTTAACTTTAGATTGGACTGTTAATAGGGAGTTTTAAATTAAACAAGAATAAATAAAAAGAATAACTGCGATTAGTTAGCACATACTTATTCATTAATTTCAGTAATTTATTCAAATGTGATGTGTATACTTATAATTGAGCCTGTGAGAAATTGTTTTGAAAAGGAGAAGATTTTGCGTCTATTCATGTATATATAATTCAATAGATCTCGTATAGATCTTAATTCTTAAAATAAGAAAATAAATAATTTGTAGACAATGTGGTCTACAGAAGTATCTCCAGAATCAAATTTTACACTAATTATGCAACTGGTGTAATGTCAGTTTAGTCAGTTTAAAAATGTTTGATCACGCGTTACTTTTACTTCTACTTCTACTTTATTTTTTCATTTTATAACGTTTTCACCAAATTATATATATTGAATTAATATAATCAATGTTTTCTCCACATTTAGTTGCCTATAATACTTTTTTGTAAACATCTACAATAGTACTATATACTATAAAAATGTTTAGTCTTGAAATTGTTGTATTAAATTTAGATCAAACAGTTCCAATTTTAATACGTGCTTCTATGTTCGTCTCCGTAGAACACGGGCAGTAATTGCGTTGGGTGTAAATATTTTATCTAACTTAAATTAATTTTCTAGCGTATTTAGTTCGTGGACTCGTGCATAATGCATTTTACGGGTTATGCAATTGTTGATTTAGTACATGAAAGACGTTACATGACGCCCACACACATGCACAAACTAATGCATGCTGACGAATATACATTTGATAAGAAGGCGTGCACGTATTAGAGGAGAAAGTAAATGCCAAGAATACATAGCAATAAGAGTAGTCGATTTAAAAGAATATTATTGTATAAATACAGGGTGTTTTCGAACTTGTGTTTTGCTGTTACTTCCCATTAATAGCACCTTATTTTGTTTTCTGCAATACATTTCCGAATTTGTTGTTGTTATTTTTTCTTCTTATTGTTACAGTCTTCTGGTAGTTTATTGTGTTTAATGTGCATGTTATATAGCAAATATAATAATTAAACTGGAATTTATTGTTTGACATATACAAACGTATGTTGCAATGACACACGGGGTAGATCATATGTATTTCTACAATATTCACACAAATACACACATTGTTTTTAATTAAAATTGAATTGTATACCCTAAATAACTAAAAAATAACAAATTAGTCTAAGCTAATGTTTTCTATATATTTATATACATATTTTAAAGAAAATTACAGACAGGTATCCTATGTATCTTTATAGAGTTATCAGCAGTAAGGCTTTTCCGCCGGTGAGGAGTTTAATAACTGTATTTACCTTAATTTCACAGAAAACCTTTGCAAAACTGTGAAAAGTGATCGCGAAAATTCGGCTCGGTGGGGTTTCGTTTCCCAATGCTCAGTACGAGATGAACGATGCCTCTAATCACTCAGCCCTGAGCTGTTTTTCCCCTTCATTTTCTGATTCATTCTGATTTTATAAAGTTTTATAAATATCATAGGTGAAACGAGTTTTATTTTAAAAACGAAACACTATAGTAGTAGCATCACAATATGTTTCGATCATAGTTAACTACATATCTGGAGGGAATAACTTAAATATATCTAATGCATATTATCTTTTCTGTTGCAGGTAAGAGAAACATTATATAATCAACATATGTGTGGGTACAACAAACCTCAAATGGTAAGAATTTTGTCATAATGATATTATAGCAATAATCGTTAGTATAATAATCGCTTACATACATGAAATTTTGCGCATTTTAATTATTTAGTAATGTGTTTACTTAATTAAACAAATAATTTTGAATGTAATTTTACTTCTCTACGTAAATAAGACTATACTAATTCTATTTCAACTTATATCACTATTAATTATGTTAATGTGGCTAATAATTACACTCCCAGTGGGTTTATTTATAACTCTGGTTTGGAACACGTAATAGGATTATTATATGACTTTTCACGTTAATTAAACGAATTCGTGCGTTACCTTCCGTTCACGGGCGTTGCGAAAGCAACATTCGGGACAACAGCCCACCGGACTGGAGCCAAAATTCATTTCATCGTCTCCATAGAATTCTCTCGGCGCAGACAGACGGTGTAATAATAGAATAGAACATGTGTAATATGAGAAATTATGAAATGTATTTACATCGTCGCAATAAATTATAAACCTACCGTTGTATAAAACATCGAGTCAGCCTACAAAGAACGATTGTTATATTTTGTAGGGATACGTTTGTAATAAATATATGTTTATTTACATCAGGATTTAAGGTGTTAACTTTAAATACTGATTATTTTTACTTTAAAATAATTTACAACAATACATAAACAATATATACAAATGCCAATACACATGTGATAATACAAGATCTTCAAATAAATTTCGCCAATATACACGGTACCGCCGAAAATCTATTCTTTAAGCAAAACAAAATTTCAATAGCTATACACACAATAAGATCTCCCTCTTCTTTATACACTTCACATTATATTTCTGTTTTGCTGTTTCTACTCAAGGACGTCACATCATAAATGTTTCCTTCGCCGGATTTGTCGTTCCATTTGTAGTCATCGAACTGTGATCGGAAAGATCGGGCTTGTAAATTGGCTAGCACGACACTATCTGGTGGGGAATTACTGGCAAATTTAAATCTGCTGTAGTGTTGGTAGCAGAATCAATACAATCATTCAATAAGTGAACAGTTGGTAGGTGTGAACAAAGTTCAACGTGCAAAGGAACGTTACGCGTCTACAATGTGCTTATGCAATTTCAATGTCCTCTCATGTAGGCCCTGTCCGTTTGGCTACTACTAGTGACTAGTAGTGACACATGTTGACGTTACGGTATGCTTTTAGTATGAACGTGACGTCAGCATGTGTGACTACTAGTCACCAGTAGAAACCAAGCGGACAGGGCCATACAGTCATTGATTCTTACATGTTAGCAACACTATAGCAGATTTAAATTTGCCGCCAATTCCCCACCCGATCCTGTTGTGCTGCCCAATTTACCGCTAAATATCCCTGCCAAATCACAGTTCGATGACAACAAATGTTTTCCTTCACCGCATTTGTCGACGGAACATCCTCTTCTATACTATACAGTCTTTGGTTTGTATCACAGGATTGTGTCTTTTTGGGTTTGAACGTCTATTCTGCCTGAATTTCCTAGATTATCTGCTATAGTTCAGTTGTACTTGATAATTGTGTTTTGTTACTTCTTATTGATCTTGGTGAGGGATATTTTTCCTTTTTTAGATTTAACACTACCGTGCTCTTGCCATTCTTTCGTTATTATTAATTTCCTTCTCACATCATCAAACAGTTGCAGAATATATGGTTTTCATCTCCTCAATTTGTCCTTCCCGTTAATTGTTACATGACCCATTGTGTCTTTGAGTACGTTGCTGGCAGTCCTGTTATTCCTGCACCTCGCCATTTCGTTGATACCTTTTTGTGCATGTGGAAGCAATAATATTTTTTCCCAAGCGTTGTATTTCTGCGCATTGTTCGGCCAAATATTCTTCTTTCGCTTTTTTTATGTCTCTTTGTATTGTTCTGTGTATTCTCTTATATTCTTCCGGCTTGTTTTTCTTCTATCGTCCATGAGTTCCAAAATATGTCTGGGTATCCAGGGCTTGTTCTTACTTGCCTTGCTTACTAGGTGTTCTTTTGATATTCTAAACAGAATATAAAGAGAACACCTAGTAAGCAAGGCAAGTAAGAACAAGCCCTGGATACCCAGACATATTTTGGATACCTCTCCATTTTTCTCTGTACTATATTTCTTTAATGTCTTTGTTGTTTTTTATGCTTTCCTTTACAGTCTGTTTGATCATGTGATGTAATTTCGGATTCTTAAGAATTGTTATGTATATACGACTGTTTTATCGTTTGGATACTTTTTTCATTTTGATGTTAAATTTTGCTATTACCGGGTTATGGTCGGAGCTAATGTCAGCACTAGGCTACGTTTTTGCAAATTTGATTGCGTTTTTGTATCGGTTATTCATGAGGATGTAGTCTATCTGTTTTTTAAGCAGGAGATTTCCATGTGTACAGTCTTCTGTCTGGAAGTTTTTAGGAATCTATTTGCAACCTTAATATCTTTGTTCTGGCAGAACATGTGTACAGTCTTCTCTCTGGAAGTTTTTAGTAATGTATTTGCGACCTTAAGATCTTTGTTCTGACAGAATTCTATTAGGCGGTCTCCTCTGTCATTACTCACTATTACCCAGCCACCAGTACATTCATCAACCCTGCCGTTTCCCACTTTCGCGTTAAAATCTTTCATTATGATTATCACATCTGCCATTTTTATGCCTCTCGTAAGTTTATCTAGTTGTTCGTAAAACCGTTCCACAAACATACGTACCAGCAACAGATAAGGAAGATTCCTTATCTGTTGCTGGTACGTATGTTTGCATGATGTACATGCGTCTTGTCGTTGTTTTCAGTTGAAGCATGATAGCTTTATCTGAAGAGCGTGTAAAACCCGTAACTGATTCTGCAATACTTAATCCACGATCACTCCATACAGATGTTCTGGGTCATTATTCCCCATGTAGTATAGTATAATGACCCAATGTTTGTAACACTTCCCGACCACCCAACACCACTTATTTCTAGGATGTTTTAGTCTTTCTATATCTCTTACGATGTTTTCAATTCTTCCTGCTGCGAGTAAACTCCTACAGTTCAAATTTCCAATTTTCATGTTGTTTGATGATATTTTCATACGTTTGTTCCTAACTTTTCCCCCGGATATCCGATTGGGGAAGTTTTTCCTCCGCAGTGACTGACTTTGGTTTGGAACAATGTTATCATCATGATGATTGTACCAAGGATACCTCTGTGGGTCTTTAATGCAGTAGTTTCCACTTGCCTTCAGCATCCGCATGCCGTTGACAATTCTTGGTTCCTCCGCCTTTAGGAAGGATTTCTCCTCCCTAGATCATGTGAGTGCCAGTACTCTTCCATCTTGAACTCTTGACCCTAAAGAGAGATCTGCCTATACTGGCAGACATTCGGTCGCCAGAGCCTCGTTGGTTGTTTAGTAGGGTGGACCACTATTAGGTGAGGTTTTCAATTGGGCTGACATTAGTATGACCTTTGTGCCATCGCCCCTTAGAGTAGATACATTTTGATGTGGCGGGTCCAAAGTTTAACTTTATGCGCAAAGGCGCGGCTGCATATAAGAAAGTGAAACCTAAAAACATTACCTGGGCCGCTGAGGCGATACGCCGTCATATGTTTCGCGTACATTTCTGCGCTGTATTTAAGATGAACAGTAATTCAAAAACGCGGCGCTTTTTCACGTTCTACGCACAGGAGATGTAACCACCACTTCAAATGAGCACAGGAGGTGTAACCGCCACTTCAAAACAATCTACTCTACTACCCTCTCACCACTTGCTCAAATATTTTATAGCTAGTATTTACCAGGGTAATTCCGCTGTAAAATTGTTTGTTACTTACGTCCTCCCGACTATTACATAGGTACCGTCTACTCCATTCTCCAGCCCTTTGGCCACAACTTCCTCCCTGTGAAGATACCTTCCATTACCTCCACCAATTTTTCCTTGATGCCTTACTCAGCCCATTTCCACGCTTCATTCTCTATCCCGTCATGGTCCACTCGTTTCCGGTTCTTTAAGCAATTTGTCGCCGCTTCCACTCTATTCCGCGTGATTTCTTAATCTCCACCCTGCCTTCTATCCTTTCCGTTCTGTGCGCCTCGCTTTCCTGTATATCTTTCAATAGTGTCATGAAGTGCTCGTACCATTGTTGAATTCCTATTATGATTTTCTTTGGAGGAATTGCCCACTCATTTACCATCGCATAATCTATCGCCGATGACCTACCCGCCCCTAAATATGCGTATATACTCCAACTAACTACCTCGTCTTCTAACTCCCTCGCTATTCTTGTGATAATCCACATCACGCCCATTCTTCTATCCCGTATTGTCTTAGAAACAGTTCGCTATAGTTTGTGTTTTCCATAATTTAACGTTTAGATCTCTGATTACTATTGTATAGTATATTTTAACTTTGAACATCACAGTGTGAATGTCTTCATACAATATAACGCCTTCTTTTGGCATGTGTGAATGGTGGCGCGTACACCTTGATGATCTTAATGGTGCAGCTTTGATTTAGTTTTAATGTAAGGAAGCATATTCTAGGGCTAATATTTCTAATAAATTGGATAATTTTGTGTATGCTTGTTTATGTATTATCAAACCTAACATATTCTATTTGAGCTCTTAGCGTATTCTCTGAGATATATAAAGTGTGCCCAGGTTTCAGAATGATCTGTTCTTATTGATGATTCTCACATAAATAAACTTATAAAATCAAAAAATATATTTCAACAGAAATAAATTTCAAATTGATTCAGATTTATTAGTCGTAACGTATAGTAATAGCTTGCTTGTTACATAATGCACTAGGTGTATTTTATACAATAAAATAAAATAAACCCACGGTCGTTTCAAGATACGTTTTGAAGCAGCCTTATTCAGAAGGAACATTAACAACATTTGAAAAAAACGCCTATAATAGTGAAGACAATTTTTTAAAGCCCGCCGACCTGTCACTGTGACGTGTTTTGTCAGTGCATGTCGTGTTAAATATTTTTATTACTGACAATTGTATTCATCAAATGTGGATAAAAACAACGAAATACTAGGATAGTTACGTATATAGTTATTTTACTTTTTAGTTGCAACTGCATAGTAAGAAGAAGAAAAATAAGCAGGACGCACAATATTACATTTGATAATGTCATTTGAGATGAAACGTATACAAATTGTCACACGGGTTCAGAGGAGTTGGCGATATAGTTGATTTTCACCTAGTATTATATAATATTTAAAAAAATATAAAAATAATTTCACTTTTTCTTCTTTTCTCTCTCATATTATAAAACAAGAATCCCTGGCTAGCCTCTGCACCGTTTGATTTAATAACAACTCTTTATATTTATTTATATTTATATAAAGATAATTAAATAATCTTTTAGAAAACATCATTATTTGTTATCATTTGATGTTAATACGGTTGGTAACTATGATTTACTAGTAAGAGAAGAAACATATCACAATTTTTTTGAAGATATCTCTCTTAATTGTGATCGTACAATTTTTATTCACATACCAAATGAAAGATAATTTAATTATCTTATATAAAAACAATAGTTTGTGATATGATTTGTAGTTAATTACGTTGGTAACTATGATTTACTAGTAAAAAGTACAAACATTAGATTATTTTTTGAAGATATCTATCTTTATTAATTGTGATCGCAAAAACTTCATTCATACACCAAATGAAAGATAATTAAATTATCTTTCAGAAAACATCATTATTTGTTATCATTTGATGTTAATACGGTTGGTAACTATGATTTACTAGCAAGAGAAGAAACATCACACTTTTTTGAAGATATCTCTCTTAATTCTGATCGTACAATTTTTATTCGCATACCAAATGAAAGATAATTTAATTATCTTATATAAAAACAATAGTTTGTGATATGATTTGTAGTTAATTATGTTGGTAACTATGATTTACTAGTAAAAAATACAAACATCAGATTATTTTTTGAAGATATCTTTATTAATTGTGATCGCAAAAACTTCATTCATACACCAAATGAAAGATAATTAAATTATCTTTCAGAAAACATCATTATTTGTTATCATTTGATGTTAATACGGTTGGTAACTATGATTTACTAGCAAGACAAGAAACATATCACACTTGTTTTGAAGATATTTCTCTTAATAGTGATCGTACAATTTTTATTTACATACCAAATGAAAGATAATTCAATTATCTTATATAAAAACAAAAGTTTGTGATATGATTTGTAGTTAATTATGTTGGTAACTATGATTTACTAGCAAAATATACAAATATCAGATTATTTTTTGAAGATATCTTTATTAATTGTGATCGCACAAATTTCATTCATACATCAAATGAAAGATAATTAAATTATCTTTCAGAATTCATCATTATTTGGTATCATTTGATGTTAATACGGTTGGTAACTATGATTTACTAGCAAGAGAAGAAACATATCACACTTTTTTTGAAGATATCTCTCTTAATTGTGATCGTACAATTTTTATTCATATACCAAATGAAAGATAATTTAATTATCTTATATATATAAATAGTACTCGACAAAGTAGTCCTAATTAAACCGGTTACATATAAATTTAATATCTAAAACTTTTACCTAGACACGTACTACGATGCGAAACGTTCTGGTGTATAAAACTATTCTAAATGTCACTGAATTAATTTTCTGCTGTTCACAACAACTGCCAAGTCAGAGTTATTTATAAACGATTTCCTGATTAATTCATGTTTATATACGTTATGGTCTCAAGATTGTAGGACACGATAACATACAAAACCGTTTAAGTTAGATTAAGTGGTCACACGAAATTTAAATTAGATGCACAGGCAGACAGTTTTGCAACTAGTTTATTGAATAACCTTGATATGTTTGAACTATATGGTTTACAAGTTGATTGCATACCTTAAACATTAAATTATTGTATTTAGTGCCTAATTTAACTAGGTGTAACTCTTTGAAAATGGCTACAATTCATTCGCGAATAGTCTTTCACACATTTCCTTGAAAACATAACTTTTGTTTGTATTTATTGGTCATACACCTTTGTTTATATTTAGAATACGTGTAAATAAGGTTTATTTATACTATTAAATTATCAATATTAGTACAATAATGAAAACCAATTAATATTTAAAGATAACTCCGGCAAACTATATTTTTTTGATATTTGTCTGGGCTATTGTTTATCGATTTATTTATCCATGATACAATTGTAATATTCCATTATAATTGGATAATATATCTTCAGCATTAAGACATGGATTTAATAATAGGAAATTCAAGCTAGTCGGTAGTCTATCTGGTGGCAGAAAATGTGTGGAAAAACTAGTGGGTAATCTCTATCCATAAAATCTATTTTCTCATCATATATGTGACAATATGTGCAAGATTTGTTTAGTTATATATTAAAAGTTTATTAACAACCACGCATTATTGTCCAAGTTATCAAAATTATGTAATTGTTATCTAATCAGTTGATCAAACGATAACAAAGATGAGCTGTTTACCCACTAGTTAGACGAAAATCGTTGACATTTGAATCGCGAATAGATATTGTTCGTTTTAACTACTTTGTTGACACAATGTAGTTATTTTCATCCAATTTGCATAATATATATAATACGAAATATCGGTATTTATCCATGAATACCTGTATTTAAATATGGCTAAAATTTGTCGGGGATCCCGGTATTCGATATTATAGATTAAGTAAAATTTATAGTTTTGATACTTTTTGCATTTAATATTATGATAAATACCCTGAAGACACATATTTATATTATATTATTATGTAACTTTTCTAACATCTCTTGGGAGTAAGTAAAAGAATTTACCAAGAATAGTTTTATTATGTGTACAGTTATTATGTGTTTTACAGATAGAGGAGATGTAGCATTTACCAGGTCCATATATGCATTGGTCAAACAATCACTGATTACGAAAACGATTTCAAGTAGTATGTGCTTCCCACAAACAAAACTAAAAATATCCACCCACAGACAGGTAACCTATACAAAGCGACTGCATAAGATCTCTGGCATAAGTGTACCTGTTTTGTGAAAATATGTGAGGTTCACTAAACTTTAATATTAGTATATTATTCCGTATGGGAACACACTTTATCTAGAAGGAATATCGAGAATTCGAACCCTTTCACTGAAAAACATCTATAATATCCAGTAGCTCGATATCGGAAGTACTGTGATTTTAATTTTCACTTTTAAATTATTTATGCAGCAATTATACAGCGCAATCAACGACGTTTATTTTGTATTAGTATCATAGATACTAAAACACGGTTAATAATACTGTCTACTATGTACTATGAATGAACGAAATTGAATTTTGACCATTTGCTATATTTTGTTACAGTTTTTAAATTTATTTTTAGAATTCGAAATACTTTATTACCTTTTTACGTTTATAATTTCTCTACCTAATTTTTGGATGATCTAAAAAATCTTATTAAGAAGAGCGTGCGGTAAAAAAACTACCTATCTTTATAGTTATTAACGTGACTACTTTTCCCCTGATAAAGGAAGATGCTCAGAGGAGTGTAATTACCAGATATTTACCTTAATTACACAGTTGCATGCGGATGAAAACGTAATTTCATGTTTTCAGCTTAGAAATTAATTGTATATACGATATTTCATTGAATGAATCGCACTGTATAGTCGGTATAGTGTTTACTTATCTGCAGTAGCGACCTTTATCTTCCGCAGCAACTATGAATAGTAAAATTATGCTTGAACTTTACATAGCAAATCAAGTAGGCGCAAGCACTTGTCATACTATTTACATTTTATTTCATTCGAAACGTTTTTCTTTGTACATTCATTTTGTAACGCTATGCACAATCACATCTGGTTGTAAACACGTCCCGAATGAATTCAATACGTCCGATCACTTCAAAAACAGATGGCCGCATTCATGATTCATATATGAATTTAATTACCATTAAAATCCAACGTGGACATAAATCGCGGCGGCTCCCCTAATCTCCGGCGCGCACTAAGAAGAAAAAAACAACGTGCAATTAATTACGTCTAATGAATAGCTGGGATTCTATTCGGAATATGGGTCGCGCATCCGCAACCTTATAGGATAATTCGCGACGCGTGCAGAATTTAATTAAGGCGCGAACGCGACGTATGCTTAATTATAATCGGTTTGTGTTGTTTTTAACGATTATCTGGCGCGCGGGCGCGTGCTTCTTTTTATACGGCGGTGAAATAAAGCAGGACGCTATTTTTAGGAGTGTTTTGGGACGGTCGGCGCGGATTGTTTACACGAGGCGTCCTTAGTTTACTAGCAAATGAGAGTACTATACATGGGGTTTATTAATATTTCATGTTGTTGGTGATATTTTTAGTATGTTTCACACGACATGTTTTTTTTAAACTTGATGATTCAATGATAGTTGTGCTGAAAGTTAGATGCCTACTCTGTTGGAATCTTTGTTACAATAGAATGATTTCCTACAAACCTTAATATTCCAGAAAAAAATAGATTTGTGACTTTTCTTAATCGTTGGTTTAATATCCGCCATTAAGCTTTGGATACTGTACGATAGTTCCGTCCGTTGTGCGATATTTTCCTTAAGTAAATTCATTCCTTTGTCCTTATATTGAATACGCTAAAAGTTCTATAGAATTTTCTTTAGGAATCCACAGTTTCTAGTTTACTTTTGTCACCGTCTATGCGTCTCCATGCTTTTGCTCTATAGAATACAATACTTAATCGAGTTTATGTAATGCTTCCTCTTTTTTGATATTTTTTTATTCAACCATATACCGTTTAACCTTTTGATACCTCTTCTTCCTTGTCTGATTTCTTTTGTACCCCTCTGTACTGGTAGCTATTGCATGCATATATTGTTTCTCCAGTTTCTAGATCTAGATCACTAAATTGTCCTGCAATGTAGTTTTGTCCAGGATCATCGAGAGACCCGCCTTTTTGTATTCTTCTTTAATGTTTTGGTCATGTATTGAAGGTCATCTTTGTCTTTATATTAATTCCCATGCCTTTACACTTCCGTTTCCAGGTTCTTCAGGAGTGTTCTATGTTAATAAGAAAATTGTATAAGACCCAGTCCGTATCCTTGTTCGAACCCTTTCGATGTCCTGATCCCATCCGAGAGAGATTGCCCCCATTTTTGATGATTCATTGGTGATATCTCGGTAAAGTTCTTGGATGACTATAATTAATTATATAGGTGTTTTCTAAAACCATAATTCATAGGCACGTTATCATTCGCTTTTGTTAGTTCTCACATGTCCTGTACTAATTTTCATTCCACGGGCTGTTTTAAGCAGAATAAATTGCTACTAGCCCTGCATCCTATATTGTCTCGACAAAATCACTTAATATTCTTCCTTAATTAGTAATACATTTTAAATTTAAATGTGTTCTCTCATCACTTGCTTTAATTTGTTAACCTAAACCATTATTGTATTAGCAGAAATCGGGTACAAAATCAACCTGTATAATACCAACATTTTGTTAACTTTCTCACATAAATAAGTGTATGTACCTTTATCTTATTATGTAATGCAAACTATTTCTTAGTTGAATTCCTAGAAGTTGAAAATGATCTTGATTAAGGTGAACGTTCCGCCTCCATTGCATGCCCAATGCAACAATTTACTTCCACATTGTATAATAACATGAATAAATATCCGTGACTATTTACGTAAATCGGTGATGCGAAAACTCCATATGGCATTTAGCTATTGCATGCACGCCTATTTCGTACATCATAAACGATCCGTCATTGCTGGAATACAACTGCACGCCCCACTTGTTCCACATTACGATCTGTAACGGTAATAAGACATTTGCATAAGCAACACGCGCTGTGCAATTTTTGCAATTACTAGTGGGCGCAAGTAAAAATTCGATTTGTTAGGAAAGGAATGCCGCTAGTTTCGCGAATGCGATCTATTTATAACTGTGATTACTCAAGGAGATTGTATTGACAATTGGAGCTAAACTAGGAATTCTTACATAATTCATTATCTGTGCCGATGAAATATTAATAGACATGTTTACAATGGGATGATAAACGTTTTGTTTATTTTGGTTTTAGATTCAATTTGCATGTTTTGCAATCACTATCAAATAAGATAATAATCAATTTATTTATAACATATTTATTTTATGCGTATCTCAGTATTATATTTTTAGTTACTTTGTAATACAGTTCTACAAAACAGCCTGCACACATGTTAAAATGAACATTTACTTCCAACAATGGATACATTATTTATAATTGAAATTTCACTAGGCCAAAAAATTAAAACACTCAAATCTGTGTCTTTATAACCATAAACTCACTGGAGTGGAGTAAATGCAACATAGTTGGTCTTTAAACCCATTTATTTACACTATATAACATAAATAAAGATTATCGGTACCAATAGAATGCTCAGTTATTTCTTACTAATCAAAATAGGTTGCTTAATTTCCTGGTAAATTCGTATGTTGATAGGAAATTGTTAAAATTCTCAGTTATGTTGCACCGAAAATGGGACAAGTGTAAAACTGGTTTTTGAAAATACTTTGTTCTATTTCATATACTACAGGGCAAGAGAATTAGAAGTCATAGAAAGTTTGTTGTCAATTGTTTTTGCCGCAATAAAAATTTCCAAGTAATATAAATAAATAAAATCAGCACATAAAAATTATTATTTATTAGACTAACACACCAAAATTAAATATCAGTGTCAAGTACTAGGAAATTGTTGTTAAACGCAAAAAGTAATGCTGATATTTGTCACATTTTCTGCCAAATTAATTAGATTTTATTCCACGCCTCCCTATCTAATGTAGATATTGGTATACCCCACTCTCAGCGAACGCTTGTGTAATACTGCCTTATGTCAAATGTCACAAATTTGTCGAAAAGTGACGTTAAGATTGTGAAATAGGTTATTATCCTGTCACTCTTGACACATTTGTGACAGTTGGCATTAGACAGTATTAGAATAGCGTTCGCAGAGCGTGGGACATACGAACAGTTGTTTATTTGGTTGTATGGGTAACAGACCGGGTACGATTTTTGACCGATCGCTATTACCATGCGCTATAATAATACGTACATATTTCATAGTGTGGAACTAATAGCATGAACACAAAAAATAATGTCAAAACATAACTACCGTCGAGATTTCAGTTCTGTCAAAGAACCTTTCGCGAAGCGTGAGGTGACAATTCGGTACCATTTGCAATAATAGCGTACGTCTCTCGATCGCTATATTCATAGCGATTCCTCAAAAATACACCCCCTGTCCGAACTTACAGAATAGACCCCCAGATTTATATAAACAGGGGAAGAACATCATTCGTTATCCAACATCTATGTCGAAGTTTTGATACTATCAGCAACTTACAAATTATTACTATATCACTCATACTAAAAAATATAAACGTTTTTGCACTTACCACATTTACGCACCTTAAATGCTTTCTGTTTTAATAGTTTCAATTATAGATCCAAAATAAAAACAAATATATAAGTTGATATACAATATGTCCACCTAAGTATGGAAGATGCGGGAAATTTATTTATTTTGGTAAATCCTCAGAAAATGCTAATTTCTTCATTAAAGTTTGTGCTTCATTCAAAACCAATTAAAAAGACGTATCAAATTACTTTAATTACAAATATAATAAATTAAATTTATAATTTCTTCACATTCCTAAGTAAATTTAATCAACTATTATTAACACAGTTATCAAACTGACTGATAGCTTGTAAATTTTGTTAAATATGGCACGGCCATAAACTTTACAAGACCGAGCAGAGTTGAAACTCATATACGGAGATAATTATAATACCTGCTGTGTGGAGGCCGAAATATTTAACGAGGATCATCCCGAAAAACAGCTTTTCACATGTATCTCGCATGTTGAAGCAATTAAAGTTATTGGTAAATTAGAATAATATGTTAACCCTTAAATGCACATTGTTGCACAACTGTAACATTACCTTTTAAAATGTTCACTGCATAATTAAAAACGTTATTTTAAAAACTTGTACATATCTATTTATGATTCATGATATTTTGCTAATAATTGACGATTCTTATGTTTTGTAGAAAGTGGACGCGCCAGTTGTCCACTTTCTACAAAACATAAGAATCGTCAATTATTAGCAAAATAACTATTATTTAATAACAATTTAAAAAATCATACATTACATACAGGGTTAATAATGAATTTACAAATCCTGTAAATCATTTCGATAATTCAATACAACGCAAAGTATGGTTGAAAATCCACACATCTTATGACCACTCCATATCACGTCGTACAATACTCACTAAATCCTTTCTGAGTAAATTAATATGCGTGACAAAGCTTTTATCGTATTTCGCATTTTTCTACAGGAAATTGGTGTTACAAACACAAACAAATGTTTTATACGCCGGATATCCGCAGATTCAAATATTTGAATATAAATATTTCAATGTATTTGCATACTTTTATCAACACGTAATGTATGCTCACAATTTTGCTTACATTGTTTGTATTTATTAATACAAAGCCTACACCTCGCGTTTTCGGTTCCACGATCAGAGGTATTTTGATTTTTTTAAGAAAATGTTAATAGAAACCCGGCTCAGTGACCTAGTAGTTAGAGGCGTCGTCCGTCTCGTACTGAGCATTGGGGAGCCTGAGTTCGATCACCAGTCGAATCACCTTTCACAGTTTTCACAGTGAAGTTAAGGTAAATATCGGGTGATTAAATCCTCTGAGCTTCTCCCCTGACCGGCGGAAAAGCCTCACGGTTGATAGCCCTAGAGAGTTGAAGTTTTTTTTTGTTAATAAGATTATTTTATTTTAGGGATGTATTGCGCTGAGAAATATGTTTACCACATTTATACTGATTGTGAGTGAATACGTTCAGTAACTATTACCCGAGTATGACTATTACGTATTTTATGTTTGTAAATTATGAAAAAAAAAAAATAACTTCCATCTTTATAGGGCTAACAGCCGTGAGGTTTTTCCGCCGGTAAATGGAGAAGCTCAGAGGAGATTAATCATTCAAAATTTACCCTAACTTCACAGTAAACCTCTGAAAAACGTGATTCTCGAAAATTCGTCCCGATGGGGTTCGAACGCAGGTTCCCCAATGCTCAATATACGACACCCCCAAACACTCGGCCATTGAGCTGGGTGTACATTATGAACTCCCTACAATTGAATTATAATTATCAGCCATATTTTTTGTCAATATTTGTAATTTGCGTATTGTATTAATAACTGTTCTTATATTTTTATGAAAACCTTTATAACCAAATTTACATTTGAAAAACAGGCGAAGTTGCGATTCTGATCTGCTCGAAAACTTAACCTGCTATAGAAGAAATTCTAAATAATGTTGGGCCTTTTTTTTAGATCAGAATACTGGATTATATTATATTGTTTCTCATAAAACAGCAGTTTAGCTTTTAACTGCTGTTTTATGAGCTGTTTTAATTTGTCTTTATTTTTTTTTGTACCATCTCCGCACCAAATTTGCACTACCTTGGTATTTTCTAATGAAAGTAGCAAGATTACAACATTAATTATTTAATATTATGGCTTTATTGTATAATAACTTTAATTAAATTATTTATTGCCTAATTACGGCTATCTTTAATGTCTAATTACAGCTATATTTATTGTCTTAAAAATGATTGAATTGTATAATAGAGAGGTCATTTTTATTAAACTATCGGCCAAAGACGTTTCTGCCATATTGTATATTATTATTAAAAATTCATAAGTAAGAGTGGATTTATGCTGAAATAAATGAATAAATATGAAATACAAATAAAGTTCAAAAGGCTTCTATTCTATTAAGGTGTTTATGGTGACAGAATAATAATTAATTAATAAAATTATGTTGGACGAACTTAATTTAATAAATATCAGAATTGTTGACAACTTTCTTGATATATTATAATTCTTATCCTGTAAAACATGAAATAATGTACTTACTTTTGTCTAAAGACAGATTTTGCAGACTGAAAATCGGATGAAATTTAACATTCTTTGACTGCTTTCTGTGGACCATGTATAAACATCCATCCCCTCTAAACTATGTTGTTAGACCCTTTGGGTATTACCACCACTAATTGCATACTTTACTTTTTCCCAGAATGAAGTTTAATTTTTCATATTTTGGCCGCTCGATTTGGCCCCAGTGTGCGACGCTTCTTCCAGTGATATGCACTAATGGATGTTTACGATCACTCATTTATTTTCTCTGTCTCTTGCTGTGTGGATAAGTTCTTAGACAGTCCTTATGCCTGTTCATTCTTGGATATTTCACGGCCATGACTTTTGTATCCGGCCTAGTCTAGTTTTTGTCCTCGATCTTGCACTGGACGATAAGTTGTAAAATACTATATTTGCGGTTGCGCATTATATGACCGAAATACTCCGTCTTTCTTCGCTTTAGGTTAGTTAGTAGTTACCTCTTCGTTTGTGATTGACCTTCCTTGGAATTTTCATTATGCGGCGAAAGTTCACATTTCAAATAGTGGCAACTCTCATCACCCATTGGAAGCATGAACGATGACAGTTGCAGTTGTTTCCATATAGCAGTACTGACCATACGCAGCATTGTACAAATCGCATTCTAAGGTCGTCACTGTTGCTTGTATTTCATGAAATCGCGTCTCGCCATTTCTACTCGGTATCTTATTTCTTTGTCCGAATCCTATTTGTCGTGCAGCAATACTCCTAAGTATTTTAATTTGGTTATGCGCTTTATCGGCGAGTTCTATTGTTATGGTGCAATCCGAGAATGTTTCCGGGTTCCTACTTATCACCATGAATATGGTTTTATGTATGATCTTCTTTAGCCCCATCTCTTCACTATGTATGTTCACTTTGTTAAATAAGTATTGGAGGTGGTACTCTAGTTTGGTTCCAATATAGCTTCTCAATCTTCTTATATCCTTTTGATCTAATTCCATTCTTTTCAGGATCTCGACTGGTTTGTACGTTAAATGCCTTTCGTAGACAAATTAATACTTGTTTTTGTTTGTCGTGGTCAGTTTTGGACCAGTACCTGGATCCCGGTTAGTGCTTCTGTAATCCCGAATCCTTCTCCCCAATGGGGTTCGAACTCAACAACGGCTTCGCACTTTTTAAATAGTCTTTTTGTGTAGTAAGTTTTGTGTAAGTACAGTGTATATTAGGTAAAGCTGATCGTTAAGAATATCTAAATTGCTTTGTTTACGTAATTTGTAAATTATTAATTAAAAAATAATAGTTACATTTCTCCTCTTCTCTACAATGTGCAATATCTGAAGAGAATTAAAATTTTGTAACGGATAATAATAAATAAAAATATACAGTGCTTTTTCCAAATACGGGGCTTCAATATTTACCAAAGACAACTATTCTATGAATAAATAAACTTTAATAAGTAACAAAATTAAGTCATATGAACTGCAACAACTGCAACTGTAGGTTACCGATAATGAAAATAGACCAGCTGCCGTGTACGGCTAAGCTCAATCGATGCCCGTAAATATTTATAAATATTGAACGGCTGCGCACTATTTATAACTATATTAGCCTAGCAAATTGCACATTTGGTTCAACGAACCCTCAAGTCTCGCGATTTTTCATGTTAAACACGTGCCCACCAGCAGTAGGTATTATATGGCGAAGATATAGGTCATCCTAAAATGTAACGAGGTCTTTCCGCTTATACATCATCGCTGGCAGACGTCGTATTTGAGGAAAATTAGACGTGAATTTATTCGGTGATATCTCGTTAATATTGCTTTCATCGCCACCACTTTTGATGTGTGTTTTACTAGGGAGTGACCTGTAATTTTATGAATGGTGGATGATTGCGAGTGTGATGTAAGATGCCATTATAGGATTTTGATTAAACTAAAAAGGATATGTTCAATCTTATAAGTCTCATTGGGTTAGGCACATTAATTCCAATGGCTATAGTTGTAAAAACATTCCTAATATGTATATAGAGATCTTTGGTATACACAATTATACATATATGTGCGACATGCAACAGCTTTTGTTGTTACTGTAATTAAGCGCCTAAAGGCAAACATATAATATTATATTTATTTATTGCATAGTTTATACATGATCATGATATGCATCTAATATGTTTAAATATGCAAACAACATATTAATTCATTCCAAAAAGTGCCGATTCATTTCGTTGCCAATATGTCAAATCTTTTATGATCGTCGTCACTGCAATCGATCCATTTAGTGTAAAACTTGCTCTTCTGAAATATAATTACATAGATTTTTCTATCTTTTCAATCCGGGGTGCCCTATGATGATGATAACAAACTCCCAAATTTAATATGACCGTTTTCTGAACACTTTCTTTGCAGACATATGTACGAAAATAGACAGCTTCTCGAAACAGTCTATTACGACTATATTAAGTATGAAATACCGAGAAGTGTCAACATTAGAATAATTAAAAATACAATACATATCTCAGAACAACAGAAATTCTATATTCGAGAAGTATATAAATATATAATATATGTAACCTATTTAAGCTATGATTGCTATTATATATGTTATGCTTCCAAGGTTTAAACTTGAATCCTAAAGTCCTTAATAAATCACGTGGGTTCTGAATTCATTAAAATCGGTGTTTTAGTTTAAATTTAGTACGTGATGTAATTATTTATAACTGATAAAGAATAAATCGTAGGGTACAATATTTCCTTTAATCGTCTTAATTACAAAAATAATACAACTTACCCCCAAGGAGGAAAGATAAACGCCATCTGGCGGCACCACAATTAGCAATGCACAACCGTCAACATGCTGATGCCATCAGGATCACCGGGTAGTGCCCTCTAGGGAATCATATTCCAACAGATTAATGCTTGAGATATTAGCACAAGACCATTCGTATAAAACATATATAATTGTGAACCCACCTCTTAGCAATCTACATATCTAGATTTCGATCTAATTAGATCTCGTCCGTGTAGCTCAGCTAGTGAGGACGAATTCACACAATATCTCGAGTATACAAAAATAATACAACTTACCCCCAAGGAATAAATAATTTTTGTATATAACCACTCGAGATATTGTGTGAATTTTCACTAGCTGAGCTACACTGACGAGATCTAATAAGATCGAAATATAGATATGTAGATTGCTAAGAGGTGCACACTTATATATGTTTTCTTGAGTACTTATCTATCATCAAAAATATGTGTAGTATTATATTGATATGTGAACTTAATCTCTTTTACGGGTTAGAATTTATAGGGAAATAAATTTAGGAAATTAATTGATTTGTTAGTAATTCTGAATTTTGAATGGTTCCGGCAGTAGCCACTTATGTAACAGTGGCATGCTCTTAAAATGATCTACTGACTTAATAAATAAGATTTCCCCCCCCGCACGATTTCAATACATTATGATATGATAAAGTAAAAACTAAATTTTGGTTGAATTTTTTGATTGATATATAGATATGTCACAATTTAATTACTAAAATTTCTTAATATTCAAATACATTGAATCGTTTTTGCATTCGGATTTGTGGTAGATTTGAAATAATAAACTTTTATAATTCAAATATACTGCAATAATAACTATTACTAAACGAAATTTATACGGAGATTTGAAACAAAACGAAAAAACATTCTGCTCACTTGATGAATCCGTCATCTATAAACAAATAACTAGAAAAGCTTCATGCCATCTTAACTTGTTGTTTTTTTAAATATATATAATGTATTCTCCAACTGGGAAAATACATTTGTTACAAGCACTGAAATAGTAGTAAATTTAAGCCAAAATCCGACATTTATGACGGTATATGTTTGTAGCGGAATTAACATACAATACATTTTGAAAATAAAGTGGCCTGATAAACATTTTATTCTAACAAATAAGGAAACTATACCTTTCCTGGTCCGCCATTCCCGGATGATAAAAATTGAAATAACAATCTTGTATATAAACTGAAACGAGGAAATCGTGCGGTAAAAATGACGCCCGATAAGAAAATGCGGTTAAAAATAAACGTTGTTAGCTCGTGAAACAGTTCAGCCATTATTTGAAACGATTATGAAATTATCAGTCAGTATTTACGCAAGTAGTTATCGGGTGTTAATGCATTAAAGTTAATAATAACGGGTGAATGGACCATATTAAAAAATGTAATATTTAATAGCCCTGCTAATTCAGTGGATTGATATTGATTGATGTGAGATATTTTAATGTTTTGGCGTATGTTTATCAAGTTTCAGAAAACTTTTATAGAATATAACAAATGCCTAGTACTTTTAATTTAAAAGATAGTTTACATAAATAATTTGCAAATATTTATTTTGTGGCGTAATGAAAATCTACATTACTGATGAATGTAATGTATCTCAATATTTAATTTATTGTAGTATTTCCCCTGGGTTCGTAAATATGTTTAAATATACCGGTAATCCATTTATTTCGATTGTCAACAAAAAGTTTCAAAAATGAAATAGTGTAGTACAGTGATTCTCAAAGTGGGAGTAATTACAGATTTGGTTGTTTTTCTATACATATCTATTCTTTACGTAATCCTTTGATTTTTTTAAGTGGAAAGGGGAGCGCGGGCCAATAAGTTTGAGAAACACGTATAGGTACAGAGATAAAAATGTATATATTTTCTCCATAAGTTTGCGGGGGCATGCCAATAAGGATATCAATTTTAATTTTCGGTCGTACAAATACCTTCCTTTGTATAGTAAATAGAGAGCATTAATAATGCAATATCCTTAAACTTCTTATATGTTAATACCTAGTTGCATCTGTATTTTATTGTGTGCGTACTGCGTTAAATTTATGTATGTATGTAGGGCATATGTTCGGAACACAAAAAGTCACGGATTTAATAATGTCGCGGGTGAGGGACCCGCAACAATCGCGAAACAAATCAATACGCGGTCCATCCCTGACCTTATTATTCCTGTAATAACCGACCTGCCTTTTCCTTTAACAGTCATTCCACTAAACAAACGCGCAGCTCCGCTTTTGCACCGTATTTGGTCAGAGCGATGCCGGAATAATCATGACACAGAATGTCATCATTATTTTAATGCAGTTTTAGAAACGTACCGCGCGATAAATTATCATTTTCAATATAAATTGTTGAACTAGATCGAATTTACTGTAAAACATAAAAATGTATAAATACGGACAATATATAATATTGTGCCAACGAGAATAGCTTCTTATATAATATATGCACATTACACAATTTCAGAAAGGTATGCTATTAAAGTCCTGACAATCAAAATTAATTGAAACAAAAACAGAATAAAGGACAATGTTTCTGTTTCACACTGGTCCATCAACGTTAATTAGAGGAAGTGAATATTCCCTTTTGTAGTTAGAGGCTTATAACTACAAAAGGGAATATTCATGATGTACAAAATTGTAACATATATAATATAAATGTTTTTATTACAAGTCATGCATCTACAATAATGAATTAATAATAGTTCCTCTATAAAGTGTTCAATAATACTAGAATCAACGTACAAATCCTGCTATATTTTAGGGTTTTGGTACGCAGGAACCATGGTACTGTTATTACATCTTCGCAGGTCCGTTTTATTAAGTCTTCTTCTTATTCTTAATCTAGGTCTGGGACTTCCTATTCTTAATCTAGGTCTGGGACTTCCTATTCTTAATCTAGGTCTAGGATCTGTTGCTTCTAGTTTACTTGGGACTTATATAACCAGCTCTCGTGCCTTCGCTGTGGAGGTTTACCAGGTCGTATGCGTTCAGTTGGTCTCCTGTTACCTGACATTTTCAGTCTCATATCCTATCTACTCGATATGGGCATTCCACATTCTTCTTCCGGGGCGTGCCCATCTTCTGTATGTCGCATTATTCCTTTGTAACATCACTTCCAATTATTTTTCTAATAATCTCATTTGTTGTTGTTCTGAGGATTCTTATTGTTCTTGTAGTGTTCACTCTGGTCTCAGCTCTGTTGGTTAAAATGCGTCTTACGCAGGTTTTGTATATGCGTACCTTACTTTCTGTTCTTAGGTATTTATTTTGCCATATGAGACCATTTATTTATTCCGAGACTGAGGCGGTTTTGTGCACTTGGCACATCGTTTCTTCGTGAAGGTTCGCGTAATTGGTTATATTCACACCAAGATATATAAATTTCATGACATGTTACAATATTAGTGTTGTTAATTGATAGTTTGCATCTTACTTGGAGATCGCCATATTATATATCTTGCATACTAGAATAAACTTGTGAAGAATTCGTTCTTCTTCTTTATATGCCTTCTCCATTACTAAAGGTTGGCAACAATCATGGCAAATTCCGCACGGTCTTGTGACGCTCTGAACAATGAGTGGGAGTCCAGAGCAGTCTAGTCCCTTATGTTCTTTAACCAGGAGCATTTCCTTCGTCCTGGACCACGGGGACCCTCTATCTTGCCCGCCATTATTAATTTTAGAAGGCTATATTTTGTACTTCTGAAGATATGTCCTAGGTACGCTGTCTTATATGTTTCTTCACAGTAGCCAATAGGTCTCTGTCCATGCGTCTAAGAACCTCATTATTCGTGATATGCTCCACCCAAGATATTCTCTGCATTATACGAAAGATCCACATCTCAAACGCTTCTATTATGTTTTTAGTATTGATCTTCAACGTCCAAGCCTCAACACGATACTACAGTACCGATTGAATGTAGCACTTAACGAACCGGTATCTTAGTTTCAGGTTTAGGCATCTCTCGCAAAATACTTTTCTCATCTTAAGGAACGTTGTTTTGGTTATTTCGATGCGTGTTCTTACTTCCAGATCTGGATCCAGGTCTTCGGTGATACAGCTGCCCAAGTATTTAAATTTAGCGACCTGCTCTATTTGCTTATTGTATACTTGCAAATTGGCTTGGATATCTGGTGTTCTACTGATATCCATTTTGACCGTATTTAATTTTAGCCCAAGCGCATCACCTTCTGCTATTATTTGATTCATCAAACGTTGTAGGCCATCTGCGCTGTTTTCAATTATAGCCGTATCGTCCGCGTACCTGATGTTATTCAATAATTCACCTCTGATCTTGATTCCATCTGTAAAGCTTTCTAATGCTTTCAGGAATATTTGCTCCGAGTATATATTGAACAACAATGGTGATAGTACACAGCCCTGACGTACTCCACGTTTAATAGGAATATCGCTGGTCGTATCGTCTTCGAGTCTTACTGCAGCAGTCTGGTATTCGTACAATTTTGGTAGATTTTATAGCTTTAAGGTTGGCGTTTTTGAATTTAGGCAACTTGTGATGCATATGTAATAGCATAGGCGAAATGCGTATAAGAAATACGCACCGTTTTCTTTAACTAGAACATAAATTGAGTTGAAAAACTTTGTCCACTCTTGTTTCAGTTCTTCTTTTTTTGTCAAAAGTTGATTGTCCTCATTTACTAGTCTGGATGGTAGATGGCTTCCGGTATTTCCAGCTATTTCTTTCACCTTTTTGTGGAGGTTGAACAGATCGTGTTTGTCTTGTAGTTCTTCAGGTTCTTGGCATCTTTCTTCCATTCATTTTTCTTTAGCTTTTCTAATGTTTCTTCTTATGTTGAGTTCAGTTCATTATATTTCTGCTGATTCACATTTTTGTATTTTCTTCGTTCATCAATTAAATTCATGATCACTGCTTTCGTTTATTAGCCTTTGGTGCTTTCAATGTTTCTTAAATATTTTTAAACATTCGCGTAAGTTGATCCCATACTGCCTCAACCGTTGGCTCTTCTGACGAACGGGTCTTTTTTAGTTCAGTGTTGAGTTGCGTCGTTAATTTCTCTTGCAGGTTTGGATCTTTAAGTGCCTCCATTTTGGTTTTCTTATGATTTTACGCTAAGAATTCGGAGGTTGTTATTTTCTGCAACTAGTACAACATCGTTGGCATACCATATTATTTTTAATTTATGATTTCTCATTATGTAGTCGTTGCATATCTCTTTTACCCATTCTATGATTTTATCCATAACTAGATTGAATAGTAGTTGCCTCAGACAATCGCCTTGCCTGATTTCAGTAGAGATTGGTATATCCTTTCCCGATGTGTGATTTTTGTATGAAATATCATACAAAAATCACACATCGGCAAAGGATATACCAATCTCTACTGGAATCAGGCAATGCGATTGTCTGAGGCAACTACTATTCAATCTAGTTATGGATAAAATCATAGAATGGGTAAAAGAGATATGCAACGACTACATAATGAGAAATCATAAATTAAAAATAATATGGTATGCCAATTAATTTGGTAGCTAGTCCCTTGTCTTTTAATATTTGTATAACATCACTCGGTCAAACGCTTTGGCCAAGTGCACGAGGCAAATAAACACTGGTTTGTTAAACTATGGATTTTTCGTTGATCTACCTTATGATGTAAATGGCATCTAAGCTAGATCTATAGCATCGGAATCGCTGTTGCTCTTCAGATATAGAAACTATCTCATTGTGAGTGCTTGCTATTATGCTAGTGAATAACTTCAGTGTCGTGTTAAGTAGTATGAGGGTAGTTACAGAGAGTATTCTTCTCGCCTTTTTGAAGGTTTGCGTTGTAGTGCTCTTTTTGCAGGTTTTAGTAATGGTCTCTTGTTGCGTTATCTTCTGGAACAGTGATAATATTTCCGTTGCGAGTAGTGTACCTCCACTGTTGATTAACTTGATTAACCTATATGTTATCAGGTCCCTGGAGCCTTGCGGTTCTTTAGTTTCTTTATAGCTTGCTCTACTTATAGCTCGGTAATTACGCAGTAATCAATACAGAGTTACGTGATCTAATAGCCACATACATTTTGTTTGATATATAATATATATAATATATGGTAGTTTTTAAATATTTGATTGTTAAGGCGTCTACTTTGTGATAATTCATTTTAAAGGATAAATATAAAACTGTTTTTTACTTTGTGTGTTCTCAAACTTTTAAGTCCGCAACCTCCTTTTTTCTTTAAAAAATTCAAAGGACCGTCTGAAGAATTTGTATGTATAGAAAAACATCCCGAATTATCGATTAATGCTCATAGAAAGGTGACGTTTTAAACTGGGTTTAAGCTAGTTTAACTGAGTATTGAACAACTGACGCTAAAGAGAATTTTAGTTAAACAAAAATGCAGGATTAGTTTTTTTGAATGTATTGCAGCCCAATTGGAGCCAACACTTATTTGGAAAATATAGATACTACACTAATATATAAATACAAGAAAATTTCTAAAAATGTTAAAAATGTTCGCCGACTAGAATGGTTTGGGATAACCCGAATTTCGTCTCAGTGCACACCCATGTGGTGATAACCGTCAACATGCCATCAGGATCACCGAGTTGTGCCCTCTATTGGAATAATATGGTGGTTGAGATATTAGCACACAGCCAATCTTATATATAAAAGTGTGAAGAACCTCTTAGCAATCTACATATCTAGATATCGATCTTGTTAGATCTCATCAGTGTAGCTCAGCTAGTGAGGATGAATTCACGCAATATCTCAACTGTTATATACAAAGATTATACAACTTATATGTAAAAATATATGAATATAGTAAATGTGAATCTCTTTCCTGGTACTCATTCACCTTATTCGTGTTTTTCGGCTTGCATGGTCAACCGCTCCTGTAGCTCTAGTATTTCATCGTTTTTCTCGTACGTTCACGATCTTCATCGAGTTTCGTGTAGTTTTCTAGATCAGTATTTTTCTTCTCTAGCTGTTGAGTGAGCACGCCTAGTCTAGCTAGTTTGTAAATCAAGCCGCGGCTTCCCATGGCAGGATTTAAGATCCCTGCTTTTTGCTACCATACGGGATTTATGATCAGACCCTATGTGAACGCAACCTTAGTGGTATATTCAATATATCTTGTTATTTTTCATTCATGCTATAATGATGTTACAATTATAATTTCAAGCGTCATTAGTTTCAAAGTTCGCGCCTGCAATTACGATTCTGTTGGCGCAATTGATAAATATGTACGAATGTGCGTCGTAAATTGAAGGGCCGCGATACGATCACGCGCGCGCAAACGCAACAGGTGCGCAATATTAATTGAGAGAGCGGTAATTTATGAATGAAACGGCCCATGCAGCCGTGTAATTACGTGCGTGGCCACACTTTTTCTTCATCTCGTGGCGCATGAATGAACGTCCCATGTGGGACAGGGCGTCCCACGCGGCTTCGATTTCAACCTACGCGCCCTTAATAAGTTCGCCAAACACCACACCGGCTGTAGGCGGGAACGAAATGCTGTGTGCTGTGGGCGACAGACACAAAAAACATAAATGTTATAGAAGCGAGAAAATTGAGAAACTGGTGGATTATTTAATTTTTTGGTGCATTTGTGAGAATTAATCAGTTATATACAGAGTTGCCAGATCAAGGCGCAGAGTCGTCCTCGAAATATTGTCCAAAAGCGCCAACGACAGAATCGCAAAGTTGAAATTAAATTTCAAGCGAAAATCATTTAATATACTTAACGTACGACATAATTACATAACATTTATTTCTTATATTTTAACACATACTGCCGCCTATCAACTAACGAATTCGTTAGTTGATAGGCAGTTTTTGTTAAAATATAAGAAATAAGTGTTATGTAATTATTTCATACGATTATTTGTATGTGTATAATTTGTATTTAATATGAAAATATCTGGTGTGGGCACCACACGACTTTCCGAATTACATGACCTATTTAATTTTGTATAACATTTTTGACTTTTATGGACTTTTTTGTTATTTTTTGATTATTTGTTGTCTTTTTTGATATTTTTTACTTTTATTTACTTTTTCGATATTTTTGACTTTTTTTTGACATTTTACTTTTTTGACTTATGATATTTGTTTTTTTTACTTTCTATGAAATTTTTGACACGCGAGATTTTGACATTTTCACATTTTGACTTACGCCACGCCCGCTTACGTCACGTATATTAATAATTATTTGTGATATACGCAATAGGAAATCGCTATTATTGAGAAATCTTCTGTTTTAGTGAACCGATCTTGCTCAAATTTTCACAGGGTCGCTAAAGCGCGGGCTCTCGCTTGATTTCCAAATTTGGTCGCGATCTGTTGTGCCGTTTTCCCACCGTGAGCGTTAAATGGTCCGGCACAGCGCCTAATTATGCTCCGCGCGTCGTGTTGATTGTGATTCCTTCGCTGTTAGTGAACCGATTGTGCTCAAATTTTCACTGGATCGTCCTGGATAGTGTCCGCAGATATTTGCCAAATTTGGTCGCAATCTGTTGTGCCGTTTTCCCGGAATTTTGTTCACAGACAGACAGACTGACTGACTGACTGACTGACAGATATACATACCACACACAGACATCGCAAAAATCGGGTTTATTTCGACTATTTTGGGCATAAAAGGTAACGAATTTTTTTTTGCTAAATGGTACACGGCAATACCTTCCTTCTGGTGTAATTTTTTTCCCGGAAAGTTATCGCATATTTCCACAATCTTAGTTTGAAAACGTGAACACGTTTTCGGTAAAACAATACCTTCCTTTACATCAGTGATGTATTCGGAAAGTAAAAATGTGTTTATTTTTTCATATTAAATACAAATTATATTGAACGAATTACATATTTACAAGTTGTAATATGTAATTCACAAGAAATATTCGTTGCACAACAATATATCTTCATCGGCAGCTTTCTCATCATGCACCTCGTTTTGAGAATTTAACTCGTACATTTTAAAAGTGAATCTTGAAAATATTGCTTTATTGACTAAATAATGTTTTTATAATAATATAATTTAATATTTTGTTTCGCTATTTACATTTGACGACGTTCATGATTGAGAAAATTGTCTCAATTTATTTACTCTGTACTCTGCACCGGTAAACTCCTACAAATACAGAAATAATGTTATATATTGAAAATTAAATACTAACCAAATATATTCAAAATTGGCTGATTCTCTGATGCCATTTTAGAAGACATTCTCAGGGTGAGCATTTCTTAGTAGATTGGATTTGCACACTCCTAAATCACGAGTATCAATATCATCTACTCCGGACCACAGAAACATGTTTAACCGTGAAACCCCACGTTGACAAGGCGGGCTGGGGGTTGCCTTCAAGCTGAAAAGTATTTTGCTTTGTCCTGTTTGTACTCACGATCTTCAGCGCAGCAGTCCAATTCATACGTGATTTCCCTTAGACATTTTCACGTATTTGCCTCTTCGTGAATATTGTATCTTGAGCACTTCTCTCTCTTCTGAAACCGCATTGACTGTCTTCTATTCCTATTTCTACCTTGTATCTGATTATGTTGCTAATATTCTTGCTAGGATTTTTCCTGGTTCGCTAATTAAAATCATACCACTACAGTTGTTGCAATTTCTTTGATCCTCTTCTATATTGGTAGTATTATTCCTACGTTCCAGCCCTCCGTAGATGTTCTGCTTTTAAGTATTTCATTAATAGGTTCCCATATTTGTTCTATTCTTGCATGCTTTTCACCTTCTTTCTGGTACTGCTGCCCTCAAAGAACGACCAAAATACCTTAGGAAAGCTACACGTAGTAATATGGTCAAACGACATCAACAGTGTATTTATACCGATGGTAGGATTTTTCAAGCTCTACTTTGATTTTCTTCGTGTGTTTTATATCATTTAAATAAATAATAAGTGTAATCAATAAGCCATTTGCATTTGCACTTTATGTTAGTCTTTTTATGAGTAACTTTCCAATAGCTGTATCTCTGTAACCCTTAATAATTTTTACACATGTGTATGAACTTTTTGATATTACCACCTCCTAAAATGTTGGACATTCCTCCTGAAATACCCTCTATTCTTCATAGTTTTGTAGATTTATTTAAATTTTTTCTGTCTAATTTACTACACCACTTTTTTTGTCGTTTCATAACTTTTATTGCTTCTGTTATAGTGTATATAAGCGTGAATTCATCTCTAAGCAATCTACAGATCTAGATTTCGATCTTAGATCTTATCAGTGCAGCTATTGAGGAAGCATTCACAAAATTCCAAGTGATTTATATTCAAAGTAATATAACTTTCACTCTATAGAGACAATTGCATTACTTTCTGTTATACTTTTGAATGTTCTCCATATAGTTTTCCTTTTCTCTGTGAGTTGTTTTTTATTATCTTTTGTTACTTGTTTTAGTTTGTTTAAGCTATCTTCTCTTTGACAGTCCTACTTCTTTTGTCGTTTTTCATTTTATTTCTCCACTTCATGTCCATTTTCAGTAAATACTGCTCGCTTCTTGCGTTCTATGCTAGTCTGAATACCGTCTTAATGTTTGCCATTTATTATTACTTCTTAACGAAGTAATCTATTAATTATTTATAAAAGATATAAAAATAAAAGCACAGTTACAGTACTATCCATATTTTCATGATGAATAATAATTTATCTTCATTCTTCGAGGAATTTAGTCTCTAGAGAATATACTTTTAGTCATGGTACTTTCTTCATGAACAGCGTAAAATGTGTAAAACATATATAAGTGTGAATCCACCTCTTAGTAATCTACATATCTAGATTTCGATCTTATTAGATCTCATTAGTATAACTCAGCTAGTGAGGATGAATTCACACAATATCTCGAGAGATTATATACAAATATGATACAACTAACCCCCTAGGAGGAAAGTTAAAAGCCATCTGGCGGCACCACATCAATTAGCAATGCACACTCATATGGTAATAACCGTCACATGCTCATATGATCATGTCGATATCTCAAGCACTCTGTTGGAATATTATTCCATAGAGGGCACTACCCGGTGATCCTGATGGCATGAGCATGTTGACGGTTATTACCATATGGATGTGCATTGCTAATTGATGTGGTGCCGTCAGATGGCGTTTAACTTTCCTCCTAGGGGGTTAGTTGTATCATATTTATATATAACCACTCGGGATATTGTGTGAATTCATCCTCACTAGCTGAGCTATACTGATGATATCTAATAAAGATCGAAATCTAGATATGTAGATTGCTAAGGGGTGGATTCACACTTATATACGTTTTATAAGATTGGCCTTGTACTGATATCTTAGCACACTGTTGGAATATTATTCCATACAGGGCAGTACCCGGTGATCCTTATGGCATGAGCATGTTGACGGTTATTACCATATGGATGTGCATTGCTAATTCATGTGGTGCCGCCAGATGGCGTTTAACTTTCCTGCTAGGGGGTTAGTTGTATTATATTTGTAAAATGTGTACTTATATGTGATAATAAGATAATATAATAATTTATAATATAGATTAATAATGATTAACCCACTGTGAGATATGTAAATCTATGATATAATGTTAATATATAACAACAAATATTATTATTAATAATGATTTGTGTATGTCCAGCTCTATTTTGTTGAATACTCTTCTCGACTGGTTATAAAATCCACCCTCTACTACCTAGGTTTTTAATTTTAATCATCTCTCTCAAGTTCTAATAAACTTTGCTTGACACATTTTTCCAACGTACTAATTGCCGCCACAAATTGCGCCCGGCCGGAATAAATCGACTGACCCGAAATAGAATTATGGAATGATATAACCTGATTTCCTTCTGAGCTGGCATCCTGCCAAAGGACACCTCAACCCAAATATCGGTCTTATTCAATTCAAACGATATTGTGCTCGCGGCTGTACTAAATAAACATTTTCAATTTTAGTTCGCTATGCATGCAATCTGAAAATTGTGGCTCGCAATACTTATTTATATATTTCCGGTTGAATTATAAGTGCGCATAGTAATTCTAATTATAAATGGAACATAAATATATACGGTTGTGGCGATATATTAATTAGTTCTGGTACATTGTAGAAATAAGAAAAGAAAAAGAAATGTCTAATTTTATGTTATATGGGGTGATTAAAATTCAATCTTTTCCATTTTAATCTTATTATCCGTAAGAAATAGACGCAATGTTGCCAAGAACAAATTATTGTAGTACATCTTCTGCAAATATGCAAGTTTCTTTTAAAAAAAATCAGTTTATAACAAATTCCAAAGACAAATAATATCAATTCGCTGCGAGATCGAAATAGTTGTCTGATTGTCATTGCTTTATTGTGACTTATATTTTGTATAATAAGATATTAAAGTATTCAGTTCTATTGAAACAATTAGGAATTAATATACATTTGTTTAATTTTATAAACGTGTCTATCTCAAGTTTTTTTTGATTTATTATAATTTTTTCTATTCATATACATAGACAAAAAAAAAACTTAAATAATAATTAAAACCATTTTGGATTTCTCCCTTCGTTCGGTGACCATTTCCTGAATGGTTTGTTCATTGTGTCATTGTTGTTCTTTGTCAATTAATAGCTCTCTTTTTTTCCTTTGAAGTTTTTTGTATTTTTTTTGTTTCTTCAAAAGCATTATACATGTTTAATCTTTCATTGAATACGTTAAACGTTTTTTGGTAGTTCTTAGGCTTTCTTTTTGGTTGCTACTTATGGAATTTTTTTTATTAATTATTTTTCAGAACATTTAAGGGTTTAATAGTTTGTGTGTGCTTCATCGAAAACCAATTACAAACATATAACTTTAAGTTACAAATATAATAGATTTAACTTTAATTATGTCAAACAATTTTGTGGATTATAATAATAATAATAATAAAATCATGTATGTAATTTTTCAAAAAAAATTTCCTCTATCAAAATTTATAATTATTATAAATTAATTAGGATATTCGGATTATTATTTAAATATCTTACATCATATTAAGATTTGTTTAACCAAATCATCTAAATTCCCTCTCAGAGTAAACTCTATTTTTGAAACCAAACCTTAAAAAGTAGTCAAGAAAACTGGTATTTGGGTATATATGTATCTTTATTTATATTCTTCTTCGGTTAGCTAGGACATGCACACAAGTCCTCTCAGAATAATCTCTAATTACAAAAATAGAGATTATTCAACCCGGCTCAGTGGCCGAGTGGTTAGAGGCGTCGTCCGTCTCGTACTGAGCATTGGGGAGCCAGAGTTCGATTCCCAGGGGGAGAGAATTTGCCCGAATCACCTTTCACAGTTTTTCAGAGGTTTCCTGTGAAGTTAAGCTAAATATCGGGTGATTAAACTCCTCTGAGCTTCTCCCTTAATCGGCGGGAAACCCTCACGGCTGATAGGGCTATCAGCCGTGAAGGTTTTCCGAAGATAAAATATTTTTTTTAGAGATTGTTCTGAGAGGACTTGTGTGCATGTCCTAGCTAACCGAAGAAGAATATAAATAAAGATACATATATAGAGACCCCATACAAAGTAGCCAAGAACTAGGATTTTGGTAAATATGTTTCTTAATTTATATTCTTCTTCAGTTAGCTAGGACATAGACATAGAAAATAATTCTACAGAATATGCATTATTACAGTATTTGGTAGAAGTTATTGCTACAAAACTTCAGTTACTCTCAACTAATTTATATTTACCTTTTTCTAGAAATATCAATGGATTGGTCCGACCACGCGCTCTGGTGGCCCGATAGAAACATTTGGCTCGGCCACACGCGTTCCACCCTTGACCAATGCGGCGTGCAAGCCGACGCCCTTCTATATTTCACACCAATGCACAAAAAACTGCGGGTGCAGTTACCCGATTTGCGATACCTAGACGTCAACGTGGACTTTTCCATAAAAACATTCTCCACCGTCATTGGACTGTGCAAGGATTTGGGAATTCGGCATCCGGAAGAGTTGTCATTCTGCAAGCCCTTGGAGCCCAACAATTTGAAATACAATTTTAAAGATATGCCGAAGAAGAAGCACGAGCACAATGGGGTGCAGAAGAATGGGCAGCCGCACTTGCCAGCGGATACGAATACGTTTATTGCGAACCACAGTCCGGATGGTAGTACTGGGAGTTTGGATAAGACGCCTTTCTCGTGTGCTCCTGTTACACCACATAGAGCTCCTCCGACTTCTACGCCTGTCAGCAGTCCAATTGGTCAAGTGAGTACAATATTAACATATTATTTAAATATTTTCTCACAAGTTTTTAATTGTATCTCATTTATAGGACCTCATTCCATTTATACATCAAAAAGTTACCATAAGACTAACTCTCGAAAAAATTGTTACTATTAACAATTAAAGCACATTTAGCACTGAAGATGGTATTCCCCCTATCACAAGTCAATTTTAGTACTAAATATTTTCGGTATTTTGTTCACATAGATATTTCTTTTAATATATACTAATATTTCTACGTATATTAGTATAAGCGTTTACTAACTTCTCATTAAATTATAGTTTTATTCACTTCCGCTAATAAAGATGATCGTAAAAGTGTTTTATGCTTGATTTAAGAGGCACTTCCTAAGAGTAGTTTTCGAAAGTGTCGTTAATTGTATCCCAGCGACAAATTAATATTATAGCAGAATTTGAAATTGTTATAAAAAAATCTGATGTGGTCAGTGCACAATACTATATCATACGTATCCAAATGATTTCTATTTTTATATAGTTTCCACTTTACATTATTCATAAATTATCAACTTTGGATTTTTCGAAAGAAATAAAAAACACGGCAGTGCGGAATCAAATTTCAATGTTATATATATATATATATATATATATATATATATATATATATATTATAATATTTTCGACAGTAAAATTCAATAAAAGTTATGCGAAATAAAATTCTATAAAAATACTTTATTTTGTAAGGATGAATGATCATAATTTGTATTTATAGAGTTAGGAAGTCATTAATTCTTGCAAAATAAAGTATTAATTATTATTAATTTGTTAAAATACATTTATTCTTGGCCTTGAAATCTTTTGTAGGAATTGATGACTTTCTACACACTATTAACTACGAATTATGGTCATCAATTCTTACAAAATAAGTTTCATAGCCAAGAATAAAGTATTTTTATTAATTTGTTAAAATTACATGCGATTCCGCTCTATTGGTTTTGTTTAAAGTAAAATACAATTACAATAGACGTAATCCCAACCTTAATATACTAATTTTATTTATTATTAAATCACACATTGAACTAGACTTAAAACTAATAAATCATTACATTATATTCAAAACCGTTAAGCAGAGCTTACGGGAGATTCTCTTTTTCATCATTTCACCGAAGTTGTCCTGTTCCTGCCTTGCCAGGATTCCAAAGCATGCGTCGGAAACTAATAAATCGTTGATTTCAGAATGGAACATGGAAACGTAATGGCTTCGGAAATGACGTCAATGGATTCTCTCCAAATGTAACAAGCAGTATAAGCTTGGAACAGTTAAATGGAAGTTTTGATAGCACGCTAGCGCAAAGTCCAGCTTCCCCTAGTCCGGAAATCAAGAGAATCCTTGTGCGGCCGAAAACTTTAGTGGAGAAGGCTCGAATGAATGTTGCGTAAGTATCTACTATTATGGATCTATCACAATAAAGGATGCCAAGCTCATTGAGTAATTCAATTTTTATTAATAAAATCTATTGCCTGAATATGTTATACTTTAAAGCATGGTTTCTGTATAATTGGGGCCCAGAGCCCTATGTACTCCCTAGGACGGATTGATATCTCCCCTAGTACTAATTCGCCAAGCGAAAATGAAATATATGTAAAATAGGTTGCATCGTTGATTGAAATATTATATAAATTATATATATATAAATACTTCAATCAACGGTTGCATATAGCCAATACACGTGTTTATAATCATTCAAGTTCTAGCGCACAGAGTTCTAGCCTCTAGTTCGTGTCTTGGAACATAATTGTATTTAATTAAAATGTGTTTTACAATTAAAGGAAATGGCCTGAAAACCGAGGTAGTATTTTGAAGTGAATTATTTAAATACCATGAAATTATCTTTGAAAAGCACGTATATGTGTAGACAACCAGTTATACGCACGAAGTATTTAACTTTTCGTCAACCGTCTCCGCCAACACCTGAGAATAGAATATGAAGATAAATATCCTCAAATATGCAGAAGCCATATTTTTTCCCTTTGCAACCATTTGCGAAAATGTCCTTACTCCTTAATTTTTTCTACAATGATTTAGTACATATAAAGTGCGAGCATGTAATAATAATTAGTTTATGAAGATTTGTTACTGGTTATAGTTATTTACACATGACAATTACAATAGGCTATAAAGTCGTACTTTGTGAATTAAATTTCTACAAATTCTCATTTAATTGTTCTTATAAAAGTGTGTTCATATACTAGGAATGTAATTCAATCGATGATTTAACATTGAAATCCATAAGAAAAGCATGAACATGTTCCCGGATAGGAAACTAGAGAGGATCATATGCTGATCTATAGCATGAATGTATCCTTAACACAAATAAGACAATATTTGCAGATTTTTTTCATGTTGAATATTAAAATATGCGCTATATAATCAAATATATTACTTATTGCAGATAATTAATGTTTTTATAAGCTAAATTGCTGAAACCATAACAAGGACAGACTGAGTATAGAAGGGTTTGGCGAAATTTCAAAGCCTTTTTTGATTGGTTTATGACTACTTTCTAGTGTAGTATCCTGTGGTAAGATCATCTAGGATCTTACAACAGGATACACAAAATAATAATTGAAGAGGTAATAAATATGTATTGCGTTTTCATCTCTTTTTTGTTGTCTTATTATTAAAGACACATATGCCTCCGTTTCCACACCACTAGGTGGTTGGCATGGGTAGTGCCGGATTCTCCGAAACTCCGAGCACTCCACTAGTAATTACCAAAACAAAAATTAGGCCTCCTAAATGAGGAGACTAGAAACAAATTTAAGGACAAAATACAGGAACACGCTAGAAAGCAGACATTCTGAATACGGTTATTATGATTATATATATGAAATAAAACTATTAGGCAACCCAAGGTACACCAAATGTTTTTGCGCGCATGTTGTGTTAGCGTTCATGGTATTCAAATTAGCGGAAAAGTGACTTTAGCTGAACAACGGTTTTATCAAGATTTTGTCTCTATTTCTGGACCGATTTTTCTCAAATATTCACGGGATCATCCTATCTCGGTTTCCCAGCCGATTTGCAAATATGATCGCGGCCCATTCAGTCATTTTCCCGGAATTATGTTCACAAACAAATTCATATCCACACACACACAGGCACATATGCACAACACACACACACACACACAGGCACAACACACACACACAGGCACAACACACACACACACAGGCACATATGCACAACACACACACACAGGCACATATGCACAACACACACACACACACACACACACACAGGCACATATGCACAACACACACACACACACAGGCACATAAGCACAACACACACACACACAGGCACATATGCACAACACACACACACACACACACACAGGCACATATGCACATCACACACACACACACAGGCACATATGCACAACACACAGGCACATATGCACAACACACACACACACACAGACACATATGCACAACACACACACAGACACACACACAGGCACATATGCACAACACACACACACACACACACACACACACACACACAGGCACATATGCACAACACACACACACAGGCACATATGCACAACACACACACACACACACATATGCACAACACACACACACACACACACACACAGAGAGACACATATGCACAACACACACACACACACAGACACATATGCACAACACACACACAGACACATATGCCCAACACACACACAGCACATATGCACAACACACACACAGACACATATGCACAACACACACAGCCACATATGCACAACACACACACACACAGACACATATGCACAACACACACACAGACACATATGCACAACACACACACAGACACATATGCACAACACACACACAGACACATATGCACAACACACACACAGCACACATGTTCTAAAAATAGTCGACTAGGAAAGTAATGAAACGTGGAGAAGAGATTAGATTCTTTTCCGCGAAAACAATACCTTCCTTATACAGCAGTGCTGTATTCGGAAAGTAAAATATAAACCTGCTAAATATTAACAATAAATGAAGCAAAAAAAACCAGACAATAAATATAAATGACAGAAATAGAAAAGGTAAAACAATTTTGTTACCTTGGTAGCGAAATAAGTGAAAACGGTTGTTTAAGGTAGATACATAGACAACTATGGGTAGATATAAAGAAAATAATTAAGAAATCAAAGGGAACATTTATTATGCTTCAAAGAATATGGAGGCCAAATGAGATAACACAGAAAACCAAAATTAAAATATTTAATAGTAACGTAAAAAGCATACTACTGTATGCATCTGAATCCTGGATTACAACCTCAATAACAGTTAAAAATTCAAAAACAAGTGCTTAAGAATTCTTCCAATATACTATCCTGAAAGACCTGTGGAAGTTCTTTAACATTGAGTATATACAAACCACAAATTAAAGGAGGAAGTCCAAATGATTGGGCATCCATTAAAAAAAGAAAATAGAGATATAGCAAGGAGAACCCTAGAACACAGAGACAGAGGAAGGTGAAAGAGAGAAAGACCTTAAAATACATGGCAAGAACCATGAGCATACAAAAATACGTAAAACATGAAACGACCATAAACATAGAGGCATAAGAATAACTGTAATTGAAGGAAACAGTGCAAGAAATAAGTAATATAAAATAAGAAAATAAATTGGGCTACCAACCTTACCTAGAAACATCCTGTAGAGTGCGCCATGCTCCAAGGGGAGCTTAAAGGGGTAAATAATCAAATAATATTATATACACATATAGGAGGCATTGAGAACCATCAAATTTAAAAAAAATATGAAAGTACTAATAACAATTATGATAATAATAATATATACCTAGATGTTTAAAATTTGATGGTTAGTCCTCTTTTGTTCTCAATTCCCCATATTACCTACTAGTTCAGAGTTAATTTTCAGATCTAGATTTCCTCCACTTGAGTTGGTTATACTTTAAATTTCTTACAACTAAGTGTTGCATTATAGGAAACAATTTAATTTCCTAGGACCCCCAACTAAGGCATCTCTAAACTAATTCTTTAAGTACGTATTACTCTGCAAGATTTTTTTGTTATTTATACGATGAATTCCTTTTTTGTGAATTTTAAATTTCTATGGGTGATTCGTATCAGCCGAGTGAAAAATAAAATACAAACTAGTGTAGACACGCTCGGTGCATATATCTTTTTTTTGTATCAAATATAATCATTTAGAGAACATGCTAAGTGCTGGGAAACTTATGTTTTTGAAGTGCTTTAAAATGTAAAACGGGAGACGAAAGTTCCTGTTTTGAGACTCTAGACAACTGATATGGTTTACAGGGCCGGTCCTAGGTATTTGGCCACCCAAGTGCAAACATAATTTGGCCGCCCACATGCTGTACTTAAAAATTTATAATTACCATTATATAGGATATTAGGGTAGGGACATATGTGAAGAAATTAATAAATCATTTATAAACGCTAATATGTGAAAATACTAAGGAACTTTTATAACCGAGGCGAGTTCAGATTGTATATTTAGAACTCTTTATGAGCTATCGAAAGAGGGCTGAATTTACCCGCCCTTAACTCTGGCCTCACACCTTGCACGCCTCGCTAGGACGGGTCCTGATGGTTTACTATTTATATATTAAAATGTTCTTAATGATTGCATGTTATTGTAGAAGTGGGCAAATCTTTATTGTTCAGCAACCAATAACTAAGATTACCATGCACATAAACAAGTTTATATCTTACACATTTTCTTATTTCTCGAAAACTTATGACGTTTTAAAGATTTGGTGCATTAGTTCTATGTAAACCAATGGTATATGAATCGTGACTACTGCAAGTTAGTAATAATAATTTGATATCAGTGCTACTCCCAAATACAAATTAGCTTAAGGCCCCATGACATATGAAGCAACACTGCTTACAACTACTAAAGTTTCTCTATTATTTCCAGTTGGTTGGACTCATCACTCTCTATAATGGAGCAGGGGGTTCGAGAGTACGATACGTTATGCCTGCGATTCAAGTTTTATGTGTTCTACGATTTGAATCCCAAATACGATGCCGTACGCATAAATCAAATTTACGAGCAGGCCAAGTGGCAGATGTTAAATGAAGAAATTGATTGCACCGAGGAGGAAATGCTTATGTTTGCTGCACTTCAGGTATGTTTTATTTATAATACTTTTACTGCGCTCAATGTACAGTGTGACCCAAAGTTCAGTTTAATAGATATATTAGGACTAGATGAATTATGATTGAGAATTAACTATCTCGCTGACTCTTCTTAGCCCGTGTGACAACTATTTGTATATCTTTCCTCTGAAAATATAAACTTTTAAGATAACAATAGACGCAACTACCATATTATATCGTCATCTCCTTCCCCCATTTGATACTGCCAGTAAGTCAGTAAGTATTGGTCACAGCATATGGTACTATTGTGTCATTAATTTGTTTTGTTTTTGCTGTAAAATTTACATTCCGATACATAAAATTGACATGGTCAATCAGTAAAGCAATAATACGAGCGGCATCGGTGGACGATATTATTTGATTACGAGAAGACTTTGTAATGTTGAAACACACAATTAGTTGAAAAACAACATTTGAGGAATTCCCTTCAAGGAAAAACTCTTAAATAATTGGCGACAAATGACAATAACACTTTGTAACAACCAATAGCTTAAATGTTTTAAGGTACATTTGATCAAATAAACGTATTATAAATAGAAACATTGTAATCAAATTATAGAAGAATAGTGTAGTGGTTGTTTAAAATTTCCTTTGGGAACAGTTTGATTTGTGGGGACAATACCCGGACCTTGCTTACATAATTTGTTTCAATGGATGCAGAGGTTTTACATTGTTTAAACAACTCGAAATAGTGTGATATCCTATACAAAACTGTGTAAAAGTGGGTGGTTTCAGGACCAACTAAACTATGGCTGTTCACTATTTCATATGACTTAACTGCTTACTAACTTAGAAACTGTTGTTTACTGTACTTCATAGATATCAGAACGTTCTGATAATTCTGATTGTTCAACACTTAATAAATTAAACCAATAATAGTAAAAATGAGTTGTACCAACATATTATATACATACATACCATATACTCACATTAGTCATCAGGCTATAAACGATCCACTGTTTCTAAATTATAATATAATAAACATGGTGAGAACATTAAATATTTATTAATATGGAACATACATGAAACGTATAGCTTATAAATAGTTTGTACATTAAACATCAATAACAAGGTAATCATATATACTTATTTAAAAAAATCTTACATTAACTTGTCTTAAGATTATAAAAAATCCACTGTTTTTAAATTATAATAAACATGGTGACAACATTAAATATTTATTAATATGGAACATAAATGGAATGTATACCTTATAAATAGTTTGTACATTAAACATCAATAACAAGGTATATATATACTTGTTTGAAAAATCTTACCATCACTTGGCTTATTTTTGGATAAGATTGTTTCATTTGAACATATCAGTGTCTATCTTTTATAATAAATACAATTCTATTTTCAAGATTTTAATCATACAACAATTTGTTTCATCTAATAGTAATACACATTAAATATTAGATTATTCAGGCATATTCTTTGTGATAATTCATTTTAAAGGATAAATAAAACGATGTTTACTCGTTTTTTTTATCACACTTCAGTTACACTTTGCAACTAGTTCCGGCTAAGCTCTAGCCATTTTAGAGCTTTGCCAAAACTATTTGCAAGGAAGTGTATCTATAATGTGATAAAAACAAAATAAAATTCAGTTTATTTATACTTTAATACACATTAGTCTTAGATGGAACATCACAGATACATATATCCAGTCCTGAAATTGAAATAATGCGTGAAACCTTGCCTGCCGGGGTGTTGGATGGGCAGGGGCACCAAAGTTCGAGCTTCTGCCCGAACTAACTACTAACCATTTAAACTGAAATATTAATTTTCGGTTGTTATGTGGCGCATATTATGGGATCCAAAACTTCCGCTACTACAAATATTTATGTTTTACATTCATTGGAACCAGTAGCTAAGTTTAAAGAACCGTGTAATATTCAAGAAACTTAAATTATCTGAAATTGTATTTTATGATTTGTCATTGTAATTAGGCTTTAATAATTAGTCAGTTGACAACGCGAGTATTTACTATAGGCGAGCGTTTTAAAAACATTTAATAAAACCCCCACGCATTTCAAGGGTGTGTACTTTCAGCACTAATACTGATTTGTATAAAAGTAGATTATTGTCTTGACTCAAGTCAAATTACTATCTGTGATCACTATTGATAAGCTCAACATATATGCTATATGTAATCAGAGGTACCAGCCCCAACCAAATAACTTAATCTGCGAGGATGCAATTCATTGTAATTAAACTGTCGGCCGATACTTTAGTCTGTAGTCTGCGGGGACCCTTATGGTTTCACGCTGTCCGACTGAAGGCTCAGATTGGGCCAGATTATGTGTTACGGTAATATTGGAATTGTATGAATAAAGAAGAAGAAATGTTCTATGGATTTTTTCACATACTAATTAAGATTAACTGTCCTCTTTATAGTCAATGAATATTATGACTGATTTTCAGTATGTGCAATTAATTAATATTTCCAAGGCTATAATTTGCAATGTTTGTCGCTTTGTTTTTTTTTAAACACTGCAAGATGTATTTTAATTATATTTGGATTATCCTCCTAAACAAATTCTTGAGTAAACCAGTTACAAATTTACTTTTAAAAAGTTTCGCCTTCGACCGAAACTAAAATAAAAGCCGACAGTTGGTTTCGCCTCAAAAAATGAGTTACATGTCGGACACTTCTAGACACTAGTAAGTTGTGATTTTATAGTTACAAAAACATAGTATGGTGTCTGGTGTCAACATTAAAACACGTTCGTTCTTTAAATTTGCTTCCGCAACTCGTATCACGTTTTCATTGTATTTGTATTGTATTTTTTTTGTATTTATATTTTATAGTAGTATATAGTCTGTGATTTTATACAAACTAATGACAAATTGACACATATATTTGCAACACTTTGACAACCAAAGCCACAACAATTTTAAAGTTTAATGCTAATCTATGATATAAAAATGTATCAATAAATAAATAGCATTAAGTATGAATATACTATTATAGAATTTTGCTATCATTATTTACTTAGTAGTGTGGGTATTTAATGTTTAAGGTCACGTTCTGGCTTAAAGCTCTAGTGGACGTGGACGTGGACGTGGACGTCTTAGGCCCATACCTGGATTTTCACTTTAAGACTATACTGTCTTATAGTAGTTAATAATTTTTGAACTGCTGAAATTGCCTTTGAGCTTTGGCAACCCTTACTGATTTAGTTAACAACAAACTATTGATATAATTAATAACAGTTATTGATACAGTTCAGACCAAACTTTTGATACATTTAACTAGATGCTACTGATACATTGAAGCTACTGTTACAGTTAACAATAAGCATATTTTGTATGAATTGGAGTACAGTCCCAGTCCATAGACTATGTGCAGACAATTGCAGCTCCTCAAAGACCTAGTATGCCTCATATATACATCTGGACATTTGTTCATAAAGTCTGTAGAGAACTAAATGTTTACTTATACCTGAATATACTATAATGGATTGTTGCTATCACTATTTACTTATTATCCTGCAAGCATATCTCTTTTTTTAAGAAATATGAAATTTCATGTTTAGGCCTTCCATAGTTCACATTCTACGTTAAAAGCCTTGTAGATGTGGGGCCTTGAGCATGCACCCGGATTGTCACTGATAAAATGACACTGCCTTATAGTAGTTTATCATTTTTTACCTTCTGAAATAGCTTTTCAGCTATGGCAACAAGTACTGATATAGTTATCAACAAACTATTGATAAAATGAACAACATCTACTGATACAGTTAAGAACACACGTCTGATACATTTAACAAGAAGCTACTGATACAGTTAACAACAAGCTTGTTTTTAATTAATTGGAGCACAGTCCCAGCCCAGAGGTTGTATGCACTGAGCCTCTTAAGTCTTGTAGATGGGGGTCTTGGGTTCGAACCCGGTTTGCCACCTCTTTAAGACGACACGGCCTTATAGTATTTTATATTTTTTTAGATAAAGAAATTGCCTTTCAGCTATAGCACACATGATGCAGTTTACAAGCTATTGATACAGTTAACAACATCTACCTGATACAGCTAAGAAACTTCTGATACATTTAACAGGAAGCTACTGATACAGTTAACAGCAAGCTGTTTTATTAATTGGAGACAGTTAAACTCCCTAGGTTATATGCACTGCAGCCCCTCAAGTATCAATTCATTCAGAAAAAATTCTATATAAAATACTTTGTTAAAGTTCTGTTTTCTTTGCATTACTTAGTTTTGGTACATCTACTATATGATACTTATACGAATTTATATAAAATATATATTGTTATAAAGTTATCATCACTTTCATAGCATATCATTTCTCAGTTTTGTGTCCCTCATTTTTTGTTTTGTAAAAATTTTGAAACTATGTTTAAAGCACATGATGTTACCTTCGCATCTTCCCATATAATTTAAATCTTATCTCCTAAGTATTTTCTTAATCTAAAGCTTTATTCCTCTGGACTCTGACGCTGATGGAGTAACGGAAGGACTCTGTCAGCGTCGGAATCTGTTATCACTTCACACCTGGCCTCTGGTTGGCTGACCGGAGAAAAATGGAATATGGACTTTATTTTGACTTATACTTATGCAATATTAATATTTAAGATGGGTGTAACTAAATTATCTTTTGCGCATAAAGAGCGTTTTAATTACTCCCCAGTATGGTTAATTATCGTTTCTCATACCCAAGGATCGCATACAACAGGACACGTCGTCGATAAATCCTGCGACGGCAACGTTATCGCAATGCAATCAATCACCCAGGAATATTTGGTGATAAATTACATTGCAATTGAAAATTATGAAATTATAACACGATCTACAGTGGTTGGAAAAACAAATCTAGTGACTCAAAAGTCAGATTTTTTTTGGTATTCTACGAAGTGATTACCAAAACAGTCAGCATCATTTGGTAACTGATGACACGTCACCAAAATGAGAACTTTATTCGCGCAATTATATTATCCGTGTCCTATTTCAAGCATCACTTAAAGGATTTTATCTTCAAAATTACAAGAGTTTTTGAATTAAGCTATGAATATAAATGATTTCTACAAGTATGTGTCATTTATTATTTAAAAATAGGTCTGTTTAATATTATAGGTAACATGAAAAATAATTTAATACAGAAATTACATGTTTTATTTTACTTCCAAAACTACCTCAATGCACTGCAATTCGTTCTGAATCAGTTGTTTTACTTAATACTACCATTAATTGCAACCTGGTCAATTGCAACACGATATTTGAGAGATCCATCATCAAAAGACTGCAGCAAAATGCGTTATAGTATCTACAATGTACATATGTAACTTCTACGTCCTGTTATACTGTATACTGCCCTTGACTTGAACCACAAAAGCTTCACTACTAAACTTGAACCAACTTATTCAGAATTTTGCGACCTTCACCACCTACACCGCGGTTATTCTAATATTATTAACAAACGTGATTGTTAATCTAGCATAAAGTTTACATAGATTGATATATTTTGAGTTAGGCCTAGATTTCATGCAGACCAACAAATACAGACTCCGATCCGATCAAGCAAGCAATTTTTATGCATGATGTTGCATAAGAATTGCAAGCTTGCCTAAAATGGCATAAAAGGCATCACAGGTTAGGAGATAATGTACCTTTGAGCTGCTAGAAATGCATATACAAAAATAAGCTCTGTGGAGTCCTTCGTAATATATAGCATATATTATCCATCCGAAACTCCTTCCATTCTTCAAAGCAACCAGCCATTCCCAGTTATGTGCATGGCCATCAGTCCTTCGATAATGAAATCTGCATTCGTCATCAATAGGCTGCAGAGAGCTTATTACAATTGGTTTACAAGTACATGGAGAAAAGCGAGAAGAAGTTTTTCTTGCTGCCTCCAGTTATGTGTACAGTCACTCTCCAACCATAATGGAAACTGCATGCGTCATCAGCATGGGCCCAGTGAGCTTTTATGAAGCTTAAGTGTTCTCCAACAAAATTAAGATGTTCCTCCAAACTATTCACTGACTCACATAGACATTAATTTACCGATTTCGAAGCACTGACAAGACAATTAATCTGTGTTCAAAGTGCGCCTAGTTCTCGTAACACAGGCCGTAATCCCAATACATGTTCAGTCATTAATACACGTAAACCTCTTCAACGTTTAATTTCCACATACACACTAGGGACTGTTCACTTTGGTGGTGCCATTGTAAATGTAATTTTATACTCGGGATAGAAAACATCATCGTTATATTTAACAACTACTTGCCCGTTCCGATTAGTCGTTGCATTATACCCAGTTGCCGGCACTTTAGTCAACTCGTTGCCTAAATGGTAGTTAGCTACTAAGACTTTGCATAGCAACATCACTTTATCCACGTGGTTACCTTTATCGCAATAATGCGTTGCATAAAATGATATCGGTGTAAAAGAGATGCCATGCCCATACTTTGTGCCAGTACGTGTTCCACATAGTGACATTTTGAAATTTTGTGTACATATGCTGTGTACATTGCTGGCAAGTGTACCATGATACATATAAAATTCTTCCTCATTTCGATTTATTTGTTGTAACTCCATTTTTTTTAAGGAATACATTGCTCTTAAATACGGATTATCTATTTTGTCAATGTATATGACTCGCATGGATTTTTTGCCGGTGTGTTTGAAGCTCTCGTAAACTCTTTGATATTCCGGATTGTCTGGCTGCAATCTGAAATAACTACATACGATGCTAAAGTCCGATGTAGGGGAAAATATTTTTAAAATCTCTTCACTTTTCTTGATATGGTTGTTGGTCTCTGATAATTGGTTCTTTTGCAGTGTTTTCTCTTTCATTTCAAGTGCTGCCATTATAGCTTCTAGTTTTTCAGCATATTTGCGTTCTCGTTCTATACGTTCACGTTCTTTCTGGTTTGTGTTTTCTTGTGCTATACGTTCTTGTTCTTTTTGGTTTGTGTTTTCTTTTTCTATACGTTCTCGTTCTACACGTGCTCGTTCTATACGTTCTCGAATTGTACGTTCTCGTACTTCACGGTACCGTTGTATACGTACCTGATCTATACGATCTCGTTCTAATTTTTCAGTATATTTGCGTTCTTGTTCTATACGTTCTCGCTCTAATTTTTCAGTAATTTTGCGTTCTTGTTCTATACGTTCTCGATCTTTACGATCTTGTTTTATACGCTCTCGTCCTTCACATTCTCGTACTATGCGTTCTCGCAATATACGTTCTCGGAACATACATTCTTGATGTATGCGATCTTGTTCTAGTTTTGTAGAATATGTCTGTTCTAATTCTGCATGTACATGTTTTTGTTGTTGTATGTCTGCTTCTTCTATACTTTCACGTTCTGTACGTTCTTGTTCTATACGTGCTCGTTCTATACCTTCTCTTTCTATACGTTTTCGTTCTATACGTTCTCGTTCTATACGTTCTCGTTCTATACGTTCTCGTTCTACACGTTCTCGTTCTATACGTTCTCGTTCTATACGTTCTTGATCAATACGTTCTTGCTCTATACGTTCTTGCTCTATACGTTCTCGTTCTTTACTTTCTCGTTCTATACGTTCACGATCTATACGTTCTTGTTCTATACGTTCTCGTTCTATACCTTCTCTTTCTATACGTTTTCGTTCTATACGTTCTTGCTCTATACGTTCTGTTTCTATACGTTCTCGTTCTATATGTTCTTGTTGTATACGTTCTCGCTTTATACGTTCTCGTTCTATATGTTCTCGTTCTATCCGTTCCCGTTCTATCCGTTCCCGTTCTATGCGTTCCCGTTCTATACGTTCCCGTTTTGTACGTTCTTGTACCACACGCTCCCGTTCTACACGTTCCTGATCTCGTGCTAGTTTTTCAGAATATTTGCGTTCTTGTTCTATACGTACACATTCCTTTTGTTTTATCTGTTCTTGTTCTGTATGTAAACTTTCTTCTTGTTTAATGTCTGCTTGTTCTACATGTTCTTGTTCTATACGTTCTCGCTCCATACGTTCCCGATCTTTACGATCTTGTTCTATACGTTCTCGTCCTTCACATTCTCGTACTATACGTTCTCGTATTATACGTTCCTGTTCTGCACGATCTTGTTTTTTACGTTCTCGTTCTTTGCGTGCTAGTTGTACCCGTTCTATACGTTCTTTTTCCATGAGTTCTAGTTGTATATATTGTCGTTCCTGTTCAATATATAAATGTCCTTGTCTAATGTGTTGCTGATTTCCTTGTAGCAGTTCTATATAAGTATGACCCTGCTCTAAATATTGTCGTTCCATCTGTTGAATATTTTGTCGTTGTCGTTCCATTCGTCCTGCATGTTGCTGCAGCAATACGTATATAATGGACTTGTTGATTTCCCGCTGTCGCATTTGATACCATAACGAATCATCTTTAGACAAAATCGATGGCAGTGTATTTAATATTCCCATTTTGACATCAATTACCGGCGCAATTCACTACACTGTTGCCGCGGAAAGACTGGATCAGTTATAACTATTTATGTATTGAAAGGATGTGATACACCTGCGCATAAGTCGATCGATAATGCACCGGCAGTAGAGGCTGGTGGGTAATTTATTGCGAACCTCCTGCGTCTAACTAATTGTCTGAATCGAATGTATATTTTTGATAAATTTACACATTTAGATAAAGTATCATTTCTGTTAGAGATTTAATTATTTTTCACTTTTTATAAAATACTCGAAATATTGAATATGAATTTTTTAAGTAGTGTTATTTTTTCAAAATCGGGAAATCGTCGTATATTAGCACAAGGTAAACTTTCCCCCGCCCGATTTTCACCAAAAATTAATCGATACGGAGTTACGTGAGATAATAGCCACATGCAAAAAATGTCCGGTAATACTCGAGTTATCACAGTTTAAACATTGAAAATCATTCAGAAGAAGAAATTAATTAACGTACTAGAGTGTTCAGTAAAAAATCAATTTGATTCATATCAGATTGTTTACTGCATTGTAATAATATTATTGATATTCTGTGTGAATTTGATGTTATTAGTTTCATTAAAACGCCAGTTATTACAGTTTAAATTCCAAATATTGCTGAAAAAAGGTTCAATAGCGCACTAAAATATTCGCCAAAAATTCAATTTGATTCGTAACAATTTGAATCTTGTTCATACTTTATTATTGTATTATTGACGTTATATGCTAATTTGATGCAAATATACCCACTAGAACTCGAGTTGTCACAGTTTAAACATCGAAAATTGTTGGTTAGTGTAAATAGTGAATTAGAAAATTCGCTGAAAAATCAATTTAATTTATATCGCTTCGAAATTTAATTTATTGTATTCTAATTATACTAGGCGAAATTCCCGTCGTTCGATGGGGCATGATTATTAATAAAACGTTGTCACCAACAATGAATTTTCGGTTTCTTTCTTCTATACTTACATCCCAAATCTCTGACCCGTAAAACAGTATATTCCTAACAGACGTCTTCCATATCAATATGTTCTTTCTGAACCTCGTTCCACACGTTTACCACATTCTTCGGGCCGCTACTGACGCCTTTCTAGTACAGTAGACTATATGCGGGTTTTTGTTATAAACACATACGAAGCCGAGATACTTGAAATATTTTGAAGTTCCTTCATCTTCCATTCGAAATTTTCACTCCTTGTCCGTCCTCATTTCTGAATAAATCATCTTCGTTTTTTTATTTTACATTCACTACTAATTTTCTTTTATCAAGGAATCTCTATAACATAACAATCACTTCTTCATTTCACCATTCGTTCTTGCCATACATACCGTGTCGTCTGCATATGCAAGTGGCCATGCTAACTCTCCTCCTTGGCCCTTTCGAAGCATCTTATCCATGTCGCCTATGTATAGATTGAATAGCACTAGACCTAGGGGCATCCCTGGCGCAGACCAAACGCAGTGACGAAGATCAGGGATTTCTCCGCCTCCACCCTTACCCTATAGATTGTTGCCGGATATGCACCGTTTTATACTCTACGATACTCCTTTTACTCTTGTATCGCTATCATCAACAACTTGCGATTGACTGTGACGGATGCCGCTTTTATGTCCACAAACAGCATATAACTTGCCTCCTGGTCATCGCGTTGCCTTATCTACCAAATTGTTGCACGTCACAATATGATCGGTAGTGTCTTCGGAATTTTGATTGGTTCTCTGATAGCAGTTCTAGTCGTCAATCTATTTTTCCAACAGGTTCAGCAGAATTTTCGCAAATATTTTGTAACTAGCTTTTGCCAGTGTAACACCTGTAGTTTATCGGGTTCTTTTTATCACATGACGTATTCGCCAACAGTATTTCTTCTAGTTCATAGAACCACCGATATGGCTTTGTTGTCAACCAGAATGTTGAAGTTTTTCAACTAACTTAACCATTACGTCCTCTATTGCCCATTTCCAAGCCTCACTGTTGATGTTGTCTATCTACTAGATTGATTTTGTTTCATGCTTTTGATAGCTGCCTCCTCTCTCTCTCTCTCTCTCTATATATATATATATATATATATATATATATATATATAATAAGTTTTTCTTCGTTACTGCTATTTCCTCGCGGCTGCTGTCATGTCTCCTATATTTTCTTATCATTTTATTCAGATTTCTCTTTGCGTCTGCACAATCATGTTTAACCATTGGATTATTATCTTGTTTCTTATACTTCGCTTCGATTCTCCTACTAATGATTTCCTTACATAGCTGGTTACTTATGTCGTTCCATTCCGGGAAGGGCTAGCTGATTTTTAACCGCAGTAGTATAATTATTGTCCAATACCTGTTATATTTTGATCTACTCTTCCTTCTTCGTCTGTTGTCCGCTACGCTAAGCCTTTTCAATTCTCCAATTCTCCAATTCTGGCGTTTCAATCGCCTCCAATCAAAACGGCCGTCCCCTTATTATCTTCCCCGCTTAATTGGTTATCAATAATCCGTGTCATTTCCTTCATGCATCTCATATACAATGCTCTACTCTACCACTTTCTATTTATAAATATCCGTTATTGTATTCCGTCTTTTTCTCTTAAAGTTACCTCTTCTACACATAAATAAATATCTAGTTGTTTTTCCTTATTTTCTCGGGTATAAAATTAGTGAAATTCCTGTTATTATTTTTGTGTTGCATTTAATTAGTTTGTTTGTATGTTTGTCCCATACAAAGTATTGTTGTATTTTTAATCTTAAGTAGTCAACCGTTTTCATTTTCGATATTTTATGTCCATTGATTTTAATATTTAGTTGTGTGTTGTAGGTAATTTTAAATTTTGTGGGAATTTTTGCAGAGAAAGCCGTTAAATTTGGAAGAATTTAGAGTTAATAGAGTTAATAATGTTATTATAATACATATATCACTGCACTATTGCATCTGTCTCATTGTAAATATAATTTTATTTATCGGATAAAATACATCGTCGTTGTATTTTAAAATCACCTGTCCATCAGGATTAGTAGTGTCAGGGGTAGTGTCGGCACAACCATCGGTGCCCACGTGCCCTTTACATAACAGGACCTTAGAAAGTAATATCACTTTTTTTCTATAGTCTTTGTGGCAATAAAATGTTGCAAAGTATGACCAAGGTGAGAATAAAATCCCCTGCCCGAACTTGGTGGCATTGACTGTACTCCTTTTTAAATTGTTCGTGCATATACTGTCAACATTACTAGCCGACGTGCCATGAAACAAATACTTTTCTTGCACAGCGTCATTTTTATATATATTTTTGAGCTCCAATTTCTTTTAAGAATGCATCGCTTTGAAATAAATATTGTTTATCCTTTCAATTAATTTAACGTCCGCAATCATAGTCCTCTTGAAAGTATATTTAAGTTTCTTGAAAATCCTTACATATGCATCCTGTTAATGTTCTAATAGGTAAGAGGAGTACAAACGGTTTGGCTTTTTATAGAAAATTTGATCCAAAAGTCTATGTAGAGTTTCTCGCTCAGCATTGACTTTGTTAGAAAGTTAATCTGATTTGGCCGAACTGAATTTTCCACCCATCTTTACAAGAAACACTTGTTTTAAATTCGACGCAAGTCACCTCACTGTTACGTAGTTACCAAAGAAAATAATAATTATTCTATATATGGTGGTAACGCAATGGCACACATACTAATATATTATCATGTTGGCCCAATAATAACATAGGGTATCCCCCGCAGTATTGACCACGTGCAACGTTGACTGCATGTTGCCACCGGCATAAATAGTCATCACATGGTATCCCTTCTAATCTTTCTTGTCTTTGGTTTGAATATACAACTAACACAGACGCTATTGATACAATTGGTTACATTGTAACAGCGTGGCGTGGCATCCGGTATCGATATAAATAACGTATGAGCGAAGGTTGCAAGTGAATAAATGCATATTAGAGTAGTTAAATAATCAAGTTGCTAACAAAGCATACAGTTTGGCATTTATTTATGGTTGTTACTTCGAGAATTGAAATACTGAATATATTTTTGCGGAAAACACAGCGCGCATGTGTGTTTGTGCGTTTGTGAAGAAAATTGCGGGAAAACGGTCAGTTTTTCTGAAACTAAAATTGTTTTGCATGTAACTGTCCCATATACAGGGTGTCCCTAAAGTATGGAATAAATTCGATAAAAACGTTATTTATAATTTTTGCACAAATAGCTCGGACACGTCGATTTAAAATTTTAAAATAATTTTCGAATGAGCAGTGACGACATTTTTTATTACGGATTCTGAAAGGGATTATTTTTCTGCCATCAGCGATGTATATTGTGATATAGGACATAACGGAATTTCCGGGAAAAATCATTTCAAATGTCAGAGTGAAGAAAAACACGAAACTCAAACTTATATTCAATTAAAAAATAAAAAGCTAAAGTAAATGCTCAAACTGTGCAGCATTTACAATCTGACAATGAGCTAATCGAGAACAAATTCGTTTTCAACATTTTCAATAATATCTGGAGATATAAATCGTTCTTCACGATGTATCCTCGCCTTGTCAATTCGTTCACCTCTCGGGTGAACCATAACTTTTGATGTATGCGTTTGGTGGATTGAAAAATACAAGGAAGAAGAAGCATTATGCGTCGCAGAACCTCATGGTTAAAGAACCTTAGAGAATTGTACGGACAAGCATCGGTTGAACTATTTAGAGCTGCACCGTCAAAGATTAGAATCGCCATGATGATTGCCAACCTCCGATAAGAGACAGCACCAGAAGAAGAAGTTGGTGGATTGGTTGACAGTTCTTTTTCCTACTGCCTCTTGAGCAGCTTGGCATACATTGCTTGAGAACAGAGAACCGACTTAATCTTCCAACAATATAGTACACGTCCTCATTACCAAGCCCGATTACGTGCATACCTTAATGAGGTTTTTCCAATCGGTGGATAGGACGAGACGGACCAATTGAATGGCCAGCCAAAATTGACACCCTTAGATTTTTTCCTTTGAGAATATTTAATAAGTAAAGTTTACATAACACGCCCAACGGATTTAGATAATTTAAAGTCGAGGATTCATCGCGAAGCACGATAGAAAATTGCGGAAAACAATGTATAGTTCAAGTCACTTGAAATAGTGAATGGATATAGTTTGTATGGTTTGGTTCTTCTATTCTATGTCCGTTCAATATTTAAAACAACTCTGCGGTACATTATTTCCCGTAATTATTTAGGAATTAAGCGTAAATTAAATAATAAAAATAATTGAAACATAGAATGTTGAGGATGTGTAATATAGAGTTAGTTTGATTGGTCTTGACCACGTTTGCTCGCATAGATTTTTAAAAGAATACAGAGATTTTAAATTGTTTGAACAACTCAACAAAAAGTTCCGTGGGTTGAGCGGGTGTTTCAAGAATAGAGCAAGACCAGTTTACTGTAAAGGTAAAAAACGTATAACGTAACGAATACATTTATTCTAAAGAAACAGCATAGTCGAAATTCGAAAATTATTGACAACGTTATATACTTCATATTATGCTTTTGTCCTCTTGATTACGGTTTCTAGACGTCACTGAATATTTAGATTTAACAGCTCATTTCCAGTAGAATATTCTTCAATTGATGCCAAAAAGCATTTCAAAGTTCCTCTATATATTATCACGTGATACGGGTGAGGTTTTCGGTTTTGAATTGGCCAACTTTATAGAAATCATGATTTCATTGTAAAAAATCAAAGATGGGTAATATGAATTGCAGCCTTGCCTAAAATTGGCATATAAGGCATGTGGTGCGGTGCCTGTGGTCGACACAATGTCCTCCGTGTACCTAAAAGGGGTAGTGTAGCGCAGTGGTTAGTCATAGGACTGATGCGCTGAAGATCGTAAGTTCTTAGCGAAACACTTTTCTACTTATCGCTTCCCCCACTTCCCAACCTGTATGGCCAGCGTTGAGTTTCATGACTAATCAATCTCCTTCTCTAGTCCGTAGTAGATGCAATCCTCATCTACACATACTCCAGTGGTACGTAATTCATGTCCACCTATTGTTTCCGTTGCCATCACTATAAGCAGATGACTGACCAATACGTCTACATGGCGTAAGGTAGATTGATATAAATAGATAGAAATGTTATTCCTTGCAACGGGGAGCATATATCTCTCCCCTTATGATCTTTAAATGCGTACAACTAAATCACGATCCTAACCATCATTAACAGGACGTACTAAGTTCCCTGACACATTTAAATATTCTGCACCAATTTCAAGCTGTGAAACTCAATGATTCCGAAGGCGTTCTGAATAGCACATGTTGCATTTCCGAGTGATTATAACGAATATAGCGACTATAACGAGTGCGGTGGAATAGAGAATACTATTAATTTCTTTCGCAATTTTTTCATAATATAGGTTCGACAACGATTAGTATACGCACGGTAGCTCAGATGATAAACAATTGGCCCTTTTGCTCATTTGTGCGCCCTTACGTTAACTTTGTCAGTCTTTTTATTGTCCACTGGATTCCATTAACTATTCTCACCTTTACTATTCAGTGTAAAAACAGATCAGCAGTAGTTCCGTTTCATAAAAGATGTCTCTACTCAAAATAAGCATATTTCTTCATGATACAGATGCTCGCGTATATTTAGCTGTTTCTGGTACAGTACCAACACGCCTTGCATCGGTACACAACGCCCTTGCACGTAAACCTAGCCAACGCACATACAGACCTATTAATAACTAATTCGGCGCCGTAGTCATTGTAAATGTAATTTTATATTCCGGATAGAAAACATCATCGTCATACTTAACAATCACGTGTCCGTTCAAATTAGTCGTTGTATCATACCCATTTGCCGGTATTTTAGTCAACCTATTGCCCACATGGTCCTTGCCCACCAACACTTTGCATTGAAGCATCACTTTAATAGCATGATCACCTTTATCGCAATAATGCGTTGCATAATATGATATCGGTGTAAAAGAAATACCATGGCCATATTTTGTGCCGATATGTGTTCCACACAGAGACTTACTAAAATTGTTTATACATATGCTATCTACATTGCAGAGAAGGGTTCCATGATACAAATTCAATTCGCTCCCATTCCGATATCTTTTTAAAAAATCCGATTTTTTAAGGTAATACATTGCTCTTAAATATCGATTCTCTATCTTATCAATGCAAACGACTGTCATGGAATTGGATTTGGCCGTGTCTTTGAAACTCGAATAAACCGTATGATACTCAGGATTGTATGGTTCCAACCTGTAATAATAGCACACTGTGCTAGATTCCGGTGTAGTTGAAAACAACTGTAAAATAACTTCACTTTTCTGGATTTCCATTGCAGTTTTTAGCGGTTCATTATATTTACGTTCTTCATATACAGGTTGCCGTTGAAGCGGTTCGATATTTATACGTTTTTGCTCTGCCTCTACTCTTTCTCGTTCGCCTTGTTCTTTATATTGTTTCAGCACATAGGGTAAAAGGGCCCTTTCGTACATCTGTTCTTTCATTGCATCTTGCACCCATTTGTCTTCAGGTGAAACCGATGGTTTTGAACTAAATATTCCCATTTTGACACCAATTCCCTACACAATGCACCTCACTGTTGCCGCGGAAAGACTGGCTAGCACAGAGCACTAGTAAGGTAGGAAAATTCTATTCGTAGCTCGGCACTGCGCCACTCGCGAAGTTCCCGGATCAATTCGAGCCGGCACACAGCGTCGTAGGTCCTCATTATATAAAGGGTGTGCCCTGGTGGTCGAACGCGCGAATCTAGCAGCTCTTAATGTAAAGTTATTTTAATTTCTTGTGCTAAATTTGTATTTTCAATCTAGAAGATATAATAATTTTGAATTTTAGCCTTATATCGTGACTATGCCGAACATAAGGTGCTTTCGTTTAACCGCCCCGTGGCGTGCTATATCGCTCCAAGTTTTGCGGTCGTGCACTGATTGTAAGGGACGAGATAAAATTATACTCGTCTTCTTCTTATCGTGCCTTATCCGTTGCGGACGTTGGCTATCAACATAGCTATGCGGACTTTATCTGCCGCTTGTCGGAATAGTTGGATTGATGTTAGTCCGAACCATTCTCGCAAGTTTTTAAGCCAAGAATGCCTTCTTCGGCCTGGGCCTCTCCTCCCATCTACTTTGCCCTGTATTATGAGTTGGAGAATTCGGTACTTGCTGTTTCTCATCACATGGCCCAGGTATTCTAGTTTCCGCTGCTTGATGGTGTTTTGTACTTCCTTCTCTTTTCCCATTCTTCTGAGGACTTCCAAGTTAGTAACGTGTTCTGTCCATGATATTCTGTGAATACGTCGGTAGATCCACATTTCAAAGGCTCCGACTTTTTTCATGTTGGCGTCTGTCAAAGTCCATGCCTCGGCTCCGTACAGCAGTACAGGAAATATATAGCATCGAATCATTCTGATTTTCAATTCCAAGCTTGTATCACCACCACAAAAGAAACTTCTCATTTTGTTGAAAGCAGCTCTTGCTTTCTCTATTCTACAACGGATTTCGACAGCTTGGTCCCAGTTTTCGTGTATGACTGTACCTAAGTACGAATACTTTTTTACATGTTCGATGTTTTCGTTGTTGATACGAAGTGTGCGTGGCACCAGCTGAGTTGGATGTTTGGTGATGATCATATATTTCGTCTTACTGGTATTTAGTTGTAGACCATATTTACTGCTTACATCATGGATGCGATCCATCAGTATCTGTAGACCCTCTACGCTACTGGCTAGTATTGCACTGTCATCGGCATATCTGATATTATTGATATTTTCCCCGTTCATTTTGATTCCCTCGTTTAGATCTTCCAGTGCTTCATTAAAAATTCTCTCAGAGTATATATTAAATAGAGTAGGAGAGAGAACACAGCCCTGTCGAATTCCCCTTTTGATGTTAATATCGTCAGTATTGGAACCTTCGATTTTTATTACTGCTTTCTGATTCCAATACATATTTGCAATTATTCTTAAGTCTTTGTCATCAGCTCCTGTATCTTTTAGAGTTTGGATCATGGTTTCATGTTGCACCTTATCGAAGGCTTTTGAAAAATCAATAAAGCATATATGCACGTCGGTACTCATATCTCGGCATCTTTGGATAAGCACTTGGATTGCAAAAATAGCTTCTCGGGTTCCCAGGGCACTCCTAAATCCAAATTGCGTCTCCCCCACCTGCTCTTCGCATTTTTTATATATCCTACCATGTATGATTTTTAAGAATATCTTGAGGATATGATTTATTAGGCTTATCAGTCTATATTCGTCGCATGACTTTGCCGATGGTTTTTTGGGTATTGGGATAAATTCTGAAGTAAGCCAGTCCTGGGGAATGTCTCCTGTATCGTAGATTTGGTTGAAAAGGGCTGTAACGGTGTCCAAGAAATTGTTATCCGTATCGCAGAGTAGCTTTAAGATTGTCGAGTTAACATTATCTGGCCCTGAAGTTTTGCCGTTCTTCATTGATGACAGTGCTTTTGATACCTCATCTTTTGTGATTTTTGGACCGGTGTTACCCACGTTCAGTGCGTGGTTGTTGTCACGATTATCATCAAAAAGTGTGTCTACATATTGTTTCCATATTCTGAGCTTTTCTTCTTTCTCCCCTATTAGTGTGCCGTCGGTATTTGTTATGTTTCCCACGTTATGCTTTTTATCTGTACCAGTCATTTCTTTTATTCTCTTGTGCATGTTAAAGTGGTCATACTTTCGATCTAGTTGTTCGATTTCGGAGCATTTTTCTGACATCCACTTCTCTTTTGCTTGTCTGATCTTCTTTTTTATTTCTGAGTGAATGCTTTTATATTTAGTCGGGTTTCTTGTTTTTTCCAGTCGTCTTTGTTCCATAAGTTCGAGAATGTCATTTGTCATCCACTCCTTTCTACTGGTTCTTTCCTGTTTAAGGCAAGAGTCGGATGTTTCCTGGATGACTTGTTTCATTGCATTCCATTTGCCTAGGTGGTTCGTGCGTGGTAGTAGTTTTGCTCTTTCTAGGCCATCCTTTAATGATTTACACATCTGTTCCTTAACTACCTGACACTGAAGCTTCCTCATGTCTGGTTTTGGAGTGATTTTTGCTTTTGTTGTTCTTTTAAGTTTGATGTTTAATTTGCAAATTAAGGGGTTGTGATCTGACGATACATCTGCACCCGGGTATGTTTTAACCGATCTTATTGAATTTCGGAATCTTTTGGGTATTGCTATGAAGTCAATTTGATTGCGCGTTATATTTTGTTGTGTATCTGCTGGAGACTTCCACGTGTATAGTCTCCGAGGGGGCAGTTTGAAGAATGTATTTGAGAGTATTAGATCTTGTTCTTTACAAAATTGTATTAGTCTATCGCCTCTTTCGTTCCGAGTACCCAGGCCAAAATTTCCTGTTATATTCTCCTCCATACCTTGCCCCACTTTCGCATTAAAATCGCCCATTATTATAGTAACTTCACGTTTCTTTGTGTATTTGATAAGAGTCGATAATCCGTCATAGAATTCTTCGATAGTTGCTTCGTCCTTGTCCGCTGTGGGCGCGTAAATTTGGATGATATTAATGTCCACAGGTGTTGCCTTTAGCTGTAATAGCAACATTCTATCGGAGTGAGGTATACAATTTTTCACGGATGCATTTACTTCTTTCGTTACAATTACACCTACGCCATTTCTGTGATGTGTATCATCCTTTCCAGCGTAAAATATGGTTCGATCTTGTACGGTGCATTTGCCTGATCCCTTCCATCGCATTTCACCTATTCCTAAAATATCTACCTCCATTCTATTCATCTCTTGGATTACGTTTGCGGTCTTTCCGTCTTCCCACATACTTCTGACGTTCCATGTGCATATTTTCTTGGCAAGCCCGGAGATTCTTCGTACCCTCTGCCCATTTAAGGGCTGCCGGGGACTAAGGGCCGTAGTTTTGTTATTTCTTGCCATGTTGATATATACTAGGGAAAATAATGGAGTGGTTTCCCCTTGCCTTCTCCATTGCAGTGCTATCGCCGCTTCGACATTATTCGTCCCACGCCTCAAGTTTTCTTGTACGTCAACTGTACCAGCTATCTTAGCATCCACCTGACTTACTACCACAATGCTGCTACCCATTGCTGTGTCTGTTTGGTCCGCGGGAGGTATTTTATTTTCCTCCTACCCGAGCTTTCCCCTATCCGCCACCTGGGGACGCGCCCTGTAGGGGTTTCAGACCCCTCGTCGGGAGCGACAAATAGAACAGGATACAATACGCCCGGAGCAGTAAATAGTGATAAACGAAAACAGCTATGTTCTATATTTCGCAACGCAGAATGTTCACACACGAAAAACTATCTAATATAAAAACTATCTTCATAGGGCTATCAGCCGTGGGGTTTTTTCGTCGGTCAAGGGAGAAGCTCAGAGGAGTTTAATTACCCGGTATTTACCTTAACTTCACAGAAAACCTCTGAAAAACTGTTGGAAAGGTGATTCGCGAAAATTCGCTCCCCGCTGAAATGCATCTATAATATTCTCGAGCGAATACAATACTTATTATGATTCAATATATTAGAAATCATCTACAAATTTTAATAACTGGAAGTAACTTAATGTTATAGATAATATTATATAGACCTTTTTTTATAAAATTAAAATTAAAGGATACACATACCTTTAGATGATATATCCATAGTTTAAACATACTTGTAATATTTAACAAAACTTTCAATGTGATGCGTCAAATAAGAATATATAATTAGTTTGACAGTCCTTGTGGAGTTTCGCTGCCCTTCCTTGGAGCTCATCTGATTCGATTATTTGGGCGAATCAATCCCAGAAACCTTTTTTTCTCTCAGGTCTTTTTCCAACTGTTCCTTGCTCTTCCTCTTCTTCTGTTATTACGGTTGTTCCCATTGGGTTATTACCCTTAGCCATCGCTCTGGATTCGACCTCCTAACCTAGCCATCTAACTTGTGCAGATTTTATACAATTTACCACATCTTCTCCTAGATATGCCTAAATTTCGATGTTCGTTCTTCTTGTTGATTGTTCTCATATTTTGCTTACCCAAGGATATTTCTTACGAACTTATGGTACCTTTATTCTTTGTTGCTCTTTAAGAGTGACAGTCATTGTTTCTTATGCTTATGGTTTTGCTTCTTAAAATTTAACTATTTGTGTAATACGCGGCCTGTAATTTCTGGTTATCTCATTTTCTGTATAGTTCTGGATAGTTGACTGGAGAGTAGCTAGCTACAGACACTTAAGCCTCATAATGGGCCCATTGTGAAAACTCCCTTTAAGGCTACTCACTCGTCCCACCAGTCAATTTTGCGTGCGAGCTGCAAAACTCTGGCGGGTGAGGAGTTGCCAATGCTGGTCATACTAGGCCAGCACTCCCCCAGTATTAGATGCCTAGTGTTTACTAGAGCTGGGCAGATGCACATTACATGCTCTGCTGCTTCTAGTTCTTCTTTGCACCCTCTATATAACGGGCTGTCTACCAGACCCATCGTGTGTAGGTGTTTGTTTAGCCGGCAGTGGCCAGTTAGGATGTTGGTCAGTAATTTCAGATTAGTTCTAGATAATTTAAGGCGGGCGTGGCTGCAATTTTACAAGGTTGCCTAATTGTCACCTTTGATTGCTTGCAGCCCGGCGTTTCTCGCCATCTTACCTTGTGAAGAGCATGTGTCCCACGGTCTGTATAGTCTACGGACCGTGCAAGTGTCCTATGTTCTATTATTTTTTTCAGAGTACCTGCAGAAAGTATTTCATCCTCTTCGGTTGTTAGAGAATGTGAGGATCCCTTTCTGGCAAGCTCATCTGCTATTTCGTTCTCCTCGATGCCACTATGTTCTTTGATCCAGCAGAGTTCTAGTTAGTTATTATTATTAGCTAGCTCCTCCTGGCTGTGTAGACATGAATATAGCTCTTTCAACACAAATGTGTTGGCATTTAGTGCATTTAGAGCTGCTTTGCTGTCAGTGAGTATTTGGATATGTTTATCCTTAATATTCCATTCAGCTAAAATTTGAACACCCTTTAATATTCCTGTTAATTCAGCTTGGAAGACTGAAGTGAGTCTTCCAAGTGGTGCACTTATCTTGAGATCGAGTTCTGGTGAGAATATTCCATAGCCAGCTCTCGTCTTAGTTTTGGATCCATTAGTATACATGTTATGTTGGCGCCTTGTGGGATACCATCCAGTATGATGATGGTCTAGTTATCTTATTTTGCTTTTCTTTGTTGTTACGTATGAGTGTTCCTAGGTACTTCTCAACATCCTCAAATACGTAAATTCCTATTATAACAGATATTTTTTTACTTATCTTTCCAATTTGTAGTATTTTTGTCTTCTCTGTATTTATCTCCAGACCCATCTTTTTGTATCTTCTGTCACTAATTTCTTTAAATAAGAATAACAATAATTCGCGTGTGTACCCAATTTATCTAACAATCCTGATTTTTTTTATTAACTCCCTTGTTAATTCTGACATTTAGATTCATATAATATAAATGTTTTTATTGATCAGTGTTGACTGTCCAGATTTGTAGATTTGCTATTAGATTAATCAATTTATTGATATAATTGAGCATGTTTTCCATGTTTCATTAATTTTCTCCAATCCTATTATTACCATAAAATATGATAAATCAACTAAAAAACAACGAATTTCTGATAGTATCTGTACGCCAAACATAAAACAGTTTGGGACGCGATATTGTGCTGCCATTACAATAATTCACTATTATATTACTGCTGCTAGTTTTCATACAATTAAATAAAACAATGTATAGTTACTTAGGGGTTACCCCACCTTAGCGCCCGGGAAAAGAGGAATACATTTTAAAAATAAAATTGAAATACTTATTGAATATATAAAATATTTTTTATTGTATACATTACGTGGTAGTTTTTTTCAATAACGGAGATATGAGTTGTCTAGTAGGACCCTTTTCTTTTTCCGAAATACCTTCCTAATGGTGTACATATTTTAGCTGTCAGACATCGTTTGAATTTCAGAAAGGAATAGCTACGAACTAGCATAGGATAATTATTTTTTTGTAGAAATGTTAGCTGAAGATATCATTTTTATCCAAATTTTGACTTTATAACTAACTATAAATTTATAACAAATGAGCGCAGTACCCATTCCTACTACTTTGTAGATAATATTATAAATAATATATGTATATTTTAACAATATCGGTTAAGTAGATCTGGAGATATCGTGTACACCTGTTTGAAAAATGTAGTCTAGATAAAAGCAAAAGACAAGGAATTGCCGGTCCAATCGCTACCTGAGTTTCGGGCCGGCCGACAACCGCGCTCACTTCTAATTGCTATAACTTCAGAAATACTTTAAAGTTTGAAATGATTAACGTTTAAAAGTCTAAAGAATTTATTTAGAAAAGTTGGTGTAACCCCTTAAGTAAAACCATTGTTTCAGAGCGAATTAGAGTTAATTACCTTTATAGGCATTCAATAATTACAAAAACTAAAATAAACATTGCAAAACCACCTATCTAAATCTAGACCAAATTATTCTTCTTTTTTGATCCGACTCTACATTCTCGTTTACCAATTTTGTAACACATGTAACGCCATAACGTAATATACACTCCCCCATCCAATCTCCGTATGTGTACCAATCCCTTGCTTCTATCCACTCCTTCATCCTTCGTCCTTCTGTATTTATGATGTTATCTTTTGACCTCCCCTTCCTTATTAGCTGCTTATCAATTATATTGTCTTTCCCACGCTCTTCCAAATTGCCATACTTCACATCCGTAAGTCTCCACGATCCTTACCAGGCATTGTATATTTTGTGCTTGTTCTCATTGCTTACATTTTGGTCCCACAACACAGAGTTAAGAAGCTCTTTGGCCTTGATTAATCCGAGTTATTATTCCATTTTTTCTGGTCTTGTATTATTTTTACTCCTAGGTACTTATATTCTTTGCAGCGGTCTATCTGCTGCCCATCTTGAAGTATTAGATCTTTTTCTGTAGTGCCTATGAGTAGCAATTTCGTCTTTTCTATATTTACCTCTTAGCCCCCTGCTTTATATTTATCTATTCGTTTTCTAGTCATATGTTCTAAGTCTTTGTAATCTTGGGCTATTACTACGTGATCATTTTGTATATTGACTTTTTCTAGAATCGTTGAAATGTTTGTTTTTGACTGATGCTGATATTCGTTTTTCAGCGTTTCCCACAGCTGACACAGGTACGCTATTGTATGCTTTTTTAAGTCTACAAATAGAAGGTGAATTTCTAGAGATTTTTTCTCAATGAGTTGTCTTATGCAGAACAGATTGTCTACTGCATTTCTTCCTGCGCGGAATCCAGCCTGGTTTTCGGCTTCCATATCTTTGTATTATTCATTTTCTATCTTATCTCGCAGTAGTCGCTCGTACATATTGCTGAATATAGTTAGAGACGTGAATCAGTAGTTCTTACAATCCGCTTTATATTATTTTTTATGTATCCTTGTTATATATGCCTCCTTCCAGAACATTCGGAGGTTCTTGCCCATTAAAGTATCCCAGAAATATGCTAGTTAGGTGTTTGTATAAGGTATTGTTTCCGTATTTAATTAGCCCGTTCGCATATCCTCCGGGTCCGGCACTTTTACGGTTTTTTTAAGATGGCTACTGTTTCTATCTGAATTTTAGTCGAGGAACCTGTCACTGGGTCTTGCTATACTTCTGGTAATCAGGTACTTACTGAGAGAGCATGCTTTATACTAGCGTTTCCAATCACGTGCTCGTGTAGGTGAGACTTTTTATGTTTATTGCTTTTTAGGGCTCTTAGAACGTTCCATGCTTCTATGATTTTTCGTCCACCTAGGTATGTTTCGATCCTATTTGTACATTTTCTCCCAAGTTTCTAATCTTTGCTTGTGATTCTTTACAGTTAAGTTTTACTTCTATATATTTTGTGCATAGGTATTTTTTGTATGCCCTCCTCGTTTCTTCCTCAGCTATATTATCAATCCACCAATACGGTTCTCTACCTGGATTTATCCAGCCATTCAAATGCCGCTTGGTGTATTGCTTGTATAACGTAATAATGTTCTTGTAGGCCATTGAAGTTTCTTTGGGTTAACTTTCCGACCAGTCTCTTTCTATATAGTTTTTTGGTACTACTGTTATCTAGACTTTATAAGTTGTATATTGGTGCATATCAGGATCTCAGTTGCATCATTTTTTTCTTCTGTAGTTTGGTCGATTTGCTGAGCACATAATGGGAAAAGGACGATTTCAGAAAATAATAATTGTTACCATGGGATATTCTTGTTCATTCTGTACATGTAGTTTCGTTTTCTGTTTTACGATGGTATAATCAATGAGGTTTCTGGTTTCTTGTATCCAAGTATATAGTACCCATTTGATTCGCAATGAGTTTTGATCACATACTTATTAGTCTCGTCCCATTATTATTTGACCTCTTCTCCATGCCGTGCTACAACTGGGCCATTGCTAGCTAAGAAAATTATGACTCTCAAAAGAAAATTAAATTTGGGTGAGGGATACAATAGGCTCTTCCGCCACTCAACTTTGCTGCTGTCGTAGAATGATCGTCGTGCTAGACTTCGGGGATCAATCCTTTCCTTCGCTGGTTCATTTGCTCTTCCCACCATTGAGGATCTTCCTATGCCCAACGGACTTTTGAACGCAGGGGCCCTAACCGGGTACTATCAGCCCGTGCAAGCTGACAACAGGGTTTTTACCGAGGTTGTGACTGGTCCCCTTCTTTCCTTACCTTCTTTCTCATCCAGGCTTGGGAACGGAAAAGTCTAAGCTAAGGGACCTACTTATAGAAATTACATCCATAGCTTTAAATCGAAAGAAAAAGCTAATCTTTCAGATAAAAGTCTTTAAAGTGACGCGTAAAATATGACTTACGCAATAAAGTTTTAATTTGTAATCCTAATTTATTTGTTGCCGTATCAGTAATATCTTGTCAATTCTGTTTCGAGAAATATGCACTTCTTATAGTACCATCTTTGATAAGAGGTAAACGACCATGACTATCTGCATTTTTTCATGTCATAATGTGTTTATTAATGTAGTGCAGTCATTCCTAAAGTGGGCAATACCACTCTCTAGGAGGCTCTTGGATGTGTCAGGGAGGCGATAACTCCTGGTGGGATTTAAGACACACTGAAATAAAAATACCGAAACAGTTAAGAAAAATTAAAAAAAAAAGTGGGCGCTGAGTAACTTTTGAGCTGAAAAGGGGACGGTAGGCCAAATCATTTTGGAATGTACGATGTAGTGGGTGTCCGCTGCCTTCTACATCGCTGTACAGAGCCCTTTTCCGTGTCTGCCAAAGGGAGAAATACTATCAAATGTTTAGATTAATTTAGATTCGCATTTCGACCACTTTATATATATATATATATATATATATATATATAAAACGGGCGGTGTAAGAGCTCATTTTGAATTTATATACATAAATTATACACGGTGCACTTTACACTTGTAAATAACGAATATTAAAACGAGTAAACACAAGATATACTGTAAGATTATCTATCCCAGTATGCTGTGACAAATAAATATGGAAAGAAACCCACTCGATTGTAAATAAACAAACCACATACTATAGTGACTTCAGTTTCTTAAAAAAAGAACCTCAAGATGTTATGGTTTTGTTCCTAATGGAACACAGAGCACCGGCGATGTGCAAATAAAGTATGCGCACTAGGAGTGCAGTCTTTTGAGCGAGGATTTGTATAATGTACAGTCCTTAGGATATTAGAAAAACACATGGTTTTTGTGGTAGGATTTCTACACTAACGAATAAAAAACACAAATGGAATTATATAATTTATATAATAATAAAATTTCTAACTAAATACATATTAATTTATGTTACTACTATTTATGACCTCTTATGACTAAAATTATAGGAATATATTTAATAATTTAACAACAAAAATGCTAAAGCGTTTCATTCGAATAGAGTACAGTTTTATATTTATGCATTTGTCAGTTATTTAAGTTACTTTATATTTACTTATACATTGTGTTATCATGTAATTTTCTCTCTGTTGGGCAATAAAGTTTATTATTATGTAATTAAACACGGAAAATAATAAAACACAAACTAACATAAATCCCTCAATGCCCACAGCCTGAGGAGGAATCAAAGCCACAAACAAACACAATCTATGTAGTATCGGTAGTGTAGAGGAAAACATTTTTTGTAAATATACTAAAAATAACTTTCACAGCCTGAGGAGGTATCAAAGCCACAAACAAACACAATCTATGTAGTATCGGTAGTGTAGAGGAAGACATGTTTTGTAAATATACTAAAAATAATTCTAACTTTATTATAATTATAATTCTGTTATTTATATTGACATAAAAATAACGAAACTTATTATTAAAAAGGTACTAAATACGTCCTAATTAAGTTACTGTTTATCATCTATGATCACTAATGTTATAAATCAAGAATTATTAAATCATTTTGTTAAATTTGTACAGTTGACAACCAAACGAACCATTACATTATGTTGTTGTTGATTGTAAACGTAATTTTATATTCCGGATAATATACATCATCGTTATATTTTACTATCACATGTCCGTTCGCATTAGTTGTGGTGTCATATCCATTATAAGGTATTCTGTTAGTTTTGTTGCCCACATGCGCTTTGCCAACTAATACTCTACACTGTAGCATCACTTTATTCACGTTATCGCCTTTATCGCAATAATGCGTCGCGTAGAATGATATCGGTGTAAATGAAATACCCTTCCCGAACTTGTTGCCAGTGCCTGTTCCCGATAGTATCTGTCTGAAATTTTGTGTGCAAATACTGTTGATATTACAAACAGGTGTGCCATGATACAAAGCTTGTTCATCCGCGTTATGATATCTTTTTTGTAGCTCGGATTTCTTTAAAAGGAACATCAGTTTTAAATAGGGATTCTCTATTTTATGAATGGACACAACGGTCATAGTTCTCTTGCCTGTACTTCTGAACTTCGAATAAACTTGTTGATACTCATTATCATGTGGTTGCAATGTGGTATAACTGCATACATACTCTTGGATTGTCGGGAAAAACTGTTTCAAAATACTGTGATTCTTCTGAATTTCATATTTTTGTCGTAAGGCCACTAGTCGCCTTTCGCGTTCTACCTCTATCAGCCGCCGCCTTAAGCGTTCTTTTTCGATTGCTTCTTGTCTCCGTTGAGCTTCTTCTATACGATGCTGACGCAATACACGTTCATTTTGTAGCCGCTGCTGTTCTGCTATTTCTTGTTTCAAAGTGTCTTCCTTTGAGCTGAATATTCCCATTTTAACACGATACACTTGTTACTCGATTTGAAACACTTGTTGACTCGACTAGGCTTCACTATTTAGTGGCATTTATATAATGAAAACACGGGGATTCCCCGCACCGCGGTTTACGTAAGTGATATCATGCGCATGATTATTTATATCTGGCTCCTGTGTATATAGTGTCTATAGCATGAGTCGCTTTATAGTTCAGAAACCGGTACATTCCCTGTTTATATAATAATAAATAAATGTTGATGGTTGCTGTTTTAATTGTTATGAAGTAGTGCTCTTTAGAGGGTATTATTAAATGCACAATAAACAGTTTCTCCCCACAACCCCCTATAAGGTCACCATTACTTTTTTTTGTCATATTCCATATAATCCGCGCTGATTGCAGCGAAGCGTATTATACATGCTATATGCTCGTTATACAGCTTATCTAAACTAAAGACGATCGCCTAGACGTCAACAAAGCCAATCAGCGAGCCTTTGGAATTTTGTAAACCACTAAGTTTTCTTTACCCGGTCAGTTATTGTTGCAACTGTTTCGTTTTTATTATATAAAAAACATCCATTAGCTACGATTAATTTTTTTCAACACGTTATATACTTTATATACTATTTAATGCATTTCAATATTCTATAATAAACCGTATAAATAAAATCTGTGTTCAAGGTTAAATTTTACTATTTATTTAAATTAGATAAGTAAAATGTGTCATACAAATTATCGAGAATGGGTGCAAATAAAACATAAACTTATGTGCTCATGATGTTTAAAGCAATCATTCTATGCAATAATGTTGCCACAAGAAGTTCCACGTACCTACCTTATGTATTCAAGCCTAGATAAAATGGTTTCGATTAATTAATTAGATGTTTATTAGTTAAGGAGTTAAGTTCATAAGTTTTAATTTGAAGGGTATACATTTTAATATTTCTAATGTTATTTGACCGGTGTGAAGTTAGCTTCTAAGATCCCAGCGCACGGCGGATTGTTTGCGGGTCTTTACTGACCAATTGCGGTGACCAATAAAATCCAAATTTTGAGAAATCTTTTATATATGTCTTGCCGACCATAATATATAGTTATATATTTTTATTAATAATGTTTATAGGCATTGTTGTATAATATATGTTGTTACGTAAATTATTATTTTTAACATGCCACCGTCGTACAATTGATTTGAAAAAATTATGTCTATAACCAAATGACAATGGAAAGTCTCAACCTAAGCAGATTGTTCCTTCTATTTATTTTTTATTTTTAACTTTTCTGCTCCTATCTCGATTTCAGTGGCTGGGTCGATAAAAATATTATGCAACATATTTTGTGTAATTTTGTTACTGATCTTAGTGCAGAACATATCAGTGCACCAGATGCCTGAAGGAAATTGGAATTTTTTAATTATTTTTTGTTCGGCGACCAAGTCTAACACATTTCATTATTTTTTTTTACCAGGCCACCGTCATACAATTGATTTGAAAAAATTACACAAAATTATAATAAAATGGCAATGGAAAATGGAAAGTCTCAACCTGAGCACATTGTTCCTTCTATTTATTTTTTATTTTAACCTTCCCGTTCCTATCTGGACATGCCGATTTTAGACGCATGGACTGCTTAGGATTTCACGGCTAAAATGTCTTATCTGGTCCGGAATAACTGCAATTTTCATCTAGATATCGAATTCCAGTAGTTCGGAATTCACGTTAAACTGGTGTCAGTCTCCATCACTATAGGCAGAAATGAATCAATGAATCATGATTGACAACCTCTTTCACGCTTATATTCAATAGCAATAGCTGCATTTATAATTTAATGCTGATAAATGCAACACTTGTTGCAAATGGCCACTAGCTTTTACTAAAAGCTTAATACAATTTCAGAATTTGCGCCATAAAGTGTATATGTGATCAACACAAATTTAGTTTATTAGATAAAAATAGTCAAAATATGTGTTTTGGGCAAATAATTGATCGTATTGCAGGGTAGTGAAATATTGCGTGCGACTTAATGCGTTTCATTCACTTTTAGAAGAACACTGATCTTTATTTTACAATATTATACAAACTACCCCTATAGTCGGGGTCGAAAGTTGACCCCCGCAGGTAGAAAATGTGCCATGCCCGCTCAACTTTCTTGCAACTCTAACCGTTGATTGAGAAGTCTAATAACTCATTTAGTTGAGGTTTTACATATTTCTTATCATACAAATATTATGTTTACTAATAATTTACATTACTTCTTATTCCTATGTATGCTATAGGAGCGCGGTTGATGTCGAAGTCAATATGACAATATAACTTAAATGTACAATGCGCTATAAAAAATTATAGTCGTAATCCCACCCTTAAATGGGTTCCTAATATATACCACTTTCGCTATGTCGTGATATTTATTACGGGTATACTTTCCCAATCAATTCTAAATCCATTTTGACGTTTGACAAATCCATATATACATAAATTGCTCGAAACACAGTATGCAGAAATAAAATATTTATTAAAAACAATATCAACTTGGAAAAGCTCTCAACACATAAAAATATACGATGAAATATAGTTCTAGCCTAAAGTGTCACACATTTATATTCATTTGATTTATCTCACTCTCTAACTGCCCAGTAATATTTATTAAAAATAATATCAGTTTCAGAAATACACTTAGTACATTATATATTATATAACAAAATATAATTATAATCTAAAATGGCATACATTTATATTAATTTTAATTGTTTCAGTCTATTACTGCGTAGGGATATTTGTTATAAAATAACATCACAAATATCAACAAATAATTTGGAAATTTTAGGAATATACTCAATACGATATAATATAAATGCAACATAAAATAGCTCACATATTAATTTCAATTATCTCACTCTCTTACTGCGCTGTTAATTGTATAGTTAGGTGTATCTAATAATAAATTACTCTAGCGCGTAGAATAAAATTATCCATAAAAATAAACAGATAGTAATTATTTGTATTATTATCAGGTTATATAAAACATGAATGTCAGTTTTTGCCAATGCAAGTTAGATATTAATCTTGATTGAATTATTTATACTTCAATTAACGATATTAGTCAATATTTCATTCACACAAATTACTTGTATATTTATTAATGCTCATCTTACACTTGGTTCTAGTATGCCTAAATAGTTATAAAATATATATATATATATATATATATATATATATATATATGCATTTAAAAATATTATATAACATTTTTGCTTTATACCATAGTCTGTAATATTAGAAATGTGCGAATAGAATTTCTCAATTATGGACGTTAAACACAAAAAAGCTTGTGTACGTTGCTAGTTTTTAAGGAAATCATGTCTTAGATAGGACCGGCTTAAATCATTATGCAAAGTAAACAACGCATCGTCATTATTTGACTCCGCTGTTTCGGTAACATATTAGCAATTATAACTTCTTAAATTGTCATTAAACTGAGAAGAAACAACCATTTTATATGTATCTAATGCAAATTGGCTTTTATGCACATCGTTTTCATTTCTATCTAGGACGTTAATATTTTGTATTGGTATTTTTATGGTTTAAGTTCTTACAGGGCGCTTAACTAAAATCGGGGCGACAACTCCCAAGAGCCGCCACTGGTCTTAGGAATCCAAGTTTATTTACATTTTAGACGTTTGTTTCGTCTCGATGTATGACAAAAATTGTATCGATTGCAAATAAACATAACGATTCCAAAACACACTTAAAATTTTACATTTTCTAAATAAAAATCTATTAATTAATACGTTGTAAGCAGATTACAATGTTGAGTAGTTTATTTTTGTGCGATTGCATGGGAACGCTTAAAATACAAATATCACAAGTTATGATATGCTTTATCAAACTGTGAACATAAATTCTAGTAAATCAATATGTAACAAATAACTATTATAATTGTTTAAATTATGATAGTACTACATATTTATATCTTTAAAACAAATGTATCATATATTTGTTTGAAAAATTATAGGCTGTTTGTTTGGTTTATATGCAAAATTAAAAAATATAATATATTTTTAAGAGCTGTAAATAATTAGAAATTAAATCAATTATTTCAACTTTCTGCTGATTGATTCGCAAACAGCGTATTACAACTATTTCTAAATTAACATTGTCGCAGGGCCCGTTTATAGGCACACATGGCTTGTGTTTAGGGCCCTCAACTAATATAATGTAAATAATTTTTAATTATATTATTTATTATTGTTTAAAAAAAAATCTATATCTATCCATAGTGGAATTTATCAGTTTGTTTAAGAAAGACAACGAATAATTGGCTTGTTAATGGCTAATTAATTATAAACGAATAATAATAAGTTCGCCACTGCGAGCTGTCATTAATTATTGAGCATTGATTCCAAATTTATTAAATAAATACTAGCATCATTATATCAACTATCTCTAACTGCATATCTTTTATATTATCAATAAAAATATAACATAATGTAACTGAATATCTCTATAATAAAAATATTGTGCATTGGTAAAATATTTGTCACCTATGAGCCCGGTTTTTCCAACGAATCTTAAAGCTCGTCTTGTACAAACTCGTCTTATATATAATCACGCCTTAAATTTTTATTCTGTTGCACCAAACATATGTAGATCTTACTTAGTCTTACAATGTAAGACCGTTTATCGTTTTAAGATGCGATTTTTGTTTGGTGCAACGCTTTAAGACCGTCTTATTATAAAGACGGTCTTAAACTAGTTAAGATTCGTTGGATACACCGTGGCGTAAGAGTCTTATGTTTGAGCGGAACAAACCAGAGACAGTTTTTATTATTCCTGCTAAATCCCTACATAATTTCTATGAGCAATTCAAGCCGGTCTATCTGATGGCAGAATATGAACTAAAAACTAGGGGGTGATATCTACGCATAAAATGTATTTTTCATCATATATGTGACTATATGTGCAAGGTATGTCTAGTTATATATTAAACATTTATTAACAACCATGCATTATTGTCCAAGTGATTAAAATCATGTAAGTTTTAACCAATCAGCTGATCAAACATTAACAAAGATCAGCGGTTTACCCACTAGTTCAACGAAAACCGTTGACATTTGTATCTCGAATATCGACAGAGCAAATTGTTCATGAACAAAATATTTGGCCATCCATGTTTTTAACGAACCTGAGATAATTAGAATTATTCCACTAAGGTCTATTAAATAAAATTGTATGTGCATAATTATTACACATTAATTTAAACAGTATTAAACATTTCGAATTTATATGTCCCATTAAATCTTCCTTATAAAATTGTGAAACTATTACTAATTACTAAAATTGCAAAAGAATTGTCATTCATTGCACCTTTATATATATATATTACAATGTTATGTAATTTTATCGTTAATACTTACAATATATAGTTTTAGTTCAGACTTACAATTATATAAAAATCACAATATATGATTAGCAATAAAACCATTACGTTATTTTGTGATTGTAAACGTAATTTTATATTCCGGATAAAAAACATCATCGTGGTATTTGACAATCACATGGCCGTTCGGATTGGTTGTTGTATCGTACCCTTCGTCCGGTATTTTGGTGAACCTGTTGCCCACATGCTCTTTCCTAACTAACACTTTACACTGCAATATAACTTTGTTGACGTCACCTTTATCGCAATAATGTGTGGCATAGAATGATATGGGAGAAAATGAAATGCCCTGCCCGAACTTGGTGCCAGTGCCTGTTCCGCACAGTTTCCTCTTAAAATTCTGCTCGCAAATACTGTTGACATTACAATCACGTGTGCCATGGTATAAATCTCTTTCATCCACACTGTAGGAATATGTTTTTTGTAGCTCAGATTTCTTTAAACAGTACATCACTTTTAAATAGGGGTTTTCGATTTTATCGATCGATAAAACGTTCATAGTTCTTTTGCCGGTATGCTTGAAGCTCGAATAAACACGTTGGTACTCGTAGTCTCGTTTTTCTAACGTATTGAAGGTGCATACACTCCCTGGTTGAATTAACTGGCAAAAAACTTTTAAAATATTGTAGTTTTGCTGAATTGCACTACTTTTTTGTACAGATAATTGTATTTTTTCTTTCTTTTCGCGTTCGACAGCTTGTCTTGACCGTTCAACCGCTGGCCTAAGACATTCGTTTATACGATCTTGTTGACGTTGCTGCTCGTCATTAGGTTTTTCATATTTTCGTAACTGGTCTTGTTTGCGTTGTAGATGTTCTAGCCTTCTTTGCTGCTCTAGCTTGCGTTGTACTTCTTGATTACGCTGCGCTTCCTCTATACGTCGTAGTTGATCTAATTGTTGTAGGCCTTTATAGCGTTGTTCTGCTAGCTTACGTTGCTCCTCTATACGTTGCTGCTCTAGTATGCGTTGCTGTTCTAGGCTGCGCTGTAGTTCTATGCGCCTGTGTTGTTGATTACGCTGCTCTTCCTGTATACGTTGTTGTTGATTACGCTGCTCTTCCTGTATACGTTGTTGTTGACTACGCTGCTCTTCCTGTTTACGTTCTTCTACTAGTCGCTGTGGCCGTTGCTCAGCTAATTCTCGTTGATGATATCGACGTTGAGGTCTTGCTGGCTTTGCCTCCTCGACTGCTTCTAATATCTCTGGCTTCGAGCAACATAATCCCATTTTAACACAGATGACTTATTACTGCACGGTCATTGACGGCGACCACAGAGCACTATAAAACGACTCGACTCGACGACGCGACTCTTGCCACTATCGCAAGCGAAATATTAGAACGACGAGACATGGGATTCCCCGCACAGCGGGACACGCCTTATTCGCATGAACTGATTTACACTTTATCCAACAACAATTAGTATGTAGGTTGAAATTGATATTAAGTTTAGTGAGAATAAATGATTAAGCTACAGCGATCGCGATCGTGTCGACAATCTCTGTAGAGTTTACGTTCGTTCATATGCGCTTTCAGATACATAACAGTGCTATTAAATCGGCCGGTGGGGGTACTTAAACCGTCCTAGAATTGATATGGCAATCTTGCTGGCGCTGCTGAGTTTATTATATTTCCGCGCATTCGACTATGTCAACTGAAATCGGATAACTAATGTTTTCAATGCCATCATGACTCATAACAGTGCGGAGATCGGTAGTATTCGGCATCCCGTCGTGACTTATACAGAATAATTCACATACAAATGAACAAGAACTAAAATAATGCATACACCTTTTTAATATATTAAAGAAAATATTATGTTCTTAATATTGAAACTACATTTGTCTACTGGAGTAAAATGAGGAGAATTTCATTCACTACTGTCCAGGAATCAATCCTTCATAACGCACGTGCTCGTTTGCTGTGCCATTGAATGCTCGTGAAGGATCGATAATCCTATCACACGGATTATAAAAAATGCTATAAGATAGAATGCGTTAAATACTCAAATATATCACTTTTCGAAGTAACATAAACGTATCGATGGTTATGAATGTTTTTGTAATATAACTAAACAGCTGAAACAATAACAGGAACTGACACTGTCAATGAAAAGTCCGTATTGAACACAATTTCATAAGGGCCCCCTACACGGACAATAATATAGATCAATATTATTGACATCACCGGCGGGGACCATAAATAATATTACCAATACTTATCGAGAGAGTTTGAAATGTATCTATTTTTTAAATTAAATTATTGTGTAACACAGATATAATCCTGCAGAAACTGAAAATACAGAAAACACAATTGTTTATAACCTTGCGCCAATTCATAAAAAAGTGCACATTACTTTACCTAATACCTTCATTATAGGTAAAGATTATTTTTTTAGAAATAATATTTAATCTCTTCAATTTTCCTACTTAAATCTCAAATAGAATGTAACAGAATATTTATGACATTCCCAATTATTATACCCCAGAGAGCAGGTATAAATGTACAGCCGTAAAATAAATTTACGGTCATTTCGGTTAAAACGAAATCATTTACGCCCGGTTTCTCCAACGAATCTTAAAACTCATTTTACATAAGCTCGTCTTATATAAAGTCGTCTTATATAAAGTCGTCTTATATATAATTTAAGATATTTTTAACTTAGCAACTTTTTGCTCGGTCGTACAATAATATTGCGCGTGTAACTCGTTGAAGAAGGGTTCACCTTAGAATTTCTTTATGCTGTGCGTAAATATGTATTTTAAAATGCCTTGAGCGCCACCGCTTAATAAAGCGGACGGTTATTCTGAAAATAATCCAGGAAATAATGCAAAATAAGAATTATGGTTAACTTAGACGGATTTTATTTAAATTAAATTAAACTAAACGTTATGAAATATATAAATTAAACAAATTAGATAAAACAGTCAGTAAATAATACTTAATTCTTGGTATAATAAAATAAACGGAAAATGCGCGCAGGAAACCGGACGGGAGTAATATTAAAAAATAAGATAGAGTGCAAACCGAAGCCGCAGAGTAGCTTACAGGACAGTACTAAACTGTGTAGAATTATGATATGTCCAGGCCTTTATACAAAAAAATGGTATAAAAATAATACGTAAAGGGGAATAGTATGCGCGCGGCAGATCGAATGTAGTAGGGATTAACTATTTTTAAATATAAAAATAGTTCAATCCAAAATGGCGGGAAAATTCGAATTTACGTTCTGGAGTAACACGGTTTGTTACAATGTTCCAGTGCATTTTCTATTTTTTAGTTTTGATACAGCAGTTTTAACTTCTGACAGTGTTATGTTCCTTTCTTCGACTTCGGGGGTAGTTATTAGCGTTCTTCTTTGAACTTTAATATAGGTATCCAAATCAATGCAGGAAATAACTTACTAACAGTACAAAAAAATAGTTTACGATCATTTCGGTTAAAACGAAATCATTTAATGCAGTAATATTTCAAATATATTACCCGGCTTAAAATAACAAAAAATAGCTAATTCTGATATTTTTCTTAATAAATAATTTTATTTCTATCTAACTATTGAAATGTACTCTTGTGCGCTTGACAAACGATAAAATCATGTTTTTGTTACTTTGAAAACTAAATTACATAGTCTACAATATACGTGTTTTAATTTCGTTTCGAACACAACTCTAAACTCTTTAAACTCTAAATCACATGACGTTCAGCAAAGTCAATTGTGTATTAAATTACAAAGAATTCACCATCGTTAACAGTTTATTACCGTTACCATGTTTTTGTGCCACAGCATCTACCCCAATTAGAATATAATTAGCATAAGTACATATGTAAGAATATTTACATTTATATTTACAATTCGAAAAGAACACCATAAAATAAGTAGATTAAGATAATATTAATACTAAGAACCTCCGCGCACTAACGCGTTTTTGCTAAATTCCGAGTACGCCATTAGCGTAACCACCCCCAGATGACAAACCTACAAGGACGGTATTAGCAGACGAATATCCAGGGATGTCCAAAACATCAAATATCAATTAGATCTCATCAGTGTAGCTCAGCTAGTGAGGATGATATTTAATAAGATCGAAACCTAGATGTGTAGATTGCTAAGGGGTGGATTCATACTTATATATGTTTTATAAGATTGGCCTTGTGCTGATATCTCAAGCACTCTCTTGGAATATTATTCCATAGAGGGCACTACCCGGTAATCCTGATGGCGGTTATTACCATATGGTTGTGCATTGCTAATTGATGTGGTGCCGCTAGATGGCATTTAACTTTCCTCCTAGCGGGGAAGTTATATGATTTTTATAAATATTTACAAACTTCTATAAAATTGCACATAATGTTTAGAACCCAAGATAACTTTATAAAAACTTACTTCTAAAACCCCGGTCAACTTCTAAAAATCCGGACAGACGTACCCGGGCGCCTCTAAAACTAGGACAATTCCGGGGAAATCCGGACGGATGGCAACCCTATCCGTACTGCTGCTCTTGCGACTGACTGTAGAAATTATGCTCTGACGCTGAGCAGAGAATAGTAATAAATCAATATCCGAATTTACCCGATTGTAGGTAAAACAGGTAATTTTAAAGCTATTATTCGTATTATCAGTAGATTACTGCCGTTCTTTGCTCGTATAAGTATTTAAATTGATACTAAAAAGTTTTCCCCATCATGTGTGCTTTTGGGGATATAGATATAGAGGATAACCATCTTTAATTGAGTCAAGGAATATACCCAGAGATTGTCAGACAGTAGGGATGTATATTCTCTCTTCTCTCACCCTTACCATATGCCCAAACCATTCTAGTTGTTGCCTCTTCATTGTTTCCCATATGGATTCCATTTTCAGCGTTTCTCTTGTTACATCATTCCTTATTTTGTCTCCTCGATATACCTAACACGGCTCTCTATTGCCTGGACCTTACTCGACCTTGATTTTAATGTTCTCGCCTATTTTTTCTTTCTGAGCTTAGTAGCACTGTTTATCTTATCCTTGGTTTCCGTCTCCATTCACCCATTTCTGTTTAGTTTCACATTTATGTTCGATATTTATACTGGTTCTATCTTAGTTCCATTTATCTCGAATTATTAGGTCCTGGTCTTACGTTTCGTTCGCCGGCAGTTTCCTGACGTTTATTTGAAGATTTCTCGTTATTAGTACTTTACACCATATTTCTAGATTTGTTTGCTGTTCATGCTCTTTGCATATACGAAACCGAAATTGAATATGTGCAAAAATGCTAATGGCAAAATAATAACTGAACAAAATGTAGTAAAAAGATAGAATTCCAAGGATATGTAGATGTAGAAAAAGAAAAGGCAATAGAAGATTAAAGCCATACAAATCATCCAGATGAAGAAACGCTTGATAAGGTCAACAAGCAATGGAATAGAAAAAAAAACGGCAAAGAAATAAGGAAAGATGATATCAAAGCCGAAATTGTAAAAGCGGCAGGAAGGGATGTCTACAATAGAATATATGAATTGATATGCGTAATATGGGACAAAGCGCTGATGCCGAAGAGCTGGAGAATCAGTATCATATGCCCGATCCACAAAAAAGGTGATACAAATAACTAATTAACTAACTAACTAACTAGGGGAAACTTAACTATGCATATAAAGTACTCTCCACCGTGATAGACTTACGAATTAGACCGTACGGTTAGTACGGATTCCGTGAGAAGAGATCGATCTAGGGCCAAATCTTCGTTATGGCACAAGCAGTGGAAAAATACTACTAATTAAATATTTCTCGATTTCTAAAAACCATTTGATAATATAAAGAGCGCTTCGCTAAAAACAGCACTTAAATAAATGGGAATACCGACCAAACTTATTATACAATAATTATTTATTAAGATTAACTCAATTTACATACATTCTCAACTATTTACAACAACAAAAATCATAATTTTAATGGGCCGTCGGCTTCCGCCCTTCAGACACATATTTAGAGATTAAACAAAATAAAGATAAAACTAATTTTAAACAATAAATTGATACAAATTTTGACTTTTTGACACCTCTAACGAAACTGGGATTAATTTACATAAATTATATTATATTTTATATTTCCTATGAGCTCGCGTCCTTCCCTTGCTGACTGCTTTCATCCATTCTAGTCCTCTTCCATCCTCATGCAATACTACCTCTTTACATTCACTACTATCTTTCAGCTCTGGACATTCATGCAGTAGGTGATCTAACATTTCCTTTCCTTTTCAACACATTTTACATGCTATTGCTTCTTCAATCTCGCAAAATTCCCCCTCTCTTTATACCGGCACCTAAATCTAATCATTCTTCTTTCACATAATTTCTTCGTCAGCAGGCATCCTGGCATACCCTCAGTTATTAGGTCTAGATAGGCCGCATTGTACCTGGAGACCCGTATTCTTGAAACTTTTTCCTGCGCTTCTATACTTTGTCGCGCCCGCTAATTCATCCGCCATTGATTTTCCACTATCTCTCATTCTTTCTATTTCTATTTCGCATCTTGCATACCTATTTCTCTCTGCCTTTCTCACTTCCATTTTCACTTTTTATATTTTCTTTTACGTATTCTTACATCAGCTTACATTCACTACGTTCATTTATTCTTTCTTCGTACTTTACACTTTTATACCCTGCTTCCACTCGTAGCTTACTCCTTTTAGCCTCTTCCAGTACTTTGTACCATGATGTCTTCCTGCCTTGTCCTAGTACCCATCCTACGAATTTTGTATGTAAAGCTTCTAGTTCTTTGTGTTCTTTCCAGTCGAATACCCCGGCCCTATACATTCCAGTACTTTGTACCGTGGGGTCTCCTGCCTTGTCCAAGTACCCATCCTACGAATTTCGTATGTAAAGCTTCTAGTTATTTGTGTTCTTTCCAACCGAATGCCCCGGCCCCATACATTACAACGCTATTTATTAAACTGTCAAACTTCATCATTCGTCATTTCTGATCATGCCTACATATTATTTCTCTTATATTCCACACTCCCCATAAAAGACCATTTGCTATCCTGACTAACTCTGTAATATGTGCGCTAGATGTATTCCTTGCATACATAAAATATCCCAGATATTTCAACTAATTCACATCCTTCCATTTGCAGCATTCTGTCACTTTTATCTTTTCCCCATTTATAAACACCAACATTTTTATTTTTGCACATTTTCCTCTAATTTCTTTCTATAAATAGAAATCTTTCCATAATCTCTACCATTTGTGTCATACCAGTCAATTGTGTTGCCAACAAAGCCAAATAAACTACGTACGCGAGGCTCCGCATTGTTTGCCTTGCACTACATTGAAGAACGACAACACGTTAAACAGCATAACTAGACTATATTAGATATTTGCATACGCAGATGTTATATTAATCATGACAAGAGATAGCCTGCAGAAATGTTCAAAATAATAGAAAGAGAAGCCAAGAAAATAGATATAGAATACATGAGGAACAAACCAAGTACTTGAAAGTATCGCAAGACAACTCGAGAAGAACTATGCAAAACATCAATAAACGAAAACCAACTGAATGAAGTATAAGATTTCAAGTATCTAGATGTTTATATGGTCAGAAATAATAAACTAGCGTATATAAGTGTGAATCCACTTCTTAGCAATCTACATATCTAGATGTCGATCTTTTTAGGTCTCATCAGTGTAGCTCAGTTAGTGAGGATGAATTTACACAATATCTCTAGTGGTTATATACAAAAATGATTACAACTAACCCCCTAGGAGGAAAGTTAAACGCCATCTGGCGGCACCACATCAATTAGCAATGCACACCGATATGGTAATAACTGTCAACATGCTCATGCCATCAGGATCACCGGGTAGTGCCCTCTATGGAATAATATTCCAACAGACTGCTTGAGATATCAGCATAATGCCAATCTTTTAAAACATAGCGGACTGTGGGCAGCAAAGAATCCAAGCAGCAAGTCGCTGCTACTATGCCCAAATAAAAATATTCAAATCAAAACTAGGAATCATGAACTCAAAACTATGAATATATAAAAAATACTAATAAAATCAGCGCTGCCCTACGGCTCTGAAACTGGAATCTGGCAGAGGCAGATAAGATCTAATCTCTAATATCCTTTAGCCCTACAGCCTCAGGTGGGCTTTGATTTTCCCAGATAGCTCCTTAGTACTACTACTACTACTAATACTACTACTATGAGATTTTGTTGCCTCATGATTTACTTCGTTTTATAAAGACGAAGTAAATCATCAATAGCAGGGCAAGTGAGTAATGTACCGAGGGAACCGAGCCGTTGGTCCGCTCGGTACATTACTCACTTGCCCTGCTATTGATGATTTACTTCGTTTTTATAAAACGAAGTAAATCAATAGCAATAAGGCAATAAAATCTCCTTCCGAAGCACCGTGGAGCAGATGTTCCATCTAGGATACAAGCAGCGCGACGCCGAGATTCGAACTCGGGTCTGCTGCGTTACTACAAGTTTAGAAGTTTGGCGCTTTACCACTCAGCTTTGCGCCTGACAAAGCAGATAAGTTGTCACACAATATTTGAGAGAGTTTTAAGATATTTGGACCTAAGAGAGGAGAAGATGGGTACAGAATACGAATGAACCATGAACTATTAGTATTAGTAACTGGGAAATATATAGTTAAATACATTAAAGAAAGGAAACTATAATGGACAGGCAATATTTAAATCACAAGCCAGCACGATCTAGAGGCAGAGCAAGAACTAGATGGACGGATAATGTGACAGTGGATGCAGAAACGATGCACGTAAGAAACTGTGCGAGTATTGCAGAGAATAGAGAACATGGAGGAGGATTGTCAAGGATGCCTAGGGTGAGCTGTAGCCCTAAACCAAGAAGAAGAAGATTGGGTATTACATGTTCTTACATAATTTGATGTTATACATTATATCCCCCTTAATCATTTTATTAGTTCTCCGTTTACTCCTCTTCTTAGACTGTTCAATATTATTAGCCTTTTGCTGGGTCTCGAATGCCCCGTATATGATGTATTTTCTGTTCTTTTGCATTATTTTTCCTTTTTGTAAATATTTGGTCCTGTGCCCCTCTGCTTCTTCCAGATATCTATATTTTTTTGACGATGATCCTTTCATATACTTTTCATACTATGCATAGCAACGTTGTCACTCTATAGTTTGCGTAGTCATTCTGTCTCCTTTCATGTGAATGTGGGAAATCCTTGTCGATTATGCCAATGCTGAGGGACCCACTGGTGGATACCAACTGTTAACCTCTTGGAACGTCGTCGGAAGGAAATGAAAGTGTACTAAACAAGAGACTCACGATTTTTGGTTTGCTTGTATTATTATCATTTTAACTTTATACCTTTGTTCTTCAGATCTCGTATTTATCCCCAGCTTTGTTGCATAAGTATTACTTCCATGTCTGATTATTTTATATCTTCTGTTATTTATTCATTTCACCAATTTTTTTCTTTGCCCCTTTTGTGTTTGGTACTCCGCACATTGCTATCACTATCAATGCTTCCCTGAAATATCCTCACCATTGTTTGGCGGACGTATACTTTTGTCAAGCTTTTCTTCTAGTTTTGTGATTTATTCTCTTGATGTCACTTCATTGTTTAGTCACACAGTCTTTTATTTTCTTTGATTGTGTTGACCTCTTTGTCCACTTTGTACATCTCTTGGTTCTTTTTGTTCTTGTTGCGATTTTATTAATATAATATATAATATATAAAAAAACTTATTATATTATCTTATATTGATTTTTTAGGAAAATATGTTTAATATTTAAGTTTCCAAGAATGGCATATTATTGGTACTACATATTCATATTTTTTTAATTAAATCTGATACTACTTTATTTTAACTACCGTATCGAAATTTCCAATTAATTATTCGCATGGTCACGTTTATTATTTGAAATTGGCACACTTAAATATAAATTTAAGAAACTTGAAATTATCTTGGCAACCCACAAATAATACGCACGGTCCTTACTATAAAAGCTTTGCTGCCTCTGATACGAGTTAAGAACGTGATGGAATGTAAAACATTTATTATGATATCAAATACTTATAGCGTTATAGCTGTTATATTTGATAAGATTTATAGCGTAGCATTCATTTTCAAAACAGGAATAACGATAAGGTTTTAATGAACAATGTAGCCACTACATAAACTAAATTACACATCAAAGGTATTAGTTTATTAAAGAAATAAATACCAAATCTAAATTATTTAGAAAATATTATTACATTATTTTGAAATATTTCTGTATAGTATAGTACGGATGCCCAGGTCAAACACATTAAAAAACAGTATAAAAAAAACAGAATCAGTTAATGTATTTAATGATTACTCTAATGGGTTCTAGCTATATTGTCTCTATTTTTGCTACCAATAAGCTATCAAATCAATAATATGATGAAATCGAGAGAACTTTAGATTTTTAGATTCTCAAACGCAATACAAAAAATAGTTAGAGCCAGCTTGTTAATTGTTTACTCTTCATTCATTGAGAATATTATACAAGATCTGGGATCTTGCAGAAAGAAAACAAAAGCAAGAAAACTAGATTTGTATGTTGTACGTTTTAAAGAGTGTTTGCAATTGTACGACTATTTTAAGAAGTATATCATTATTACTGTAGTTTACTGTACTATGCATATTTTCCCCCTTTTAGTGATTTAAATATCCCCTAAATTGCAACATCGGTGTATTAGCATCGCTATGCCTCGATGTATTAGTTGATGGAGCCCGTTCACATATGGATGAAATTTGTATAATGGGCACTATCGATAGTCTACATACTAAC